>JAOTON010001541.1:0-1200000 GCA_034440635.1 Lepas anatifera
TTTGTTCAATTTTACGTCATCTGTCTAATTCACTGGGGGGCCAATTTCCGGGCACTGGGGGGGGCATTTCGGCCGACTGGGGGCAAATGGCCACCCAGTTAACATGTTAAAAAATGGCCTGATCAAGGGGGATTTCCCCAAATTTTGAACCTGAATCCATTTTTGGCAATCTCTCTGTTATCTGCGTAAATCTACATAAATGTGTCAATGAAATGGATCGTCGGTAACGTGTTTAATATGCAGCCAAAGTTTTCATAATTCTCCTCCCTCCCTTCTAGTCATCGCTTATCTGGAGCCCGTCTCCCCGAGTAAAAATTTCGTAGTGACGACGCCTCTAGTCACAACATATACCTAGGTGGGGGTGCCAATATTCGCATCATAGGGGAGGGGTTAGGAGGGACATCTCGTGGGGCCCCATCGACCTTTTAACCACTTCAGGGGGCGCCAGGGTCGATCGCGAAATAAGCGCCCAATTGATCTGATTCCACTAGCCCGCGCCCCACCGGGAGTCCAGCGCCACCTTCGCCCCACGGGGGGCCATCGATGGTCCCCCTCTAACTCCAAAAATATGGGCGTTAGCGCAAATCTGCAAAATGCAATAGAAAGCTCGCGTGACTCCAGTAAGAAATTACTTCACATGTTTTAGTGCTCAGATCAATGGTTTGACCTCCAGAGGTCAAATTAGGTCAAAGTCGGCTATTTTCACTCAAATATGCAATGCTTAACCCTCGCCCCACCGGGGGCCATCGATAGCCCCTAAGGTTTTTCCGGGATAGCAGAAAAACGACGAGGCGCAGCACCGCGGTTGAGGGCTCTACCTCTCACTGCATCATTTTTCCATCATCCCTGAAATTTTTACCCCGGGTCACCCAAGGTCAGGTCACCAGACGAGGTCAACCAAGGTCACCTCACCTCACCTTTAGAGCTCTGTAAGAGCTACATTTCAAAGTCGATCGATTTGAAACTTCCTACACTTCATGACCCCTCCAGGGTCTACAAGGTGTATATCCGGGATTTTTCGATTTCGTGCCCTGAGGTCAGGTCACGAGGCGACCTCTCCCATTGGAAAAGCATGGGGAAAAGCTATTTCATGATATAAAAGCCACAAAAATGATTGCACATACTCAGACTGCTCAGAACAACGTTTTTGGACACCCTTTCACGGATCCCAGGGGTCATATTTGCCCTTTGACTTTTCCAAGGTCATCCAAGGTCACCAGAGGTCAAAAACAGTATTTTGACAATAACTTTTGACCTAATTGAGCTAGAGCGGTGAAACAAACACCATCGTGTTTGTCTTGTCACTGGCTTTCATTTGATATACAGCAAGGTCACTTTTTGACCTTTCGTGACCTCAGCTCATATTAGGTCACGAGGTGACCTCTGGCGGTCAAACCACTGGCGGGAGGTCTTTACGTTCCACATAGCGGAAAAAGTACTGGCAATTTGCTATCAAATGTACTTTACCAGGCCTCAATAGCTCTAATGACATAAGAGTTATGCCCAGTTTGCTTAATCATTGCATATTTGAGTGAAAATAGCCGATCTTGACCTAATTTGACCTCTGGAGGTCAAACCATTGACCTGAGCACTAAAACACGCGAAGTAATTTCTTACTGAATTCACGCGAGCTTTCTATTGCACTTTGCAGATTTGCGCTAACGCCCATATTTTCGGAGTTAGAGGGGGGGCCATCGATGGCCCCCTTCGGTGGGGCGAAGGTGGCGCCGGACCCCCGGTGGGGCGCGGGTTAAGCAAACTGGGCATAACTCTTATGTCATTAGAGCTATTGAGGTCTGGTAATGTACATTTGATGGGAAATTGTCAGTCTTTTTTCCGCTATGTGAAACGTAAAGACTTCCCGCCAGTGGTTTGACCTCCAGAGGTCACCTCGTGACCTAAGATGACCTGAGGTCACGAAAGGTCAGAAAGTGACCTTGCCGTATATCAAATGAAAGCCAGTGACAAGACAAACACGATCGTGTTTGTTTCAGCGCTCTAGCTTAATTAGGTCAAAAGTTATTGTCAAAATACTGTTTTTGACCCCTGGTGACCTTGGATGACCTTGGAGAGGTCAAAGGGAAAATATGTCCCCTGGAATCCGTGAAAGGGTGTCCAAGAACGTTTTTCTGATCAAGCTGAACATTTTCAATCGCTTTTGTGACTTTTAGATCATAAGACAGCTTTTCCCCATGCTTTTTCAATGGGAGAGGTCACCTCGTGACCTGACCTCAGGGCACGAAATCGAAAAATCCCGGATATACACCTTGTAGACCCTGGAGGGGTCATAAAGTGTAGGAAGTTTCAAATCGATCGACTTCGAAATGTAGCTCTTACAGAGCTCTAAAGTTGAAGTGAGGTGACCTTGGTTGACCTCGTCTGGTGACCTGACCTTGGGTGACCCGGGGTAAAAATTTCAGGGATGGTGGGAAAATGATGCAGTGAGAGGTAGAGCCGACAACCGCGGTACGCTGCGCCTCGTCGTCTTCTATCCCGGAAAAACCTTAGGGGGCCATCGATGGCCCCCCGGTGGGGCGAGGGCTAGATCTGCGCCTATGGCTCCGTTCCCGAGTAAAAGCTACTTGTGGTGTTGTGACGGGGAGCGCCGCTGGGCGACCGTGGCGGCGGCGGTCGGGTGCGCGCGACGGTCGGCTGGCCGTCCGGCATCGGTCGGCGACGATTCACGCCGATGGCGCGCGCCGTTCGGGCGATACGCAGTGCCGCGTCCCGCTGATGGTGGTGTGCACACGTCTCCGCCGGTCGCCCATGTTGCGGGCGCAACACACAAAAATATTTCTAGTGTGAGAGGCAACAAGAAGGTATTGCACCGCTTCCGTAAGCTCGGACACACAAGCTACAGCTGTCCAAACCCGCACTCGACAAGTCCAAGGGCTGGATTCGGTTTACAACGACCCACCCCTCCCGGCTGCTTGAGTCACCGTATAGGTTTTCGGGTTGACCTTGCCCTCCGGATAAACCTGTCTCAAATCAGCGGGTGATTAGCTGCGCTTATTTGCGTTCCGAACCTACTTCAACTCGCAGACTTTCCCGCATAGGAGCGGTACCGCGACCGTCTTAACTCTCACGACCCCGTCGTTACTTCTTATTCAAGATGGCTCCTGTATCGGTTGCAAAATAATGAAGGAAAAATACCATCATTCACACCCTTAAGTTTTGCTCAATCGTCCCATCTCAAACGTTAACTGGATGAAAATTTATATCATCTATTCTGCAACATGATCGCTTAGATTCGGCTCTTTCACCAGCCCTGTCGAGCCTTAAACCTATTTCATTCATGCATCCATTCATGCTCCCAATTGCTTCATTCATTGTTCGTGCCATTCTCCCCGTTGTCGAAACTGTGAAAGCCCCAATTTTTCCCCTCGACATGATCTAAGCGTTCAATGTAATTGTATCTTAGGCTATCGATGTAATCCACGTGCCAATGCTCTGTTCACCCTATCGGTTGACGACGCCTACCCGTCGGACTTACAACATCAACCAGACTTGAGTACTAATACTGATTTCCAAAAGTCCGGGAAAACTTGGATAACAGACTTTCCCCACGCTCCCGTCGTCACTCTAGACCGGTCTGACAAAAATGTAGGTTTCTATGTTGCCTTACACTTTGCCGTACTCGTGAACGTGCTACCCGGGCCAACGTCTCCGATACTCCCATCCTCAAATTGCTCCCGAGCTTAAACCTCGTATCCTCGCCTCTAGGCCCTCAAATCCTTAATACCCTTGTATCTCTTTTTATTTCCATTTGCACCTTCGAAATCCTCTAATGTTCCCATATTCCACTGCTAGGCCTCCAAATTCCCCTTATTCCAACCTCCTCCTGGTCCGGCCCTATACCACCTTAATATTCTTTATCTCGCTTCCTCATATCCTCGCCTCCGGGCCCCCAAATACCTTTGCATTTCCTCTCGCACCTTCAAATCATCCAATGTTCCCTTATTCCTCTTCTAGGCCTCCAAATCGCCCTTATTCTGGCATCCTCATCACCTGGCCCTATGCCACCTTAATATCACTAATCTCATTTCCTCATATCCTCGCCTCTGGGCACCCAAAGTCCATATGCTATCATATTCCCCTGTAATTCCTTTCTCAACTTCGAAATCCTCTTATATTCCTCTATTCCTCTTCTGGGCCTCCAAGTTCCTCTTAATCTCAGTTCCTCATGCCCGGCCCCTATGTCATCTCATTACTCATAATCTCACCTCTTCATTACTCTCCTTTTATAACTTCATAGACCAAGGCGTTGAATAGCATCAGACTAGACTGACTGGTTAAATCAGAATTCTTTCAGCCGGGGAAAAGGACAGACACCTTCCAGTAGCTGGTTAAGCTACCATCCAATGCCCAGGTGGTTCACAGGTATTAATCAATGGTAATTTCATAGACCAAGGCGTTGAGTAGCATCAGATTAGTCTGACTGGTCAAATCAGAATTCTTTCAGCCGGGGAAAAGGACAGACACCTTCCAGTAGCTGGTTAAGCTACCATCCAATGCCCAGGTGGTTCACAGGTATCAATCAATGGTAATTCCATAGACCAAGGCGTTGAGTAGCATCGGATTAGACTGACTGGTTAAATCAGAATTCTTTCAGCCGGGGAAAAGGACAGACACTTTCCAGTAGCTGGTTAAGCTACCATCCAATGCCCAGGTGGTTCACAGGTATCAATCAATAGTAATTCCATAGACCAAGGCGTTGAGTGGCATCAGATTAGACTGACTGGTTAAATCAGAATTCTTTCAGCCGGGGGAAAAGGACAGACACCTTCCAGTAGCTGGTTAAGCTACCATCCAATGCCCAGGTGGTTGACAGGTATCAATCAATGGTAATTTCATAGACCAGGGCGTTGAGTAGCATCAGATTAGACTGACTGGTTAAATCAGAATTCTTTCAGCCGGGGGAAAAGGACAGACACCTTCCAGTAGCTGGTTAAGCTACCATCCAATGTCCAGGTGGTTCACAGGTATCAATCGATGATAATTTCTTAGACCAGGGCGTTGAGTAGCATCAGATTAGTCTGACTGGTTAAATCAGAATTCTTTCAGCCGGGGGAAAAGGACAGACACCTTCCAGTAGCTGGTTAAGCTACCATCCAATGCCCAGGTGGTTGACAGGTATCAATCAATGGTAATTTCATAGACCCGGGCGTTGAGTAGCATCAGATTAGACTGACTGGTTAAATCAGAATTCTTTCAGCCAGGGAAAAGGACAGACACCTTCCAGTAGCTGGTTAAGCTACCATCCAATGTCCAGGTGGTTCATAGGTATCAATCGATGATAATTTCTTAGACCAGGGCGTTGAGTAGCATCAGATTAGACTGACTGGTTAAATCAGAATTCTTTCAGCCGGGGGAAAAGGACAGACACCTTTCAGTAGCTGGTTAAGCTACCATCCGATGCCCAGGTGGTTGACAGGTATCAATCAATGGTAATTTCATAGACCCGGGCGTTGAGTAGCATCAGATTAGACTGACTGGTTAAATCAGAATTCTTTCAGCCGGGGAAAATGACAGACACCTTCCAGTAGCTGGTTAAGCTACCATCCAATGTCCAGGTGGTTCACAGGTATCAATCGATGATAATTTCTTAGACCAGGGCGTTGAGTAGCATCAGATTAGTCTGACTGGTTAAATCAGAATTCTTTCAGCCGGGGGAAAAGGACAGACACCTTCCAGTAGCTGGTTAAGCTACCATCCAATGCCCAGGTGGTTGACAGGTATCAATCAATGGTAATTTCATAGACCCGGGCGTTGAGTAGCATCAGATTAGACTGACTGGTTAAATCAGAATTCTTTCAGCCAGGGAAAAGGACAGACACCTTCCAGTAGCTGGTTAAGCTACCATCCAATGTCCAGGTGGTTCACAGGTATCAATCGATGATAATTTCTTAGACCAGGGCGTTGAGTAGCATCAGATTAGTCTGACTGGTTAAATCAGAATTCTTTCAGCCGGGGAAAAGGACAGACACCTTTCAGTAGCTGGTTAAGCTACCATCCGATGCCCAGGTGGTTGACAGGTATCAATCAATGGTAATTTCATAGACCCGGGCGTTGAGTAGCATCAGATTAGACTGACTGGTTAAATCAGAATTCTTTCAGCCGGGGAAAAGGACAGACACCTTCCAGTAGCTGGTTAAGCTACCATCCAATGTCCAGGCGGTTCACAGGTATCAATCGATGATAATTTCTTAGACCAGGGCGTTGAGTAGCATCAGATTAGACTGACTGGTTAAATCAGAATTCTTTCAGCCGGGGAAAAGGACAGACACCTTTCAGTAGCTGGTTAAGCTACCATCCGATGCCCAGGTGGTTGACAGGTATCAATCAATGGTAATTTCATAGACCCGGGCGTTGAGTAGCATCAGATTAGACTGACTGGTTAAATCAGAATTCTTTCAGCCGGGGAAAGGGACAGACACCTTTCAGTAGCTGGTTAAGCTACCATCCAATGTCCAGGTGGTTCACAGGTATCAATCGATGATAATTTCTTAGACCAGGGCGTTGAGTAGTATCAGATTAGACTGACTGGTTGTATCAGAATTCTTTCAGCCGTGGAAATTACTGTGAATCGGGCTTTGATACAAAGATAAACGTATCCTTCTCCCCTTTTTCATTGTCACGAGAAAAATCTAAATCGTGCACATGACTGAAACAAAACAATGCTATGGTCGGTCCCTCCACTATTCTCGGGAGCTGTGCCACTGGCACAGTAAACTTGAGTCAAGGCCAGGGTCGGCAATAAAAACATTCACTCACCCCTGCCCACACACTGTCGCGGACTCACAAATATTCCATCGCTGCCGGATACAAGTGTATTGGCAATAACGCTTTATAGGTTGGATATTTTCAAGCCTACTTCCGCACCTTTTCTGCAAAATAAATCCAAGGAGTGCTCATTGTGATGAACATGCAGTTCTCCGACCGGCCATCGTCTCGGAATTTTTATGGCCGTCCGGGACGCGGCGGCGAGCGTCGCCGTGATGGTGTCAGCAATACAAGATGAAAAAAGGCACGAATACGTTCCGTTGAATAGTGGAATATTTGTACCGTTTTTTTTCTCTCACCTCTATAAAAGCCAAATCCCATAGTCACGCTTTGAATTTATTTTCATCTACAAAGCTACGATAATACCCACACGCTGAAAGTGCGGCCTCCGGATTTCTCAGCCGGAAAACGACACGCCTAGCATTTACCCTCCTGATTATCTCCTCGTGATGTCGAGACCAAAATGTTACGCTTTCGATTGTTATTGATACACCCCCCATTTATCAGTGAACAATAAAGGCTGAAATTTAATTTTACATACCATCTGTGAATTTCAACAATTGACAACAAAGAATATTAATACAGCACCAAAACAAATACATATTCCCAACCTACCTACAAAACTACACCCCCCGTGCCTCACATATCTAATAAACCGGTAGCGTCCCGCCGTCCATTACGAGCTTCATTCTAGGTCCATTTTGGAAATAACACATTTTTGGTTGGTGAAAGCAGCCGGGGGAGATTGAAGCCGAAACCCTTTCCAGATAACCAGGACCGACCTGAGTGAGAGGATGGATGCTATAGTTGAGGCCCGTGCTTGGCTGATGTTGATGGCGAAACATTGCAGTCGGCAGGATAGCTGACAGAAGAGAGGTGCGCCGAGAAAGCGAGCTGCGCCGGTGAAGAGTTGCGGCAAAGGGAGAGACGCTAGCGCCCGTTGGCACTGGGGAGAGCAGCGTTGACAAGTTCCGGACTGGAGGGAGGGCGAGTTGAGAGAGAGCGCTGAGACAGGGATCTTCTCTTATATATTTTTCTGCGGTGACCGCCTCAGGCTTGGTCTGACGCCTTCTCATGTGTGACGTCATCTCTCGGCAAAACCCAGGTGACGTCACCTCTTGAGGGCAGGACTTCGGATTTCTGCTGGAGGCCCTGGCCATTGTAACCAGTCCTCCTTCTCGAAGCTTCACGCCCCTCCCCTCCCCTCAAGGCTGGATTGTGTGACGGAGAGAGGGGGGAAGCCAGACATGCCTATATGGCGCATTTGTCGCCGACGTGGCGCTAAAGACATTTGCCTTAGGCCAGGGTTGACCGTGAGCTTGCCATGCTGAACTGCCCTGGGGGCGGGGTTGGCCCTGTCCGTAGCCTTGAAGATTGCTGGTGCGGCATGCCTGGTCATTTTTGTTCATCCCCTCCATTGTTGGGCTGGGCGCACGCTGGCTCGTTCACCGGAAAGAGGTCCTTGCAGTCAATTGTTCTACCATTTCTTCTTACCCCTCCATCCCCTTTTATCGCCGCAGGGATGGGTGAGGCGTCGCGGCTTCCACGCGGCCCTGACGTCGGAGTGAATCTTGGGTCGTACCAGGCTGGTCGGGCCTGGCCTGCGGCGACTGCTGCTTAATCTTGGGGGCCGGGATTTGTATCCGCGCCGCGCGGCTTGGGATGCTGGCGAAACAGAGGCGGTCGTCTCGTAACGCTGTTTCCGGTCTCCGCTTGTTGTACCATTTCTAACGTGTGATAATTTGAATTTTTTGGTCCAAGCTCTTCTTGGTTAGATTGTGAAATAGTTTCATGATATCGTTCAGACCATGAATAATTATTTCAGGAAGTTGTCGAAATGGTTTGATCTGTTGCTATCGTGAAAATGGAATGAAGTATGGAAGGATTCTCTGTGAGTAGAAACTGGCTGCCCCACCGATAAAAATGTGTTATCTCCCTACCGGCGCAAATGTAATCCTTACAGTGTCCCTGCCACTGCCAGGCACTTGAGGTATATATTGAACCAGAGGCAGACCTTCCTCAAAAGATCTGAGGGTTATAGAACAATTTTACAGGTTTCTGACAAAGTATTTTGCCTCGCCTAGCTTTCAGGGAACTGGCAAAAGCTTATGAACTCTGCACGCCCCGCCCACTCCCACTCCCACTGTCCTTGATTTCCAGAACATAACACAAACAAAACACCATTGTTGAGGAGGGAGGAGGGGTATGACTTTTCTGCGGATTATAATTGCGGAGAAAAATGATTTTCGCAACCAGACCCCCTAAAGGCTTGTAGTTTTCAGTAAAAGAATGGTTATGATCTGTTTAGTGAGATTCCAAAATTTCATCCCTCTACGTTCAGTAACAGCAACGTTATAACGTAAAACGTTAAATAACTCGTGAATTTGCTACGGAGAGAAGCTGCGGAGAAAAATGCTCTCGGTAACCAGAGCATCTAGCGACTCGCGGTTTTCTTTATGATATTTCTTGTCACCAGAAATGCAGGATTCCAGAATCTCATAAACCGACATCCCTTAGGAACAAAGTTATAACCTATAACGTATAAAGTCTTGCGGAGAGAAACGTTCTCGGAAACCAGACCAGATATGGACTTGCAGTTTTCACCAGCGTCATCGGCATCATCACAAACGTAAGATTCCAGATTTTTGTGGTGCTAAACCAAGTAGCTGCAACGTTATAGGGTCAAACGTAACGCATTGGCGTATTTTGGCGGGACTCCGCCAAACGACGCTGCGGAGAGAAATGCTCTCCGCAACCAGAGCACCTAGCGACTTGCGGTTTTCACTAAAATAATCCTTGGCATTGAAAATGAATGATTCCAGAATTTCATGATCTAAGTCCACGTGGGTGCAACGTTATAACGTAAAACGTCTTGCAGAGAGAAACGTTCTCGGAAACTAGACCAGATATCGACTTGTGGTTTTCACCAGCGTCATCGGCGTCATCACAAACGTAAGATTCCAGACTTTCGTGATGCTCAACCCGGTAGCAGCAACGTTATAGGGTCAAACGTAACAAAACGTCTTTTCTGCGGAGAAAAATGCTCTCCGCAACCAGAGCACCTAGCGACTTGAAAGTAGCCAATACATGACCGCTTTGGATAGATTTAAGGACAAATTAGCCAACTCATGCAAGTAATTAACAGCAAAGAAATCAGCGGAGTCTTAGATATCTGTCACTATGTGCAAACTAAGGAGTCGAAAATTCATTTCTTATGCTCACTGGTTTTGTCGTGACGAGCCAGCCCTCCGAACGCAGATTAAGTTCCGCGGCCCCCAGAGGGGCTGTGGGAGGAGGAGTGGCATGTTGCATTGGAAGAGTAAATTTTTACTTCCTGAATAATTTGGGAGAAACCTTTATAACGCGTTTATAACGTTCCATATTTTCAAGGATCGGTCCCAGGGAGAGAAGAAAAGGCAAACAGGCCGGTGGTTAGGATGGTGATGGAGTGACAGGGCTGAAAATTTTGAAAAACTAGTTCTTCATTTAAATGAATCCATGCACAAATTAATTGGTAGGAATCCTGGTTTAGGGGACTGCTCTGAGCAGAGGGGCACATCCCTTTTATCACCCCTCCCGAGAATCCACCATTATGATAAACAATGTGTATAATCAGGGGTGCCTAGGCATCACAATCCATTTTAGCGATGACTCATTCCTCGTTAGGTATTGTTTGCGCTGTTTGAGGGATATAATTATTTAAACAATAAACGTAGGACGTGCAATTGCTGCATAGCGTGTCGGTATTTTAGTTGAATTCCTGAGTATAACTTTTGCTGTTCTCTACAGCCGACCCTGCGTGCCAGTCATGGACGGATCACCAGCCAACTTCGCCCTTGTCACCGGTTAGTACTGCAGTAGCTGTTGATGCAACCCACCGTTCTCCTGAAGACATCGAACAATCTGGAGAGTGTTCTGGGAAGTGAGGCTTAAATTTTTGAAGTTATGAACGCACCATTACTCGGGGTTGAATGGCATCGGCAACTCTTTCTTTGTCGGAAGGGTCCTCGCGAGCCCGATTGCTCCTTGCTCAGAACATTCAGCCTGGCAGGCTGCGTGGAAAGTGAGTTTGCTAACCCTTAACCACCGCACCCCCCAGGTGAGGCTTTATTTCAAGGGTTGGACGCACATTCAAAATATATGAGAGGTACTTTCTGCCAACTGGTGCTGGAGTGACGGACTATAGTGGGTGGAAGTGCGATCCTGCACAATGAAGGATCGGGAATTAGTCAAGTTGCAATGTTAACCCGCGCCCCACCGGGGGTCCGGCGCCACCTTCGCCCCACCGGGGGGCCATCGATGGCCCCCCTCTAACTCCGAAAATATGGGCGTTAGCGCAAATCTGCAAAGTGCAATAGAAAGCTCGCGTGAATTCAGTAAGAAATTACTTCACATGTTTTAGTGCTCAGATCAATGGTTTGACCTCCAGAGGTCAAATTAGGTCAAGATCGGCTATTTTCACTCAAATATGCAATGATTAAGCAAACTGGCCATAACTCTTATGTCATTAGAGCTATTGAGGCCTGGTAAAGTACATTTGATAGCAAATTGCCAGTACTTTTTCCGCTATGTGGAACGTAAAGACCTCCTGCCAGTGTTTTGACCTCCAGAGGTCACCTCGTGACCTAATAAAGGTCAAAAAGTGACCTTGCTGTATATCAAATGAAAGCCAGTGACAAGACAAACACGATGGTGTTTGTTTCACCGCTCTAGCTTAATTAGGTCAAAGTTATTGTCAAAATACTGTTTTTGACCTCTGGTTACCTTGGATGACCTTGGAAAAGTCAAAGGGCAAATATGACCCCTGGGATCCGTGAAAGGGTGTCCAAAAACGCTGTTCTGAGCAGTCTGAGTATTTGCAATCATTTCTGTGACTTTTATATCATGGAAGAGCTTTTCCCATGCTTTTCCAATGGGAGAGGTCACCTCGTGACCTGACCTCAGGGCACGAAATCGAAAAATCCTGGATAAACACCTTGTAGACCCTGGAGGGGTCATGAAGTGTAGGAAGTTTCAAATCGATCGACTTTGAAATGTAGCTCTTACAGAGCTCTAAAGTTGAAGTGAGGTGACCTTGCTTGACCTCGTCTGGTGACCTGACCTTGGGTGACCCGGGGTAAAAAATTTCAGGGATGATAGGAAAATGATGCAGTGAGAGGTAGAGCCCTCAACCGCGGTGCTGCGCCTCGTCGTTTTTCTGCTATCCCGGAAAAACCTTAGGGGGCCATCGATGGCCCCCCGGTGGGGCGAGGGTTAAACCTGTGCTGCATAACTGATGTGAGCAGCTGTTCAGCATCCCCCATGTGTTTTGTTCGCTCTATGCTGGTGGTAAACCTTAGGCATAAAATACAAGGCTGATCATTTGCGTGTCATGTTCCCTACATAGCTATATGCTGGTTTTGTTCATAGACGTGCCTGTGGGCTGGAGGACCTTTTTGTACTTTTGAACCCGCTCGTTATGTTATGTATCTTATCCTCTAATTCAAATGACGATTACCTCAACGTAACTGGTTCTGTAATTTGTATTCTTCCCACCGTCTTATCACCAAGTACTGTTATGGGCAAAGCATGACCGCCGATGTCTCCACAACATGAAATAGTAACAATTGACGATGATAAGTTAGTTAAGGGCCTTTGCTAAAGTTACACGAGTTCCCCCATTCAAACAGTAATTTTGGTTCTTTAGAAGTTCCCTCCATGAATATGCCATGGAGCTGCGGGTCTTTTTTATAGATAGGTTTCGCACCAGTGTTCACGCTCATGGTCAACTGTCTCACAATGTGCTTCTTGTTTTATTTTGAACGTTTTGTTAGACTACAAGCTTGTTGTGTTGATTAACCGGACAATGCCCAGGCGCTCATGTGAAGGACCGGTCTTTTTTAACCCTCGCCCCACCGGGGAGGGTCATCGATGGCCCCCTAAGGTTTTTCCGCGATAGCAGAAAAACGAAGAGGCGCAGCACCGCGGTTGAGGGCTCTCTCTACCTCTCACTGCATCATTTTGCCACCATCTCTGAAATTTTTTACCCCGGGTCACCCAAGGTCAGGTCACCAGACGAGGTCAACCAAGGTCACCTCACTTCAAATTTAGGGCTCTGTAAGAGCTACATTTCGAAGTCGATCGATTTGAAACTTCCTACACTTTATGACCCCTCCAGGGTCTACAAGGTGTATATCCGGGATTTTTCGATTTTGTGCCCTGAGGTCAGGTCGCGAGGTGACCTCTCCCATTGAAAAAACATGGAGAAAAGCTGTCTTATGATCTAAAAGTCACAAAAGCGATTGAAAATGCTCAGCTTGATCAGAAAAGCGTTCTTGGACACCCTTTCACGGATTCCAGAGGCCATATTTTCCCTTTGACCTCTCCAAGGTCATCCAAGGTCATTAAGGTCAAAAACAGCATTTTGACAATAACTTTTTACCTGTATAAGCCAGAGCGCTCAAACAAATACCATCGTGTTTGTCTCATCATCGGCTTTCATTTGATATACGGCAAGGTCACTTTCTGACCTTTCGTAACCTCAGGTCGTCTTAGGTCACGAGGTGACCTATGGAGGTCAAACCACTGGCGAGAGGTCTTTACGTTTCGCATAGCGGAAAAAGTACTGACAATTTGCTATCAAATGTACTTTACCAGACCTCAAAAGCTCTAATGGCATAAGAGTTATGCTCAGTTTGCTTAAGCATTGCATATTTGAGTGAAAATAGCCGATCTTGACCTAATTTGACCTCTGTGGGTCAAACCATTGACCTGAGCACTAAAACATGTGAAGTAATTTCTTACTGAATTCACGCGAGCTTTCTATTGCATTTTGCAGATTTGCGCTAACGCCCATATTTTTGGAGTTAGAGGGGCCATCGATGGCCCCCCGTGGGGCGAAGGTGGCGCTGGACCCCCGGTGGGGCGCGGGTTAAACCTATATATTTAAGACACAAGGGAGAGTAAAGGCGGACCAAGTCAAAGACGACTGTGTGTTCTGTGGAGACATTTGTAATAGCACACCGCACATAGACGTCCAGCTGCTTTACTACCAAGTGCCCAGGATTGTACTTTCTTGCTGTTAGACGTAGTAAATGTTCAGAAAACGTCCTTTTTACACGCATATTCGTACATATACATCATGATGCAAATCTATGTTCTAAGTGAGTGACGGTTATGACGCTGGTGAAAAAGGCACGTCAATAAATGTCCTGTTTTCCGAAAATAGTTTTCTCCGCAACACGTTTTAAGTCAAACCGCTGCAGTTAAATATCCGAGTTTAAGAAATTCTCTAGTCTTATATTTCACAAGGCAGAAACGTTCGGCCCTATAACGTTGCTAAACAGGACATTTTGCAAATAATAATAATTCTAATAAATAATCGAATCATTCAAATAATAATAATTCTTGAGAACAGGAAATTCAGGATACACTTAAAAATTCCGGCCGACTTCACAGGAAACACAAGAGCCAAGTCCATTGCACCCATTATGTCCCATGTTGGTTCAAACCTTACATTTCATGGGCGTCATCTTCGTGCTCTGTTTTTAGACGAGGCTAAATTAAAGTGAATGTGGCACCTTGGTCGAATCGTTGAATTTAGTGATATTAGGCGTACTTTTAGCCAGAAATAATGAAACCACAAATGGTTTCTCTGAAAAATGTACATTTAGGTCAATATTTTATTTTTAGAAATACTCTAGAAAAAAGAAATAAATATCAGCCTGTGGATGATGTCACGATCTGGCAACCACTACCATTCTTGAAACGTTTCAAGGGCTTCGATTGGCTGATGCTCATCGTGACGTCAGCATATGTCGTCATAGCAGCAGCTCACAACAATGGCCGCCCGGCGACGGGCTAATGAGGGGGGGCTGGTGTCAGGTAAGTTTTAGGTTTTTTCTACGGAAATATCGAGTTCCAAGACAAATGAAATATGGAGTACCAGGTTTTCCGACTTGTTTTAGGGTAGACTGGGGTCAATTGTAACAAATTTCACATTTCTGGTTCTGGAGAAATAGTGCTTTGAGTTAGAGCACTTATAATTATATTTTCATCAACTTTGAAGATTTTGCAATCTGACAGACGTAGAAAGATTTCAAAACACAAATAATTAGGGGTCAAAATTTCACTTATAAAAATTTACTTCAGCTGTTACAATTGACCCCACGTGAGGGGCGATTGTAACAGCACCGGGGCTCAATTGTACCACGTTAAAGCCGTATGAATTTTGACGATTTATTTGTACCATAAAAAATCATAATGCATACACTTCTGCATTTTGGCATTCACTTCAGGTTCATAGACCATCTACAGTCGAGTCCCGCGTTCGGTGGTGCGTGGTGCAAAACGAGGCATTCTCTGAAAGTGCGAGACATTTGCTTGAAAACAGCCGATGCAATTTTCTTGGAAAGATGAACACAAAAACGAATACCGGTGATTTAGATCAAACTTTCTGTAAAAATTTGTTTATCAGTCCGGTCAGAAAATCTTGAACTTGTTGCCGTAAACGAATGACCTTTTCTAGAACCAAAAACGTATTATTTTTGGTCTGGTTTCCGAGAACGTTTCTCTCCGCAAGACGTTTTACGTTATAACGTTGCACCTAAGTGGACTAAGATCATGAAATTCTGGAATCCATCATTTTCAATGCCAAGGATTATTTTAATGAAATCTTCAAGTCGCTAGGTGCTCTGGTTGCGGAGAGCATTTCTCTCCGCAGCGTCGTTTGGCGGAGTCCCGCCAAAATACGCCAATGTGTTACGTTTGACCCTATAACGTTGCAGTTACTTGGTTTAGCACCACGAAAATCTGGAATCTTACGTTTGTGATGACGCCGATGACGCTGGTGAAAACCGCAAGTCGATATCTGATCTGGTTTCCGAGAACGTTTCTCTCCGCAAGACGTTGTACGTTATATGTTATAACTTTGTTCCTAAGGAATCTAGGTTCATGAGATTCTGGAATCTTGCAATTCTGGTGGCAAGGAATATTATAAAGAAAACTGCGAGTCGCTAGGTGCTCTGGTTACCGAGGGCAGTTTTCTCCGCAGCTTCTGTCCGCAGCAAATTCACGAGTTATTTAACGTTTTACGTTATAACGTTGCTGTTACTGGACGTAGAGGGATTAAATTTTGGAATCTCACTGAACAGACAATGGTTATTCTTTTAGTGGAAACAGCAAGCCTCTAGGTGGTTTGGTTACGAAAAAAATTTTTCTCCGCAATTATAATCCGCAGAAAAGTCACACTCAGGGATGAGTGGATCGGCAGATCAGCAGCCGGTATATATAGTTTGGCGGCACAAAAATCTCATACCGAGTTTCTAGTGAGATCTAAGGCGGGTTGTCTGCGTGGAGCATTGTGGAACTGGAAAGGATAACTCAAAAGAACATCACTTGCAGCTGTATCTGAAGCCGAAAATCTTACAACGTGGGGAGACCTGTTCCAAGATAGGAAGCCAAGCCAGTGTCTACTAACTGCACGGAAGTGTGCCCACGCCCTGGGAGTAGTCAGCGCACCAAGTTGAAGTTTTTTTAAGATTCTGTGCTTAAGTTGCTTGTTGGCTTTTGCAATCATTTTAGACATAATTTGTTTGCCATTGCTATGCCCCTAATTTGTACAGCATTTGTAGGATTCCTAGCTGCCTTTCTATGGAGCACTTCATCTGATGCATTAGAATGCTCATGGGTGAGGAATTTTCCTGTTCATTATCAACCATAGGGGCTATTCCACCACCCTCCAGTAAATTTGGTGGAGGTAAGGCTGGCAGCATTATTGTGCTGCTAAATCCAAAAAGAATTGTAAAAGAGCCAACCCAGAGAAGGTTTGAGTTTTTAATTTCAATTATTGTCCTTGTTTCCATAACACCATCATAGATGTGAATAGAGCTGTAACAGGCTAAAATGTTTCAATATCAATTTTGTCTAAATTTCTGGTGTGCCATTGACATTTTCTTCACTCCCTTAATTTTCCCTTTGCTGAAATTTGCAAAGAAAGCTTTGCCCTCAGCAGTTTATTGTCCTTCACCTCAGTCAGCAGAATGTGGTAGATTTCAGTGAAAGTTCATTAGGGCACCATTGGGGCAGACCACCTGGCTTCAGGCAGCTTTTACCTGTTTGCCCATCTTAGGGGCAGGTACCTAAGAATTGGGGAAAGTGATTGACCCTGGGGCAGCATTGACATACTGAGGCAGACATGCCAGTGTGCAAAGTATGGCACTTTTGATGAAATCTTGTTGGTGCAAGTTCCCTTGGAGACAGGGACGAGTGGTGCAAATTTTATCAACCTGGTGCGAATTTGCGAGACTGGTGCGAGTAAGGTGAAACCATACACGTGTATTGAGGCCACACAGGTTGGACACTAAAAAGGCTGGACCCCGAAGGGAAGGCTGGGCTCCCCGACGTGGCGCGCCTAAATTACGCCGGGGAACCCAGAAAATTGGACAAATTAATTTATGCTCCAATTGGGGAAGGATTTGAGCTGCTCCCCCAAAAATTTGTTGAGAAGTGTGTGTCATTTTACAGACTGATCCCTTTACTCTCTAAGGAGAATATGTAATATCACTCTGCCAAATACTGTCAGATCTTGTTGGATACAAACTGATTAGAATCAGATTGAACCCTGGTTTCCATTGCCAAAGGCTCTATCAGGATAGCGATTGTATCCAGATGCACTTGCCAATTGCATTTGCATTTGTGGATGGGGCCTAGACTACAGAGTGGAGGGTGCAGAAACTGCCCTGTGGTATGGTCTTTTTAGGTTGACTTGGCCTTAAATTGTGAGAAAATGTGACAGCTTCACCTCCACTTGATTTAGCAAGGTTGCCTGGAACAGCTTCATAGCATCTTGTGAGTATTACTGTAACTGGCAGATCAGTTAATTACATAAATGTATCATAGGATCTGTGTAGTAGCCACTCTGGGAGAATGATGTACAATTATGCCTTTTGGCATACTTGTTGAGACTTCTGGACAAATAACTGACATTACTTGCCACCCACCCCAGTAGCTCAGTTGGTCGAGCGTTGGGCTCCACTCTGCTGCTCATGAACATGCAGTGGCAGTCTGTGTGCAGGCTTGGGATTGATTCCCCTTAGATGCTCTGGAGCCCAATATTTACCTGACATAGGTCAGCTGGCAACTTACTGGTGAGAGGATAGCTTGAGTGGGGCAGCCATCACTGTGCTTTGTGGGACATTAAACTCTGGCTTCAAAATAAGTCCTTTATTTTGGGAGTTATTTGTTTGTGTGGTGGGTTAGAGGGCTCTGTGACAAGTCCTTGATGACTTTGAAACCAATGTATATGAATTCTCACTTGCACAGTAAAAACACAGTTAGTAAAAACTTCAGCCAGTCGCCCCCATGGCCGATAACACGCTCACACAGAGCACTGCTCGAGGTATTCGGCGGCTGCCGACGGCGGGACCGGTCTACATAACGCCCAGATGGCCGCGGGTGTGGGTCCGCGCTGGCGTCGCTAGCAGATCACCGGGTCACCCTTAAAAAGACTACCCACAGCCGCAACAAAGACTTGCTACACATTATCAAGCAGCATCACAGTACAGGTAAGGGTTAAACAAATAGAACAGTTTGACATATTCCGGTCGCTTCAGGCACCGAATCGTGTCCGGCCACTCCCCAGACTGCGTTCCACTCGCACATGCAGTACCATCAGAACATGAGGCAGCAGGTGGCCCGCTTGACCACAAGATCGCTCTCACCAGGGCACATCCCCGCAGCGGCGCCAGCGTTCGACTCCGCAAGTCGCAGCCCTCCAGCACCCACGCTGCAAACACTGGGACTCCCGTGTGCGCTCTCACAGCGTAACAGCGGGCGCCCGTATGCCCACCCAGCGTCCAAACTCAGTCTTATCCTCTTGGGCCTCTCGCAGCAGATGGTGGTCCCCCTTGGCTTCCCGTGCGGCGCCACTCACGGTCATCACTCCACGGACCCGCATCTCAGCACTGAGGGTTCGTGTCAGTTGAAGGTGAATGGTGAGTGTATCTTCCTCCATGTACAGCTGCGATGAGCCCACCTACATGGGCAAGCCTCAGTTTCCGGTCCTCAGCGACCGAATTGGACGACCGATGAGGGAATATAGTCCAGTCAAGTTAGCATTTTTATAATGGGAACATGTCATAAAATTCGGACCCCGCCATAAGATACACCACTGTGTTTGCAATTGATAGGGGCGTAACATATCCAAAATCCGCAAAAATCTACCGAGCGGATATTTTATAACAGGGGTGCAAAGTCCACGCGCCAGGGAAAAACCAGAAAGTTCAAAGTATAACGTTGTGGTGTGTCGAGCCTGCAACATCGTCCCAATGGCTATAATTTTTGGGAAGCAGGTACAAATGATGCTGGCCAATTCAAACAACATTAGCTGGCTGGTGGCCTACCCTCGGTTTGCACGTGCTGTACGTGCAAAGTAAAAATAGTGCAATTTTGTCCTTATTTGCAGTGCTTCCATTAGCTCTCTTATCGATGTTTACTGTCGGATTACTGTTTTTGTTTGTCATTTCATTACGCAACATGTGCTAAAGAGACACACAAAAATTAGGTCTCTAGCTGTAACGGTTTGCTGCTGACAAGCGTAACTGATGAGACATGTCGGGATCCTTCATTTCGGGAATACTGCATACTACAAGGGCTTTTGGGCCAGCCAAAGCCGTAAAAATATGCATGGGATGTAAGACGGGATACACATTTCAAAACAGGATAGAATTGGACGGGATGAGATATGTTTTCCAGGTTTAATTCCGAACTGGATCGGTTTTTAACAACACTTTTCAGCTATAACGAAATGGAATGGGACGAAGCTTCCTTTTAGGGTCATATTCTAGAACAATATATTGTCCGCCAATATATTGGCGGAACGGACTAACTGGATTAAATAATGTGGATGCTAACATTTGGCGTATGCTGACATTGCAAGTATATAAAACTTCATGTTTTATTCGCTATAAGTGATGGAGCTTTGCTTTCCCGCAGGGTTGTCATCGTGACTCACGTTGTTTCATGGACTCTTCTTGAATGTGTTACTCATGAGCAGGGGTGGAGATCTCTTTTCAAACCATGGGAGGGAGGGGAAGGCTCTTTGAGACCTTCTGTATATGACCCTGGTCTGTCTTTAGCTTATTCCCGCCATTTTCCCGCATAATCACGGCATTTACCGGTCGGTCCCCAGCATGGCCAAGTTTTGATCTTTATGACCTCGTTTGACCTTGAAGATATTAACCTAGGTCAACAAAAATTTGTCATGATGTAGATCACCATAACCCCCACAATTTCGTTTTTCTATGCCTCCTAGTTTCCGAGATCTTAGGGGATCCTACCAGGCCCCCCTCCAGTGCGCGTTAGTGCCAGACCCCCCTCCAGTGCGGGTGTTAATTGAGGCAAAGACTTTTGGCGGGACATCTTGGCTTGTTCAATATTTGGCGCCACGATTGATTCAGGGCAGAGACGGGGCAAGACGATTCATTTTTCGCGGGGCATGTTGAAACATTGTTGCAGCCTACCCCCGCGCTTAGTTTTGTTTATGGGAAAATTGGGAAAATTGCCGCCCCCCTTGGATACGCCCCTGGAGGACGGATTATGTGTTGTCCCCCTCCGCCCACCACTTCTCACGCAGCGTTCCATCACGCTGTCCCGAGCACTAAAACCATAGCGAATAACAAAGAGCGGGCCTCCTGAAAACACACCAATTACAACTACAATTTCTTTCCGATACATAACTGTGGGTTCAGCCGCCCAATTTGGTGGTCTCTTAGGGGCCCTGCACTGGCTCAGGGATCCCGAGATCGAGTCAGAAACCTTCTGCAAAATATATTTTCTGTGAAAATATACCTTTCCTGACGCATAGTCGTGACGGGAAGCCGTGGCACTGCACCTGGTTCTAGTAACCCCCTACAAAGGAGATGCAAGGGGACTGAGGTAGGTCAAATTATGACTCAGCCGATCTCACAAATACCGCGAATAGAACTATCAGTACTCAGGTGGGAGGTGTTTGAACACCCCCTCGGGTTTTACCGGCGGCACGATAAAACGGCGGCGCGAAGTACTTGGCATACCTTATCCTTGATCACTTCCGCAGATTTCCCCAAAATTTTAAGGTTGGGTCATCTCAGGTCAGTCACCAGTGCAGGTTAAGTGATTTTACCTAAAACAAATGTTTAAGGTGTCATGAGTAAGAAAGGAGCGAATCTATCGGATTGAAACTGACGCCACATAATGGGCCTACCGAGTACTACAACATGTATTCCGGGGATTTTTCATATCAATGACCTAAGGTCAGGTACGGAGCATGACCTCTTCGTTGGAAATGCATGGGGAAAACAGATATTGGGCTGTATTTGTGTGGATAAAGCTGAGAATGCCTTCATGTTCCCCAAATCGCGGTATCCTGGGCTCCTTTCTAGGTTCCTGTTGCAATGTTTCACCTGTGACCTCTGAGTGGTCATCTGGGCTACTTAAGCATATTTTCAGACTTGGGTCAATAACTGTGCAGGAAATGACGATACAATTTTTATTTTGATACCATTACGTTAAGATTGCTACAACGAGTCGAATATCAGTCGACTATGAGTATCGAGTCGACTATGCTGGATTAGATAGTGACCTTGACCTAATGTGTGACCTGATGTGCGTGATCAATGGTCGGGAATTATTGTCACAAGTTGAAAAAACAATTATAAATCAAAATCAACCGACTTATAATTTTACAGGCCCAAAAATGTGTCCGTGATTTACACCATCCACCAAAAGGTCCCAACCTTAACTGACAGCGATTTGATGAATTTCTCGTGAAATTCTTTTAAGTTTGTAATTTTGAAGTAATGTTTTGGTCGTTCCTTTTTCAAATATAATCACTTCTATTTCAAATTTAAAATTAAAGCAAATCTTTACCAATAATCCTTAGTACCATGATCGAGATCACGAGAAGGTATCCCACCTCACATCGTGGGACTCCAACTGCCTTGAACCGGACCACATCGGCACGTCAAATTTTATTATTTACTGCTACAAAATAATAATCCAGAACTTATAAATCTCGGGGTTTTAGGGCGCTTCAGCTGCCAGGGCTGTATAGCGAACTTATCAATCCCCACCCTGAAGGTACCGTAAAAAATAATATCTTCACATTGGAGCGATCATTACAGTAAACCCAGGGACCTGATGGCCTAGTGGTTCTTACTTCATTGCCAACCATTTCAGAATGAGACCCGTGATGAATAAGCAACCAACTGACTTAATTATGCAGCCGGATTAAACGTTTTCAAGGTTTAATTGGCCTCAAAATGGGTGTTGCATGCGAAATCCATAAAGTGAAGGATCCCGACATGTCCTAGCAAATAAGCTCTTCAGCAGCAAACCGTTACAGTTAGACACCTAATTTTTTGTGTGTCTCTTCAACACATATTGCATAATGACATGACAAACAAAAACAGTAATCCGACAATAAACATCGATAAAAGAACTAATGGAAGCAATGTAAACAAGGACAAAACTGCAAAATTTTGACTTTGCACGTGCATCACGTGGAAGCCGAGGGTAGGCCACCGGCCGGCTAAGGTTGTTTAAATTTACCAGTATCATGTGTACCTGCTCCCCAAAAATTATAGCCATTGGGACGATATTGCAGGCTCAACACATCACAACGTTATACTTTGAATCATCTGGTTTTTTTCTGGCACGTGGACTTTGCACCTCTGTTATAAAATATCCGCTCGGTAGATTTTTGCGGATTTTTGATATGTTACGCCCCTATCAATTGCGAACACAACTGTGTATATTATAGGGGGCTAGAGTTTTATGACATGTAAATGCTAACTTGACTGGACTAATAGTTTTTGTCATTGTTCTTTGCACGGGTGGATTCAAAGATTTCCGATGGAGGAGCACGTGATCGGGGCGCGTCATCCGGACCTGAGGATGCCACTTTTGGGCGATGAAACCTCTCATGTGAGCTCCAAATTCGTCAGATGCCTTCCTTGAATTAATCTGCATAACCAAACAATCAGAGACCAACTCAACATGGTCTGTAGGACTTTGGACGGTCGTCTCGATCTCAAACGACTATATTGAAGTCTGCAGTCCATCCATACAAAGTATTCCACACTCATAAACGATACGCAATGCATGCAGGTCTAAGATTACCTATGACGTCATGGTTGCGTCACGTGCAACCATGACGCCCCCAACGCGGCGATCCTAAATAACGCGGGTGACGTCGACGCGGCCATAATAAATGCTATAGTAAAAGACCATCGGCACAGGAGTTGAAAGACTTACTCGGGTTAAGGTGGAGGAACTGTGTGAAGCTAGGTTATGCTTGCAATTGTATTTAGGTCATGCTGGTCATCGGGCATTTCTTTGGCCTTTGAATAAACGCTAGCGTCCATTTTAGGGCCCATTGTGCCTGACAAGTGAACGGTAAGTGGAGATTGTCGAATGTCGGTCCACCCGTCTGGCACATCCCGCACACGAGAGCATTAGTTCCCGACGATGGAAAATTTTTGTTTGGCTGTACATTTAGTTTTCAGTTTGCACCTAATCTGCGTTGTCAATTGTAGGAAATGTGAAATTTGTACCATAAAAAAACAGTTACCATGACCTTATGCGCCCGTGCTACGCGACTGTGTTCGATGCGCTTGGCCCTGAAGCACTTTGACTTTATCGCCTTTCAGACACTCTGAAGTGGCTTGAAGTTGTGAACTCAAGGATCTTGTTTTGCTTGGGATTTACCCGTGCTCGAACTGAGGTTGTAGATGTCGAGTGGAGATTGGTTAAGCTCGGGCTTAGACAGAGTGCATAATCCTGTCTGTGGATGGGCTCGATCGCAAGAACCTTAGATCTCTGCAAAGGCCACGTGATCGAGCCGAACGCGCGTGCGTGCTATCCGACTCCACTTCCCAGACCCTGGACACAAGGGTCGTAACTGTATAACCGCAGTGGTGATATTCACCCAAAGAAAGTGTGAAATGTTCATGGGAGATGCAAAATGTCGGCATGTCGGCATCCCCAATCTCGGCACATATTTATTGAAGGGAGGTTGGCACCTTGGTGCAATTATTGAGTGGTTTTAGGGGAAATATTTATTGAAATAATGGATTTGGTCTTTTTTAAATGGTTAATAGGTCTAATATTTCCACCTATTTAATATCTGTTAGAGGTAAAAGGCTCCAAATCGGCGTGCAATACGGTGATATTTCGTGTCGCGATGAACCTGCTTGTTTGGGCCGTAAATGATTTCGGGTACAAATTGAGCGTTTTTAGCTAAAATAGGCTGTTGTTAGGACCTTTGAGTGACACTGATATATTTCTTTTATTTGGCCTCCTTTGTTTAAATATTGGTCATGGTTGAAACTAGTAAATACAGTAAGTCATGCGCAGTTATAATTGCTAGTGCCAATGCCAGGCTTAGCACGGAGGTTTTAGAGGCCCATCCAAAACAAAATTTGCCCGTGCATCAAGCGCAGCGAGGCTGAAATTATACGTTTTTTCCATGAGCAGTAAATTCTGGCACAGATCCATTGGGAAATATCCATTAAGTAGTTTATCGGCATGGTCTTTCATATGGCAAATATAATTTCAGACCCCATTATGAATGTGCCACATTCCGTTTAAGCGTGACGTGAACTGACCTTACGTGTGCATCACGTCATCTGGCATTTGGTATCTGAAGCCCATATTTGTTTTACCCGAACATTAAAAAAGGACATCTCAGGCTTTCAATAGATGTGGGAATTGCCTTCCGTATACCATACGTGCTTGCTGAGTGTTGGGTGCTTTAAGCCCGACTGTAACCTCGGGCTCTCTTTCAGTTTGACGCGTGGACACCAGCTGAGACTCCAGCGGAAAACATGGCCTCCCAGCAGACTGTCCTCATCACGGGCTGTTCCCGTGGTATCGGGCTGGCGCTGGTTGAAGAGTACATCAAGAGGGGGTGGCAGGTAGGGCAGCGCGTTCTCGTCCGGAGGAAATATGACGGGCATGTGTGCAGTTCGAAGCCAGTATCGATGCTCCGAAGTCTAAGGGTGTGATTTCCACATTGTTCACGCCCTTGGATCTTTGGAGCATATTTGGGAAGTGTCGAAATTTCGTTGCCAAACAGCTTTCGCCTTTTCAGGACTCAGTTGTGCCCACAGACGATAAAACAAACACCGACGATAATCCAGCAGCATCCATTGAGCCTGCTTCGCCGCCGCTATCGCTAGCCCTCCTGCTGTCGCCAGGTGTTGGCCACCTGCCGCTCCCCGGAGCGCGCTAAGGAGCTGTCGGCGCTCCTGAAGGAGTCGCGCCAGCCGCCGGCCATCCAATTGGACACAGGTGACGACAGCTCCATCATCCACGCCTTCCAGGCGGTCGAGAAGAGGGGTGTGCGAAAAATCGACTTGCTCTTCCATAATGCTGGTGAGTAGACAATTTCAGAATTGAACTTTCTGTCTGTTACAGCTTGGCATGGAAATGGATTGTCTTCATTTAATAGTTTTTGGAGCATAGGTGAAGAATCCCAAAACTACTTTTTAAGTTCAGTATTCTCAACTATGTAGCGCAAAGCTCCAGTCTATGTGAGTGTGCTTCATCGGTTGGTGTTCAGATCATTTTATTCCGTAAAAATGTGACCGGTAGCAGTGCTGCGAAGCTGTAGCACGAGACGATGGCATTTCTCCAATTGTTTTCCCTTTCCAATCGATTTGGCATTTCTGTTTATTATTATTATTATTATTATTATTATTATTGCTATTATTACTATTATTATTGTTCCTAGTATTCGTATTATTGTTCCTATTATTATTATTATTATTATTATTATTATTATTATTATTATTATTATTATTATTATTATTATTATTTATGTTTAAGAACACAATCGATAGCACATTTCCTGAATATAAAGGTCAGGAGGTCTTAAAACTGGTAAAAGTTTTTCGTTTTTTCTGTCATTTTCCCATGACTGTGCTCATTGCATACTGGACTATCTAAAGAGACTAAATCGCGCGCGATACGGGTCCTCCCCGAGTGCACGATGCTCCCGACTTCAGCCTCGCCGTGGCTCTGTGCGTAATCGCCATCGGTGCAGCGCCGTCTCCCGCTGCATTGTCTCCGGGCATCCGGCGGCGGGCGTGTCGGACATTCCTCGCCAGTCCCCCACAGTCGCCATTGTCCATTGTCGCTGTCGACTCGTCCCCGCGCATGCGCGATCGTTCACTCGCGTCCAATCAGCTGGGCTGTCTGTCTGCATGCTGCGCTCACCGACCGCAGCTAGTATGGATATAGTGAATGGAATAAATTTTTGTATTTGTTAATACACATGATAAACACTAAAATGCGGGATCGGGCTAAGGCTTATGTCTCCGCACCTCTCCTGTTGGGGTTCGATTGAAATTGATAAGTCTGAATTGAGATCATTTAAAAAATTTCTGAATTTAATGAGTCTGAATAAAAGACACAGTTTATGGTCATTGAGGCACATCTGTGTGCCTCATTGCTTTCTTCCCGGCCTGAGGAGAAGGCTGCTTTACTCCTGCTTAGAATTACTCTTGGAAGCACTGGAATCCACTGCATTTGAAGGGAGGTAAATTCGCTCGCTGCCCACTAGTTCAACAATGCGGGTTCGGGTTATGTGGTGCTAGGAATCGACCAGCGCTCAATGCCAGTTGATGTTAAAGAATAAACAAGTAATGGTGTGTAGTAGTAATGGTTAAAAAGTGTCGGCTGTGTTCGAACTGGCTACTCTGAACTTTTGAAGACCATAAGTTGTGAACCCTGAATTGGTATCTGTGTACGTCTCTGTCAAACACATGCCCCGTTCTCAAAACACGGTCCGGCTATATTTACCCTGAGAACGCTTGGGCACATTGATTTCCCAGGCTGCGCTACCAGTCTTAAAACAAGGTGGAAAATTCAGTGAAACGCGTATTCTGCCGTAGATCTGCCCGAGTCTAAAGCTTATCGACCGTGATCACGGCACCAGGCAACTTATTGTTATTATTATTATATTAGGCTACTACGCACCAAAACAAATACGGGAAAACGATCACACTGCCTGGTGTTGTCCGTGCGCATTCTGTATCGGTGGGTGCTTTGCATGAATCAATGTGTTTTTTTACGCGCTGTCATCAACGAATGTCAAATTCAAACAAACACGAATGATCAAACACGAACGTCAAATTCACAGGTCAGGGTCATATCATTATTTTCAAGTTCGTTTACCCCGGTACTTCCGGTAAAATGGTATTACCCTGTATGACGTATATTATGCTATGATGTCATAGTTAGGTCACTTAACGTCAAGGTCAAGGTTCAAGGTCAATCCTCATTTCCCGCTCAACGTTTGCTAAAGTGGTATACGGTGGTTGGATATGTTATGGTATAGCCATATGGTATACGGAATATATGATATTGTAACGTCATAGGTCAATGACCTTGAAATACCTTGACTCTAAAATTCCAGGAAACGCTTTTTTGGGACGTTCCGTCTGTGACCTTGATTCGCTTTTCGTAAAGTCCTGATTTTTCTGGATAATCTTATTTACCAATAGGTACTGACTGCAATGTTGACCTCGTTGCCACCTGTATGACCTCGTTTGCCTGAAGATATGACCTAGTCATTGAGTCATTTATGTGTAGATCATCAATCTCCCACACACTCCTGAACGGCTGTTTTTCTAAGTCTCTTTTTTGTTTTTTTTTAGATCCGGGGGAACCCTACCAGCCTCCCCTCATGTGCGCGTTAGTGCCGGGCCCCTCTTCAGTCCGGGTCTCATGGAGCGTTCTCGTGTCCAGGCGTATCCGGTGCAGAGGATGTGCTACGCATGACCCGAGCTGAACTGGACTCGGCCTTCACCATCAACGTCTCCGGCCCTATGGTCATCACGCAGAAGTTTCTGCCACTGCTCAAAGCCTCAGCCAAGCCCAAGGTGGGTCCTCACTGTCTTATTGCGCCTGGCTTCTTGATTTTGAATCCCTGTTGCTTCAGTGATTACGGTTATCGCTCAGCGTTCAACATTGCCATTGCCTTCTGATTCAAGGGAAATTGTACACCTTTACAGCGGTGTTACTAAGACGGCAGTCATGTCATGTGTTCCAAAAAACCCCTTGGGTGCATGCTGCGTTCGTCCAAAAATCAATATCTGTCGAAAAGTGAATCGGTTTCAGAGCGGCATCCTACCCGATTTCTATCCTGGTCTGCGTCTATCTACTGTTAGGCAACTGAAGGGAATAGAAGGGAAAAGTGAGGCGATGGCCTGACTTCTGCTCAGGAAATACTGATCTCCTTGCCAATGGCGAGACCTATGGCAAATGAGGTATACTATTTGTTTATTTTTCAGAAGACTAATATATCCGTTAAAATCCTATAAAGGTGCCACTTTTCGTCTAAGGGGAAAGTAAAGAGTAGTATATGATGGGCCGAAACATGTCGTTTTAATTCCTAGTAAGGCCGGTAATTAGGTTTGCTTTCTTTCCAGTAAGATTCCGTCCAGGTTCATCAGTATTTTTTAATCAAGTGACCATTAGCATGAGGTCTGCAATGGGAAAATGGTGTGGTAAAAATGTCCCAAAATTAATTAATTGGTAGTGGGGAAAATTGCGCCCCTAAACGTTCAGCTGTTCAGCGTAAAATCTTGACCGCGAGTTAAACAGAGAAAGAATTTGATAAATTTGGTTTTGTTCTTTCTAAGAGGCAAACTTGAAACTTGAATATATGGTACAATATGGTTTGTGTGTTCCTTTTACCTTTTGTGCGGCATCTGAATTATCGGCTGGTGACGATCTCGCTCGTGTAGGGACAAACTTCTGTTCGGGATAAAGCGGAAACCTAGCAACAGGGCTGACCCGGCTTACTGGTGCGGTCAAAACCCAGGTCGTCTTCCCTTTGTCGGGCATTTCGGAACACTTTCTCTCGTTGAACGTAGATTCCCATGTGGTCTCCTCTTTCTAAAAGCAACCCTCTTAAAATATGTCTGAACTTTGCTCGATATCTTAGGTCTTCGTGCTCCACCCCAGTCGACCCGAAACCTGTTGCTTTTTGCTGAGCGCCGCGGTCGGGTTGATGCGGTCACCTTGGTGTTTTTGTGCCGGATACCTCGAATTGCAAACAAGTTTTGTCAAGTGGTTTGGGCCACCTTTTTGCACTGAAGCAAGTGATGCCCTAACCTGTGTAGCCTATTAAATGAAGTTGGAAAACAAAGCTTGTCTGCGTGCTATTCTCCACCCCACCTGGTAAAGGGGGACATTGGCCAATAGTGACGGGGTACCGTTGCCTCTCATCCCATTGTTTTCCTATTTGAGCCACTTGGGGACAAACTGAGAGGTTTTCAGTCCTCAGTAGCTGAACGTGACACGTGCCCAAATCCGCGGTCACTGTTTGAGAGTTTACACCTTCAGCTCGCATGATTTAGGATTTACTCGGCCCCTCCTTCCCTTGCGGGTGCTTACTCTTCTGACTGTGCGTCTGTGATGTGTGAAGTGGGTCATTTAGCTAGCATTGAATGAGGTTATAAGGTCCGAATTGTCGAATTACCTGCCTGGCTCATTCACAGGTGGTGTTTATGAGCACGGTTATGTCATCGCTGAACATGAATATGGGTGGCGGAATGAGCGCTTACCGTATCACGAAGGTCGGCCTCAACGGACTTGTCAGGTAGGAAGTTCCTCCGGGTAAACGAGTTAAAAAACAAGTGTGAATGCATATACCCTCCTGCTTACCGATGGAGTCCGCGTCCCTCAACCCCCGAAAAGTGCTGGAATCGCCTATATTGCAGTTGGTTAACACAAAAACCAGTCTCATAAACGTTTAGTTTGGAACTTATAATTTGTAATTATTTTCCAGGGGCAACAGAATGCAGTTTGGACACTTTATAAGTTAAGGTGATATACTTTCCCCTACCGTATTTATATTTGTAGACTATTTCTAGTGAATAAGCTTCTTGGAAATTGAACCAGACTCCCTATCGCTGCCACCATGTGGGCAGATAGACCACTGCGGCCAGTGACTGGTCCGTGGGAGGCAGGGTGTTTGCTTAGTCTAGCACCGCGGGAGCTCTAGCACTCTGCAAGACAGCTGCAAGGTGCGCAGTCATGACGCCTCAAGGGTAGTCTACGGCCTGGGGCGGAGCTGGTCTGGTCGCGTGCAAAGTGATTGACTGCATTTCTTAATGAGTACTGCTTTCCCATGCATGAATCTCGTGTTTACCGGCGGAGTTATGGTGAATATTGAAGCATGTCATAATGATTAGAATACTATTTTTAATTACTTCGTGTGTGCTTACTTCGTACGGTTAGACCACATGCACGCCAGAGTATAGATTTTGATACAGAGGAAATTAAAATCACACAAAAATGGATACCATAATACATTCTTTGATCACTTTCAACACTCCAAAACCGACTTTTTTGTGCAGTGTCGCGCATTTGGTGCGATGCTAACTGATGCGTATGTATCAAGTTGTATGCATGTTAACCTTCAGAGGCGATATGCCGGGAGTCGGCTGGTTATACTACTGAGGGTTTTCGGCGGAATAGTTGTGCCGTTTTGTCCTCTCGGACTAACAGTTTTCTGTGCGTCAGATCGAAGCACTGTTCCAAACATCCCTGTGGAGCGCCTCGTCCTGGCGTATTTATCCTGACGCGAGCGAGCCGTGGTTTCAGACCCGGTCAATTATATGCTCCCGCCAATTACCTGCCCCCGCCACGGCAGGCAGTTCGCGGGTGACCTTCGGGGCGTGATCAGTGTTGCCATGCATCCGGGCTGGGTGCAGACGGACCTCGGCAACAGCGTGGGCCCAGCGCCGCTTTCTCCAGCAGCCAGCGCCCGTGGCATGGCCAGCGTCATCGACTCCCTCAGCGCCTCTCAAACCGGACAGTTCATCGACTACCAGGGGCGCAAGATCCAGTGGTGAATGCCGGAAGATCTGACGCTCGACTGAGAGAATGAGAGGCCTTGGAGCAAGCGGGAAGAGGCTGGAGAGGCCAGAGGTGGCCAGTCCCGTTTATGGTTTGGGTCAGTTACTGTGACCTCAGTGAGTTGCTGCGAAAGCAGCTTGAAATTGCACGGATGCGTTTGAATCATTGCAGCTAGTAATGTCAGGAAGAAGTTAATGAAGAAGTTAATGATCATAATTCTATGATGATATTACTCGCCGGTATCGGTACAGTGAATACTCCGTCCGAAGTTTCCTAACTTACGCGCAGGACAAACGTTCTGCTGCCTCCCGCAGTGATGCGGGCCATCACTGCCGCAGCATGTACACGTGATGACCAATTTATTAAGGCTCTTTATCTTTGAGCACACCATTTTTATGAACCGGTTTTTACGTTTACGTTATATTTCGCTGCATCTTAGATACCTTGAAGAAGCGTTGATAAAGGCTTTATGTCGACATTTTTTACTGAGAAAGTAAATCTGTTTGAACACGAGGTGAGGTTCAGAAGGGTGTCATGGACGAGTCAATGAGACCTGCCCTTGGGTAGTTTTAGTTTTTAGACGTTCTTTTTACGTACCTTGTTGAATGTTTTTATAGCAATGCTTTCGTTAGAGGTTGCCAGTGTACGAAATATTTCTTGTTTATTTAAAATAGAGCGAGTGATTTTTAATAATTTTGTTATTCTACTGGCACACGTTCTTTGGAAACTTGAGCATGCAGTATACACAGATATGCAGTTTGATCTGTATACCTGTATGTTAGACACTCCTTTTCAATCGTGCTTTGGTGCCATGCACAAGCACTTTCCCGGATTTGGCTCAGGACCTGTATCCAGACATTGTTTGTTTTATATCGCAAGTTATAAGAAGTGTTCGAGGACCTAATTTTTTTGGTGTAGCAACGATGCAGGGTTCCTATACGACTTAACACTTTGATGCTTTGCTGTGTTTTGCGTTGTTTAGTTTGTGAGCAGCGTGGTACACTTGAGCAGAAACTTGAAGCAACTTTTGCGCACTTCTCTGCTCTTGCTCTTGGGATCGGAAACAATAAAGGGCTCTGTGCCTCTATTTCTGTTTTGAAGAAAAAAATGATACAGAGAATTGGTTGTGAGGCTCCTCACATACTTTTCGTGGTATTACCAAATCAGTGTGTCGGAAACTGGGCGTTTAATCGCCACCATGGAATGAGTAGCTCTGGATAGAACTTGCCTCCCCGCCACAGTTCTCGGGGTTCTCTGAATGATTGTAATCCGAGCCATAAACACTTCCCAACAAGATGGTCTTCGCAACGCCACGTGTGATTGACAGTTGCTACGTCACAAACCCTCAGCCAGTATTGTGATGGCATTGTCATAAATCAGCCATATTGGTGGCCCGGCTTTTCTGTCCCCTATATCATCCCTCGGTAAGAACCTGTGAGAATAATTGATACATTTTTGTTGTTCGCGTGATGACTATGTATGTATCATATCTATGTATCTATATCTATGACTATGTATGTATGTATCTTTTTTACTTGTTTACTTCCAACCCCAAGGCTCTGATTGACTTGCCTGTAATTGAAATGTGGTGTTTTGAGATAACAACGAGTTCACTTGGGCTTGATGGCGCTCCAACAGTCGGGGTCATACAGTGCCCATCCAGCTTGATTTTTTAATCATTGTTGGACTTCATGAGTTTCTAAGCAGTTCGTGGCGGTTCGATAGGCCAAAGGTTCTGCATTGGTAAGGGTCTGCAGCTTCATTCTTATCAGAACGTGATGCGGACATTGTCCCACCATTGAGACAACGCACAGCCAATTATTTCGGAGTATGAAGGCCAGGCCAGACACCGCCTATCCTCAATACACGATCCGGACCGGGCGCCCCAGGTGTCTGCCGGCAGCATGACCCAGTTTTGAATGCTGCGCGTGCCAGTGGCCGCCACAGCTGAACGCTCGTCCGGCATCCCGGAAACGCTGGCTTCCCGCCGGCCAAACAGGTGTCCTGCGTCACGTGGCTGTCGCCTGGCGTGACGGGTCAAGGTCCGTGAAGCCACTCAATCATTGAGCCAGCTCCTCGATCTCTTAGAAATGGGATTTCAAACTGCTTTTAACGCTTGGAAAGTAGCCTAATAAATTTAACGTCTGCCTGTTTATAACGCGATAAGGTTGTGAACTACCACGGGGCAGCTGCTGCCAAGCACACAGAAAGCCTGCCGGAGCGAACATTAAAAGTAATATTAACACGGGCTTTGACGAGGGGTACCCGCCCCCTCGGTTTTTTTTAAGATAGCACAACTTGGGGGGACGGCCTTTTTCGCTACCTAACGTGGTTCTCGAGATCTTAGGGGGGTACCCGCCCCTCCCCCGTCAAAGCGAAGGTGGCTCAGACCCCGTCAATGCGCGTGGTAACCTCCGTGTGACTCATACAGGTAGACCACATTGAAGACACGACTGGAAGGTGAATGCGAGCCCTGACGATGATGAGGCCCCGGAATTTTAAATGAGGGCACATAACACACACCACTGGCTTGGAAGATTGATGTCGTGCGCTGCATACAAACCAAAACTGTTGATTTTGTTCCAATTTATATGACTCCCGGAACAATTATAAAACATTCATACCGGATTTCAACAGATAACACACCCATATTTGAAAATGATCCTCATAGGAATGCGGCTTTTTAACACCCGGTGGGCCTCCGAGTCACCTTCGCCCTGGTGGGAACATTTGATTGTTGTAATGTCGCGCGCGCTGCCGGCAGGGACGGCGGATTCCAGGGTGCAAGTGGTGCAGTTGCACCACTCGATTTTTTTCAAGTGGTGCAAAAGTATCTTTTTGCACCCCTTGTTTTGGCTTGGTCCAGGGAGGCGCCCCCTCCTCCGGCCTCAGCCGGCGCCCCCGGCCGGTCAGAGAAAATCAAGCCTAATTACCGCCTACCTGAAGAGGTAGGATACTCTGTGAAAAATATACATTTTCATATATTAATGGCGCCCCCTTACATCATAGGCGCACTCCGGACAGCAAAATTCCCCCCTTGAGTAAAGGCGCCCCTCTGGGTAGCATAGGCGCCCTTGGATAGCGTAGGCACCTCCTGGACAGCCGAGGTGCCTCCGAAGAAGAGAAACAGCGCCCCTGGATATCACATGCGCCCCCTGGACAGCAAAAGGCGCCCCCACAGGGCAAAGGCGCCCCCTGGATAACATAAGCGCCCTTGGGTAGGAAAGGCGCCCCCTGGAGAGCAGAGGTGCCTCCTGGAGAGAAAAAGACACCCCCGGAGAGCAACGGCGGAAGGGACGGCGGATTCCGCGGGACAGGGTCTGCAGTTGTACACCATGAAAAATGATGGTGTACAAAAGTATCTTTTCGCACACCTGGTTTTGACCTGGTCGAGAGAGGCGCCCCCCCACGGATTTGGGCGGCGCCCCTAGATTTAGCCGGCACCCCCGGCCGGTCAGAGAAAATCAAGCCTAATCACCGCCTACCTGAAGAGGTGGGATCGATCCTCTGTGAGAAATACATTTTCATATATGAATGGCGCACTTTGAAATCAAAGCTGCGCCCTGGAAAGCAAAAGGCGCCCCCCCTTGAGTAAAGGCGCCCCTCTGGATAGCATAGGCGCCCTTGGAAAGCAAAGGCGACCCCTAGACAACAGAGGCGACCCCTAGACAGCAGAGGCGCCCCTGGACAAAAAAGGCGTCCACAATTGAGGAGTAACGACACCCCTGGATAGGCGCCCTCTGGTTAGCACAGACACTCCTGTACACCAAGAGGCGCCCCCCCCATAGAGCAAAGGCACCCCCTCTGGATATCATAAGCTCCCTTGAATAGCAAAGACGCTCCCTGGACAGCAGGGGCGCCCTCTGGATAGCATAGGCGCCCCCAAAACAGCAAATACGCCCTTCGATACTAAAGGCGCTCCAGATAGCAGAAGCGCCCCATGGACAGAAGACACCTTCTGGATAGCATAGGCATCCCTGGACAGCAGAGGCGCCTCCGAAGAAGATCAACGGCACCCCTGTATATAATATGCGCCCCCTGGTTAGCACAGGCTACCCTGGATAGCAAAAGGCGCCCCCCGGAGAGAAAAGGCGCCCCCTCTGGAAAAATAAGCACCCATGGATAGGAAAGGCGCCCCCTGGAGAGCAAGGCAGAACATTTTTAAGGAAAACTCAGTGGGGGGATATTTTCTTGTGCTGGCCATTATAGTGTCTTCGGGGGATCAAACCCCCGTTTGGAGTGGGGGGGGGCGGGCGTTGATAAAATTTAGACGTGCTAGTGTTAAAAAATGTCTCCCAATTTTTGTTATTCCATATTCTAAAGATTAGGAATGCTGCCCAGGACCGCCAGTTTTTTTTCGACGGAAAAAGGCCAAACTGGGTTTGAAAAAGGGCCAAAAGGGTCAAATTTTATTTGCACTAAAAACCGTTTTGTTATAAATTTCGTCCAAGTTGTTCCCAGTACGACTGTTGGAGTCTGAGTCTCACTAAAATCCTAAAAGGACTTGTCACGGAGACCCCGACCCCACCACCCGAGCGAGCAACGCCCACAATGAAGGGTTAATTTAGAGGCCAAAGTTTGACCTCCCACAAAGCACAGGGACGGCCGCCTCGCTCAGGTCACCCTCTCATCAGTCAGTTGCCAGCCGACCTACTTCGGGCAAACGATTGAGCGCCGGAGCGTCTCAGGGGAACCGATCCCATGCCTGGACATGCACTGCCACTGCATGCTTCTGAGCAGCGGGCCGGAGCCCGACGCTCTAACAACTGAGCTACCGGGACGGTCAAATGGCCAAATAAATACCACAAAAGCCACATTTGAGGCTAAAACGACCCCTACCGGTTGTCATAAACCAACAGAAAAAGGACAGAGCACTCTTGTATCACTGCAGTGAGCAGTGCACTGTATAAAACTAAATGTTGATCGTTTGATATTGACTTGACAAAATATTTTTAGCACACTGCCCATTTCATAAGAAGCCAGGAGTGCCCTTCCAATCCCGTGTGGCCACCCAATGATTTCATCCAAATAACTAAGCAATTTGTTAGCATCATCAATTATCTTGGCCGCACCACTCCCCACTAACATTTGATATTTTTCCTGCTTTTCCTGGGAATTGTTTGCTCTTGAACAGTGACGGATCCATAGGCAGATCCAGGATTGCCAATCGGAGGGGGGGCACCTTCCTGGGGGCGCCATCCGGAGCAGGGGGCGCCACTTTTGACCGGTAAAACCTATCAGGTGGGCGTAAAACCCTATCGGTGAGCACCGATTTTCGTATTCTGGGGGAGGGTGGGAAGCGCCATTTCAGGCGGGTGCCATCGACCTTTCAGGGGCGCCATGGCCATTTCAGGGGGCACCGAGGATCAATCGGGGGGCGCGGTAGTGGGTGGTCAGCGTAGCTGGCTTCCATTCAGCCGACCCGGGTTAGGCCCGGCGGCTCCTGAACAAGGAGCAAGCTGGCTCCCCAGAAACCCTTCCAACAGGGAAAGGTTGGCGACGCCATATGCCCTGGCAGTTGGTGGTCGATAAGCCCAAATTATTAATCGGGGGCTGCATCTGCCCCCCCCTTTGCCCCCTGGATCCGCATGTGGGCGGATCTAGAATTTTGGTAAGTGGGGGAAGGCGGAGCCTCAGAGTGCGCACTTTACCATCAACTTTTCACCCAAAGGGCGCCTATGGTATCGTACCCTTCGCGTTCGGTTTTCGGTTGCCGTCATTTTTGTGGATCGTATTTTTAACAACGTTCTGTCCCTCCCTCCCCCAGCCATAACAGTTTGTACCAGCCAAGCAAGATGCCTATTTGGCGTGATATTTGAAACGATGAAGTGCTAAACAGTTCAGTCCACGCTTTTTCGGCACCTCTTGAAAAAACTGTAACTGCCACTAGGTCGTGGAGAAATGCAAGACACTTGGGAAGATGCAACAGCCGAACATAAAGGTACATATCTGAGGATTTTTCTATTTGTGAAGAGGGATTAAATTTATCTTAATATCAAATATGATAAGCATCATTTTGCCTTTCCACGTGGCCAATATGCGTAAGATAATGGTGAGAGGACATTGAAAATAATCGCAGCGAGTGTAAACCTGGCCTGTGCGCTGTCCCAGAAAATTATCTCATGCGGAGAAGCTTTGACATTGAAGCCAATGCAAACCGGACTTTGACCCACATTATTAATTGCCCCTAAAAAATAATGTTTGAACCAGATGGCAGACTCAAAGAGATGTAAGGAAAGTTGAAACGTTATGATAAACACAGAATGAAACATGTGGGCATTTTCCATCGACCTTTATCTATATTCATCAATTCATCAGAATGGGAGAATTGCTCTTGTGCGTGAAATTTCGAGAGGTGTTAAGATAATTTTAGTGGCCATGTGATTGAATGCTGAAATAGATCATGGCAGGAATAGTCATGTGTGATTGTAACATAAATGGGACCAACTATAATAAAAAGAAAACAGTTTCAACGTGTCCAAGTACTCTCTTGATAAATTGATAACTTTTTTCGTTTATTGACTGTGATTTGCGCGTTTAATGATCACAAGTCATTGTCCTTTAACACGTACTGCACTTCTGTCGAGCAACAAGAATACAAAAATCAGTTAGCAGTTTCACGTAATTGAAAGAAGTTTCCAGTAACCATTTCGACAGTTCCTTGGCTAATCCCGAATGCAGTAATTTTTCTCACTGTGCGAACGACCAATCATTTCGATATCCGTTTTAGGTCACCATCTAATACCTAACGCTTTTAAAACGGTGAGTTATGTGCAGTGTTCAGATCGAAGTGAAAAGACCATTCAGATTGATCAAACGAGTATATTTTGTCACTGACCATCCACTTATACAATCAACCATCGTCTTCAGGTCAAGTTCAGGACGCATCATTTAAGAGAAGAGGTGAGCGTGCACTGTGCCTGCTCAAATCGAGACACAGCCGCCCTCCCGATGGACAGACCGCGCAGAAATACGTCCTCGTCGCGTTTGATTTCGCGCAAGCGTACGACGTAGTGGACCACCGCGTGCTACGCGTTCGACTACTGGAGATGGGGCTGCCAAATTGCACGATGGCCTGGATTTGGCAGTGGCTCCGGGACCGAAGAGTCAAGGTGGAACTGAATGGCGTGCTTTCCAGTGAGCGCATTTTCCGAACTGGCCTGCCGTAAGGCAGTGTCTTTTCGCCATTTTTATTTTTGTTATGGGTGGCTCGGCTGGTAGACGCACTCCGCGGGGTTCCCGAATGCTCCCCCTACATGTACGCCGATGATACGGCGGCTCTCTGCACGGGCAACAACATCCAAGTCGCCAGGGATCGGGCGCAAGATGCTGCTGGCACCCTCGTGAAGTGGGCCCCACAGCACAAAATGGTGGTATCAGGAGCTAAGATCCAAGTACTGGTGATGCCCCAGTGGGCCAGAGACGCCGATCCCTTCAGTATTAAGGTCGACGGGAAGTCTGTCACTGCTGGAGACACCCTATAGCTACTTGGCGTTACCATCGATCGGCTTCTCCACTTCGGTCCACACTGTAAGATACTGTAGGAGAACGTCCACCCCCGCATCTTCCACCTACATCAACTGTCCGGCTACAACTGGGGGCTGCACGAACAGCACCTCCGAACCGTCGCTACTGGCTACGTGAGAGGAGCGATGGAGCAAGCGGCCGCAGCATGACTCCACGCCACACCGCCATTTCATGTCGAGCTGCTGGAACGCAAAATGAGAGCGTCGGCGCGTATCATCACAGGATGCACCCGCCCCACCCCCAGCCATGCGCTGATGGCCGAAGTAAGACTCCCCCCGTGGCGGCCAGAAGGAGGGTACTCGCGACCCGACTGCTGGTGAAAGTCCATGCGCTGCCAACTGAAGACCCTCTGTGAAGACGTGCAGAGGCGACAGCGCCCTCTCGACTCTCCTCGGTGACCGGGTGGCGGCAGGTGGGCAGAGAGATGTGGGATCAAGCAGGCATCTCCCTCCCCATCAAGCCTCTCCTTCCTCGACGTCTTCCACCGTGAGTATCAGGAGAGTGAGTCACATTTCAACTAGACGTGGGCCCACTGACATCAGGAGCGCCACCTGTCCGGAAGAAGCGAGTAGCTCTCCACCACCTCGCTTCCCTGACTCAATGTGCCACATGGGTGTGGACCGACAGGTCAGTGCACGGAGGGGTCACGAGCGGGGAGCTGGGTCTTCATCGAGTCACCAGACGGAGCCCAACATGAGCTCCGGCGACCAGCAGGCTCGCTCTCCTCGAGTTTTCGGGCTGAGATGGTAGTCCTCCAAACTGCCTGTGTTTTCCTACTGGACCACTCAGTGCACAGAGAAGATCCGGTCATCTTCAGCATGGTCCGCCAAGATGATGACGCATTATAGAAATAAAATGGTTAAAAAGCGCAAAACGGCAATCGAAAGCTCTTCGAAAATGATATCGAAAATACTTCGGTCATTTTTCTTGTCAGGTCAATATCAAGGTCACCAGAGGTCAAAATAGGTCAAAATCGCTAATATGAGGTGTACTAAGAAAACCTCATATATCTCAGAAACTATGATAGCTAGAAACATTTTTCTACCACCATTCGAAAGCTCTTGAGATGTGCTTTCATTATAGTGGCATTCATTTTCGTGTCAGGTCAAAGCCTAGAGAGCTACAGGTCACTAAATATTGGGCATATTCTTGGGAATGTCCATAGCCACCCATGCATAAGGGCGTTTTCTTTTTCGCTAATAGCTTCCAAACCAAACAAGATACAGTCATAGTTTATGCACCATTGCAATCCTCTCGTCAATACGAATCGAATGATATATGATATTGCTATGCCAGGTCAAATTTAAGAATTTGACCTGACCCAGGTCAACGGTCTGACCCAACTTGACCTGGTATAGTCATGATGTATATCATTTGACTTCCAGTGACTATACAAACACTTTGGTGACAAAATAAAATCTCTATCTTATTTTATTCAAAATGTATGGAGAAAAACACCAAGAAATGCTTATTTGACCTAAGGTGACCTTTTAAAGGTCACAAGTCAAAAACTTTGGCATCAGCTTCAGAAATGGGCTAAGAGCAAGTCGCAACCGATGTTTGAAGTTGATTCCATCCATACTTACTGAGAAAAGCTCATTTCGTGATTTTCCCCATGTATTGACAATGGGGAGGTCATGCTCTGCACATGACCTTAGGTCACCAATATCGAAAATCCCGGAACAAATGTTGTAGCTCCTGGTGGGCCCAATATGTGGTATGAGTTTCAACTTGATCGATTAACCCTTCTTTTAGTTATGCGGTCCTAAGTATTTTTGAGGTGAGGTCAATTCACCTGGCCTGGTGACCTGACCTGATATGACCTTGAGCCAAAATTTTCAGGAAAGATGTAAAAATGATGAAGGAACAGTTAGACCAAGTTAAGCGGCGCTGCGCGCCGCCGTTTTTTGGTCACTTCGGAAAAACCCGAGGGGGGTCTAAAAAGATCCCCCCACCCGGGCGAAGGTTAATGGAATGTCCGAGCAAATTTCAAATTATAACTATAGGCCAACGCGATATGAAACGTAGCAGAAGCAAACTTAGCGATAACCTCTGGGAGGGGTGGACAGTAGTTTACGGTGTGTCTGACCCTGGGCACGTCAGTTGCGAAGCCACTTAAACGAGATACGAGCGAATGCTGTGGGGAGCAGACGAGAGAGCTCGAATGAGCAAGAAGCAATTTTATCGAACTTGCATAGCATGGACCAGGGCCGGGGTAGAAAATATTTTTCTAAAACAATTAACGGCGTATCCAATCACCTAATGATGTGAGCATGGCACTCAAATCATCCACGTTTCGGATGACGTTTCGGCGGTCTCACCACGTCTCGAAAAAGGGATCTCTGATCCTCTGATCCAACCCGGGCGCCAAAAAGGGGCAATACATATAATGGAGAGGCCAAGCTTTCAGCGCTTTCTGGCCTCAACAAGATTACGAAATTCTGTGGAGGGCGAAGCCCCGGAACCGTAGCTGTTTTTTTTTACATTCATATGTATACAGCAACTTTTGAAGACTCTGGAGGAGCATTTTGAGCCCAAGTCGTCAGTGATCGTCGCTCGTTTCCGTTTTAATTCGTGTCGTCAGGAGGCGCACGAGTCGATAGCGGATTTCATCGCCAGGTTACGGAGGCTGGCAAAATCATGCGAATTTGGTGCAGTGATGGACGAGATGCTGCGTGATCGGCTTGTTTGCGGTGTCAAAAATCCAAGTCTTCAGGCAAATTTGCTCTCGAAGGACAGGCTATCGTGGTCTTCAGCTGTGGCCTTGGCAATGGCCAGTGAAGCAGCTGAAGCCCAGGCTGCCGAGATCAGCCAGGCGGCTGCTGTATCCGCCGTGGCGCCTACGAGGGAGCAGCCAGCTGTTCACAGCGTATCACAGCCATCAGCGCCGGAGGGCAGGCCTCGACCTCGGCCGGCCGATCCCCGGGCGGCGCGGTGGGTGGACCCGCCCAGTCAGAGGGGAGGCAACAGGGGCCGGCGCAGAGGATCTGCACATACTGGGGCTGGATCAGCATCGTTTGAAGCTTGCTATCGCTGTCGGAGTCGGCGACATCTACCGCGCGACTGCTGGGCCAAGAATCGTCGCTGTTTCCAGTGTGGCGACATCGGTCACGTCCGGGAGGCGTGTCGTGTCAGAGGAGTCTGCGTCGATCAAGTTGAGGAGCAGCTCTTCCCAGTCGAGTTACCAGTTGGGGGAGAAGAGGACAGTTCAACTGAGGAATATGAACTGAACTATCAGGCACGCTCCACTTCCAGTAAGTCTGTAGAACCACTTCGCGTAGACATTAAGTTGAATAATCGAGAGGTCACGGCAGAAATTGATACGGGTGCTGCAATGTCGGTGTGCTCGGAATCATTGTTTCACCAATTGTTTGCAGGCAAACAACCAGTGATCAAGCCGACTCGGCTTAAGCTAAAAACCTACGGGGGTAAACAGTTAAGTCTTAGAGGGGAATCAAATGTGTGTGTACAGTATGGATCTGTTGCTGTAAATATTCCCCTTGTTGTAGTGGAGGGGGATGGTCCGCTGTTGTTTGGCCGTAATTGGCAGCGCTTCTTCATGCTTAATTGGTCTGCCATACTGAGGCTGGGGGATCCAGTTGCGCGTAGCTTCCGCCCGCGCTCTCCTTACGCCCGCGATGATTTGAGCGGAAGTTTGGGCGTAAGCGATTTGGAGGGATGTTCAGGAGAGAGCAATCGCGCGGAGCTCCGCGCCCGCGGGAGTTAGCGCGGTGCATCGAGGGCAATCCGAGGCGGCGATGAATAACTCTGGCGACCATTGAAGATGGACGTTAAGGCTCAAATTCCCATAGAATACGGTGCTTTTCTGGCCGTAGTAAACTCGCGTCATAGGTTACAGCCTGCTGACTGCTGAACGGTGTCGGATTTCCTGGCCGACTGTGGGGGGAAGGGGATGAGAGGAAGACACGGCCCCGCGCTGGGAGGTGAAGTGATGATAAAAGTGCTCGGATCGGATAAAGGGAAAAACTTAAGCCAGAAACGACAATTGTACTCATATAGTGACCATTATAAAGTGGGATTTCCACACAAAGGAGACATACATGTGAAAACGATGTAATTTGCCTTAATCTAAATGTGTTTTCATGTTAAACCTAGCTCATGTCAATTTATATGGGCAAGACACTGGCCTCACGAAATTGGATTAGTCAGAGCAATGTGGGAGAGATGAACCGGGCAGGCCCCAGGAAGCCTGGCTCGGCGAGTGCAGCACAATTCAGTTTGAAATTTATTCACGAATCGAACCGTTATTCGGTGCATTTTCTCAAACCTATTCAAGTCATGTTCACTAGCGGATCTAGGGGAGGGGTTGGGCACAACAGGGAATTGCCCCCTGTTATCATCTATCGGCTCCGACGGGGGTTCACCGCCTGTCTTTAGCCTATCACGCGTATGTTAAGATTGATCTTTTTGACAGTGGCCTCCAAGTCACGCCAAAGATGTTGCAAGTGGTTGGGTGACTTTCTATGGACACGGGGACATTTCTATGGATATCCTCACGCTCATAGTTCTCAGGGTGAACTGGGTTATCGCTGGCGTTCCATGTAATCCTCGACGAGACCGCTCGGGGACGGTGAGTGGTACGAAACGTGAGATACGTCTTGGTCCGAAAAACAAGGTGTATTGGAGGGCAGTTAGCATTACGGCTGGTGGTCCACTGGCACATCTGCAGTGATCTATTTTTCTCTTCGCCTGTGTCTCTTCTGAGGATTTCCCAGTGAGATGCTGGGAGTTGGTGTGCCTCGATTATTATTATGAAGACATGTTTTGTGGGCCGCAAGTCATATAACTTGGATTCATTGACATTTCCAATACCTTTTCGTTGCTTTAAAAGGGTCATACAGGCTTCCGCGCTGTCTTCCGCGCTGTTGAGAAGACGCGGAAAGTTAGCGCGTAAGACGGCGAGTTGCGACACTACTTCCGCCACAACTTAGCTGCGCGCTGATGGATCCCTCCAAAAGCCGCTCCGCGTTAACTTACGCCCCCGCGCAGCTGCGCGCTGTCTACCGCGCGTCCGGATCCCCCCAGCCTGAATGTATCAAAAACAGAATCAGACAAAACAACGCCAGATGCAACCACAGCCACACAGCCCTCCCCGGGTCCAGAGCTGGACCCTAAGCTGAAATGCTTACTTGCGGAATACTCAGATATTTTCCGGGATGAGTTGGGATGTTTCAAGGGCGAAAAAGTACACATTGATGTGGACCCTGACGCAGTACCCAGGTTTTTCAAGGCTAGGCCCGTTCCACTGGCGTATCGCGATAAGGTAAATGCAGAGCTCGACAGACAGATTAAGATGGGGCTGTGGGAGGAAGTCCGAGATAGCAAGTGGGCGGCACCCTTAGTCATTGTTCCCAAAAATGGTCCAGAGGGGTCCTCGCTGCGCTTATGTGGGGATTACAGACTGACGATAAATAAGGCTGCGCCTTTACATCAGTATCCGCTGCCTAGAGTAGAGCAACTACTGGTGCAGCTGACAGGGAGCACCGTATTTTCGAAAATTGATTTGAAAAGTGCCTACAATCAGTTGGTGCTAGATGAGCCATCAAAAGAGTATTTGGTGCTAAATACGCCTCGGGGCCTGATCCGCCCAACGAGATTAACCTTTGGATATTCCAGTGCACCGGCACTGTTCCAGCGCACACTCGACAAGCTTCTAAACGGTTTAGGGGGCGTGGCCGTTTTCATTGATGATTTAATAATTTCGGGCTCCTCGCGTGACGAACATGACAAGCGCCTGAAAGAGGTGTTGTGTCGGTTGTCAGAAGCAGGCCTACGAGTCAATCGGGGGAAGTGTAGCTTCGCTGTAGATTCTGTGACTTACCTGGGGTTCAGGGTAAGTGCAGCAGGTGTACATGCAACAGAGGAAAAGACCGCTGCAATCCGGCAGGCCCCGGAGCCCAAAAATGTAGCGGAGCTGCGATCATGGCTGGGTTTGGTGAACTATTATAGTAAATTTCTTTGAAACCTGTCCACAATTCTATTCCCTCTGTACCAACCGTTGCAAAAGAATGTATCGTGGCAGTGGGGTAATCAACAAAGGGAAGCGTTCAATCGAGGAAAAGGTCTACTGGTGAATCCGCCGGTGCTAGCTCACTTTGACTCCAGTCTACCGGTGGTGTTAGCATGCGATGCTAGCCCAACTGGAATTGGTGTAGTTCTGAGCAACAAAACGCCTCAGGGGGAAAGACCGGTGGCATTCTACTCCAGGTCGTTGAATCAAACTGAACGTCGATACAGTCAGACAGACCGAGAAGCCCTATCACTCATAAGTGGGGTTAAGAAGTTTAATTATTATCTGGCAGGTCGATCTTTCATAATCAGAACAGATCATCGACCTTTGCTGGGCATTTTGGGCGAAAGTAAGCCGCTGCCAGTGATGGCGTCCCCGCGCATGGTGAGATGGGCCATGCTCCTTGGCGCCTATGATTATAGGCTGGAATACATGCCGGGAACCAAACAGGGTCACTGTGATGCAGAGCTGCAAAAGTCGGGCTCTCGGGTCATAAAGTGCCCGACAGATTTTAGGGCACGGTATGGTCTTGCGACAGATCTTACAATCTGTGAAAAAAATCTTGAAAGGAAGCAGAAAATATTTTTTGTTCTAAAAAAACTCAATATTAGAATTGTCACCTCTTTCACTCAACAAGTTTTCATGAATTTGCACCTCTCCCATATCAAGCCAGTGTGCGGCAAGAACCGATGGAAAATCGAGGGCTTATGCACAGAGGGTCTTTTCGAGGGACTTATGAATCGAGGAACCTTTGAATAGAGGGCCTTATGCACAGAGGGCCTTTTAAACGTCACCCAGAAAATCCTCTGCTGGAAAAATTCCTTCACCGGCCTGTCGGGCCCGATTTGTATTCCATAGCACGCGACAGCTTGGCCCGACAGGCCGCCGTAAAGGTAAAGGCGACAGGCAAAACAGTTTTTTCCTTCGTTTCCTTCGTTTGGAAGTACGCTCAACGCTGCCGCAAGGGCGCTGTTTGAACAGCGCCCTTGCGGCAGAGCCGGTGTAAAAGGTATCTTTGGTTTGAAGAAAAGGAGCCCTGCGGTTTGGTGTGTTGCCTTGTGGATATGGCGGAGGCCAAGGCCCTGGTTGTGTTTTTGATTATTTTTCTCTTGCATTACTTTGGTATACATCTTGAGTAAACTGGTTGAGCCTGGATTTCATCGTCCATAGTTGAAGGGCTGATAAATGGCTCCGATTAAGTTGAAGCCCCTTCCACCGTCCCGTGTCAAGCTTAAATGTGGATTTGAGGGATGTGGGTATTTTGGCGAGAAACGTTTTTTTAAGGAGCATCAGCGAATCAAGCATTCTGGGCTGCCCTGCAACTTCAGGAACAGTGGTTTTGGCCAAGGAGGTCGTTTTGAAGCATGGATCAAACAGCGGGCAGATCAGAACAGTGTGGGGAGAAAACAAAGAAGTAAGTGATGTCGTGTTCGTTGTAATTTCGGCAGCTTACATTTATTTCCACACAGTATGTTATGCTCACTGTTGATCAATAATTTTAAATGATATTAATAAGGGAAAAATGAATTTTACCAGCAGACTGGTCAAATTAGACTAAAACATTTGGTTTTCCCTTCCATCTTCTTTTAAATCCAATGCCTGTTTGTCCAGAATTAACCACAAAAGTTGCATACCTTCATCAGTGGATTTGTAGATGCCAAAGAAACAAAACTCTTCACCTTTCCACATTAATTTGAGTTTTAAGTACCAAGCTATTTCTCCTATTTCATTTTATTCACTTACCTAAATATGCCTATGATCTATGTCAAGGGGACAAAGATATAACAAAAACACAGCCTAGTGCAACCTTTACTCATTCCTTTTACTCTTAACTTCCTTGGAAACATGATATTTATTTGACATTTACTATCTAACTGACTTAAGGTTATTTATTAGCCTCATGAACTTCAGATCCTAAACCACGTACCCTCATGGAAATGAGCACGGCAATGCATGAAAAACTTTGAGATAGCCAACAGCTTCAAAATTTAGGATTTTTCATGTAAACATGCATTTAAAGTCATGGAAAGCTAATATTACATGTTTGTATTCAACTACAAGTAGCCATGATCCTTAAAAACACTTTCGAATATCAAAAAAGTACCCCTCCAATCTTGTTTGTCTGGCCATCATAGCAAAATCCATATATAAATTTTGGGGGTTCCTTCCAAATTACCCCCTCCCACCTCCAAAAAACTGAAATCATGAAAATCTGCAGAAGCTGGCATAAGTAACCGCATGGTATGGGAACCAGGTCAGCTTTCTTCCATTGCAAACTATATTTTTTAAGTATTCTGGGCTGGACTATGTAACATAATAACAAAATATCACTTATTCTCATTCTAGTGCAGCATTTTTTGTCAATGGCGGCTGCAGAGGACTGAAAAAGGGGGGCTGCTTTTCATGTTATTGTATATTTCCACCTGTGACCTAAATCATCTGAATTCAAGACTGAGTCTTATTCAAGACCCAGTCAAGCTGACTTTGACACACACTATTTGTATGCTGTACGTCCACAAATCTCAAATTACATCCAATAATAAATTTCCTTTACCAATGGTGACTCCAGAAAATGGGAATTGGTGGTTCGGTATTCAATTTGTTATAGGTTTCTGCCGATAACCTTAATTTCCTGAGCGTGTCTGATAATTGAAAACCCGAAGAACAGTCTCAGTTCTAGAGTTTTGAAAATTAATAGACTTGTGTCATTCCACTTAGATTTTCCATAGGCGGCTTCAGAGCACGAAAAATAAGGATATCACACATATAAGGATCAGAGCACAAAAATAAGGATAATGATATCCATTGGTGCCAAACTTGAAGTTTTTTTATGCTAATTTTAGTATTTTCTATTAAGAATGTGGAAAAAGAGTAGGAACATTTTACCAATTGAATGGGTTTTAGACAATTTTAATAGTCCTATCCTAACCACCCGACAGATTTGGAGGTTTTTTCGAAAGTGCCCGACAGATTTGAGATTTTTGCAGCTCTGCTGTGATGCTTTGAGTCGCTTGCCGCTACCAGTTACCGTGAAAGAGCCGCCTACCCCGGCGGAGCTGGTGAATATGGTAGATTTTTTTAATTCGTCCCCGGTCACGGTATCGCATATTCGGACTTGGACACATAATGATCCAGTACTCGCTACTGTACTGCGGTACACACAAAGTGGGTGGCCAGGGGTGACCGGGAACATGCCACCAGAATATCGCCCTTACCACCAGCGTGTGAGCGAGTGCTGTGTGTATGCACTTCTGCCGCCGCCGCTCGTGTACTGACATCAGCCTCCGTTTATACGGCAGGAGAGTCCCAATCGTCCCGGAAGCCAAGTTCCTGGGCATGACGATGGATAAACGCTTGACATACGCCCCCCACATATCACTCCTGCGTGATAAATGTTTCAAACGGATGAATGTGCTAAAGGTGATTTCTCGCACATCTTATGGTGCCGATAGGTTAACACTTCTCCGTTTGTACCGTGCTCTCATCAGGTCCGTATTAGATTATGGCTCAGTAGTATATGATGGTGCTTTGAGCAACGTTAAGCAGCCTCTGGACGCTGTGCACCACGCCTGTGTTAGAGTGGCGACGGGCGCTTTTCGTACGTCCCGCAGGGCAAGCCTTCTAGTAGACGCCAACGAACCTCCGCTAGACCTGAGAAGGAAGCGGTTGGCATAATCATACGCTAGCAAAATCAGGCAGGATCCGTCCCATCCAACACACAGGTGGATTTTCGACGAAAATTTGACTATGCCCCTCAGAATGGTGCGACAGACATCTTCACGAGCTCTCTGTTTGCGTGTATCTCTGTGGTTAGAAGGCAGCGGCGTTGACCTGGAAGTAATTGCTGAAACGCGACCAGAACGTACGGAACCATGGCGACTCATCCCTGCACAATGCGATCTCGATCTGATGCGCCATAAAAAAGCAGCAACACTACCCTCAGAATTTCTGGCCTTAGCGCTGCGCAAAATCGGCTCCTATGCAGGTCATGCCCGGTTCTACACCGACGGCTCGAAGTCTACCGGCGGTGCTGGAAGCGCCTTTTTAGGGGAGGGACTGAGTCAGGGTTTTAGCCTACCAGCGTCTGTTTCGGTTTTTACCACAGAACTATATGCCATTCTCCGGGTTTTAAGACACATCAAGCGTTCTCAAGAGGATCGATGTCTTATCATAACGGACTCTGCTAGCTCACTGACAGCACTCCAATCTCATCACCCACAGCAAAACTGGCTTATACCATCTATAAGAAGGCTTCTGACAGCGATCTCCGCCAGAGGGACTGATGTGCGCTTTCTTTGGGTACCGAACCATATTGGAATTTCAGGGAACGAAAAAGTCGATAAGGTTGCGAAACAGGCGTCCGTACTACCCCCTTCGCGTCAGTTTAGGATTCCGGCTTCAGGCCTCAAAGCATCGTTCAGAACACTACAGGAGACCAAATGGCAGTCAAGGTGGGCTGCAGAGCCAGAGTGCTTTATGAAACGTCTGCGCACCTCCATTGAGAAATGGGAGTCGAGCAACAGAAAAAGCAGAAGAGAGGAGGTGGCCCTCTCTAGACTCCGCATTGGGCACTGTTATGCCACTCATGCCTACCACCTGAATAGCTCTACTCCTAACCTGTGTGTACATTGTGGCAACCGCCTTACTGTCCAGCATGTTTTATCCGAGGTAGACTGCTGTGACAATCTGAAAAGGCAAATGCGTCGATTCTTCCCACCGGTCTCTTTAGAGCAGTGTCTTGGAAACGATCCCGTCGTAGACATCAAACACGTTTTATCTTACCTGAAGAAATAAAGTTTGACATCGTTTATAGCCCTCACAGCGCTTTTTAGCGGTGACACCTCTGGCATAGAAAATTCTTAGCTAACCAAGATCATTTTGAACTGACCTAACCTGACAATGCTGGGCACATATAGCCTAAGAAGCTGAAGTGCCCTTAAACACCAATAATCATCATCATCATAAGCTGCCAAGACGGGTGTTTGTTGTGGGGTGGAAGAGTGGTTATCCCGTCACGGGGTCAGAGTAAGGTATTGCTTTTACTGCATGCGGGTCATCAGGGGGAATCCCGCACAAAAGCATTAGCTCGTTCCTATGTGTGGTGGCCAGGAATCAATGATGACATCACAAATATGGTAAAATCATGCCATCAGTGTAATGAGGGCAGGAACCGGGCTCAGTCGGTTCCTTTGAGTCCTTGGGAGTGGCCTAGTGGCCCGTATGAGAGGGTGCACGTCGACTATTGTGGTCCTATGGATGGTCACATGTTTCTGTTTATGGTGGATGCCTACTCTAAATGATGGGTGGATATCTATCCAACCACCAGTTGCACGACAGAAGCTACACTAAATAAGTTCAGTTTAGCGTTTGCGAATGGGGGAATTCCACGGGTTTTGTGCACAGACAATGCAACTTGTTTCACTAGCCCAGAGTTCAAAAAGTTCTGTATGTTGCACGGCATCGAACATGTTACTTCACCGCCGTATTCGCCCAAAAGTAATGGCCAGGCAGAACGCTATGTTCAGTCCTTTAATTAGAAGTACCGTTGTTTACAGGGGACGGTTTCAAAGAAGGTGGCGCAGTTTTTGTTCCACTATAGAAGCACTCCACATTCGACTACGCACAAAACACCAGCCGAACTGTTCCTTGGCCGGCCATTGAGGTCACACCTGGACATGCTGCGTCCGAATATGGCTCATGATATTGAAAGACGTCAGCGTCGCCAGAAACTCACAGCAGATAGGAAAGCACAGGATAGAAGCGTGAGAATGGGGGATAGTGTCTATGTGTCTGAAATAGAGAGGTTGGCTGGTGCTGGGAGTGTAAAATGGTTACCAGGTGTTGTGACGATGGTAAAAAGTGTCAAGGTAACTGTGAGATTGACGGATGGTAGAGCGGTGTGTAGGCATCTAGATGATGTGAGAAAAAGGTATGCAGAAGTGAAATCACCGCCAGGCAGCGCGTGCCGATTCCCTGGTGTCAGTGCGTCTGATGTTGGTGTGGAACCGCAGCGTGAAAGGTCGGACAGTGAACAGAGTGAAAACAGTGAAGGTGGTGTTGCCAGTGGCCATGGCTATAATTTAAGGCCACGACCAGTTCGAAGTCCAGGACGGTTGCAGAATGGTTAAAAACATATGGCGATATGTTTTGGATCGTGGGTGTTTGAAAGCTATCGATTTGTGCAGTATTTGGAGATTCCAATGGTTGATGTATTTTTGGTTCAGAGGACGACTTGAGTTTGTCTTTTTCGTATTCCAGAGAAAGTTGTTTTTTCTCTTCACTGGTTCTTTAGATATCGTCATATCTGGGGTGGAAGTGTTGTGTGGGCAGCCATGCTCGGCCCCACGGTGTGCTGGGGATGACGTCATCACATGTCATCTTGTGATTGGCTGTAACTGACCTAACCTGAAGCTGGTCACCAATAAACCATTCGAGACAGAAACCTTGTTGGGAGCGGACGTGCTGTAACAGATACCAAATAGCCTCACTTCGCTATGCCTAATCAATATGTATTTGCTTATTTAATGACAAAAATGGGAACATTTATTTAGGTTATTACGGATCCCTTGTTTCCATCATTAGAGATGGATTTAGGTAAAGGCTGATCGCAATAAATACGCCTAGCTATATTTCGATGCCTAAAATGCAGAGCTCCAGCATGACTGCAAGTGCAATGTACATAGGCGGATCCAGGATTGCCGATCAGAGGGGGCACCTTCCCGGGGGGGCGCCATCCGAACCAGGGGGGCGCCACTTATGACCGGCAAAACCTTTCAGGTGGGCGCAAAATCCTGTCGGTGGGCGCCGACTTCCGTATCCTGGGGGGGGTGGGAAGCGACATTTCAGGGGGCGCCATCGACCTTTCAGGGGGGCGCCGAGGGTCGATCGGGGGGGCACGTGCCCCCCCTTGCCCCCCTGGATCCGCCTATGGCAATGTACGTACTTGATGGCCAGCTTTGTCATGCTGTGGAGGTGTGGGCGTGGTGATATAGTGGTTAGCAACCTTGCTTTCCACGCTACCAATCCGGGTTTAAGGCACGGCAGATTCCTTGTGCAAGGAGCAATTTGACTCCCAAGAAACCCCTCCCGACAGGGAAAGAGTTGGCGACGCCATATAACCCTGGCATCGAAGGACGTCGCGCCTTTCGATGGCTCAGGGACGACTGTTGCTCGGCATCTTATGCGGGGTCCGTGTCGATTCATGCTTTGTGTTGGGATTGATATGGGATGGAGTTTGATTGGGACCAGTTCTCGGGACTCATTTGGAAACACTCGGGTAGTAGGTGCCTTGGTTTTTTCACGAAGCACTCCTCCTCAAGGGGCTTGCAGGCAGCGTACTTGCTGATATTTGCATATTCGTTGCGGGGGCCCACCTCAAAATGGGGGCAGTATCCCCCTGACCCCCGGTTCCTATGCCTATGCCGCCCAGGGGCCGCCAAATTTTCTCGGAGGGCCCCAAGGTCCAGACCATGGCTCAGCGGCTCAGGAACCTAGATCAGTCTGCTCAAGGGCCCAGACCAGTGCATTAGCCTCGGGACCAGCTTATCAAGGGACCCTACATAAACACAGGACCCCTAGAAGCTCATTACAGTGGAGCCCCAGATTCGCACAGGGTTCCAGATTAGCTTAGGGGCTCGGTTCAGCTCGGGGGTCCCCAGGTCGACTTATGTAGGGTCTCAAAACAGCTCAAGGGGCTTGTTCAAGCTCACGGATCCCAGCTTAGCTCAATGACGCTAGAACAGTTCAGGGGCCCCAGACCAGCTCAGGGCTCTTGTTCAGCACAGACCAGCTCAGCTCAGGGGCCCAGATCGGCTGATATAGGGTCCCCTCTCATACCAGCTCAGGGGGCTCCATTCAAGCTCACGGCCTCCAGCTTAGCCCAGGGACCTTAGAAGAGTTCAGGGCCCCCATACCAGATCAGGGGCCCCAGTAAAGCACAGGGGTACCCAGATTAGCTCAGGGCCCTAGCTAGGCTTAGGGGGTCCCAGGGTGGCTGATATAGAGTCTCAGAACACAGTGGCGTAGCCAGGATTCGGCCAAGGAGGGGTCCGACTACCGTCGGGGGCCCTAGGCCGGGGGTCCCCTTAGTAACCGGGGCCCATCTCCTATATCTTTTGTATAGTATTTTAACATTCACACGAGGGAAATTTTGTTGTGCCTCTTTAAGCATTTATTCTTATTTTGTTTATAGCTTGATTTTTTTCGATCCGACCAAATGTTGGTAAACTAAGGTCACCAAATATTGAGGATGGCCCATACCTTATATGGTAGCGTGGCTATAATAACAGCTTTGTGCCATATTTCGGTAAGTTCAATGTTGATGCACGCATAATTTTACACCCGAGTCTACCTCAATTCACTCTGGTAATCAGACATGAATTTATTGAAGGTCAGTCGTTTTGAGTACGTAGAAAATATCTTCTACGGGAAATGATTAGCAATTATTTCCCGGTGTCGAATCCATGAACTCTTTAATCAGGAAACTTCAAAAGAAACGGAAAAAAACGAAAAAAATACAAAGGACATGATAGTGTGTCCCGAACGTTACATAACCTCTATTCCGTCGACAGATCCTGTTGAGATCCAGTTACTTTCTTACCCTTGCTATTTTGTAAACGAGCAAATTACCAAGACAAAAGGCGCCTGAGATATCTATCGCCTTGGATCACTCTGTCATTGTTATTTTCAACCTTTCATACCTATTTTTCTTTTGCGGATTATGCTCATGGATTTCTGTCATTACCCTTGTTTGTCTGGTTTCCTACGAAAATATTTGAAAGTTGTTTATTTCAGAATATTTAGGAATGTAGTTATTGGTGTTAAGCTAATAGATGAAAAATTGACTGAAGTGCCAGATTCCCTGTTCGATTTGCTCTTATGGTAAAATTAGATTAATTTTTGCCTTTCCTTCGATAATGGTGCCTGATGGACATGTTTCAATTTGTCTTTTTAGTACGCAAACGCAATAGGGGTAGATACATTTTTTCCGAGGCATATGATTTTGAAAATTTTTATTCGAGCTCTGGGGCCACCTAAGACCAACACTTGGCGGCACTCACAAAGCTAATTTTCGGCCGCTCTCCTGATTAGATCTCAGGGGGTCTCTGAGACCGATTCACGGTGCCTCTTGATCAAAACTGGGGGCCCCTGAGAATCTCTCGGGGCTCCTGAGATTAGTTATCGGCCGCACCTCTGAGACTAATTATTGCCCCCCCCAGATTTACTCTGGAGGGGGGTGGGCTGAGACTGACTATCGTGGCCATCCAGATTAGCTCTTGGGGTCCCCTGAGGCTGTCTTTGGGGTGGGGGGAGGGGGACTGGGAATGACTTCCAACAGCCCTCTGAGACTTACTCTAGGGCGCTCCTGAGACAAACACCCGGGGGGGGGTGGAATCACCTCTGGGACTGAGTCTTTGGTTTCCTGAGACTGACTCTCGGAGGCCCCCCTGAAATAGACTTTTGCGAGGCCCTGAGAACCACTCTCTGGGGCCCCTGATACTAGCTCGCCCCCCCCCCCCTCCCCTGAGACAGACTCCCGGGGCCCCTGATACCGACTTTTGGGGCCCCTGAGACCAACCCTCTGGGGGCCCCTGAAATCTGCTTTCGGGGGGCCTTGAGACTGACTCTCAGGGCGGGGGCCTTGAGGCCGACTCGGGACGCCCTGAGAACGAATCTTCAGGGGCCCCTGAGACTGACTCTGGGGGCCCCGTGATCAGAGAATCCTTTGCAGTGGTTCAGATTGGCCCAAGGGGGGTCTGCGGACGCCTAGGGCCCCCTTGGCTACACCACTGCATCCACACTTTCGGGGGCCCTCCGAAATCACCATTTGGAGGCCCCTAAAATAATTTCTCCCCCAGAGCAATACTCCAGAGCCCCTTGATACTGATGCCCGGGGGCTTCTAAGAACAAGATCGGGGTCCCACTTAGAACAGGCTCAGGGGCACCCTTAGACCCATGCTCGCGCTTTTCTCAGGAGTAACTTGACACCGATGTTCCGGGGCCCTCAAGATCAATATTTCGAGTCCCCCCCCGAGACTAATGCTCGGTACTCTGGAGTCCCTCAATGCCGATACTCGGGGTCCTGAACCCAGGCTGGGGGGGGCCCTGAGACCAAACTCTGCGTCCATGAGGTCAATGCTCGTGCCTCACTCATGAGTCCCTCGATATCAATAGTCGGGTGCACCCCGAGGGGGGCCCTGAACCCCTGAGACCAAGCTCGGGGGCCCCTGAGGCCAAGCTTGAGGGGACCCTGAGACCAAGCTCGGATGCTCCCTGGGACCAAGCTCGAGGGCCCCCTGACACCAAGCTCGGGGGTTCCCTGAGACCAAGCTCGCGAGACCCCGTGAGACCAAAATCAAAGGCCCATGAGACCAAACATCGAAAGGTCCATGAGACCAAGCTTGCCCCCCCCTGAGACCAAGCTCGGTTGTCTCCAGACCACGCTCGGGGGCCCTGAGACCAAGCTCTGGGGCACCCTGAGACCAAAATCGAAAGGCCCGTGAGACCAAGATCGAAAGGTCCGTGGGTCCGAGCTCAGGGGGCCCCCGAGATCAATGTTCGGTACTCTGGAGCCCTCGATACCGATGATCAGGGGCCCCTGAGACCAAGTTCGGGGGTCCTCTGAGACCAAGCTCGGGCGTTCCCTGAGACCAAGCTCGGAGGGCCCCTGACACCAAGCTCGGGGCCCCTGAGACAAAGCTCGAGGGGCGCTGAGACCAAGCTCGGGGAGCCCCCTGAGACCAAGATCAGGGGCCCCCGAGACCAATGCTGATGTTTTCCAGTGCATACGGTCAGCCTTATGCATCAGATACCCTCGGATGCCCCCCCTGAGACCAAGCTCGAGGGCCCCTGACACTAAGCTCGGGGAGAGGGGGCCTGAGACCAAGCTTGGGGGCACCCCTGAGACCAAGCTCGGGGTCCCCTGAGACCAAGCTCGGGGCCCTGAGACCAAGCTCGGGCCCCTGAGACCAAGCTCGGGGCCCCTGAAATCAAGCTCGGGGCCCCTGAGACCAAAATCGAAAGGCCCGTGAGACCAAGATCGAAAGGCCCGTGAGACCGAGCTCAGGGGAGGGGCCCTGAGACCAAGCTCGGGACCCCCTGAGACTGAACCTAAGGGTCCCCCAAGATCAATATTCGGTATTCTGGAGCCCTCGATGCCGATTATCGGGGGCCTCCTGAGACCAAGCTCGGGAGGGCCCCCGAGACCAAGCTCAGGGGGCCCCGAGATCAATGGTCGTGTTTTTAGTGCATAAGGTCAGCCCAAGGGGGTCCGCGGACCCCAGGGACCCCTCCCCTGGCTACGCCACTGTCAGAACATCTCAAGGGGCCCATTCAAGCTCAGTGGTCAGTGGCTGTAAAGCCTTATAGGGGGTCCCAGACCATCTCAGGGGCTCTCAGTTCAACACAGAGGCCAATATTAGCTCTGATGACCAGATAAGCTTAAGGGCCCAGATCATCCAGGGGCCCCTTGTCGGCATATATGGGGTTTCAGAACAGTTCAGGGTTTCAATTAAAGCTTATAACCCAATTTCAGGGCAGGGGCCCTATTACTGTGCAGGGGCCTCAGATAAGTTTAGGGTCTTCTGTGCATCACAGGGGATCCAGATTAGCACAAGGGACAATATTAACTTTACGGTTCCAGCTCAGCTCAGGGGCCCCCAGGTCGGTGGATATAGGGCCTGGCCAACTCACGGGCCCTGTTCAAGGTCACGGCTCCCTGCTCAGTTTAGGCATCCTAGAACAGTTCATGCTGCCCAAACCACCTCAGGGGCGCTCAGTTCAGCTCAAGGGGCCAGATTAGCTCGTATGGCATCGGAGACCAGTTCAGGGGCCCCCAGAAGCTCAGGGGACCTTAAAATCGATTCATAGGACCTCAACTTAGTTTAGGGGTACAGGTAAGTTTAACGGAGTTCCGGGGCAAGCTATCGGGCCAGTTAGAGTTTCTTGCTTGATATTACAGTTCTTGGTATTCTTATCTCCGTTGCGGGGGGCCCATCACTGAAAAGTGGGGGGGCCAGTGGCCCCCTGGCCCCCCGGTTCCTACGCCTATGCCTAGAGGCCTGCAAAGCGGCGCGGGTCTCATCTGAATGGGCTCGGAATCCTTTGCCAAAAACCGAGGCGGTCAGATCGGACTCCCTAACCTAGGGCCTAGGCGGTGATGGTTTAAGGTCCAAGCAACAATCCATCACTATTTGAGACCGTTCATCTATCGTTTCCACTGACATGTACTGCAATAACAATATTTTACAATGCAACTTTAAACATTTTGAACATATCTAAAATCCTAGCCGTTCAAAAGCTACCGCCGCTCGAAATAATTTATCAAAAAATTATTTGATGTTCATAAGTGTCCTCTCCCATCCGCGTACCAAAATTTCCGTGTGCTGTATTGTTTTGGTCAATACGAAATTTCTGGACTGAAAAATCAGAACATACAGGAAAATATTTATTTTGTTAAGATTCACCATTTGCAATACTTGACATGACTTCTGACGTCTGCCCCAGTTTCGAAGATTTAGATATAATTCGAAAGCTGAGTGCTGAAATAAGCCTAATGCAAAATAAAATGAAAACAAATGACATTAATAAACAATAGCTAACTAGGAACGCGACGTCATCCAGGAGATAAACAGTGGAGTATTATAGCATACAAATTTTTTTGTGCCTCAAAATAGAAAGTCGAACAATCATGGTTAGACGGCAGTGCACAGTGACTTCTGGCTGCCTGTAGGCCGGTTGGCGGCGGCATCAAAAGAATGTGATAGGGATGTGGCCCATGCTAAAGGAATACAGTGCTGTTAATGCCATTAAAATATACATACCTACTCAGTCAATTGCCTCGTGCATCCTGTGATTTGCCTTGGACCATCCTTTTTGAACGGTCAGAGCTACTTATCCCTCCGCCTCAAATAACCATTTTATCAGTTTAAACTGCTAGTGTTGCACACACATGAAGAGTCAACTAGTCGTGTATGTCACAAGTAACATGTTTTTGTATCGCCAATAAGTGTTTATCAATGAAAAATGAAGAGCTTCATAATTTACCTTTATACTGAAAAAAATACTAAGGATTCTAAATCGGTACCTGCAATTTTACCCACCAAGCGTATTCACATACCGAACTCATGTAATAAACTCATAGTCATGTTTTCCAGTGATTTCGACACCGCACACTATACAAACACATAACCCATACATCCACCCATGTGCACAGAATGTCTCCTACATCTGTCCTCCTCAATCAGTCCAACAGCAGGCAGAACGACCACCATTCTCAACACCACACGCGTGCGTTTTATAATCCGCCACGCGACCCCTCCCTACCGAGGCTTGAACTCGGCGCCAGCGGCACCCAGCGTGCGTGACCTTTCTAACCTCTGTGCCCCGCGGGCAATCGGCATCCAGCGGATGGCGACTGCTGATTGGTGGAGGTGCACTGGGGTTGCCCAAATCATCTTTGGGGGTGCCGGGGCACCCCAAAAGAGATATGAATCCACACCCCTGTCCTTACATAGTTACTCTTTATGTAGAGGTGGGCAAAGGTGCTTTGCACAGAACGCCTTATAAAAAGCTCTTAACTAACTTACATAATTACTGTGCATATACGCTATACACCCCATATCACTGAAATAGCATATACTTCATCATTGATATAATTCGTAAAGCCAAATATCCATGATAATAGTACAGTAATGAGTATTTTTATAGTAATAAGTAATAATAATATTATTTTCAAGGTCATTAAGTCCAGTGTTTGCGGTCAAATAGCACTACCCAGTATGACGTATAGTTTGCCATGACTTCATAGCTTACATAACTCAGTGTTAAGTTAAAGGTCACAGGTCAAGATCGAATTTTATGGGTTAAGGTACCTAAATCCTCATTTCCTTCTCCCCGGCTGCTACAGTGCTAGTGGCATTATCAGACAGTGACAGTGCTAGTGCATTATCGGCAATGTATGTACCAACCTATGACCTTTAAGACCTCGTTTGACCTTGGAGATATTGACCTGAGTCAATGAAAGTTGGCTGAAATTTAGATCACCATAGCTCACACCCATCCGTGTGGATTTCCGAAAATCATTGGGGGTGCTCAAATTTGAAATAATGCCAATTTCCAGCACATAACAAAAAATACAATATATAAACCTTGTTTTAACACGCTTATTGACGGGGGTCTGAGCCACCTTCGCTTTGACAGGGGTGGCGGGTACCCGCTCCCCTAAGATCTCGAGAACCACGCTAGATAGCAAAAAAACGGTAAACGGCGTTGATCTACTTCTCCATAAAAATATTTGACTTTTTTGTCAGGTCAGATTTAAGGTCACTAGAGGTCAAAACATGCCGTCATAGGGATAACAAGTAAATAAAGGGTTTCGGCCATTACATCTAAACAAGTAAAGATAGAGCAAAACAACTTGAACGATATGAATCCTCGCATCAAGCCAAATCGAATGATATATAATATGACCTTGTTAGGTCAAATAAAAAATTGATCTCACCTGACGTCAGGTCAAGGTCAAATTAGATAAAATGCATAACATTAGAACCGCAAAGACAAGGCAAATATAATGCAGTTAACATAAACGATCTATCACCATCCATTACTGAGTTATTCAGTTCAAATCATTTTTCCCATGTATTTCCAAAGGAGAGGTCATGACTCGTACCTGACCTTAGCTCATCGATATCAAAAATACCGGAACATCTTTAAAAGATCTCGGTGGGGCCATCATGTGATATGAGTTTCAATCGGATACGCTCACCCTGTTCCGACTTATGCTATCGTAACCGTTTTTTGAGGTCAGGTCACTTTACCTGTACTGGTAACCTGACCTGAGATGACCTAACCTTAAAAGTTTAGCAAAAGTTGTAAACATGATGAGAGAAAAGTATGCCAAGTACGGGGCGCTACGCGCCGCCGTTTTTATGCTGTCTCCGAAAAACCCGAGGGAGGCGGGTACTCGCCCCCTGTCGAAGCGCGTGTTAACCCTCACAACAGACCCCTTCACCAAGAACATTCAATAGAAAGTGCTGGAAATGAAAAAGATCCAATATATTTTAACACTCACTCGACCATTCATCTCCGGTTCTCGGTCACTCCCAAAGAGACATATATATCCACACCCTTGTCCACAACCACACCCAAACGGGGGTTTTTCTAATCGTTTACATTTTTCGGGATCGCAGATGGGAGGGGGGTGTGGCTACCAGGTCCCCCCATCTAGTGCGCTTAAGAGCCCTTTCCATTACATGTGTTAAATGGTTAAAGCAACGTCTCGCATGATAACGACAGGAGTGGCTCGTCTTTTCCACTGCACGCTAATAATAATAAACATTGCTAGCTTAAATGGGGGGGCCACAAGAGAAAATTTGATGTTTTACTTTTGTTATGATCATAGCCTACCACGATGCTGACTTGGAAAATACTTTGCTTTAGAATAATAAATACTATTAGCTATATGTGGCTAAGCTCAACACGTAAAAACGTCCGCTTCGACATCCCACGCATAGCTACAGCAGCCTCGACGTCTTGGCGGCCAGTTGCTGAACAAGAATCCTAGCTGTCCAGCCACTGTGGATTCCAAAGTGGCTGTATCAACTAGGTCTTGAAGGTCAGAGGTTCTAAGGAGATGGAGGCTGTCAGCTCTTCCTAGTGAAGGCATACCAGGTTCGAAGGCTGTGGAGCTAATCGAAGGGAAAGAAGTGACTAGACACTTTAATAAGAATACAAAAAGGGAGGAGGTGTTCCTGAGATTCCGGAGGCCTGGGAAAGAGGAAACAGGCTGAATTGAAGAAGCAGGGAATGGCGAAAAAGCAGATCGCAAGCATCGCCCAGCATAAGCAAAGGAACACTGACCTGGCAACTCTCACCCTACAGGGCGGTCCCTTTACCAGGACGGAGCAGGTGCAAAAGTTCATGGGTAATTCCGAAGTAGATGAAGTCATTAAGAACAACAGGTTGTACATCGAAGTCAGGCATGCAAAGGCTTTGGCCCTGTCCCTCCCAAAATCGAGTGACATCTTCCGTCTGAAGAGGAAGGGCAAGAAGCTATCATCAGCTGAGTACGCTGCCAACCTCGCCACCTACCTCGACAAGATCACATGCAACGTTGACATGAACTTCCCTCAGTGACATTAGCAAGCACTAGGACGCCAGAGAGCGATTGTTCTTTAGTGCCCAATGCATGACTACTATGTTTGCACCAATCCGTGGCTGCTGAGATATTCACAATACATGCAATACATACATGCAAGTTTTTTCCGTTGTTTGGGTAACCACTTGATGAGTTCCGGCGGGCTGGTGATGACCTAAGATGATCAACTGACCCAAAAGAGAGAATAATACTTTTGGAGTATAAATAACACCCACCACATATTGAGCATAAGTGTTGGTAGGTACACCAACGTATGAAGGAGTATGCATGCTAGGCTCACACGGTCGAATTCGGCCGATTTCCAGGCATATAAAAATGATCGTGGGAAGTGTTAAAGAACGATAAAATCATAAAATGAAAAATTGGGTCATCATTTTTACATATTACCTACCACAATAAAAGCCAATTACAAAGTTTGAAACAAGTTTTAGTCCCCCTCTATTTTGGAAATCTCCCACCCAGGATAAGCAAAGGAACACTGCTATCTGAAACTATAACAACGGACATGCATGTATGCGTCCCAGCTGTTTGCTGTCGTTTTCATTCTTTCTGTCTAGCTTCACTAGTGGCAAGACCAATTAGCGAATTGTTACCTAACGATGCAAACAGAACACTGTGTATATTCCTGCAAATGAAGCAGCATTGACAACATCCCTGCTTGTTAACAAACCATGCTTCGTTTTGCTGCTGAGTTCTGGTGGCCTCAGAACCTCAGTCCAGCACCAGCCCCTGTGGACTCCGCCGGCTTCCTCAGAGCGCACCGCAGAAGGCAGTTTCAGTACAGGTGAGTATCCCCTTATGAGGAGTACCCGTGCAGGGTTTTGCTCGTGCGAAGCTCAGAACTGGCACACAACGCGTTGAAAGGGCGCCCGTTCTAATTTCGGCCTTGAATAGGAGGCAAAGCATATATTTAATTCATTACATAATTGATAAAATGATACCTGATTACATAAAACATATTCAACCTTCTGAATTCTTGTCATTGCGGTCCTGAAACCTATATCCCAAGCTACCTCGGCCCCCACAGAACCGTCCGCCGTTAAAAATAGTCACCGAGCATCCCTCAGGCCCGGCAGCCCCCCGGTGCCGAGGAAACTCCGGTACACCCGGCACTCGTCCCCCGTTTCCACTACCAGCGACACGAGTAGCACACATTCCTATCATCTCCGCCCCCGCCTCCGCAAACCCCCCCAGCATCTAAGACATTAAACCACCATGGGTTCAATTCTCCAATGGAACACAAACAGTCTAATTGGGAAATTCCCCTTATTTAAATCAATCTTTGCGGGGAAAAACCGGCGGGAGCAGCCCCCCAAAAACCCCTTTTTTTATAAAAAAAAAAAAAAAAAAAAAAAAATAAATTTTTTTTTTTCCCCCCCAATAAAATAAAAAATATTCCTAAAAAAAAGAAAACCCTCCTTTTTTTAAAAAAAAAAACCCCCCACCCAAACCCTTTTCTTTTTTCACCCCACTTTTTTTTTTTTATTTTTAAAAATAAAAAAAATAAAATTAAATTTATTTTTATTTTATTATCCATAACCCCAACCCACCCCCCCCCCCCGCCCCCCCCCCACCTTTAAAAAAAAAACCAAATCCTTCTCCTTTTATTATAAATAAAAAAAAACAACCCCCCCCCCCCCCCCCCCCCCCACCCCCAACAAAAAAAAAAAAAAAAAAAAAAAAAAAAAAAAAAAAAAAAAAAAAAATATAAAAAAAAACCCCCCCCCCACCCCCAAAAACCAACCCCGGCCTCTTTTTTACAATTCAAATCCCATCTTCTTCTCCTCTTATAATTTAAAAATTTAAACCTGAAAAAGAAAAAGGGTGAGGTGGCTTAGTGGATAGCACCCTTGTCTTCTAAGCCACCGGTCCCGGGTTCAAGTCCCGGCAGAGCCTCTGAATAAGTCGATCTGATCCCCAAAATCCCTTCCAACAGGGTGAGAGTTGGCGACGCCGTATGACCCTGGCAGTTGGTGCGTCGTTAAACCCCAACAATTATTATATTATATGGGAAGTCGAAGACAACCCAGGAATGAGCGATCACCTCCCAATAAAAATTGGTATTCCCACAGGCTCAATCGACCATGTTACTCTTTTTACACCCTCATGGAATCTAAAACGTGCCGACTGGAACAAGTTTGAGGCAGAGGTCGACCTCACACTTGTCACCGGAGGTGACCCCGACTCGGCAGACATTGACTCGGTACTAAGAGCCATCAGCTCAGCAGCACATTTAGCAATACCAAAAAGTCAAGGCCCCCGACAGAAAAAAGGAGCCCCATGGTGGAATGCAGAGACGGCACACGCCAAAGCTCAAATGATTAGAGCCAGGAAAGCCTACGAGAGGAGGGCACACAGCCCTACTCGCAATGCCCTCCGGGCAGCCAAAGCCCACTTCCAAAACACGTGCAAGCGGGTCCAAAAAGATAGTTTCAACGCTTTCGTTTCTACATTCAACCGCTTCACACCCATTTCTCAAATCTGGAAAACCATTGGAGCTTTCTCTGCGAAACGACCGCCCCGTGGACCCTTCCCTCAACTGACAATCTCCGGCCAAAACATCACGGCACCCAAGGAAGTCATGGACGCCTTTGCTGATCATTACAATGGCGTTGCAGCCAACAGTTCCTACAACCAGCGCTCAAAAGACCAGGCCGAATGGTGCAAACGCCGCACATTCTTCAATTCTAGTAATCAGGAGTACTATAACGTACCTTTTACAATGACCGAACTAAATTACTCCATTAGCAAGGGTGGAAACACTGCAGTGGGCCCGGATGAAATTCACTACTCTTTCTTCAGGCACCTCAGCCAGACAGCACTAAAATATCTTCTCTCGGCCATTAACAACATGTTTCTTAGCGACTCGTTCCCCACTATGTGGCGGGAGAGTGTCATCATTCCCATTCCAAAACCTGGCAAAGAAAAAACGGACCCTAAAGGTTATCGCCCCATTTCGCTTACTAGCTGTGCTAGCAAGCTTGTAGAGCGCATGGTCAACGTAAGACTTCACGAAATTCTCGAAAAGAAACTCGATGCTATGCAATCGGGTTTCCGGCGCGGGCGAGCCACCACTCACAATCTGATCAAACTGGTCAGTGACGTCCAAAATGGCTTTTACAAGAAGCAAGTCACAATTGCTGCATTCTTAGATATCAAGTCGGCCTTTGATCGTGTACAAAAAGACGTCCTTTTGTATAAACTTGGTAAACTGGGAGTCCATGGCCACCTTGCTAGATTCATTGACAACTTTCTTAGGGACAGAAAATTCAAAGTGCGCTGCGGCACCACCTTTTCCTATCTGACATCTCAAGACCAGGGCACACCCCAGGGTAGCGTTTTATCTCCGACCCTCTTCCTAGTCATGATCAATGACATTTTTTCCAAAAAGCTACCGCCTGGAGTTAAGTACTCCCTATTTTCAGATGATGTCGCTATTTGGAAATCCACTCCGGTCGACACCAGGCGGCGCAGTCAACCAGAATTCAAAACCGCGACTACCAAATTGCAAGGTAGTCTCGACGACATCCATGCTTGGTGCAATTCAATGGGTCTATCACTCTCGGCCGAAAAGTCATCAGTCGTAGTCTTTGCCAGGCCAGGTGTGAGACACGCTGTTCCTCTGCTCCAAATCTCAGGCAAACCCATTGAATGCGCGAAAAGCTTCAAATTCTTAGGCGTCATCCTTGATACCCGCCTTAGTTTTAACGAGCATATTACCAAAGTCGTCTCTAGCTGTCAAAAACGAGTCAATATCCTCCGCATGCTCGGCGGAACAGAGTACGGCGGGGATCGAAGGACCCTGCTCATGCTCTACAAGTCCTTGATCCGGCCCATACTCTAATATAATTCGTTCGTCTTTGACTCAACGAACAACACTAATAAGCTAAAGCTAGAGCGCATCCAAAACGCAAGTATCCGGGCAGCCACAGGCGCGCTCAGAGAATCCCCCATCACCAGCTTGTTAGTGGACAGTGGGCTGTGCCCTCTCCAAACAAGACGCCACTCCCAGCTTATCTCTTACTATATCAAGGTCCAATCTACCGAAAATCACCCGGCGAAACAATGTTTCGCCCACCCTGGACGTGTATCAAAAACTAATCGGACAACCTGGCCTCCATTTAAGAATAGAGTAGCTAAGACCCTAGAAACCCTGAACCTTGCGATTCCAGAAGCCATAGGCAAACCCCCACTCTCCCGCTTTTGGACTCGCAAACAGCCCAAAGTCGAGTTTCATTTCACCACACGCAAAGACAACCTCACCACAGAGGAGATCTCCCAGAAATTCTTAGAGTTCCAGTCTAACAACACTGGCAAAACCTTCATTTTCACCGACGGCTCTAAAATAGGCGAAAAAGTAGGCCTCGGCATCTGGGGGCAAAATATTTGCCTCCAAAAACGACTTCCGGACAACTGCTCAATCTTTACTGCCGAGGCTGTCGCCATTCTAGATACACTAGTCCAGATTAGAACCCTAAATATTAATTCAGCCGTCATCTGTTCAGACTCTAAATCTGTCTTGCAAGCTATCAATAACGTAGTCAACCCCAGCCATCACGTAATAGCAGACATCCAGAAGGGTATCGACGATATCCCAGATGTCTCCTTTCTTTGGATCCCAGGCCACTGCAAAATTCTCGGAAATGAAAAAGCCGACGAACAGGCCAAAAAGTCTCTAGAACTCAGAGAGGTAGCACCTCTCAAATGTTCCGGAGACGATAGCAAAGCTCTCCTCCAGAACCATATCCGGAAGTACATCCAAAATGACTGGACCACTAACCACAGCGCCCATTTATTCCATATCAAGCCTAATATCGGCTACTGGCCCAGCTCCAACCAAAACAGTCGTTGGCGTGAGGTCATCCTGAACAGACTCAGAAGCGGACACACCAAATTAAATGCCTATGGGCGTGTAGGTACCTGTGGTACCTGCTCTGCCATGGAAAATCCCTACCATATCCTCATCGACTGTCCCCAGCACGACGCCCATAGGCAGCCCATGCTAGATTATATCAGAAACATCCCAGTAAACCTTTCCACTCTTCTCGGCAATGATCACCCTGAGCTGCTGGACAAGCTCTTTACATTCCTGAAGGCTTCTAGGCTCGAGAGCTTTATCTGAACGTCTATGGTGGCAGGTATGGAAAATACCTGCATCCGAATAGCACCCCTCATATTAGAAATAACAATTACACTATAAACGTCCCTCTGACAAATTTAAACAATAGGTGCTTCAAACTAGGTTTTAACTGTCTGGTCCTAAGGTATGGTAGACTCAGAATAACTCCCACCATAGGAAAGAAAACAAAAAAAAAACAAAAAACAAAACAAAAAACAAAACAAAACAAAACAAAACAAAAAGTTCAACTAACCAACTAACCCTACCTAACCATCCGTTCATATTTGCTAACCAACTAACCCTAACTTAAGGACTACTAACTATACTAACCACATCTAAGACTAACAACTAACCAACTCTACACCCCTCCCTAACACTCTATCTGTTCTATTACCCTTCTCTCTTCCTCTATGCGGCGGCTACCCAGCCAGAGAGGGTGCTGTAACCTCACCTCCTGGTTGCAGGATAAAGACCCGCGGCATCACGTCATGGTGCTTGCGGGTATTTCTAATAACCCAAAATTATTCTTTTTCAATGGAGGAACTCGAGTAACGTAAGCAAACGGTTATTCGATAACAAGGAACAAAATTCAAAAACTAATCTTTACGCTGGCAAGCCTCTTCACGTACCCTTTTAAATCCTACCTGTGCCCCAGGCTCGGCATCTCTGCCGTAGCAATCCCCTTCCCTCGCAAGTGTTGCTACACTTCGCGACCCATTCCTTGAAATAAGATTCGTCCCTTTGTTCTGCGACATTAAAGTAAACACCCCTCCCGGAAAATTCTCCCCCACACTTTAGAGGCGGGCAAAGGTGCTTTGCACAGAACGCCTTATAAAAAGCCCTTAACTAACTAACGGCGGTCCCGCCCGGGGAACTGTGAACAAACACCTGAGCGACCCGCACGAGATGGAATGCGCACCCACCCTTTCATGACAATAGGTACCCGCAGTGCCCTCCCGGAATTACGCAGCTGAGGCTGGGGGGATCCAGTTGCGCGTAGCTTCCACCCGTGCTCTCCCCACGCCCGCGCTGATTTGGGCAGAAGTTTGCGCGTAAGCGATTTGGAGGGATGTTCGGGAGAGAGCGATCGTGCGGAGCTCCGCGCCGGCGTAAGTTAGCGCGTACCATCTGGGGCAATCCGAGGCGGCGGTGAATGCCGCTGGCGACCGTAGTAGTTGGACGCTAAGGCTAAAATTCCCATAGAATACGGTGCTTTTCTGGCCGTAGTAAACTCACGTCATAGGTTACAGCCTGCTGACTGCTGTACGGTTGTCGGATTTCCTGGCCGACTATGGGGGAGGGGATGAGAGCAAGACACGGCCCCGCGCTGGGAGGTGAGGTGATGATAAAAGTGCTCGGATCGGATAAAGGGAAAAACTTTCACCGTCAACGACAATTTATAAGTGGGATTTTCAAATAAATAAGGCATATGTGAGAAAACGATATGATTTGGCTTACTCCGAATGCGTTTTTATGTTAAGCCTACCTCAAGTCAATTTATCTGGGCATAACACGGGCTTCACGCAACACACTTTTGCCTCGTTGTACTATGGTACCATTGGATTAGTCGGCGCACTGGGGGAGAGATGAGCCGGGCAGGCCCCAAGAAGCCTGGCTCGGCGAGTGCATTTAGTGCATTTTTTGCATTCCGCCTATGAATTTTACCCCATTTTCCTTATCTTTCTGCCTTTGAAACAGCACCAGATATTAAAGAATCCTCACGCTCACAGTTCTCAGGGTGAACTGGGTTATCGCTGGCGTTCCATGCCAGCCTCGACGAGACCGCTCGGGGACGGTGAGTGGTACGAAACGTGAGATACGTCCTGGGGCGAACAACAAGGGCAGTTAGCATTACGGCTGGTGATCCACTGGCACAGCTGCAGTGATCTACGTTGCTCTTCGCCTGTGTCTCTTCTGAGGATTTCCCAGTGAGATGCTGGGAGTTTGTGGGCCTCAATTATTATTATAAAAACATGTTTTGTCGAACGCAAGTCATATAACTTGGATTCACTGACATTTCCAATATATTTTTGCTACTTTAAAATAATCATGCAGGCTTCCGCGCTGTCTTCCGTGCTGTTGAGAAGACGCGGAAAGTTAGCGCGTAAGACGGCGAGTTACGACACTACTTCCGCCACAACTTAGCTGCGCGCGCTGATGGATCCCTCCAAAAGCTGCTGCGCGCTAACTTACGCCCCCACGCAGCTGCGCGCTGTCTACCGCGCGTCCGGATTCCCCCAGCACACTGCTGGACATCTAGTGGGCGTTTCTGAAGCTGGGGAGGTGACCAGTCACGCACACGATTTCACACTCTGCGGGATTTAAAGGGAAATGTGGCACCTTCATAACGTGATTTTAACTGAGATAGCCAAGTTGTAAAGCAAGTCTGAAAACCCGGTACTCCATATGTCATTTGTCTTGGAACTCGATATTTCCGTAGAAAAAAAGCTAAAACCCACCTGACACCAACCCCCTCATCAGCCCCTCGCCGGGTGGCCATTGTTGTGAGCTGCTGGTGTGACGGCATATGCTGACGTCACGATGAGCATCAGCCAATCGAAGCCCTTGAAGCATTTCAAGTATGGTTGTGGTTGCCAGATCATGACATCATCCACAGGCAGATATTTATTTATTTTCCTAGAGGAGTATTTTCAAAAACAAAATATTGAGCTTATTGAACATTTTTCAGAGAAATCATGAGTGGGTTCATTATTTTTTGCCTAAAAGTACGCCTAATTTCACTAAATTCCAGGATTCGACCAAGGTGCCACATTCCCTTTAAAGTCCCTCAGCGCAACTTAAGTGACCGCCAAGACGGCCGCAAAACTAGCCTGATTTCAACTTAAAAAGGCGGCTACCAGAAATGAATGAAGGTGAATATGTACTCAGAATGTTTTAAACTCACAATGTGGTAAGAGGAAGATGCCGCTATCGATTACACCATCCGGATGATTTGGCTGAATTCCCGCAGAGAAGCAAATGGGGACACCAAATACCGCTTCAGGCCCATGTTAAAAGGGGTCTGCATTGTTTCGCAGGAATCAAATCGGCGGGTAGTTCGGCAAACATAACATAGTAAAACGGTATATTTCTAACTAACCATTAACTGTTTGTTATAACATGCTAGCTGGATACACCCGAAATTTTGCCATTTTCTCATCATGATGATCATTCTCTAAAAATCTACCGTTTTCCCTCTGACGGAGCGCCCTCAGCGCCGCTGCGCGCCATCCCCGCTATACTGTCGCAAATGGCACATCATGAGGGGGTCTCGGAGGCCATCCCCCACCTATTCACGGCCAAAAACGACAACTTTCCCAAGGTGATGACCTCTGTGACCTGTTACGAAATCTGATTTGCACAAAGGTCACCCACCATTGGTTGATTTATATCCTGAGAAGCACCCAGTGGAAAATGAGAATATGATTTTTTTAATTATGAATTTAAAGAAGGGGTCAATAGGTCACGAGGTCAGAACCTGACCTGAAGTCAAAGTTTTTATTTTCTATGACCCGTTGTATCTTCTATCCAGCGATATCCATATACATGTATTTGGATAAGCCATTTTTAAGATATAAAATTATTTCTGCTTCAATGTTTGTGTTAGCCTCGGAGCTTTCATTACCTCTATCCTGTGACCTCTTTGACCTTTGGACCTGAAAATGGACCCAAATTGTTCTTTTGTATAGAGGGCTTTGGGTAAAAGTTTGGTGGAAATCTGAGGATTGGGTCATGCGGAACTTTTTCGTGCCTACCTGGACGATTTGTCCTGGAATGACCCATCTATATCCCGAGAGTGGCTAACAAAAGCATCGCTACGGGGGTGGGGAGGGGGGTTGAAATCCCTCTACTGTTCGGAAACGGGTGCATTCGATATCTGTGCTGGGAATATTATTAGATATGCTTAATTCAAGTGAAAATGTAGGTTTTTATCACTACCTCACCACTGTGGATCCGGGTCTCCTGTAGAAAATCCTTGGCGACGCCCTGGATGCCGGACGAAGATACTGGTATGTAAACAATTCATATCAGGCCCATTGAGGCAAATTCAACAGCTCTTTGCTATTTTTTGCACGTAGCTAGAATGATTTAGTCTCCGTTTCCTCTCCACGACTAGACTAACCTCCACGCGTCATGATCAACCCTCTGTGGAATGCAGAACTGCAATGCGATGGTTCAAGCTCAGAACTGAAGCGAAAACAAAATGGCACGATTCCACCCACGTGTTAACTGTAGTAAAAAATATTTTCTTCTATCATAGAAACACACTCAAATGAAGATCAGAAGAACTAAGACATTCATTTAGCGATAGTTAAATCAGTAAAGATCTCGTTTTAATCTATTGACATAATTGTTTCACCGCAGGAGAGTAAGACTATTCTTGAGGCAGTTTTTCCATAGAAATACTCTGTACTGATAAATTTACCCCTTTGCATTTTCAACACGAATGTAACTGCTCTGTGCTAAAATAACACAGAGATTAAGTTACCACACGCTTGTAATGCTACACATTTAATTCTAATATTAAGCTAGTTGTCAGAATATATTTACTAAGAATTCTAGACAAATGCTTAAAAAGGGGGTACTTTAGGGCTAGACAGATTGAAATTCTACGCTCGAGGTGTTGCTTTTTCTTCAGTGCAGACATTTTGATCTTCTTTCAGGTACTTTGAAATAGTTCCGAATTGTGAACCTAAGGATCTTTTTTTGCTTGGGTTTTACTGATGCATGCACTCAGGTCATAAAGCATAGAATCAGAATTTAACAGGCTGTGACTTGGGCAAGGTGCCTGAGCCTCAGCCAGGGGCGCAAGTTTCCATATATTTGGGGGGGCTCGAGCCCCCCAATGCTCAGAGAAGCCCCCCCCAATGAACCGACGAGCCCCTCAATCCCAAGTTGCGGGCCCCTGCGGACACAGCTGGGCCCCTGCCACGATTGCGGGCCCCAGTGGTCTACTTGGCCTCGCTTTGGCTGAGGCCAGGCTCCCTGGCATGCTTGCAGGTCCCCTGTGGGCCACCCTTAACCTCGGTGTCCGCAACCGGGCCCCTAACGATATTTTCAGGCCCTTTGACTGGCTGGGTCCCTAATCCGGCGTTTGGCCTCTGTCTCCAACCGGGCCCTCTGTATCCGCCCGGGCCTACTGTGGACTACAACCGCCCCTGTAATCACCCGGGCCCCCTGCGACTGCAGCCGGGTCCCCTGTGATCTATCCGGCCCCCTGTGACTGCAACCGGGCCCCTCTGTGATCCACCTGCACCCCTGTGACTGCAACCGGGCCCCTGTGATCCAGCCGGGCCCCCTGTGACCCACCCGGGCCCCCTGTGACTGCAACCGGACCCCCTGTGATCCACCCGAGCCCCCTGTGATTACAACCAGGCCAGTTATGATCCACCCGGGCCATCGGTGATCCACCCGGGTTCCCTGTGACTGCAACCGGGCCTCTATGTGAGCCACCCGGCCCCATGTGACTGCAACCGGGCCCCCTGTAATCCATCTGGGCCCCTGTGACTGCAACCGGGCCCCATGTGATCCACCCGGGCCCCCTGTAATTATAACCGGGCCCGCTATGATGCACCCGGGCCCCCTGTGATGCACCCGGGCCCCCTGTGACTGCAACCGGGCCATCTGTGATCCACCCGGGGCCCCTGTGACTGCAACCAGGCACTCTGTGACTGCAACCGGGCCCCCTGACTGTAACCGGGCCCCTTGTGATCCACCCGGGCCCACTATGATCCACCCGGGCTCCTTGTGACTGCAACTGGGCCCCCTTTGATCCACCCGGGCCCCTTGTGACTGCAACTGGGCCCCATGTGATCCACCCGGGCCCCCTGTGACTGCATCCGGGCCATCTGTGATCCACCCGGGGCCCCTGTGACTGCAACCAGGCACTCTGTGACTTCAACCGGGCCCCTGACTGCAACCGGCCCCTTGTATCCACTCGGGCCCACTATGATCCACCCGGGCCCCTTGTGACTGCAACTGGGCCCCCTTTGATCCACCCGGGTCCCTTGTGACTGCAACTGGGCCCCTTTTGATCCACCCGGGCCCCCTGTGACTGCAAACGGATTCCTGTGGTCCAACCGGCCACCTGTGACTGCAACCGGGTCCCTGGAATCCTCCCGGCCCCTGTTATCCATCCGGCGCCTGGTGACTACAACCGGGCCCTCTTGATCCGCCCGAGCCCCTGTCACCGCAACCGGGCGCCTGTAATCCACCCGGCCCCCTGTGACTGCAACCGGGCTCCCTGTGGTCCAGGAGGCGCGGGTCCTCTCAGGGGTCGAAAAACCTACCATTTTGGCATTCTTAATGGTGACAGCCCAAGGTGGGCAAGGTGACAAAATTGGCCGACATGTTTCCTCCAGACCTATATAGGATCAAATCGTCGAAATTGGCTCCTATAATTTGAGCTCGCAATATTTTTCAACAACTAGGATGGTCCAGGAGCATCCATTGATATCCTACTAATGCAAAACGTGCCACATTTTGCAGCCTGGGCTGGTGACACATTTATAGTTTGACATTTTCAATGGTGACGCACTGAACACTTTTTTGGCCCCTGGGTCCTCTAATGCCACGGATGGGCCCTTGCCATGAGTGTGGGGCCCCGTGGTCTATCTGGGTTTGCTGTGGCTGCGGCCGAGCTCCCTGGTATCCTTGCCTGGCATGCTTGCTTGGGTGCAGTCCCCTTTAGGGCCACCCATAATCGCTGTGTCCGCAAACGGGTCCGTAACGATATTCTCAGGCCCCTTTTGACTGCATCTGGGCCCCTATTTCTGGCAGTCTCGGGACCTTTTTGGTTCAGCCGGGCCCTCTTTGACTGCAACCGGGCTGCTTATATTCTGCCTTGGCCCCTTTTAGTCTGCCCGGGCCCCTGTGGTCTTCCCGGGCCCTTTTTTGGTGGTCTGGGCTTTTTGTAGTGTGCCTAGGTCCTGTGTGGTCCGCCCCGGCCCCTGTGGTCTGCCCGGGCCCCTTGTGGGCGGTCTGGGCTCCTTTTAGTCTGCCCGGGCCCTCTGTGGTCTGCCCGGGCCCCCTGTGGTATGCCCAGGCCCCCTGTGGTCTACCCGGCCCCCTGCAGTCTGCCCGGCCCCCTGCAATTTTCCCGGGCTCCTATGGTTTGTCCGTGTCCCTGTGGTCTGCAAGGAATCACAGCACTAGCGGATCCAGGAGGGGGGAGGGCAAACGGGGCAATCCCCCAAATCCCCCGTGTTTGCCGATTTTTACGGATTTTCTTAAAAAAACATATGTTTTTCACGATTTGGGGCCCCGTTGCCCCCTCCCCCCACCATTGGCCTGAATCCGCCCCTGACTTCACTCCTCCCACTTCGCTGTATCTGGAAACCCGTGCTATAATTTCAGGCTCCCTCTGGGCTACCCAGGCCTCCGCTGGCTATATCCGGGCTCCTTGCCTTGCTTACGACCCCCCGTAGTTCACCACCCCCCACCGTGCGCAGCCGGGCCCCTTCCGATAAGTACTGGTTTAATAAATTGGCATGTTTGTTATTTTGGCATCTCTCCGTCGGCACTACTTCTCTTCATTGATATATTTCTAGGCATTTTTGTCAGAAATGTGCAGGAAGTTTTCCATTTTTCTTAGTTCTAGTGGAATTTTAAATACAGACAAATTTCAAACTCTTAAATTTGTCTGTATGTATCATATCTTGTCAAATCTCGGTCAAATAATGTGCGTCCGCCGGCGAATGGTAGCCTCTTAATTTCCTGGGCTTGTCAGCGCAGCGCAAAGGAAGCTAAGGCATGCCTGGCTCTCTTGTCGTATTCGCCGAGACGAATGATTTGCACAAAGTTTGCTTTTAACAGTAAAATTGGCATGATTATGATTCAATCGGCTTGGGTCTACTCTGGAAAAGTTCGTTAGGCTCTGATTTGGATTTTACGTTTGGGCTTTTCGTGTCAATCCAAATCGTGCTCCGATGCATGTGTTGAATGGCAAGTGAAGTGATTGTTTGCTATTAGCTGCTGTCAGGCTAAATCCCTAATGAGTGATGATCCCCTGTCCGGCTCCCCTGATGACTAAATACCAAGACTTGGGGAATCTTGTGCCCCCTATGGCCGCCAGTGACGTATCTAGAATTTGGGTGAGGGGAGGGGAGGGGCAAAGCCTCAGGGGGCAGGGTGGCACTTAGCCACCCGAAGGGCGCACTTTTCACCCAAAGGGCGACCAATCGTCGCATCCTGGGGGAGGGAAGGGTTTGGGGGCGGAATTTCGTCCTCAGAGGCTCTTGGCCTTAAGGGGTGGCTGTCCCATTCGCCCCCCCTGGTGGCCACCCCATTCAACCTCCCCCCTGGTGGCCGCAGCCGGGTCCCTACTCCCAGTAGTTACCCTGTGGATGCAGACGGGCCTGCCATGGATGCGGTTCGTGTAACTGCAACCAGCCTCTGCCATGCTTGCCATGCGGGCCCCTGTGGTATCCCGGGCCCCTGTGGTCTACCCGGCCCCTGTGGTCTGCCCCGGCCCCTGTGGTCTGCCCGGCCCCATTTTGTCTGCACGGACCCCTTGTCTGTTCGTGCCCATTTTGTCTGCCGCCCCGGTAGCTCAGTTGGTAGAGCGTTGGGCTCCGGCCCGCTGCTCAGAAGCATGCAGTGGCAGGGCATGCCCAGGCTTGGGATCGGTTCCTGAGACGCTCCGGCGCTCAATAGTTTACCCGACGTACAGGTCGGCTGGCAACTGACTGGTGAGAGGGTGACCTGAGCGGGGCGGCCGTCCCTGTGCTTTGTGGGACGTTAAACTTTGGCTTCTAAATTAACCCTCCATTGAGGGAGTTGCTCGTTCGGGTGGTGGGGTCGGGGTCTCCGTGACAAGTCCCTTGATGACTTTAGTGAGACTCCGACTCCACCAGTCGTACTAGGAACAACTTGAACAAAATTTATAAGAAAAAAATTGTCTGATCGAGCCCTTTGTGGTCTGCCCGGGCCTCCTGTGGTTTTCCCGGAACCCTTTTGGTCTGTTCGGGCCTCCGTGTGGCCCCTGCGGCCCCCTTTTGTCCGTCCGGGGCCCCGTTTGTCTGCGCGGGCCCTCTGTGGTTTGCCCGGGCCCCTCCCAGTCTGCAAAGTATGGCACTTTCGACGAGATCTCGTGGTGCGGACACCCTTCAAGTGGTGCGAACTTTGGAGCAAACGAATGCCCACTTTTGCCGTCTGGTGCGAGGGAGCTTAAATTAAACACCCAGAGAGTTCTGAGAAGGGAGAAACTGGTAAAAACATCGAAATTTCCGGGTCAGTGAAATTTCTCACCAGTGCTTGGTGTGAATTTTAGGCTGCTGGTGGTGCGAAAAATCTACAAGGCTGGTGCCAGCCGGGTCTGCTGCCATACTTTGCTGACTGGGGCTTCTCTGTGGCTAGCCCGGCCCCTGTGTTCTGCTCGGGACCCTGTGGTCTGCCCAGGTCCTTTCATCTCTCCAGCCCCCGTGTGATCTGCCCGGGCCCGCTGCCCAGCCAGCAATTCCGACCGGGCCCGGAGCGGGCTGGGCCGGGCTCTGCCCGAGCCCTAAGACTCATAGCTGAGCCACATAGACTCGGGCTGAGCCCGACATTAGGTCGGGGGAGACAACTTTCCCGAGCGGTAGAGCCCGGTCTTGCTTGACCATGGGCTCTGCCCAGGTGGAGCGGAGCCGGACCTGGGCTGAGCCCATGTACTCGGTATCTGCCCAGTCAAAGCCCGGCATATATCGGGCAGAGCCCAGCCAAATTTCTGGCTGTGTGTGGTCTGCTCGGGCCCCTTGTGGGCTTACCGGGCTCCTATGGTTTTCTGGGTTCCTGTGGTCTGCACGGCCCCTTTGGTGTGCTCAGGCCCTCTGTGGTCTGTCCGGCCCCCTTGTGGTTTATGAATATCGTGCAGAAACTGAAGCTGTTGTGTTAGTCGCGTATTTGCAGGAGTTCCTTATTTTTTAGCAGTTTCGTGCCCCAGGTGGTGTATCCGTGCTCCCTGTTGCCGAAACCGGCCCCCTGCCATGCTTGCGGGCCCCCTGTGGTTTTCCCGGGGCAACGTGCGGCCGGTCCCATGCCTCCTGGAACATTCGGGGAGAGATGGATGGGGCGTGAGAAATTTTAGGCCCCCCATTCCTTTTGTACTGATCCTATATGAGGATTGTAAAGGGAAATAGGCAGTACCACCTATTCATAGTAACCCTTGACTGGTACCCAGTGTTGTAAAATGTCATTGAACTGACAAGGTGAATTTATCAGAAAAGGGTGTCTTGATCATGTAACATAAATATCAGTAGGTTCGATTTCCCTGCTGATAAAGGAATTTCGCACTTCGATCTCTACCTTCCATTTGTATCAAATTATTCGTGATAATGCGATTTCGTTCCAGTTGTGAATTTTAAAATGGTTGGACAGTATAAACATAAGTCGGGTGCACAAAAGCGTAAAACAAAGAACATTCAAGGCCGAGAGGCTGCTCTGGAAAAACTGCCCAAACTTTCTTTCATTTTTCAGGTAACCTATGAATCTAGAATCGTCTTGCTAATTTTGCAAACTGTTATAAAATGCCCCCGCTAAAAGACCCTCCAGCATCCATCCCCCTGCGTCGTGCGGGGCTGATCCCGTTGTACCCCCGGAGGAGAGTATCCGCGTGGACAACGAAGACGGTAAGTAGACACCTACTTGTCCAATATCCTCACATACTTTGGCAGCTCGTTCAAAAGATTTGGTCTTCTGACTACTTTTTGGGCTAAATAGTGCAAATCATGAACAGTGACGAATAGCGCGCTAAAAATTGTTATTTAACCTTTGCAGTCAGTTTTCGACAACAAACGGTCGAAAATACGTTTTTTCGGTCACATTTTCATTAAAAAATATGGGCCCCCATCATGTAGGGGCCCCCTTTCGAGCCGGGTGCCCCCCAATCGAAAACATAAAGTTGCGCCCCTGGCCTCAGCCCCGATTCAACATCAATCACAGATCACCGGATGTGACCTCACACCTCATACGATATTACATGGGACAATTAAATCATTGATTTTCCAATCGTTTGCACAAAGACGTCTAGACTCGAAGATGAAATGATTATTTGTTGCATTTGGGATACACTCAATTACAGTTTATTCTCACAAATGAGTAGGCGAGCAGCGCCATTAGCAACAGTTTGACAGACGGCCCAAAGGTGAAGGAATTCCTCCACGCCCATGTGCAGGGGTGTAAGAATTAAGCCTGTTAGCTGTGACGTTTTGTGAGGACCTCTAGCCTCTCCTCCGAAGAAATATGCGCCATAATCGCCTCTGTTGTGCTAGAAGGGACTATTTTGATTAAAATATTGGTGCTATTTGTTGTTTTTTGCACGGGCCTTCGCCGTAAACCTCTGGTTGGGGGGGCTATCCTGTGCGTGGGGGCCCGCTATTGGTGTGAGGGTAGTCTATCTTTTTAATGGGTTTATCTTTTTGGGGATGCCAGGGCAACCCCAATGATGTGCTGGCAGGGACATAGCCAGGATTTCGCTCAGGGAGGGGCGGCGCCCCGAAAAGGCCCCCTGCGACAGCGCCAAAAGGGCCCTGATAGGTAAAAAGGGCCCTGATTGTTACAGAATAGAGTGCTGAAGAGGGCTTAAGAGGGCCCTGTCTGGTATGAAATTTCAAATTTGGCCACAGAGCACAGTGCGGGCGGGCCGCGCGAAGCGCGGCCCGTGTCCTCAGGGGGCCCTTCGGGCCCTCAGGGGGGGGCGGCTATCCCTGCCCCCCCTTGGCTACGCCCCTGTGTGCTGGGCACCCCCGATGGTAAGTTGGGTGCCCCCAACCAAAAGGTGAAGCCAATTCCTAATGAAATTGGCCAATAAAAGTATCCATAAATGCGTGTTCCACAGTGTTAAACAGCCCCTCCCCCGGATCGACCCTCGACGCCTCCTGAAATGGTCACGTCGCCCCTGGAAGGTCAATGGCGCCCCCCTGAAATAAATGTCGCTTCCCAACCCCCCCCCAGGATGCGAAAATCGGGGCCCACCGGTAGGATTTTGCGCTCAAGTGATAGGTTTTGCTGGTCAAAAGTGGCGCCTCCCTGGTCCGGATGGTGCCCTTCCCCGGAAGGTGCTCCCCCTATTGTCAATCCAGGATCCGCCTATGTGAGCCATCAACCAGCCATCGCGTTTTTGCGCTGTCCTGCATAGGAGCCGAGTTTGAGGGGGTGTTTGAACCTCCTCCCCCCACCAGGGCGAAGGTGGCTCGGAAGCCCACCTGCCCGACTGTAGCCAAATCGTTCTTTTATACTATGCTTTTACCCCCCAAAGCCCGACTGTAACCTTGGGCGGCTCTCTTGCAGTTTGACACCAGGACACCAGCTGAGACTCCAGCGGAAAACATGGCCTCCCAGCAGACTGTCCTCATCACGGGCTGTTCCCGTGGTATTGGGCTGGCGCTGGTTGAAGAGTACATCAAGAGGGGGTGGCAGGTAGGGCAGCGCGTTCTCGTCCGGAGGAAATATGAAGGGCATGTGTGCAGTTCGAAGCCAGTATGGATACTCCGAAGTCTAAGAGTGTGATTTCCATATTCTTCCCGCCCCTGGATGTTTGTAGCATAGTTGAGGAGAGTCGACATATCATTGTCAACATCAAATAGCTTTCGCCTTTTTAGGACCCATTTGCAGTGGTGGGCGCTGATTCGATAACGATAACTCGATAAAGACATTGGTGACTTCGATAATGCGATAACGATAACTATTGATGAGCAGTTCAATACGATGAACAGAAGTATTTCAATTATGCTCAGATTGTATCACAAGCGATTTCAATTAATATGTACGTAGTCGTTTGGCAAAAGCAGAAAGGAAAACATAATAAAACTGTGTACTTTTATGTAGCATTGTCGATGTATCTTGCACACAGCGGCCTTCTAACATCTCGCCAGATACAGATCTCTCAAGCATTTCAGCTGTGGAAGCATAGATTTTGACAATCGATTTGTCTGAAAAGTTAGTACAGAGGCTGAACAAGTCATCCTGGCAGTCCTCATCTGCTTCCTCGACAGTTTACGCGTTCACTCAGTGTACCCTGTTAAATCCACCACCTCTTCCTCCTCTTCGATCTTATTGTAACGGTTGAGGTCGGTTGGGTTGGCCATTTATCTTTTTTTCTCCCGTTGAGATTTTGGTCTCCTCTTCTCGGAGTACGGTGCCGTTTTCCTCTGTCTAGTGGTCTGCTTTACCAGCGTGGGCCAAACACTTTTCGGTTCACTAATCGGCGTTGTATTGGATCAAATTTAGAATGGATGCTTAAATTTATACCCATGCTGTCTGTATGAAGACAAAACAGCACACATCAGGCAAATCGTGTAAGGCCGAAACGACGCCGATCCATTCTGTGCCTGAATCAAGGTTCTTAACACGCGCATTGACGGGGGGGCGGGTACCCGCCCCCTCGGGTTTTTCGGAGATATCAGAAAAACGGCGGCGCGTAGCACCGCCGTACTTGGCATACATTGTCCCTCATTGTTTTTACAATTTCTGTGAAAATTTTAAGGTTAGGTCATCTCCGGTCAGGTCACCAGTACAGGTCAAGTGACCTGACCTAAAAAAAAGTTTAAGATAGCATAAGTCAGAGCAGGGTGAACGTATCCAGTTGAAACTCATATCACATAATGGGCCCACCGATTTCTCTAAAATATGTTCCGGTATTTTTGATATCGATGACCTAAGGTCAGGTACGAGGCATTACCTCTCCTTGGAAATACATGGGGAAATGGTTTTTACTGCATGCCTCAGTAACGGATGGTAATAGAGCGTTTATTGTAGCTACATTAGACTCGCCTGGTCTTTGCGGTTCTAATGATATGCATTTTATATAATTTGACCTTGACCTGGCCTCAGGTCAGGTCAAATCCTTGATTTGACCTAGCAAGGTCAACTTATAGATCATTCGATTCGGCTTGCTGCGAGGATTCATGTCCTCGCAGGCGTGGAGTTTGGTGGCTTTGTTCAGGCAAACAGATCATGGATCGATCACGGTCCAGCTACCACATCGTCGTACACCAGTAGGTACGTACGCAGCACGTGTTCCCTGACATAGTACTTGTACCATGGTACCAAGACGTACCGTGGCACGCCTGCCTGGGATGACCTCATAATCACATACCCGTGGCAATAGGTTGTAAATCGCAATGGTATTTAATATTGACGTATGTATGCTGGTTGCGGCCCGCTGATATTGGACGTGACACACAATGACAGGAAAGCCATCTAAAAGAAAGAAGCCTGAACAGGCACAACACTGGCGAGCCGATTAAAAGTGAAACAGAACTGCAGATATAAACCGGGGGAGCAATCATTACATACGTCCCCCCCTACAAAACGACATTTACAGCCGGAGCCTAAAAGGGCGTAGGATGATCTCAGAAATGCAAACGCGGAGAGGAAATAACAAGTGGTGTACATACAAAGAGAAAAAGCGACAGCGACGAACAAGACATGAAGCACACAGCTACTCGGAGCGACACGGCACAGGGTCAAATCCCGCGGGCTCCCTGCCTAGAGTAATCGATGCGACGGTCAGGAATGCCGTTTTTCCGAATGACGCCCAATAAACGAATAGTGAGGGGATGGGTCGGGGTCGAGACGATGTAAGACGCGTACCTGTCGCTGTGGTGACAACATATCCGCGCATCATTATTGATGTGACGGCGACAGCAGCATTCCGCAAGTTGACGATAACGGCGGAGCGAACTGACGGCGGAGGCTTCGCTAACATTGATTACCGGCGCACCTAACGGTCGCTAACAGCCAGCGGCAAACCATAACGGTAACAAGGACCCAAACAAAAAGGAACTCAGATGAGACATCGACCACGCCCAGTGGTGTGTCCATGAGGTGATTGAGGGATGTAACGGCAGGGATCCTCTGTATTGATTAGCGGCTTGTTGGGCAGTAGCTGCACTGATAGCAATAAAACAATCACCAGAGCCTCACAGCTCTTAGCCTTGCAGTGAGCACGGGGAACGTCAGCGACGGGACTAAGCAGGAGCACACGGAGACGATCGATGCTATCCAAAATGCAGCTGAAACAGAGCTGCAATACACACGGTCACGGGGGAAGTAGAATATACCTGGACGGAAATTCGGCAATAGGGTGTTTGGGCAAGGAGGCAGGTTTCTATTTCCGTTTCATGTCTGTCTTTCCGTCGAGCCACCGTGTCTGTCGGAGACACAGGGGACACAGCATCAGATATAGATGTCAATCATCTGCAGCATCATCTTGTATAGATGTCAATAATACAGCACATGAGGTCGTCACACAGTCACGTGAGGGCCGTAATGTTCTGTTTCGCTACAACTTTATGCATGCATAAAGATGTACAGTAATGAGAGCGCAAGGGTCTGCAATAGCGTCCACCAGAATGCTGGTCCGTCAGTATAACGTTCCATTTTCCCTACCATTGACTAGTCTCGTCAGCGGCGTTTACAGTACCCACGTAACTCGTGGGACTGTTGGGTTCAAACTGGGGGGTGAAGTCTTTCATAGAGTCCCTAAGGGGTTCATACGTGTCCTATGATGGACCTTCTAGCTCATGTCGAGATCTAGTTCTTAGATTGTACCGATCAGTCTCGGTCATACCCAGTCGTGGTTCAGAATCTAAGTTCTGTTGAAACTCTGTAGATGAGTCCGACTAAATCAGTCCATAGTCACTCCCTTCTCGGTCAGAAAACTGAGTGGGTTTCCATATAACGACGATCGAACCGTCCGCAGCTGAGCTAGTTTCCTCATCGTGATATTATCCGGTATCACGAGTATGCGTCACAGGAGTTGGAGGGATTGACAACTCTTGTGCAGTAAGGGGGTTGTGGCCTGTGGTCCGATCTGCGCTCTCATTTACGCACTCCTGCAGTGGAGTCACCTCTATGGGCTCGGGATACAGCTGCTTGACAGTCTTCACTTTCTTTTTTTCGCTCGTAAACACCAAGTCGTCAAATTTCATACATTTTTATCCAGCCATGTGTGGTCCAATTGTTCTGACTCTATTTTTTTTAAACAAACAATGCGTCCAATTACAGTAGGTGGTGCTTGGGTTTAAGGGACCTTTCCCTAGGCTCTCAACGGGTCAGACATTATTCAATTTTCTTTATCTGGGCCATTCCCAAATCATGTCCAGAATCCGAAATAAAATGCCGTTAAGTTCTTCCAAATTACAATACTTCTAAATCAGCTGTCAGTCAAGTATCATCGAGCATCTAATTAACATTTATTTAATCATTTCGGGTAATCTGTCTCACTTATCGTCAAATGCGTCATGTACTTATTCATATATGTCAGTCAATTTTTTTGGCGTCAGTCCCGCTACCAATTGGTATATTTGTCGGTCAAGTTTGGGCGTCAATTATGGCAAACGAGCAAGCTAACAGTATGGTTCACTGATCGTGTTTTATGAACATGTGGTCCGTGCCATATAGCCATTAAGTCGGCCATTAAGTCATTAAGGCTGTGAGTAGTTTAAATTTTGCCTATTTGGCGACGATCAGAGTCAGTTCTTCCGGGTAGCTTTCTGTTTGTAATGCAGCCAGAGGTCACTGGAGTTCTGATTGTTTTTGCTGAAGGCCACATCTTATAAAAGAGGAATCTGATTCGCGAGTCTGGGCCATTTTTTTCCAGTTACTCAATGTTGCTCTCGGTGGCCATATCAATTTCCACTTTCAATAATATGGACTACCGATTTGTTAACAATGTCGTACACCGGATTCAGAGTTAAATTAAAGCACAGCGTCAGTTTACGGTACAGTTCCACTATTACTATCGTCAATAACATAAGCAACAATGCAACGAAATCGTCGATACAATCTCAAGTCGTGCACGCACAGAAAATTTGTAAGCAGGACGTCACCTTATATCCAGGTCTTATGGAGTCAAATTCGCTGAAACACTGGTGAGGAGTGTAAGCTGCTTCCCGGGAAGGCCAAGTCGCAGCCCGCGTGAGCTGTGGAGCCGGAGGCCAGTCTTGAGGATGGGTTGGTGATGGCCCAGTCCTCGCCATCGGAATGGCCGTTGCGTTCAACTCCTCTAGTTCGACGTAGTTTACCTTCCCATCACTGCTGAGATAGTCGCAATCGTGCCGCCATAGATGTGACAGCAGCCGCAGTTGATGCAACGGTGTCCGGTTGGTCGGGATCGACAATTGCAGTTGATGTCATCCGCAAATGACTGCACGTTGTAACGGGGGTGCCATGTGCAGGGGCGGTTCTAGACGGAAGCGAAGGGCATCTCACTTTTCTCCACAGATTCAAAAATTGCAAAGCAAAGGCACTCGCCTTGGTTACAGCGATGTCATTGAGAGCCGAAGCAGCTGGCGAGAAGCTGGTCCTCTTCGTCGCCACCGGAAGGACGAAATAGGACTAGGCCGAGCGCACCTTCCGAATTTTCTTGAGTTACTTTCTTTATTTTACCTGCTGTCGGTAGAAATCCGCTCCGAATTTTCTTCAGTCTCCTTTTTTCCCTGGTGTCGGTTCAAATCCGGGTCACGGCATCAGTGTAACGGTTGATGTCGGTTGGGTTGGCCGTTTATCCTTTTTTTCTCCTGTTGAGTTTTTGGTCTCATCTTCTCGGAGTACGGTGCCGTACCAGCGTGGGCCAAACACTTCTCGGTTCACTAATCGGCGTTGTATTGGATCGAATTTAGAATGGATATTTAAATTTATACCCATGCTATCTGTATGAAGACCAAACAGCACACACCAGGCAAATCGTGCAAGGCCGAACGACGCCGATCCATTCTGTGCCTGAATCAAGGTTCTTAACCCGCGCCCCACCGGGGATCCGGCGCCACCTTCGCCCCACCGGGGCCATCGATGGCCCCCCTTTAACTCCGAAAGTATGGGCGCTAGCGCAAATCTGCAAAGTGCATTAGAAAGCTCGCGTGAATTCAGTAAGAAATTACTTTACATGTTTTAGCGCTCAGGTCAATGGTTTGACCTCCAGAGGTCAAATTAGGTCAAGATCGGCTATTTTCACTCAAATATGTATTTCTTAAGCAAACTGGGCATGACTCTTGTACCATTAGAGCTATTGAGATGTGGTAAGCTACATTGGATAGGAAAATGTCCGAAATTTTCCCGCTATGTTGAACGTAATGACCTCCCGCCAGTGGTTTTACCTCCAGAGGTCACCTCGTGACCTAAGGTGACCTGAGGTCACGAAAGGTCAGAAAGTGATCTTGCCGTATATCAAACAAAAGCCAGTGACGAGACATACACGATGGTGTTTGATTCAGCGCTCTAGCTTATATAGGTCAAAAGTTATTGTCAAAATACTGTTTTTGACCCCTGGTGACCTTGGATGACCTTGGAGAGGTCAAAGGGGAAATATGGCCCCTGGAATCCGTGAAAGGGTGTCCAAGAACGCTTTTCTGACGAAGCCGAGCATTTTCAATCGTTTTTGTGACTTTTAGATTATGAGACAGCTTTTCCCCATGCTTTGTCAATGGGAGAGGTCACCTCGTGACATGACCTCAGGTCACGAAATCGAAAAATCCCGGACATACACCTTGTAGACCCTGGAGGGGTCATGAAGTGTAAAAAGTTTCAAATCGATCGACTTCGAAATGTAGCTCTTACAGAGCTCTAAAGTTGAAGTGAGGTGACCTTGGTTGACCTCGCCTGGTGACCTGACCTTGGACGACCTGGATTAAAAATTTCAGGGATGGTGGCAAAATGATGCAGTAAGAGGTAGAGCCCTCAACTGCGGTGCTGCGCCTCGTTGTTTTTCTGCTATCCCGGAAAAACCTTAGGGGGGCCATCGATGGACCCCGGTGGGGTGAGGGTTAAGTCATTGTCAGTCCTCAGTGGTCAAGGGACCACAGGAGATGCGTCCGCGCGGGCAGTCAAGCCAGAAGTGTCCCCCCCAGGAGTGGAGTTTGGTGGCTTTGTTCAGGCAAACAGATCATGGATCGATCACGGTCCAGCTACCACATCGTCGTACACCAGTACGTACGCAGCACGTGTTCCCTGACATAGTACTTGTATCATACCGTGGCACGCCTGCCTGGGATGACCTCCTAATCACATACCCGTGACAATATGTTGTAAATCGCAATGGTAACTAATACTGACGTATGTATGCTGGTCGCGGCCCGCTGATATTGGACGTGACACACAATGACAGGAAAGCCATCTAAAAGAAAGAAACCTAAACAGGCACAGCACTGGTGAGCCGATTAAAAGTGAAACAAAACTGCAGATATAAACCGGGGGGAGCAATCATTACATTATGCTGGAGCAGGTGCACGTTGCCATTCAGAACCGTGAACCGCCTGAAGTTCATGGCAGTGAGAGTGCTGCACTTTGCCTCAGTGGTGGATATAGCCGGTCGGTTTGGGGGGCAAACCAAGGTCGAAAGCAAAAAAAGCGTCACGCAGTGAAAAATTGTGCTACAATATGACTTGACGGTAGAATTTGGGGTATTTGAGGCGAAAAGCAAAAAAGCAAAAAAACGTTACGGGGTGAAAAATAAGGGCTCAAGATACTTTTTTCCTATCCAAGGCCCAATATATAGATACACTGAACTTAACTAGTTCTGTTTGAAGTTTAGAGCTGAAGCACCAAAATCTTGCTTATAAACTAAAAAGGAGTGGGGGCAAAAATGAGGTCGAACGCTTTGGGGGAGGAAAAAAAAAGTTTTGCCTCGAGCTTTTCCGTTGGGGGGGACAAATCATTTTTGCCCCCCTGGATCTGCCACTGCTTTGGCTCCAGAATGTCTGAGCCCAAGGAGAACACTCTCCACTGCGGCTGAGCTGGGGATAGCGGTGTTGTACCGCTTGAACAATCCCACGAATGCCTCCCTGTAGCGTGCCGGGAAGAAGCTCTTGACCAAGCGTCCACCCGATGACCCGATGTAAAAATGTGCTACCACCCGATGTCCAAGCATCGAACTCCTTAGCCACTCTGATGTTGACTGAGCGATGGGTGGGGGTGGGCCCAGTGGGCAAAAGCTCCGCCATAGCACGCCGAAGCTCTTGTACATGGACATTAGTCTGCACATTGGTCATGCTCGCTAGCTGTGCGCCGAGAGGAATCACATGCTCAACAAGAACTTGAGCTGGCCATCTGTAATGGAATCACTGCGGTGCAGAGAACTAGATCCTCTGTGACCACTGGCGGATCCAAGGGGGGGGCAAAGGGGCCGTAGCCCCCACCAAAGCCAAAAATAAAATTATTTGGCCCTCAAAAGGACCAAATTTTAGCCGTTTTTTTCTTTAAAAATACAATGTTTTCGCAAGTTTTTCTCAATTCAGCCCCTCAAACCTTGGTTTGGCCCCCACCAAAAGTTGATTCTGGATCCGCTAATGTCTGTGACAAAGTCTTTGTTTTGGCAATCACAGTAACGCATGCTTGTTCGGCGTCAGACTGCCTTAAATGTCTGTTGAGTATCGAAGATCCGTGTGAATGTCAGTGATCACAAAAATCCACTCCTCTCAACAAAATTGTTTGAGGGTAATTGAAGAAAAAGTGTTTACCGAAGGACCGCCTAAGCACCTTCAGAAGCCATTTGGAACGCAGCTGATTGACGTAGAATACGCGTCTTTTCATTTATGCAAACATGGATAAAAGACAAAAAAATACCGTTATCGAAGTGCCCAAAACTGCGACTTCGATAACGCAACTTCGATAATCAATAAGCCATTATCGAGGTCTGAGAAAACGTTATCGTCGATAACAGCTTCGATATAATCGTTATCGATGGGAGCTATCGAGGTTCCCACCACTGCTCATTTGTGCCCGCAGACGATAATCCAGCAGCATCCATTGAGCCTGCTTCGCCGCCGCTATCGCTAGCCCTCCTGCTGTCGCCAGGTGTTGGCCACCTGCCGCTCCCCGGAGCGCGCTAAGGAGCTGTCGGCGCTCCTGAAGAAGTCGCGCCAGCCGGCGGCCATCCAGCTGGACACGACTGACGACAGCTCCATCACCCACGCCTTCCAGGCGGTCGAGAAGAGGGGTGTGCGAAAAATAGACCTGCTCTTCCATAATACTGGTGAGTGGGGGAGTGGGGTGGTTGGTATCACGGGGAAATAGTATCAGACCATATTGTGGTCGACTCGAGCAATCTGTGGCCATGGCTTCCCTCTGTCGGTGAGAAATAGGTCATGCCACCAGCAGGTGAAGTTTAGACATTGGCGCTGCCTGCATTTGGTTAGGTAGAAACCTATGGTGTATGCACGTTTTTAAATATTTATCAAGAAAAGGGAAATGTGAGTTAAATATTTTCACGAGCACGCCAAGAATAAAGGAATGCCTCCTTTTGGTAAATGTTAGGTTATAAGGCTGCGAACCCGGCAAATAGTTTTCCATTTCTAATGCGAAGGAAGGGTGCGCTGAAAATTACAATAAAGGATGTTTGGTGTATGTGGTATCAGATTCATGTGGGGGGATATTCTATTAATGTAATGATAGAAGACAGGTAATGATACGCAGTTTCCACACCAACTAAAATGCTCCAATTACCACTGCTCAGTACTCTTGGCCAGTTTTCTGGTCTGCCTGTTAATTTTGCGCACTTGATGTGAACAATTTTAAAAATTACAATCACGGGGGCTTATACTCCGTTTCGCTTTTCAAGGATTTGTCCATGCTTAACAAAATACTGAAAACAATGAAGCAGCTGCTTTGTAATAGCAGATGAATCAAGCAAATAAGTAGGTGATACATTTATAAGGACCTACATGTTTTTATTACAAAATTTACTATGATTTTTTGCACTTGCAAGATAGGTGACACAACACACCTCATGACATGATACAATACACCCAGTTACTGGGGTGAGTTGAAACAAGTGAAAAGGGCCTGTTTGCCATTCCATTGGTGGAACACCAGCGACCGATCCGATTTGTAATTTTGTGAGCAAATAGCCCAAGGTTTTAGCTGTCTGCAGACAAAAATATCACGCTTGTTGTCCTTATTTATGGTAGAAATACGTTCAAAGTCAAAATTGATACAAACCACCTCACTCTCCCTTGATGTAGTTCAGAACTGAACTTTCTGTCTGTTACAGCCTGGCATCAAATATGGCTTGTTTCCTTTTAATAGTCTGTGGAGGGTACTTTTGGCAATCATTTTTGGGTGCTTTCATCATCTCTAGTGGGCGACTTGTGGTATCGGCTATCACCGTCATAACAGTTCACTGATTGATGGAGCGCTCTCGTGTTCAGGCATTTCTGGTGCGAAGGACGTGCTGCTCATGACCCGCGCTGAACTGGACTGGGTCTTCAACACCAATGTCTCCGGCGCTATGGTCATCACGCAGAAGTTTCTGCCACTACTCAAAGCCTCGGCCAACCCCAAGGTGGGTCTTCACTCCCTTACTGTGTCTGACTTTTTTATTTGGAACCCTTGTTGCTTCAGTGATTAGATTTAACGTTTAGAACCGAACACTGCCATTGCCTTTTGATTCAAGATAAATTGACACCTTTGCAACGGTGTTTAAACTGAAATTGCAGTCATGGCAAGCATTCCGAAAACACCCTGTGTGCATGCTGCGTTCGTCCAAGGCTCATATTTGGCGGTAAACTAATTGGTTTCAGAGGTGAATCCTTCCCGATTTCCGCCTCAGTCTGCGCCCATTCACTTTGAGGCAACTGGATGGAATGGGAGGTGAAAGTGCGGTGAGGTGCTGAGATTCCGCTCAGGAAATTGCGCTTTGTATGCAAACTACGAGGCTTATGACGCCTGAGGTATAGCATTTTTGCATACTTCAAAAGATGAATATCTCAGTTCAAATCGTATAGAGGAGCCACCGTTCCTCTTAGTGGAAAGAGGAGAGTAAGGTATGTAATATGCAGTTTTTAAAGGGAATTGACCACTTTCCCGTAATTCTAAAATGAAATAATGTAAGAACAAAGGAGGTCTGAAAATCAAGACAAAACATATTTACCAATAATAATAATTGTTGGGCTTTAACGATGCACCAACTGCTAGGGTCATACGGCGTCGCCAACTCTCACCCTGTTGGAAGGGATTTTGGGGATTAGATCAATTTATTCAGAGGCTCCGCCGGGACTTGAACCCGGGACCTTTGACTTAGAAGATAAGGGTGCTATCCACTAAACCACCTCATCCCCAACATTTTTACCCACTTCCATACGCTAAAAACATAAATATATCCTCGTTTCTAACAATATTTGACATCATCAAAACACCATTGTCATATTCTGTGAAATCCCAAACCTTGATCATAAACGTGCTCTAAGGCCCATTCACAGCCTGTCTGCATGGCAAAAATCGCATGCAGGGGTTATTTTAAATAGGTACGTGATTAAATAATTACTGGACTCGCAACCGATTTTCTGCAGAGTACGTCCGCTCTCATCACAGTATCATAATTTTTCACTTGCCACGGCAATCGTACTCTCAGTCCGCCCGTCCATTCTGTCTTGTTAAAGGGAATGTGGCACCTTCACAACGTGATTTTAACTGAGATAGCCAAGTTGTAAAGCAAGTCGGAAAACCCGGTACTCCATATTTCATTTGTCTTGGAACTCGATATTTCCGTAGAAAAAAGCTAAAACCTACCTGACACCAGCCCCCCATCACCCCGTCGCCGGGCGGCCATTGTTGTGAGCTGCTGGTGTGACGACATATGCTGACGTCACGATGAGCATCAGCCAATCGAAGCCCTTGAAGCGTTTCAAGTATGGTAGTGGTTGCCAGATCGTGACATCATCCACAGGCTGATATTTATTTCTTTTTCTAGAGGAGTATTTTTAAAAACAAAATATTGAGCTTATGGTACATTTTTCAGATAAATCATGAGTGGTTTCATTATTTTTGGCTAAATGTACGCCTAATTTCACTAAATTCCAGGATTCGACCAAGGTGCCACATTCCCTTTAAGTACTGGTGCAAAAACTGAACAACCGATGGCGTTGCGACGGGGCTATGTATTCAGTGGTGGAAAGATTATGCGAATGCCTGATGCAAAGAAACAATTTCAGAGCTGGATTAAATTAAAAACAAAATGATAATTGTTTTGTTGATTTCGCAAGTACGGGGGAGGGATAATGTGATGTGTGTTGCGGCCATTGGGCGCACTTTTGCCCAGTGACGCTCTGCAATGGACAACTACTCGCCCGAAGTTTTTGGTCAACAGGCATGTTGCATGCTGGTTCGCTCGCTAGCGTGGTGTTTTCAGTGAGTGGGTGGGGCTTAGGGCTTACGACCAATCAGATTACTGCAACCACATGGAAGGTATTCCTGCAGGGTTTGAAATAAGGCAATAAGCCCCTTTACTTTGAACTTTAAACCTGGCGAAATTTTATACCGAGGGCTTTGGGTGAAACTAAATATGCCAATTGTGGTTTCTCAACACGCTCTACAAAATTGCTATCTCAGTTCAAAACCCATTATAAAGGTGACACACTCTTTAAGGGAATGTGACACATAACGTGATTTTACCTGAGATATAGTCAAGTTGTAAAAGGAAGTGGCCCTTTTATAATGGGTTTTGAACTGAGATATCAGTCTTGTACAGCGTGTTGAGAAACCACTATTGGCATATTTAATTTCACCCAAAGCTCTCGGTATAAAATTTTCATCAGTCTAAAAGCTCAAAGTAAACGGGCTTATTGCCTTATTTCAAACCCTGAAATAATTCCTTCCATATGTCTGCAATAATATGATTGGTCGTAAGCCCTAAGCCTCGCCCACTCGCTGAAAATACCATGCTAGCCAGTGAACCAGCATGCAACTGCCTTTCGACAGAAAACTTCAGGCGAGTAGTTTTCCATTTCAGAGCGTCATTGGGCCAAAATTAGCCCAATGGCCAAACACACATCACATCCTCCCTCATCGTATTTCATACTTGCAAAAAGAAATATCAACTTTTTTCAAATCCAACTCAGAAATTGTTTTTTTTACACCAAACATATGATTCATCTTTCTACCACTGAATAAACACGGCTGCCGTGACGCCATCTTCCGTTCAGTGCTTGCACCAGTGCTTAACAAGACCGAAAGTGAACGGGCGGACCGAGAGTACGATTGCTGTGGCAAGTGAACAAATATTATTCTGGTGATGAGGGTGGACTCAGCGGAAAATTGGTTGCAGGTTCTGCGATTATTTCACCATGTATTTTGATAGCCCCTGCACAAATTTAGAGGCAAAGGTGCCTTGCACTGAACGCCTTTTAAAAAGCCCTTAAAAGGAGATACGCGAAAAATTATTATTGCGGTTTCTTGCTATTTGAAAAATCCTGATTACGCAACTGTCAATTATTTTTGTATCTTCGGCAAAATTTTGGGAGGCCACTCACTTATTATCGAAATAGGTTAACAGTTCCGATAAAATGCTGAAACCTTCACCCATCACTTACTTTTCGAAAACTATTTAAAGTTGAAAAGTAATGTTTTTTTGTAATAAAAATGTCTGTTCTCCTGTAATTGTATTTGAATTAATTTGACAAAGCCTCTAAAAAATACAAAATGAATTAGTTTGCCCTAGAAACAGAAAAAACATAATTACTCAAGTTTTCAGCCGTTTCGTACCTCGGGTCTTGAGTCGTCTTCTGCTTCAGCCCCAGGATGACACAACTTTTGAGTCAGAAAGGTCACGTGACCCCCTATGAGGTGGCTGTACGTTCTGATTGGTCAACTGTGATTTCTTAAAAGTCCTATATTTTTGTTGTAATATTATCTTTGGCTGTAGCTTTTTTTAAAATAACCTTTTAAATTCAATAGTTTTAAACTTTCAAGTCACTGTTTAGGAAAAATGGGACCGGTTTTTTAGAGAATTTAACATAGCCTTAGCCGGGGGTACGTCATTTACATCGATAAGAGGTGTACCGGTAAAGTCGTCTAGAAATGTTTACTTTGAGAGCAATTTTAAGGCATTTGGAGGCCGAATTCGCAAAAATGAGAATAGGACTTCTGAAACAACTTTTTGTGACCTTTTGATTTAGCTAATAATTTTTTTCGCGTATCTCCTTTAAGTAGCACCTGCGTGCGATTTTGGCCACGTGGAAACGCTGTTAATGGGCCTTTAAAGGCTGTACTTGTAAATTAAATCGAGTTTACGATCAAGGTTTGGATTTCACTGATTATTAATAACACTTTTTTATGACGGCACAAATTGTTAGAAAAGAAATATCTATGTTTTAGCGTATAGAAGTGGGGAAAGAAGTTTTTTCCTGATTTTCAGACATTTTTTGTTCTTAAATTATTATTTTTAGAATTTTGACAAAGTGGTCCATTCCCTTTAAGAATGAATTAATTGAAAATTTCGAAGCTTCAATAGTACATAACCTTTAGTTCTGCACGGGGTGCTCTATGACATGAAAAGAAGGACTGACTTTCCTTCTCATGTAATATAGGGCCATAACAAAGCAAAGAAATTCACTTCTCACTTAACTGTCAAGGCGAGAAGGTAATTTGGTAGGTAAGCGGTTCATAGAATTGGAAAATATTACTTATTTGTGTGCGATTTTCCACTCCACGCGGTAAAGGGGGACATATAGTGACGGGGTACTGCTGCCTCTCATCCCATTATTTTCCTATTTAAGCCACTTGGGGACAAACTGAGGGGTTTTCAGTCCTCAGTAGCTGAACGTGACACCATCACCAAATCCGCAGTCATGTTTTAGGGGATACACCTTCAGCTCGCATGGCTGAATATTTGCTCGACCTTTCACCCTTGCGGGTGCTGACCCTCGTGACCATCACCATCATCAGTGATGCGTCAGGTGGGGTCATTTTACTATAGCATTGAATGACATTATGCGTCCGATTGTTGAATCAGCCGCATGGCTCATTCACAGGTGGTGTTCATGAGTACGATTAAGTCATCGCTGAAGTTGAATATGGGTGGCGGAATGAGCTCTTACCGTATCACGAAGGCCGGTCTCAACGGACTTGTCAGGTAAGCAGCTGGTGATATCCTTCAGGTAAACGTTGAATTAAATGCACAGGAGTGAATGAATGTCCCCTATTCCCTACCGATCGACCATCGGTGCCTCTGGGCTGAATTGCGACGCCCCCGGAAACAAGGTCATATAGTCAGTGATGGCGGAACGGTCGAATTTAAGGGGGCCCTATGGGCTTTTCAACCCATTTATTTCCAGTCAACGCCATAGGGTTAGTCTTAAAATTTCTGATTAGGGGGAGTACTGTGCCTCGGTGCCCCCTCCCCACATCCACTGCCAGTGCATATATACCCTCTACTCTCATGAATAAAAGTTTTGGGGCCGCCTGTATTCTATTTGGAGAGTGCTAGTACTAGTCTTATAAACGTTTACCTTCTTTATATTTAATCATACTGAAATACCTTTTCTAAGAGAAACTCAAAGCAGTTCTGCGACTTTGCAGGTTAATGTGTTACACTTTCCCATGTCATAACTTATTACCGAGCAGGCGTGCGGCGCCCTCGAGGCCTCTCCTTGCATATGGATTGCATTTCACATTGAGCGACACGACCCGGCGGAGCCCAGCCTGGTCCGACCGACACGCTAACGAAAAATTTGGAGCCCCAAAAGGGGTGCCGCATAGCTTGACGGGATCTTCACCATGTTATAGTCTAATCAATATAGGTAATGATTTAACACGCGCATTGACGGGGGTCTGAGCTACCTTCGCTTTGAGGGGTTGCGGGTACCCGCCCCGCCCCCTTAGATCTCAAGAACCACGCTAGGTAGCGAATAACGGTAAACGGCGTTGGGTAGCCCATCTACTTGTCCATCGAAAATATTTGTACCATTTTTTGTCAGTTCATATTTAAGGTCACTAGAGGTCAAAACATACCATCATAGGGATAACATGTAAATGAAGGTTTTCGGTCATTAAATCTGAACAAGTAAAGATAGAGCAAAACAACTTAAACTATATGAATCCTCGCAGCAAGCCGAATCGAATGATATATAATATGACCTTTCTAGGCCAAATCAAGGATTTGACCTGACCTGAGGTCAGGTCAAATTAGATAAAATGCATATCATTAGAACCGCAGAAACAAGGCAAATATAATGCAGCTAAAATAAACGCTCTATCACCATCTGTTACTAAGTTATTCAGTTAAAACCATTTTTCCCATATATTTCCAATGGAGGTCATGGCTCGTACCTGAAGTTAGGTCATCGATATAAAAAATATCAGAACATATTTTAGAGAACTCGGATGGGCCCGTTATGTGATAAGAGTTTCATTCGGATAAGCTCACCCCGTTCCGACTTATGCTATCTTAAACTTTTTTTTGAGGTCAGGTCACTTGACCTGTACTGGTGACCTGACCTGAGATGACTTGACCGTAATATTTTTTTACAAAAGTTGTAAAAATGATCAGAGAAAAGGTATGCCAAGTACGGCGGCGCTACGCGCCGCCGTTTTCATGCTGGTCCCGAAAAACCCGAGGGGGGCGGCTACCCGCTCCCCCGTCAATGCGCGTGTTAACATTTTGGCGATGCTCGTGGCACGTGCAAAAGCAGGGGCATATCAAATAATTAAATTTGCATCCCTCAATACGTCATAACTCGGTATTTGCTTAAATGCAAAATCCCAAACGTGGTGTGCAGGGAGCAACAATGCTGCAAGGTCGAGGTGAAGGTGAATTTATTCTTAGGTCAAAACGTTTCGCACATGTGCACGAGAAAAGGGTGAGCAGATTTCACATCCAGGCTATATAGAACCTTTGTTGCAACTGCATTAGATTTTTCGTGTACTTGCAGTCCTTGCAGTGAGCAGATTTCACATCCAGGCTAAATAGAGCCTTTGTTGCAACTGCATTAGATTTTCCGTGTCCTTGCAGTTCTAATGCTATGCATTTTACCTAATTTGACCTTAACCTGACCTCAGGTTAGGTCAAATCTCAGATTTGACCTAGCAAGGTCATATTATATATCATTCGATTCAAGTTGCTGCGAGGATTCTTACAGTTCAAGTTGTTTTGCTCTATCTTTACTTATTCAGATGTAATGGCCGAGAACCTTCATTTACATGTTATCCCTCTGACGGCATGTTTTGACCTCTAGTGACCTTAAATGTGACCTGAAAAAGTTCAAATATTTTCGATGGAGAAGTGGATGGGCTATCCAACACCGTTTACAGTTTTTTTTCCTACCTAGCTTGGTTCTCGAGATCTTAGGGTGGAGGGTAGCCCTCGTCAAAGCGAAGGTGGCTCAGACCCCGTCAATGCGGGTGTTAAGTGTGCGGAGTAGTAAAACGACGTACTCATTGAGGAAAGCAATGATCCCTTTTGAGCTGTCAGGGTGTGCCCTTTGGAACCCCATAGGGCCTCACTTATAAGTGTGCCTTTTCTCTCCGTGGTCCCCAGTGAAAACATTACAGAAATTCACTGGGGTCAAATGACATAGGTGCTGTGCTGTGCCGTTTTAAATAATTTTTGGGCTTCATAATTCTAAATAACGAGAAAACTACACAAAATTACGGAAACTTTTAGATTCAAACCGAGGTTTCTATTTTCGAAACTAATGATGCGCCATCATGGTTATCAGTGAGCCAAAGCGTCACCCATGTACCCTCTGTGAGACACGTGCCAGCCCTGAGCACAGTTCAAACAAGGAACTGTCAATTTGTGGAATCTGAACCTTTTTCGGATACTAGCCATAAATGGCAGGTGATAGGGAGATAAAATAGAACGATGAAATTCGCAGAGCTGTTGGGCTTTTTTAAACAACCCACTACGAAAAACAATTTAGAAGCGCGATAGGAATGATTGCTGCACCCAAAAATTGGCATCTCAAATTGCTTTTCTGTCGTCCATTTCTAGCCATTTCTACCTCACGTTCTAACTATGATCTTTAGAAAACACGATAATCTGAAATCCCAAGGCTTTAGCTATAGAAGTGTAGCTTTACTTTCCCTGTATACATTGGCGGACGCAGGGGGGGAATTCCAGCCATGGCCCCCAAAGCGCTGCCCCCCCCCCGGGAGAGCGATCATGTACTTGGAGAGGTAGCTTATACTAGGTCTGTCGAGCACTGAAAAAAGGTGTTTATACTAGGTCTGTAGAGCAAAAAAATATTCGCTCCCCCCGAGGAGAGGCAGACATGGGTTTGGCCCATCCAAAACTCAGGTCTGCGTCCGCACCTGCCTGTACAAAAATTTGTATGAGCTATATGCGGATTTCATTGAAAATTTAGTTTTTTAAACGTGCAAAACAGCTTAAGCGTTGTAAATGCCATGCAGAAAATGAAACCGTCACGTTCTTAGGGGTCCTCCGCATGATAGATATGTCCATTGTGATTTTACCTCCAAATCTTCAATAGGTACCAGGTCCCGCTAGGTTTTCGCTCACATAGGTATTTTAGTGGTATTTATACGCTATTTGTCGTGAATAGGTTTCTTGGAAGCTGAACCAGAGTCCTTATCACTGCCACCATGTGGCCAGATGAACCTAAGTGGCCAGTGACCGGCCCGTGGGAGGCAGGGTGTTGTTGGCTTAGTCTAGCACTCTGCGAGACAGCTGCAAGGTGCGCCTGAAGGGTAGTCCACGACCCGGGGCGGAACTGGTCTGGTCGCGTGCAAAGTATTCGGCTGCATTGCTTAACAAATACTGTTTTCTGATGCATGAGTTTCTGTTTACCGGGGAGAGGCATGCTGGATATTGAAGTGTGCGATAAGGTTTGGCATACTGTGCTTTTATTACTTCAGGCGTGTCTGCTTCCTTTGGCCAGGCCACACACACATGCCAGCAGAGGGGAGGGGACACTACATGGAGAGGAGGAAAACCCAGCTGCGCTTTACCCCAAAGCGGCCAAATTGCGCCTAATTTTAGCTGGCATTGGCCGCCTTTTAAACAAATACGCCATGTTTTTCACGATTTTTCCCTGATTCTCCCCAATCCCCAACGTTTTGCCTAGATCCGCACTTCTGCGGCAAAGTGTATATGTCTATGCGAAGAAAATTAGGGCTTCACAAAAATGTATATTGTTATGAATTCGTTCATCAATTAAGACCAAATAAAGTATTTTTGTGTGAGCGAGTTACCTTGCAGTCTATTGCGAGACACTCACCAAAGCTGACTTTTTCCTGCAAATTCGCGGACTTGGTGTGATACTATTTGATGGTTACGCATCATGTTGTATGCATGCGAACCTTCAGTGCCGATATGCTTTTGGTCGGTTGATAGTATTATGTGAATTTCAACCGAGAAATTGTCCCGCTGTGTGCCCTCTAACACTTTTCTGTGCGTCAGATAGAAACATTCTTCCATTCATCCCTGTGGAGCACCTTGTCCTGGCGTATATATCCTGACACGAGCGAGTCGTGGTTCCAAACACTGGCGAATGCAGATGGGGGGGGGCGGGCTAAAGGGTCATAGCCCACCCAAAATGCCGAAATTTTGAACGATTTTCTTAACTATGTGAAGAAAATTAAAAAAAGAAAAACTATGTTCTTAACTATGTTTAACTATCACTATGTTAAAAATCCCGAGTTGCTTCCCCCAAATGGAACTCCTGCATCCGCGCCTGGTTCCAGACCCAGTCAACTATGTGCTCCCGCTAATTACCTGTCTCGTCCACCACAGGCAGTTCGCGGGTGATCTAAAGGGCGTGATCAGTGTGGCCATGCACCCCGGCTGGGTGCAGACGGAGCTGGGCTACAGTGTGGGCCCAGCGCCGCCGCTGACGCCAGCCACCAGCGCCAACGGAATGGCGAACGTCATCGACTCCCTCAGCGCCTCCCAAAACGGAGAGTTCCTCGATTACCGGGGGCGCGAGATCCCGTGGTGAATGTTGGAAGACCTGACGCTCGACTGAGAGTCAGTGTTCAGCCTCAAAGCCAGTGGAAATAAGCTAGAGAGGCCAGCGCTGGCCAGTCCCGTTTGCAATTTATCGACAAATCACGTGATGATTTGGGTCAGTTACTGTGACCTCAGTGGAAGCTGTTGCATAGTCGGCATGAAATTGCGCAGATGTGTTTGAATCATTACGGGCAGCAATGTCTGGTAAAGTAATGATCGTAATTCAATGATATAATATTACTCGCCGGTATCGGTAAAGTGAAAACTCTGTCCGAAGCTTCATAACTGACGTGCAGGACAATCGTTATGCCTTCCACAATGATGCGTGATATGATTGGCACGACATATACTTGCACACAAGCGATGGCCAATTTATGCAGATTCCTTACGTCTGAGCATACCATTTACATATATAGCCGAATTTCATATTTATATTATATTTCGCTCCAAGTAAGTAGGCGGATGCTGCAAAGTTTCAGTGAGAGAACGGTACTTCATTTGAGTTGCGGTTGATAGAAACTGTTACATATCTGCTTATATCTGTTTGAATACCAGGTGACGTTCGGAACGACGTAATGGAGGAGGCAATTAGACCTGCCCTGTGGGTAATTTTACTTCTTAGGCGCTGTTTTTATGTTACTTGTTGGACATGGTCATTATAGCAATGCTTTTGTTAAAGGTGCCCAATTTACCAAAGGCTTGTTTTCGTTTTTTTATCTAAGACGGGCATGGTTTTCATTCTACCGGCCCATGTTCGTTGAAAACTTGATAATGCAGTTCGATCTCTATACCGATATGTTATGGGGCTGCTTGCCAATCTTAATTGAATGCAAGGCATGATATCTTATCCGGGATTTGGCTTAGAAGCTGCATCAACATATTCTATTTCATTTTGCAAGTAGGTATTTAAGAAGTGTTCGATATCTAACTTGTTGGTGTGGCAAGGATACAGAGTTCTTATGCGATTTACCACGTTTTTGCTTGGCTGTGTTTTGCATCATAGTGTGTAAGCAGCGTTAGGTGATTCGCTAGAGCAGAAATACTTTTGCGCACTTTGCTATGTGGATCGGAACAATAAAGAGCTAGGCGTCACTTTTGTTTTTTTGAATAAAACAAATGGGTCCGGAGAATTGGATGTGGAGCTGCGCACACACCTTTAATGATATTACAATGGTAATTGTTCGGCAACTGGTCACATCATCATCATCATATTTGAGGTTTTTGGGCACACAGACATCGTAGCTCACATGGCACCCGTGACAATAAGTAAAACATGTCCGTACGGCTTTCAGCAGGTGAGGTATTAAGACCAGATGGATACGCTTTAAAAAGCTAAACCGCTAGCTTATACACGAAAACGTTAGATGCCAACAATGGCCGTTTCACATCACATTTCTAGGTCGGTGAATAAATTACGTTAAAATTCATACTTCTTAAAACGACATGATATTGGACAGCGCTACTACTGGAAACTATCCTAGAACAGATTCTGATGATGGTAGTCCGACTAGATATCGAATTCTTTCAATCTCGTCAGTTGTGCAATCTTCCAGAACATGCCGCACACTTACTAGGTAACCACGTCGTGAGCACTCGGGTGGCTCGCCCTGCCTAAGCGGAAAGAATGGCTGGCGTGCGTGTGACCAGTCTGCAACCGGGAAATGATGACCTCCTCTCTCCTACACCTCGCACCACTTGACTGCCATACCGCTACCGTGGGTTTAATGCCTCACAATTTTGCACCCCTGGGATCCTCGTCCCATATCTGGTTCCAATCACCCATGACACTTCTTGACCAGTGCGTATAGTATGTAAACGTCAGGGACGGCGGATTCCATTTTCGACCAGGTGTGCAAGATTTTCAGGAGGGGCGCCTTCCTCCCCAGGTAGGCACCTCCATCCCCAGGGGGTAGCCTTCGGCTTTGATGTTAGAGGTCGCCATTGATATGTGAAAATGTCTTAATTTCTCACAGTGGATCTACCTCTTCAGGTAGCCGATGTTAAGGCCTGATTTTCTTTTGACCGGCCGGGGGCGCCGGCCAAATTCGGGTAGTACTGCAGAAATCTGGGGGGGAGGGTCGGCTCCCCGGACCAAGCTAAACCGGGTGTGCAAAAATATACTTTTGCACACCCTCATTTTTTTCAGGGTGTGCAACTGCACACCATGCCCCCCGGATCCGCCGTTCCTGGTTTATGTAAAGATGGAACACGAAGGCCGCCGGAAGCACCACGTTCTCTAGCAGTCTTCGCCGCTCTATCTGCTTGCTCATTACCGCTTATGCCATGGTGACTTGGAAACCATCAAAATATCGACAGTCTTACCATTTTCCACAAGGCTATGCAACTTCTGCCATATGAGAGTCAAGAGATAAAATGATGACGCGTTATAAAAAAATAGGTAGTCCTTAAAGGGAATGGACCAATCCCAAACCTTGATCATAGACTCGCTGTAAAGGCCCATTCACAGCGTTTCTGCAAGGTAAAAATGGCATGCAGAGCTTTTCAAAACTAAAATTCTTAACGATCGTCTCAGGGGCCCACTGCTGCCCAAGCCAAACCCCCCTATTCTCAGCAGTTTTCTGACCCCGGTATTCCACCCGGGCCTCCTGTGGCTGCAGCCGGACCCACTGCGGTTCACCCGGGTCTCCTCATGGTTAGTAGAGACACTGGGTCTCCTGTGGCCATCTGGGCACCCTGACATTCTTCCGGTCCCCTTGCAGTACACTTGAAACCGCTGAGTCGGATACCGGGCCCCTTAAAACTATTCCGGGCCCACTGCTGCCGGATCCCTCAGGCGTTGCAGATACTTCCCCTGTAATCCACTTAGGCCCTCTGTGACCCCAGCCTAGCCATCTGCGATTCACCTGGATCTCCTGTGGCTATCCGGGCCTCCTGAAATGCTTCCGGGGCCCCTGTGGGTCACTTGGAACCTTTGTGTACGCGATCGGTCCCCTCACGATAATCCCAGACGGGGGATGAGGTGGCTTAGTGGATAGCACCCTTGTCTTCTACGCCAGCGGTCCCGGGTTCAGGGTTCAAGTCCCGGCGGAGCCTCTGAATAAGTCGATCTGATCCCCAAAATCCCTTCCAACAGGGTGAGAGTTGGCGACGCCGTATGACCCTGGCAGTTGGAGCGTCGTTAAACCCCAACAATCATTATAATCCCAGACATATTGTAGCTGTAGTCTGCTTCTGCTCCCTGCCTTGTTTGCAGGACTCCTTTGATCTTGGTCCTCTGCGGCTACATTATCTGTCCCTACTTGGAAGTAAGTAATAGGTATGATATCATTAAACTTCTTAATTTAAGCAGACCCCCAGAATATTCTATGCGATCTGAAATTGTCCCGATCAGTAATCCTAGCCGAAATTTGGCCAGTCCCTGGATCTGCGGAGATCTAATCAAATATTGAACGGATCTCAGGGATTTTAGGGCCAGTTCAGTTTTTTTGGCGTTCTAAGTTCTCGGAATTTTTACCACCCAAGACGGCATTAAAGGTTTTATTTTGCTCACCAGTATATTCGTATGTGTATTTAAGGGAGAGGGTAGTAAGACGGGCATGGTAGGTAAGACGGGCACAGGCTCTGTGGACCAAACCAGCATTGTTATAGATATCCCATTACTTGCATAAATGTGTGTTTGGGTGCCTGATCATGAGCCAAAAAACGGATTCCTAACCTTTATTGTTTTTCCAAAATGTTGGAAAAATAATATTGATGACTTAATCTACCATTGTTAGTAGTTTTGTTTGTAGCGTTCTGCCAGTGTCTGGTGAAATTTGGAAGTCAAATATGCAAAATCTGTCAGGGGAGAGCGTTAACATGCATTAGGTGATTGAATTTTATATTACCATTGCATGATGATCGCCAACAATGAAATTTTCTAGAATATTGATATGGGGCAAAACGGGCACGAAAGGAAATATTATATTACCATAAAGTTTATACTATTTATCGCTGCTGTTTTTACATGAATAAAAGGAATCAGTCCCAGAAGGCCCTGCAAACCGGATTAGGAGCTGTAAATTATTGATTGTTTGAATCCATTGAAAAATTATCATTTTTTGAAATTTCCGCAAAATAATTGTCTACCGGCTGTGTTATCGAAACAATGCTTTGCAAAATGTTTCAGACCTCATTTTTGCTCCATATGGTATGTTTTTTTGCCAAAGATTTCTAGCACATGATGAACTATTTTCAAAAGCCCGTCTTACCCCACCTGTTGGGGTAAGACGGACTTTGCAGCATTCTACGGTAAACGTTACTGTTCAAAGGAATAAGCACAGATCCTAGTACGTTTAAGCGCACGAACAAATAAATGTTTGCTGAAGCTACAAGCGAAATCTCATCACCGTCATATGAAAAGTGAGTGAGACACACAGTCTCAAACACAACTATGCCCGTCTTACCACCCTCTCCGCTACGTGTTTTATGAAAATTTATACCTTGCACGTCCAGGCCCCCAAAACCTATTCTGGATCCGCCCCTGACCGGGCAAGGCTTAGGCGGATAAGGCCTTATGACCAATCAGATTACTGCAATCATATGGAAGGTATTCCTTCAGAGTTTGAAATAAGGCAATACGCCCATTTACTTTGAACTTTAAAGCTGGTTGAAATTTCTTTTGGCCCCAAAACAACCAAACATTCACCGCTTTCCAGAGGCGGCGCTTGAACATTATGACAGCCTAGGCACGATTGGCTTAGAGGTTAGGGCGTCGCCCAGGCCTGATATTAATCTAATATACCTGATCTAATATACCTGATATTAGACAGGGGCGATTCCAGCAGGTCGGCTGGAGAAGGGGAAGCTCAAGTCGATGAGCAAAAATAATAATTATGCTTAAATGTTTAATATCATGAAAATTGACAAATATATATAAAAACATATGTCAGTGGATTGTAAAATCGGTTATGCGGAGTATATGAAGGTACAAGGCAAAATTCAAGAAGGATAGGTAGGTAGGTAGGGTAAAGTGGGGGTCACGGACACCGTAACGATGGTGTGAGTTTTCGATGACTTAATGAGCTTGTTTCGCTCCTATTTTGGCTGTAGAGATACTTCAGACATTTATCTACTACTGTGCAAGCAGCTATGTGTCTGTAATTATCATATTAAAATTTGCGTAAAGTTAAAAAGTAGCTAAAGTCCATTTCGCCCCACCTAATGGGGTAACATGGTCACCCCATGGGGAAAGATGGACAAGATGAACAAAGTGATCGAACCAGGCCTTGAGTACTTCCATCTACATCCACCCACTAGGCGACTGTCGTCCGCCGCGGGGAATAGGGAATTTTCTTTCTTTTTCCGTCAAAGGGTCAAAGGGGCATGCCTTTTCTGAATTTTTAATTACAGAGGATTAAAGTATCAAGGCCTGTCGTGGAACTGTGCATAGGTTGATCCATGATCGCCGATCAGGGGGCGGGGCACCTTGTGGGGGAGGGCGCCATCCGGATCAGGGGACGGGCGTGCACCCAGGGGGCAGCGGACCCTGGCCCCCAAACGCTTTGGCTCCAAAGTGCCGCCCCCATCCATATGGAGTGCCGAAGGCGCCCATCGAGGGGAAGAATGAACCTTCACCTGACTAGAGCCAGGAGACAGTGCCACACTGACTGCCGCCCCTGCACCCAACATGCCGCCCCTACACTGGCTTTGATGCCCCTGCACCCAACACGTCGCCCTCTAAAAAACTTACACTGGGCCTGTGGAGCAAACAATTAATCCCTCTCACCCCTCCCCCTGGATGCGAAAATTGGCCGCCCTTTGGATGAACAAGTGCGCCCCCTGAGGCAAAATGCCGCCCCCTCCACTGGCCTGCTGCACCCTCTCGTCAGCCGCCCCCCCTCCCCCTCCCTGAATAAAAATCATGGGTGCGCACCTGCCAGGGCAGGCCATTTTTTAACATGTTAACTGCGGGGCCATTTGCCCCCCCCAGTCGGCCGAAATGCCCCCCCCCAGTGAAATAGACAGATGACATAAATTGACCAAATGCAGGCTCGCCTAACGAAAGTAAGACAGAACACCACCCGATAATTATGGCTTTGTTCTATTTATGGTCCCAAATTGCCAATCCACAATAATTGTGTTAAAAATTTCCACCCGTGGCTGTCTACTCCATCGTGCGAAGACGAAACAAAGCGCGTAGTTACGGAAAATCCCGACAAAGCAGCCTCAGCATCAACTAATCACAACGCTGGAGAAGAACTCTGGACAACAACCAATCAAACATCCTGTTCTATCCGACCGGAAGCCCACATTCCAGCCAGTACCGTGACATTGCATGGTGCTCTCATTTCACACGCAGTCAGTTGTCAAAGCTAAGAGCACGTTGGTGGATTCGACGGGACACGGTGTAGTCAAAGTGCGTGAGACTGGTTGCTGATGTGGCGGTATGAAGTGCCTAGCCTTTTTATTTATTATTGTGGTGGTAGCATACATAAGCGTCGCCACTGGCAAAAAAAGTGAGGGGGCCAGCCAAATTTCAACCTGATGCTGGCAGCAAACTTTCCTGGTTAGTACGAAAAACTTTTCAAATTTGGGCTCCTCGTTGCCTTCCGCAGCGGCTGGTTATACAAATTTCCGGTTTAATCCCATTTTGACTGAGATCAAGAAATTGATGGTCAAAAAGTGGGAGGTGGGGGGGTTGATTGATGATCCAAAAATGATCTGGGTATGTGGATAAAATCATTCGATGGCCACGCGGGGCTGGAAAGGCACCCCTGGCTTCCTATTTAGATGGGTAGTGTGCTAAAAATATTGCGTCAAGTCAATATCAAACTGTCAACGATTAGTTTTAAACAGTGACACAAGTCGCTTTTTCTGTGGTTTTATGACTTCCGCTAGGGGTCGTTTTAGCCTCAAATCTGGCTTTTGTGGTGTTTATTTGGCTATCTTAGTGGAAATAAAATTTTGCCCCTCTTTGGCCCTTTTTCTAACTCCGTTTCACCTTTTCCGCTGAAAAAAACCTGGCAGCCCTGGGCAGCAGACTCGGAATAACTAAAAATTGAGAAACATTTGTTTAACACCGACGAGTCTAAGTTTTATTAAACCCCCTAAAAATGGGGTCTTGACCCTTTGAGGACACTATAATGGCCAGCACAAGAAATGCCCCCCCACTGACTTTTCCTTAAAAAAATGTCCTGTGCCAGGGGGTGCCACAAAGGAATTGTATTACACGCTTTTCTCGGTCGTGACACTGTCAGTTCGTCCCAAACAGGGGGTGTCCGTCTTACCCGCGGTGTCCGTGACCTCCCACTTTCCCCTAAGTAAGCCAGGAAGGACAAGGTAGGTACTCAAGAGAGCTTCCCATTTCAAGGACAGCTTCGGCACTTCATTGTTTATGAAGTCCAATTTCCCGCTGTGCGATCGCTTTCTGAACGGATTTTTTAAATTTCATCCGCCAGAATTTGTGCTACGACTCACGTTCTTGATAAGGGTTTCACAAATTAAATATCTCGCTAATAATTTCCAAGCAACTGTCCCGCACTAGAGAAGGCTAAACATCCGCGAATACAAGAATGTCAATAAACGAATCCGCTGTAATCAAGGTCCTAAGACGCGGCATCGCACGTGCTAGCTCCTAGGCGAGATTTAACTAGCCAGTACTCGCCACAGAGTTATATTCTGAGTTATACATATATACAGTGGGTCAAGGCCCTGTGGGCGAAGAAAAAAGTTCCGGTAAAAACGTACTCATATCTATCAAACCAGCGCATGGAATTTAATGGGAATACTTTCTAAAGAAGCATCTTGTAACGGCGGAAGTTCCCTCTCCACTGGCGGAAGATCCCTGGTGGACTTGGCATGTTTCTTAGCGCGCACACACAAAGTCAATTTGACAAGCGAACCCAATAAACGTTTTCATTCGTGTTCGAATTTTCAAACAGTAGCGAGGCTTCGCTAATGGTGCTTTCTGACCATGACAAGTCGAGGGCTGTTGCCTGGTTGGAGGAGGGGATGTCAACCACGGTCGTGGCGAAGAAGCTGGGGGTGTCTAGCCGTGGTATCAGGAAGCTTTGGGAGAATTTCCGTGTCCGTGGAACGGTCAAACGTGCTTCTGGATCTGGCCGTCCAACCATGTTTTCTCCTGCGATCAAGAGGGAGATGGTGAAGTTTGTAACCAAAAAGGCAACCATCTCTGCCAAGGAGATCAAGAACAGACTGCAGCTACCTGTGTCTGTGAGGGCCATCCAAATGACTCTTAAGAACAATCTCGGGTTCCAAGCTCGTGTTCCTGCGAAAAAGCCTCTTCTCACTGCTTTCCAGAAGGAACGACGACTCAACTGGGCTCTCGCACACCAGCACAAAACTGGTGACGATTGGATGAACGTCATGTGGTCGGATGAATCAAAGTTCTATCAGTTCCCCATGTCCCACAACACCAAGGTGCGCAGGAAGAAGGGCAGTGACAGGTTGGAAACCCAGTTCATCAACCCAACCGTCAAGCATCCTCCCTCCGTTCTGGTTTGGGGAGCATTCTCTGGGAAAAGTGGGCGCTCGGGATTGTTCTTCTTGCCAAAGGGAGTAACCATGAATGCTTCCAACTACCGCCAAGTGCTTGAGGAGCACATGCTACCCTTCTGGGAGATCCAGGACTTGGGCATGTTCATGCAGGATGGAGCTCCTTGTCACAAGGCAAAGTTGACCATGGCTTGGCTGAGCGATCATGACATTCCTGTTCTGGAGTGGCCCGGCCAGTCTCCTGACTTCAACCCAATTGAGAACCTCAGGTCCATCATGAAGACCAGGTTCAAGGAGATGCAACTCACCTCCCTCCCCCACCTCATTGAGGAGATCAAGTTGATATGGTGCACTGGCTTGGAGCAGGGGATGCTGGAGAAGTTGGCCAGATCCATGCCAGACAGGATCCAGGAGTGCATAAAATGGGAAGGAGGCCATACCAAGTACTAAACTGTCTTTCCATCGGGTTTAACCCGCGCCCCACCGGGGGTCCGGCGCCACCTTCGCCCCACCGGGGCGCCATCGATGGCCCCCTCTAACTCCGAAAATATGGGCCTTAGCGCAAATCTGCAAAGTGCACTAGAAAGCTCGCGTGAATTCAGTAGGAAATTACTTCACATGTTTTAGTGCTCAGGTCAATGATTTGACCTCCAGAGGTCAAATTAGGTCAAGATCGGCTATTTTCACTCAAATATGCAATGCTTAAGCAAACTGGGCATAACTCTTATGCCATTAGAGCTATTGAGGTCCGGTAAAGTACATTTGATAGGAAATTGCCAGTACTTTTTCCGCTATGTGCAACGTTAAGACCTCCCGCCAGTAGTTTGACCTCCAGAGGTCACCTCGTGATCTAATATGACCTGAGGTCATGAAAGGTCAGAAAGTGACCTTACCGTATTTCAAATGAAAGCCAGTGACAAGACAAACACGATGGTGTTTGTTTCAGCGCTCTAGCTTAATTAGGTCAAAAGTTATTGTCAAAATACTGTTTTTGACCCCTGGTGACCTTGTATGACCTTGGAGAGGTGAAAGGGCAAATATGGCCCCTGGAATCCGTGAAAGAGTGTCAAAGAACGCTTTTCTGATCAAACCGAGCATTTTCAATCGTTTTTGTGACTTTTAGATCATAAGGCAGCTTTTCCCCATGCTTTTTCAATGGGAGAGGTCACCTCGTGACCTGACCTCAGGGCACGAGATCGAAAAATCCCGGACATACACCTTGTAGACCCTGGAGGGGTCATGAAGTGTAGGAAGTTTCAAATCGATCGACTTTGAAATGTAGCTCTTACAGAGCTCTAAAAGTTGAAGTGAGGTGACCTTGGTTGACCTCGTCTGGTGACCTGACCTTGGGTCACCCGGGGTAAAAATTTCAGGGATGGTGGGAAAATGATGCAGTGAGAGGCAGAGCCCTCAACCGCGGTGCTGCGCCTCATCGTTTTTCTGCTATCCCGGAAAAACCTTAGGGGGGCCATCGATGGCCCCCGGTGGGGCGAGGGTTAAATACCTGGAATGTGACGGGGATACATCAATCGTTGCTATTGTAACACATATTGAAATACATTCCGACTGTGTTGAACCGTGTGTTACCATTTCTCACTTAGCGGAACTTTTTCTTCGCCCACTGTATATATTATATGTATGTAGCTCTGTGGTACTCGCGTCCGAATGAATGAGGTATTAGAGACGTCAATCAAAAAGCACACGTTAGGTTTGCCACGGTGTTAGAAAGATTCAGCGAAATCGCGAAGTGCCTAATATCAAATTTGTTGACGGTAAGAGCTGCGAACGTAGATTCTCAGAGATGCAAATCATCGGCCTCTTTGACCCAGTTATCCGAAAAAGGAATATTCTCTGTAACTTAAACATCGAGTAAAGTTGTATTCAAGGCAATAGAGTAATGGAGAGTAGAGTAATAGTAGTAGAGTAATAGTAACCCAGTAAACATGCCGACGTCGGGCCGAGCTCGGCCCGACGTCGGCTGGTCAGCGGATATGTCCGCATATGACGAGGTCCAGCCAACATCCAGCCGACGTCCAGCCGAGATCCTTGCCGACGTCCAGCCGAGATCTACCCACTTTCATGTCGGGCCGAGGTCGGGCCGACATCCACCCACTCTCCAGCCGACATCCGCCCGCTCTCCAGCCGAGATGGACCCGCTCTCCAGCCGAGATCTACCCGCTTTCATGTCGGGCCGAGGTCGGGCCGACATCCACCCACTCTCCAGCCGACATCCGCCCGCTCTCCAGCCGAGATCGACCCGCTCTCCAGCCGAGATCGGCCCGCTCTCCAGCCGAGATCGGCCCGCTCTCCAGCCGAAAGCTCTTCAGATTTGGGCTCTTCGTTGCCTCCCGCACCAGCTTGTTATAAAAATATCCAATTTCCTCCCATTCTGACTGAGAACAGGAAATTGTTGGCCCATAAGTGTGGAGGCCCAGCCCCCCTGGTGGCGACGCCCCTGTATTGAGAACTCTAGCCAGTTAATTCCCTTTGCTTTGTACAGAAATAGCACACACATGTTAATTTGATACTTTTGGCACTAATGAGGTCAATCCTGGTACAAACGTGGTGAGCAGCACTTGAAATGCTTTGCAAATTGAGTTCAGAGTTGGGCCCCAATGTGAACAGCAAAGCTTTTAACTAAGGAACTCCTTTACAAACTGAGCCAGTTTCCAACACTTCCATTCCTCCCGTCACTTACATGCTTGTTTCCAGTTTGCTTGATCCAAACCAAACCAACCAAGGACACAATTCCCGCGATAGATCGAAACCCACAAACAGACTGCACGCACGGCGCTAAAAGATGGAGGCCAGCAGGGGGGGTCCCAATTGGCAATGAATGGGATGACGTCACACAGGCGTGGGGGGGATTTTTTCAACATGTGGGCATCATGAGAAAATCCTCGAAAAGATTACCCCTCCCAAGATGTTGTATAGCACGGCATGGCTACAAAAATAGATTCACCACAATAAGAAGCTCCTGAATTTTATGAATCTGGCATTCATTTTTGAATATTCAAAATAGTTTCTATACAGGAGCGCGGCAAAGATAGGCCTGCAAAGGGAGCGGAAACGAAGGAAAGTTTTCCCTCTGTAGAAGCAAGGGCTTTTCCCTCCGTCTCCCTTTACCCAGAGGGAAAACTTTGCTTTCTACTGCCAAACTATTGGTTCCAACTTGAAGTAAGTAAGTGCTGTAAGGTTACTGCGAAAATCTGATCGTTCTAGCTAGTAAAAATTATTATTATCTGATTTATCGAGTAAGTTGGTACGTGAAAATTGTTTACGTTATGACTGGTATAGCAAACGGCTGAACAGTTGGGCCCCATCAGTGGGCAGAAGTTATTAAAATTACGGAAATCAAAATAAGGAATGTGCGCCAGGATCGGCGTATTTGATATTTTACAATTTAATGCTTCTTAAATGTGAATTATTATGGCCGGTATTTCAAGCACTGGTCTCAATAATGGTATTTTTATAGCTGATGTGTATGTACATACACATATATATATATAATGGTTTGTAGTATTGATATTGTTTGATAGCCTTCTCTATTAACTTCATTTTCATATATGTAAACAACACTTAAATGTTGTATGTATGTATATAGCATCAAGGATAGAGGAATTTTCATTGAGTGGGGTGACGTCGCAACATTGTGAGGAATTTTTAAACATGTGAGTAATGAAAAATAAAAAGTCCATGCTACTTTCAAAGTTGGATTCAATGATATCGATGTAAAAAATAGCTTCAACAGAGTAAAAAATGCATGATTTTTCTGAAACTGGCATTCATTTTAGAATAATTTTGTTTGACTTGATATTGTAGAGGGGCAAAGACATGTCTGTAAATGGAGGAGCAGCAAAGGAAATATTATGTCTGCTAAAGCAGCAGTTTTCCCCATCTCCCTTTGTTTAAATGGCACATTGTTTACTCCTGTAAATTATTTTTCTACATTTTCAAGTTAACAATAAGCAAATTTCTGTTAAATCTTTTACCTAGTTCTGGCTTCTGTGAATGCCTATCATTTTGCTTCATTGAATTGGGAGTATGTATGATGTCAAAGTTTCTTTGACATCATGATAATAACAGCATAAGGCTTGAAAATGTCATATTGTATCTGAAAGTTGGCCTGACTTTGGGGTAGGCTCTCAAAATAAAGTGTGGTATTTTGTATTATGAGCCATCATATTGTGTTTAATAATTTCAAGCAAACTCATACAGAGACAATGTCCACACCCCCAAACCATTAAGATGCTATATCAATATGATGTTCACACCACACCAGTTTGAAGCCTTAATGTTTTTTTTCTATAAAGTGGGCGCTCACTCATGTAAAGTCATAATCAAATGCCCAAGTTAAATGTGGGATTTTGATGGAAGAAACAAATTAAAAAAATGACAAAATTCAATCAGGTCCACCCCCTGTGTTTTTTAGGGAAGCAATGATTGAGTGATGTTTCTACACTGATCAGGTTGAATTGGAATGGATTAACCTGGTATCGGTCAATGAAGTAGAGCATATCAGAGGTGGACCTAGGTAATGCATCATCCAAAGAATTGGCTATGGTGGCAAAAATTTGAAGTAGTTGGCAATGTTTTTAGAGTGTGATAGAAATTGATTATTGTGTTTAAATTGTTCAAGTAGGTTTTTCTTTGACTTATTATTTTCTGGATAACTCAAGCAGTGTGGTCTATAGCTTTTTGGTCCATTTTATTTTCATCCAGTTTCCTATGAAAGTATAATTTTTCTCTATGTGAAAAGTACTGATCAAAATATTGAGGTATGTTGTGTAAATCCTTTCATCTTCTATGGTTTTTCATTGGATATATTTATGGGAAGTGATGTTTTTTGTTATTAATAGACTGGAGTAGCTTGAATGTAATCCAAGGCTGTTTTGGTATTTTTCTCCTGTCAGTTTTTATGATGGATTTTCAGTGTGGATGGAATGGAGGAGATTTGCTGCTTCAGTTGGGTCACTTATCTCACAAATTGCTTTTAATTAGTATTAAGTGTCTCAATTTTTCTGAAATCAAATGACCTATGGGACATGTTTTTAGTGGGTGGTGTCTTAGTTACAAGTTTGAGTGTGAGAGGGATGGGGAGGTTTTTAAAATGCATTTTATTCTTTTCCATATAACACACAGACACAAATCCAACACAGGCTACAGGGCACCCAGTCTCAGGGACCAACTCTCCCTGGCTATGGCACCACCACAATCCTTAAAGCAGAGGGAGAAGAGAATATAAATAGAAATGAGAAAAACAAAACGAAATGAATGCTCAATTTATGTTGGATACACGCCCAAAGAACACATAGAATAAGATAAAAATACAAACTTAACAAGGATAATTCCAAGTCGAGGGCCCACATATGTTACAGATGTTATATGGAGGACGCGAGGGCAGCGAAAAAATAATTATAAACTAATTACAAACTAAAGAATGAGAGCAAGAGCTTCCACAATAGTGGTAACAGATCAAACTCAAGTCTATAATCCCAACATCCGATAAGAGAGAACAAATTATGAGGAATTAAAAATGGTCACTAATATCAGAAGTGAGAACTGTAGAGGAAACAAGGAAGGAATCATTGATGAAGGGGTGATGGTATGATTGACAAGGGGTGTTATTTTAGTAGGAATCGAAATACAAGGGAAGTAACTAAGCGAAGCAGGATCATGTATAAATAGCTAGGCTTATGTATTTCATGTTTAAGAATATCAAAATTAAATTCTCTGCCGAGAATACAGGTTTTCTTGCCTTTTGTTAGGATTTGTAGGGTGATTTGGAGGTAGTTAAAACAATACCGAGCAAGGGAATGGGGGTGACCTGTAGCAATAGCCAAGTATGAGTTGAAAGGTGAAAATGCTACATATTTCATACATGTATCCAGGTACGCAAAAAAACATCCCAAATGCAATACATTTCAGAGAGAAAACACTTGCCAGGTTTGCAAGAAAAGCAGGGACGCCGAAATTCTAATGTGGGAGAGTGAGGAAATACACGGGGATTCGAGAAAGGAGAAAAAACTGGATGGTGATTTCCGGTATTCCAGAGTGACCGGGACGTTAGCCGCGGAAGTTTCAATAGAATGTTTGGGAGATTTTGGGCAATTTTGTGCCGGGGGGATTGTTGCAACCCCTCTTAAAGGGAATGTCGCACCTTGGTTGAATCCTGGAATTTAGGGTAATTAGGCGTACTTTTAGCCGAAAATAATGAAACCACTCATGATTTGTCTCAAAAATGTACAGTAAGCTCAATATTTTGATTTTTTATAATACTCCTCTAGGACAAGAAATAAATATCAGCCTGTGGATGATGTCACGATCTGGCAACCAATACCATACATGAGTTACATCTTTACATGTTGACAACTTTTCGGAATTAAATTCATGCATGGGGTGAGTGCAGCCCTCATACTGCCACTTGAAGTAGATCAGTAAAAATTCATCTGTGTTAGAACTCATTTTTCTTTCTCTTAACAATTATTGTAGGGGAAAGGTGATTTGCAACAAAAAGTGTTCAGATACCTCTCTGGATCCATAGGGTTGGAGATGGAAACCCTGCCGTCATGTTTTATGCCGAGGTCTTTCCACAGCGACATGTTGCTGCCTCCCATATCGCAGACAATGGAGACGACCTGTCCTCCAGCAGTCTCGACGGCCGATATTGCTCTCATTAGCATTGTCTTCGTCACGGCCTGATCAAAGGCGTAGAGGATCGGCATCCTCCAGGGATCAAAAAGGCCGCCGACCAGAAACAGCTGCAGGTGACTGTGTGGCCCTAGTACCTGTGAGGACAATAGTAAAGCACGTGAAAAGAGGAGAATAATCGCTGAAATGACTTGCATTTCCGCTTCCACAATCTTGAAACCGTTCCAACATAAGTTCTTATCAATGGCGAAATTGAGTTGAAAATGCATGTTAATAGATTGCTCTCCTCTCTGATTTGATGTGTTGAAACCATAATGTTCCTAAATTCTAGGAAATAAAACAACGATAAATTTCCCTAAAGTATCATTTTAACCCACCGCAAATTATGCGGAAATCACATTCCTCCCTGTTCACATTCCACAATTACATACCTCCCTGGGGTGGAATGTAATTTCTTATTTTCAAGGTATGTGCAAAATACCCCTTCCAGGGGTTTGGCTTCCACAGTAATGAAATTGCCTCCATAATCTTACGGTCATTAAAAAATAAACGCCAGATTCTTTCAGGATTTTTACGTCACAATTTTGATAACGGCAGTGCTGCCATGCAAAGGAAATAGGGTATCTCCAATGTATCGGTAATGATATACCCGTTTTTCCTTCGCACGGCGGAATGTTCTTAAATTCTGGTAGGTAAAAATTCGATAAAGTCCCCTGAAGTACTGTTTTACCCCACGTGAATAATTTTGGAAAACGATGCATTTTCACTTGTTCCAGGGCATGTGCACATACCACGTGCATCGATAACCAGGAGTTAGCCGCATGCAGCTGAATGGTAAATCGGGAGGGAAAGAGTTTGTTATTATCCAACGCATTAGAAGTAATTGAAGAAAGTAAATGAAGTCCTGCCTGGTCCTGTCGATGGTCGTAGGAAGCTACACTCATAATGTTCATCTCGTCGAACATTAGGGTACATAGGCGATCGCGTGCAGGTAGATCCTTCAGCACTATTTGCAGCATGTCTGCAGGGAAGAAAATATTATTTCACGGTGAGATCACGACTATTTTTTCGGTCTGTTCCTACTGAAGGGGTTAGTGTATTCATCCCCACCCCACCAATGTCATGCTCTTAAAGGGAATGTGGCACCTTGGTCCAATCCTGGAATTTAGTGTAATTAGGCGTACTTTTAGTCAAAAATAATGAAACCACTCATGATTTCTCTGAAAAATGTACAATAAGCTTAATATTTGGTTTTTAAAAATACTCCTCTAGAAAAAGAAATAAATATCACCCTGTGGATGATGTCACGATCTGGCAACCACTACCATACTTGAAACGCTTCAAGGGCTTCGATTGGCTGATGCTCATCGTGACGTCAGCATATGTCGTCACACCAGTAGCTCACAACAATGGCTGCCGGCGACGGGGGGCTGAGGGGGGCTGGTGTCAGGTAGGTTTTAGCTTTTTTCTACGGAAATATCGAGTTCCAAGACAAATGAAGTATGGAATACCGGGTTTTCCGACCTGCTTTACAACTTGGCTATCTCAGTTAAAATCACGTTGTGAAGGTGCCACATTCCCTTTAACCACCCCGCTACCTCTCCCCCGCGCAAATCACTACAGGACCCAGCGAGGACGGGAGTAATGACTCCAAGAGGTTCCAGTTAATGTTGCTACGTGAAATATGAGGGCAGCGGTTTCAAAATGCTGCAAACCTTACTCATCCGCCACGAAACAAATTCAGAGTAAGGAATGAACATCACATATCACGAGTATATTACGATTCAACCAAGCAAAGGACGATGAATCGTGTTTCCCCAGGGTACAATAAACAATGGTTTCATCACCTCCACGAGAAATATGCATCTAAAGAATAAAATCGGCTGTGGTGGATTCAATTACGTTGCCTTATAGTCCAAACCCACCTTGCAGAACCTCCGTGCTGTCAGGGTTCACATCAAAGTCGTGCAGCCAGCGCTGAACGGTCGTCAGGCTTGGGAGCGGGAGGCAGTGAGAACGGATCCACTCGTATGTCCTCCGCGATGAGTGCACTCGCACCTCAATCGCCTTTCTGATGGAATCCTTGTCGAACGGGTAGGGCCTCTTCCCACTCACAAGTGCCTGAAACTTACTAGGAACACGAGGTAAGCGGATTTAATGTTTGTAAACCTTTAATGCAACCCTGCAATAACCTCGGCAAAGCTATAAAAAGTTGTCCTTACAGCAGCGTGTTGAATAGCTTCCTTGGGCTAGGGGAAAGTTCAAGATCTGCTCCACACCCCTTTGACTGCACAAATTGTATGAATGTTTTCTGCAGTTTTAGGCACGGTCCTTAAATTCTGTATATTTTTATGGTGCAGCGATAGCTAACATTGGTATTAATTTGTCCAATGAAAGTGTCGCAAAAAATCCTGGGTCAAAATGTACAGTTAAATGTTTCCGTCTCGTAATCGTAGCGCACTTATGCCACTCGTAATGAATTAGGCCATCTCTACCACAATCAAACGAGACCGGTAAAGCGGCCGGATAAGAACCACTCTGAGAAATACTATTACGCTGCGCTCCATGCATTTCGTCATGTGGTTCTGAGGTAGGAGACAAACAGTCTGACCAGTGGCAACAACAAACCTTTCTGAAAGCGGCGAAATTGTTTCGGTGTAAGGAAACTTGTTTGTGTAACAACAACCGAATTCAAACCGAAAGATACCTGTTGCGCTGTGAGCATTCCGCCGTTAACAGCAGCAGGTGTCCCGTTCGGTGCGTGTAGCTTCCTGCTCAGCTCAGCCACCTCCTTCTTAAGTCTCTGAATCTCCACATCCTTCGCGATGCAGCCTTCGCACTGCTCACTGCGCAACAAAAGTAAGTACATTAAGTAGCCTGTTTCACAATTTCTAAGGCTATCGATTGGAATCAGTAACTTATTATACAAGTGGTACATGTGTCCAACGACTCTCTTGGAAAATTTGACTCAAAGTTAAATGATGTGTATTTCAACCAGAGCTGTGAATTTGTGTCTCACGTGTTCCCGTACCGAAAATGGAGGAAAAACTGGATAGATCAAATCAACACAAATATCTTAACTATTATCTCGTAGTGATCACATTACGTAGCTAAGCAAGTCATAACGGAAAGTAGCGCTAGTCATAGCATGAATTAAAATTACTCATCCAGGATGAGATGACTACAACCAGCCTGCACTGGCATGCTCGTCGCCAATGTCCATGCCTCGCCACAGTTCAAGAGTGTATGAAATAGTAATCCCAACCCATGTTATGATTTGGTCAAGTACTGCTGAAATGAAGAATAGGAATGTATCTCATCAGTCATCACAGGCGAAAAATGTGCATTAATTTGCAGCATATTTAGGGAGACGGATGATGCCCTGATAAAGGCAGCGAGAATTATGTTTAAAAGGGTGCCATTAAGAGCTAAACCTAGAACAAAACTATGCATCTCCATAAAGCGGAAGCACTGGCGACGGAAGTGCAGTTGTGCAAATCCTGCGATAAAACGCAGTGTCACCATTTGAGGCAGTGCTGTGGAGGCAAGTAAAATTTGACTCTCAGAATAGCGCTGAAGAAGACATATGTAAGGACCGAAATCAGCGGCAACTGGGAAGTATATGAAAAATTTCAGAGATAAAGAGGCTCTTGACTGTAGACAGAGCGAACTTGGTAAACCATTACCGGTGCGATAAACCGACCGGCGTGGGACTCGAACCCACTTACCAAATCCAACCATCTTCAAACAAGAGAAAGTAAAACAGCACAATGATGGCACTAAGTTATCAACCCCCTTCTCGATCATTCTACAGTTGAGCTTTTCAAATATACTAGAAATGTCATTTAGTGTGATGGTAATGCCACTGAAAAGGCTAAAAAAATCAGCTCCCAGAAGTATGCGACGGAGAATAACCGATAATGGGCAGGAGCATTGCTTGGCAAATTAAAACAGCAGAGAGGAGGAAACAATGTCTTGTCAATGTCCAAAAATGAATTATCTGGCCTGTGGATGGGAGCGAGCATGCCTGATTTGAAGTAAACCTCTACTTGGACCAAAAATACCATCAATTAGGTTGTGAATTTCCTTCTATACAATATGGATATGAGAGCAATAGTAAGACTCAATGTTGAGTCAAATAATCCGTAGGTCGTCAGCATTTAAAACGTAAAGCAGTTTCGGTCAGAATGATTTTTTCGTTCAGATACATACAACCTTTAAGCTACAACACACTAATTATAAGTGTTATATGACTTCAGGAAGGTCAATCATGCTTGATTGCCTCACACCAGAACTATTCCAGGCTCTTTTCGACATCAAAGTTCCATATTTTCATATAGCTATGCATATGATGTAACCTTGCTGCTGCGTCTGGTTGCTGGACGTCTTCTGTGACCTCTTGGATTTGAGTAATTTCCTGCACCACCCTCTTCCTGATCAAAGCTTCACTGCAGGGAGCAGGTACTCTGAAGAAAAGAAAAATTTGTTAAATGTTTGCAGATGTATGAGATAAAACTGAATAAATGACTAAACAGTTTTATGGAAATGCGATATTTTTTGTTGTAGTTTTACACCAACACTAAATATTTGTGTCTTAGTCTTTTCTCAAAACCCGAGAAATGTCGTTTCTAGCTATCAGCACTGGGTATTGGATGGATATGGAATAGGACATTGAATATGTAGCATTTCTGAAAGCGATTTGAACCTGAGGAGCACCGAAATACAACATTCCTAAATGTTGCCAATCAATTTGGACTGAACAGGTAAACAAATATTGCTGGGAAAGTTGCAAATCAAGCAATTTTAGGGGGAAGAGGAATAATATTCTTCCTATGTGAGAGGAAAAGGGAGCAGCTAACATCCTTATGTGGATAAACAAGGCTTAACAACAACTTACCTACATAACAATAAACTTAAATTGGGATTTTTGGTTCAAAATTGGCTATTTTCTTCTCAGTCGGGAGCTGGAGATGCACTTCAACTCCTTCCAGGTGAGAATGCTATTTTATTTAGGGAGATTGAGTATATTTCATAAAAGAAGATACTGCCCGCCTTGAGAAAATACATTTTTAGTTTACCTTCCCCATACAATAATTGATATCAATAATTGTTTTCCAAGGGTTTTAAGTTTTTGAACCCGCAGCATGTGTTCATTTTTCTTAACTTTAGCACAACATTTTTCAAACTTGTAACTTGAAAACAAAAACAAATATAATGTTTAAGCTTTAAAGGTCCTTTCCTCACCCCATGCTAGGCCCAAGATGGAAAATTACAATTTCCTTGGTGCTTAACCTTACAAAACTAAATTTATGTGTCAATACAATCCCCTAAAAAGAGTTAACAAGGTTATTGGGTGGGGTACAAGGTTATCTCAATGAAAGAAGCAAATATCAGGAAAAGCGTAGGATCATACCTTCCTGGATGGCTGCTTGGGATCTTCAAGGATGGTTGGGCAGTTGGCAGGAGCTTGGGATGTTTAGGGGAGGTACCAGGATTCAGCAGTTCATTCATTAAATCTCTTGAGAAATCATCTGGAGCAAAATGGTCAGAGCATACTCTAGGATCTTTAACACTGCTCAAACTTCCCTCTCTCTTAATACACTGCCACCACTTTTCTCCTCTCTCCCCCTTTGGGAAATAGAAAAGAGTAATACCATTCTCTTTGACAGACTTATTTCCAATCCCAGTGCCACTCCTGCACCCAGGCACAGCACAGTATGGCATGCTTCTGAAAAAGAGCCACAAAGTATTATATTTACAATGCAATTACACCTGGGCTGGGGTCACAGACACAAAGTTTTCATGCACAATAAACCAATCCACATAATGCCAAGAAATAGGTTCAGTAACAGCAGTTTCCATGACACGCTGGCTTGAAAACAGATTGGATATTTGATTGACTGTATTGGATAGAAGTCGTCAATCTCAGTTTTATCTCCATCTCTAGTGCACCACTGGCATCTCCTATCACTCCCTTCTCCCCAATACAATATTGTTGAAACATAATGATGTTTTATTAACACTGTGAAGTGAATAATTTTTTTACAATTTGCTACACATTTTTTGTTTAATTTCGTTTAATAACGAAGAAAGCTTCGCTCTGCGGACTACTCTCCTTTGACCCTGCAGTGTAAGGAAAATCCTTACTTTCAAGCTGCCACATGCTGCCAGACCTGACTGGATACAGATGGAAGAAAAGAGGATTGAAACTTGGCTTCCATTGTGAAAAGCTTCAATCGTGAGCTTGTATGGCCCATTAGGTCTCACCAGTCAATAAAACAGGTGACCTGTAGTGTTCAGTTATTATTGTCTGGTATGAGAATCCAATGCAGATGCTGTAGATGAGTGCTTTTGGGTTCGGTTGGCACTGTGGGCCAGGTTGGTGTGGCACATTCTCACCGTGTGGTAGTGGGCGGGCAAATTCCAACCAAATTGTGTTTATCTGCTATATGTGTAACTGGAATGTCTGATATTTTTAAGTGTATAAAAATCAAAATGACATCTTTTATAGCTCTGTAGTATGTCGAGTGAACACAATGAATGTGATGTAGTGTGTAATAAATGAGCATGGTACTAAAGCTCTATCCATATTAGTAATGCATCCAGATCCACCATGCAATCCTGGTTGGCATTGTTCATGGAAATTGGGTCAGAGAATGTGTGTTAGTGAAGAAAACTGAACAGTTAAGGGCAACAAGCCTGTTTTTTAGTTTAAAACAGGCAGAATAGCAGCAGCTTTAGACAGTAGTGGGATCAAATTCATACATCTTGTGAATTTGAAGAGACTTCCTACCATTTACTGTGGTATTGACTGTTTACACAGGAAATTTATTGGCCATTCCACGTTTCCAATAAACTAAAACTTTTCTCTAACACTGCTCGTTCATTTTGGTCTCAAGTTATTCGCTACGAATGCCGAAACAGCCGCTCCCATGTATTAACAGTCAATACCACAGAAAGTGGTAGGAAGTTTCTTCGCAATTCACAGAAAAATAAAATACCTCGAAGTATCACGATACAACCACTCCACCCACCCAGGATACGCACGCACTCACAACCTGCACTTCAACCGCAGCCCCGCGTCTAAAGATGCGAGTAATCGCACCGGCGAATTGTTTTTATGTTTGATGAGGTATAACCCAGCCCCCGTTCAAGTTGCCTGGCATTTTGCGGCGGTGACGTCATCGCCGCGATGCCGCAGGCGTTTTGCGGCTTGAAGTATTGGAAAACTGGGTATATTTGACGTGGTCAGTAAAGCCTGCAAATGACTGAAAGACGTCAAAAATGGCTTAATTGACAAGTTTGCTCATATTTCTAGCCAGTACAGAGTTTCTGCAGCCCTAAGACTGGCCTGTAGGGACTTCAGGGGCTTTTCTCGCAGTGATGTTCCGTTGCTCTTAAGAGTCATTATCAGTGTAATAGCATCGCAATTTCATCCTTCACGTCATCGTTGCTTAGATGAAAATACAAAGTACGGGTTTTTCCAATGGAGGTTTTTTAGCGAGTGGAACAAATTGTTTGAGGTACCGCGCGGTCGCGGGTCCAGAACTTATTTTGGGGAGGCTAGAAAACTCAAACCTCCCCCACTGCCAGTGGCGGATACAAGGGGACTAGGGCTCGAGCCCCCCCCTGTTAGTGTCTAGTAAATGCATAGGCCGATGCTGATGTGAGGCAATGGCGAGGAGGCTCGAACCCCCTTGCCCATACCCCAAAAGTCCTGTACCCGCCACTGTCCCCCGCCATAGCCTCCGAACAGCCTTTGCTTATACAGATATTAGTAGACATCTCGGAGGGGTCCCCTCGAAATTTAGGAGGCTCGTGAGCCCCATAACCTCTTTATATCCGCCACTGGTACTATAGGCGGATCCAGGTGACAAAGCCCGGGCGGGTGTCCTCCGATGTGCCCTCGAGGTCACACCTGAAATGGTCACAGCGCCTCCTGAAAGGTCGATGGAGCCACCTGAAATGCCGCTTCCCACCCCCCTCCCCTTCACAGGATGCGGAAAGCACCGCCCGCCGATAGGATTTGGCGCCCACCTGATAGGTTTTGCCAGCCAAAAATGGGGCCCCCTGGTCCGAATGAAGCCACCTGGTCTGGATGACATCCCCTCCCGGGAAGAATGCCCCCCCGACTGGTAATCCTGGATCCGCCTATGACTAGTGACCTGTATATATAAACAGCCCAATTACAATAACTTTGGGTAAAATTTAATCTTATTTACGGGTTTCAATGGGGTGAGTCAGAGGCGTAGCCAGGGAATTTTTTACGGGGGGACAGGAGTGGTCCGGCAATGAGGACAAGGAAGGGGGAAGAGTTGGTACTTGGCGGATGTAGGGTACAAGAAGGCACTTGGTCCTCCAATAGCCAATGGGGAGCACATTCCACGTCCATGCTGCTTTCGACGCCCATGACTGCAACTGTTAGAGCGATCGGCGCGTGTTGCATTTAGGCCTTGAGCAGCGGCTATAATCGGGCTCTGAGGTGCGATGTTTCCTACTATCGTTACTGTTTCCGTATTTGCCCAAACCCAATCCTTTCACCCCGTATGTCGTTTTATTGGTTTTTATTCTCGCTCGGTCCTGTCATGTTTCTCTTTTACAGTATTGCGGATCAGTAAAAACCGTAGAAGGATTGCCAGACTAGTACACTTTTTAGTATAACATACCAAATGCTACTAGGTTTGTCAACATATTTCACTTCACAGACATTAAAGTGCAAAAAGTGTATTCCATGGCTCTTTTCTTAAATGTTTAAGCTTGATTTATCCACAAAGCTTAAATTTTAACCTCAAAATAAGGAGATGTTTCCTTTCTTAGTAGATACCAAGAAAACAACCAAAATTTTACTAGTAGAAAACTTGAACCAACCTGGGATTCTAGGGCCTTGGTATAACCCACGGTTCCTATAGATAACCAAAAAATGTTTTCATCATCGGAAGTTTTGCGCCATAATGAGGTCCAAACTTTGCGGCTTCCAAATGTGCCATATTGAAGTAATGTGAAGGGTGACGTCATGCTACGTCACATAGGCGTGGGGGGAAAGTGAAGGTCGAGATTGAACGTACCTTGAAAAGTAAAGGTATCTTGGGAGGCCAGTACTTTAATTTTTCGCCAATCAGCGGTCAGCTAGTGACACTTCTGTTGTGGCTATGTTCTGTAGGCGTGATTTTCTCTAAATGCAGTTTTTTTATCTCAAAACTTGGTATTGAAGAACTTAAAAAAACAATAAGTATGTTTAAGATAGAATTTAATAGGGAAAAAAATATTTCAATACTTCCAACAAAATTAAACAAATCACTCACGAACGAATCCTCCAAGCACCACGGCGGGGCGATCTCGGCCTGGCGTCGGCGTGCCGACGTGTGAAACCTGCCGAGATACCGACGTCGGGCCGAGTTCGGCCCGACGTCGGCGTGCCGCTTACGAGATGCCGACGTCACCCCGCCATCTGCCGACGTCGGCCCGACGTCGGCATGTTTACTGGGAATAGAGTAATAGAGCAATAGAGTTGTATTTATTCCACATAAAATACATACTTCGATATTTAGAAGTGGCTCGGCGGCAGTGCCTAATGTGCCTCTATGGCAGCGCCGCTACTGCGTTTTTCTTATAAAATAGTATCTTTCCGTGATTTTTTCTCGTTTTAGCCCCCACCCTTCAACGCTGGTTTTCCCTCACGAAAAGTAGCTCCTGGATCCGCCAATGGCTTAGACTAGAAAAAGTTGCCTCCCCTAGCGTAACATTTTAATTTTTGGATTATTAATAAATGTTTTATAATGTTCTTTTTATATTTTTAACTGAATTGTTTTATAGTATTTTTATCAGTTAATATGAATATATATATATAATTAAAAAATATTTATTTAGTACCATTTTGATTTATTAATTCTGGCGTGCATGGGACATTATCAGTTTATTTCATTCGCTGTTTTTTGTCAAGATTCCACTTCTTTTACTTTGCCTGTGCAAGAAACGTGGGCTGTGCGTGCGGGGAGCTCACGGTTCACGCAAAGTTTTGACCGGAATCAGTCTCATTCGTTGTAAATATTGTGGTTTCAGGCAGTGAAATCCTTCAGTGAAATCAAGGTAATCATCAAAACTGGACGCTAGACCATAGAGTTAATTTACCTTTCCCTCAACCATTGATAGGTTTCGGAGTGCTGAGGCGAGGAGCATCATCAGCACATGATTATAGGTAGGTTGAGAAGGTGTTTACTGGACTGTCCCCTCAATTCCTGGATGTAGAATACATTTAGGTTATATATTCGGGCACAGACCTTCATCGGAATCAGGTAGGTCAAATCACAAAGTATCAGTTATGGTGTATCTAGACCTTAGATTGAGCTTCATGCAAATTGAAATGCCTTTTATAAGTATTATTTAACGTGTTTCTTGCCGCTTATTTCTATGGCTTAGATTTTGATTTCTATGGTCCAATTTTGATGGAAACACCTTTCAGACAACACAGATTACCTAACAACACATTGGAATGATGAGCTGACAACAGACAACCTGAGCTTAAAAATTCTAAAATACGCCAGTGATGGCCCAAACAAAAATAGCGGAATCATTCCTCATTCAGCGATACAGAACTACTCTCAACACCCAAACATCTTCCTGGCCGCTCCTGTGGTAAACTTGACATATACGGGCATTCACACAAACCAGTGGGGAAAACTGTGGTTAGCGTTCCCAAGAATGGCTGCATTCCCAATAATGGGAATATTGACCCATATTTGGGAATGCTTGTTTCATAAATGGAAACACAGGTTACCAAGGCTGGAAATTCCTGGAACGATGTTTTCAGAAAATACAGCAGGATTCTAGAAAAGATAAGGGGAATCTTCCTACCTGGTCACTTTCAAATCCTCTTAAAATTTGAGGGGGAGTTCTACTTCAAATTAAGAAATCTGTCTTTGAATGCTTCCTCAAATATTTGTACTCTGTGTGATCTAGCCCAGACAGTAAATAACGATGAAAAGATTGCTCTGAAACTGTGCAGCCAGACAGACCAGTCTGCAGAACATGGCAGGTGACTCGAAGAGGCGCTTGGGGCACCCCAAAACCTACCCCAATTGGGGCAGAAATTTGGATGCTGGGGCATACCCCTCCAACGGGGGTAATTTTTACTGATACAAGTTTTATCTACTCCATTTTCCCCCCCCCCCCCGGCCCCGCCCCCCCCCCCCCCCCAAGGAAGGCCCCCCCCCCAAAAAAATGGGGGGAAATCAAAAAAAAAAAAAAAAAATAAAAAAAAAAAAAAAAAACCATTTTCAAGTAAAAGGACCCAAAAAAAAAAAAAAAAATAAAAAAAAAAAAAAAAAAAAAAAAAAAAAATAAAAAAAAGAAAAAAAATAAAAAAAAAAAAATAAATCCAAATAAAAAACAAAAACCCCCCCAAGTAAACAAACAAAAAAAAAAAAAAAAAAAAAAAAAAAAAAAAAAAAAAAAAAAAAAAAAAAAAAAAAAAAAAAAAAAAAAAAAAAAAAAAAAAAAAAATTAAAAAAAAAAAAAAAAAAAAAAAAAAAAAAAAAAAGAAATAAATTTTTATAAAAAAAAAAAAACATTCCAAAGCGAGCCCCCCCCCAAAACAACCCGAAAAAAAAAAAAAAAACCAAAAAAAAAAAAAAAAAGGAAAAAAAAAAAAAAAAAAAAAAAAAAAAAAAAAAAAGAAAAAAAAAAAAATAAAAAGAAAAAAAAAAAAAAAAAGGGAGAAAAAAAAAAAAAACGTGTAAAAAATTAAACGAAACACCCAGAAATGAAATAAAACTGTGCATCCGACCTGACGACGATGATACACACTCACGATCCTCCACGTACCAACGCAATAGAAGCTCATGCACAGCTGCTATCTTGCATTCATGATGCACAATTTCAAGAATCCTTGTATTCAAAGGTATATTTACAAGCAAAGTCTTTTCCCCTAGTGACATCATTTGCCTCTGCTTTCAAGCCATATAATCAATACTTTTAAAAATATTTCAATTGATAACTATATGCAAAAAGAACAATTTTTCCGCAGCTAAAGCATTTTGTTCCCTTTTGTTTTCTCAAATTTGAGTGAAAACATAAACAATTTGGAATATTTTCAAAAGACCCAAGCGAAGAAAGATCCCCGTACGCCCGTGTGACATCACACCACCGACTGGCATTCATTCTTGGGAGGGGGCTGGCATGATTTACCGGCCTTTGGCGATCAAAACATAGCAGAGGAAATTAAAAACTACATACAGGGAAATTTTATTTCAAGTTCCAAGATTGTTTTTTTAACTAAAATTATGTTTGGATTCCAAGTTTAGAAAATAATTCTGAATTTAGCTTCAGAAGGCGCCCATTGCCTGATTTTCTTATTCACTTCCAGGAACTTTACGTTAATTAAAAATTTGCTGTATTTTGTATCTTTTATACCATATTTTGCTTGATGACAAATATGACACTTTTGGGACAAATCAGCTTTTCCAGCACAAGTTTAACTCATAATTGTTGTTTCTTTTCATTATTTTTTCTTCTTCCCTCGGTGATTACCCGGACTGACTGCTGACCCAAGTACTAGTTCCTGCCCCAAAAGCCCCCTCTGCCCCAAGCTTGTCTAACTAAAAGCTGCCCCAAATCGGTAGGTCTGCCTCGAGGCTGCCCCAACGAGATCTCATCGAAATCTGCCACATTCTGCAGATTGGCAGACGGGTATTATTTTTTAGGATAATTTTTGGGGAAAGTCAATGAAAAATAGTAGAATAAAAACAAAAGTCCAAAATTGTAGACTGCAAAAATATTTTTCTTGGCGTCACACAGTTGCTGCCCGCCATGTGCCCGACGAATGAGGAAATAGAGGCTAACGGTGCTTTTTGTCTGTTAGGAAGTAAGTAGTGCTTAAAAGTGATATTTTTGCATTTTCTAAGCTGTTTTATATTGATTTGATTTTCATCAGAAAGTTTTTAGATCTTGTAGTTTTTGTCCCCAAGATTGTTTGAATTATTCTAAAGTGTTTTTCAATTATGGTGCGCCACTGCATCAACTCGATATTTTGTACTGGGGGTGCTTCATTCATAGGCAGATCCAGGCGGGCAAAGAGGGGCACATTCTCCCTGATCGACCCTCGGCGCCCCCCCATCGACCCTCGGCGTCCCCCACCTGATTGACTCTCGGCGCACCCCCCCGATTGACCCTTGGCGCCCCCTGAAATGGTCACGGCGCCCCCTGAAAGGTCGATGGCGCCCCCTGATATGTCGCTTCCCATTTCCCCCCAGGATGCGAAAATCCGATAGGATTTTGCGCCCACCTAATAGGTGTTGTCTAGGGTCTCAATCTCCCCCGTCAAGATATCAGAGTGCAGTAGCAAAAACATACGCGCAGACTGATCGAAGGCAATTGCGGGAGATGCTTGAGCCCCTATCCCCACCCCAAAAAAGTCCTGGATGTGAGAATTGGTCACTCTGCGATAGAATTTGGTACCCCCTGCTCGGATGACGCCCCCCTTTCGACGCCCCCTGGAAAAACTTGGATCCGCCTATGCCTCCTTCCACTCCTTTGAGCCTGCTTCTTGCAGGGGTAGACCTTTATCCTTGGGCCGCAATCATAGGCGGATCCAGGATTGCTGATCGTGGGGGCACCTTCCCGAGGGGCGCCATTCTTGTCCGGGAAACCCTATCGGATGGGCGCAAAATCCTATCGGTGGGAGCCGATTTTCGCATCCTGTGGGGGGGGTGGGAAGCGACATTTCAGGGGGTGCCGAGGGCCGATCGGGGGGGCACATTCTCCCTTTGCCCCCTAGATCCGCCTATGGGGCACGTGCCCACTTTGCCCCCCCCTTTCCCCTAATCCGCATATGGCTGCCATTCATATTTAGTCCGGGAAACTGACATATTGAAATAATTCGGTAGATATACGCCTTTATTCGTTTCAAGCTGTCTGAAATTCCAGTTTGAATCTACGATGGAAAATGCGTTTCCAAATATGGGTCATTGTTCCCATTGTTGGGAACGTAGCCATTCTTGGGAACGCTGACCACAGTTTCCCCCGCTGAAACGCATGCTCACAGACATATAAGCACACACCACCACACAGTTCTCCCTTGCTCCTTCGTTAAGAGGGTGTTGGGACTGCCAGCACTTTTTGCTTCGACCAAAAGTTTACCTTAGGCCTCCAGTCACTCAGTATTTGGAAAAAGTTTACCTTAGGCCTCTAGCCACCTCCACCTTGCACCCCTCGCCTGACGACGGTGTAAGACCGAAATGTTACATTTACCTCATCCCACGCTTTTTTTCTTTATTTTTACCTTGACTTAGCCTCTTTGGGCATTTTATTGTTTAGACGTCCTAGTTTCTGGACTTTGGCTTTTTAGCAGGGTTGGCAAAATACCGGTATAAACTAGGTTTATGCCAGCCAGTGGCATAAACTGGTAAATACCGGTATTTACCACGAAAAAGTGAAAAAAACTGGCAAGAAGTGTCAAAAACCTTTAAACTGAAAATAAAAGATTAGAATGACATTTTAAGGCCATAGAACAGTTGTAAATATGAAGCAAATAATGGCTTTGGCATGGACTGATGTGTAAGCAGGTATTTTATTTTCTATCGTCATATCATATCATTTTATATTGTGACATGTGGACTCCGAAATCAAATTACAGGCAACAGAGGCCAGGCGGGGCCATGTAATAATTTCCTAATTATTCGCAGAGTTAGGTTACGGCAGTGAGTAATTCCACTGTACTCTTCTCGCACCAGTGTGGGTGGGGGGTGTTTGAATACCTCTCGGGTGTTTCCAACGGTGCCGCAAAATGGCGGCGCGAAGCGTCACAGTACTGGGAATGACTTATCCGTGACCAAATACGCAAGTTTCTTGAAAATGATTATTTTGGGTCATCTCAGGTCAGGTCAGCAGGCCAGGTCAAGTGGGCTCACCTCAGAAAATGTTTGAAAATTGCATAAGTCAGGATCTATCGATCTGAGACTTATCGCATAATGGACCCATCGGAGGTTAAGAAACATATTCCGGGATTTTATCATATCGCAGATCTAAGGTTAGATAAGAGTCATGCATATCCATTGGAAATACATGGAGAAAACGCAAATTGGTCGAAAAATGGCTCTGTTTCGGAAGATACCTACGGATTTAAATTATTTCTTTTATTGAAATGGTTGTGTCCTAGGCCATACCCCAAGGGTCATATTATAACTTGATCTGTGACCTCTGATAGATCATTTGGGACTCCTTAAGCAGGTTTTGAGACTTATATCAATAACTTCGTAGGGAATGGCGATAAGGCTTTCATTTTGATACCAATACGTTTGGACTGTCATTGCGAGTCGATTGATAGACATATTGGTTATGTTAAGTCTGATGACCTTGACCTGGCCCTAGGTCAGGTCATTTTTATCTTTTGACTTTGTGTGGTCATGTTATACGTCAGTCGGCTTCCTGTAATGAGAGGAATTGAATGGCACTTGAATATTGGCTCCAACTTAACCCAGTCGGGCGCTAGATTCAAAGAAGTATTTTCAAAACTTTCACTTCTTTCACCCATCACGATCTCATTATTAATCTGAGCAAAAAAGGTTCCTGACATAGTATCCTCCTAATTTTTTGCTGGCTATTCACCACTGTCGATTTTTTTTGCTATCTCGTTCAGGAGCCGAGTTCGAGGGGGTGTTCACTTCACTTCACTTCAGCTCAGGTCACCAGTGCAGGTCAAGTGACCTCACCTCAAAACGTTTAAGATATCATTTGTCAGAACAGGGAAAAGTTATCCGATTGAAAATAAAATCACATAATGTGCCCACCGAGTTGTGCAAAATGTATTCCGGTATTTTCGGAATCGATGACCTAAAGTCAAGTACGAGCCTGACCTCTCGATTGGAAATGCATGGGAAAAATGGATTAAAACGAATAGCTTAGTGATAGATGGTGGTAGAGCTTTCATTTTAACGGCATTAGGCTTGTCTCATCCTTGCAGTTCTAATGATATGCTTGTTGACCTAATTTAAGCTTAACCTGGCCTGAAGTCAGGTCAAATTCTAAATTTACCCCAATTTGACCTAGCAAGGTCATATCATATATCAATCGATTTGGCTTGCTGCGAGAATTCTAATGACCTACATTGTTTTTCCCTAACTTTGATAACTTACCAGCTCGGATGTAATGACTGTAAACATGTATTTACATGCTATCCCTATCGTGGTATGTTTTAACCTCTAGTGACATAAAATGTGACCCGAAAAAATGGTTAAGATGTTTTCTATAGAGACTTGGATAGGCTATCCAAAGCAGCTTACCGTTTTTCGTTATCTAGCGTGATTCTCGAGATCTTAGAGAGGGGGTGGGTATCCGCCCCCGTCAATGCGAAGGTGGCTCAGACCCTCGTCAATGCGCGTGTTAAACACCCCCCCCACAAGTGTCCCAAAACTGGTTTTCCGCCACGATGCTGATTATAAAATTAATATTGGGAAATATAGCCAGCGAGTGGAATATTCAAGTAATATTTTGAGAGTCAATTGAAGCCCTATTACAACCACAATTTACAGTTTAGGAATGAATTTTCCACGAAAATTGTTCTTTGTTCCATACTTTTAATTAGTTCATGAACACCAGGGCTATTTAATTCTGCTGAAACGCTCCACTTGAAAAGTGAGTGGAAAAAATAAGTAAAAAATACCACACGCAGAAGTGATTGGAAAATCCAACTTGCTCAGGTGCCGCCCTCCACCCAGCACCCTGGTATTTGGCACTGGGCGAAGGCGGATCTGAAGCACAATGGGGCGGGTATTAATAATTATTGTGGGAAATTGAAACTCTTACCTACAAAGGGAATGCTTTGAAATCAAATCACAAGATTGAACGGAAATACGTACCTCCCGTAGCGTCTTCCTAGAATCTGTCGTCTTACAGCTATTATCTTATATTCCTCATACAAGCGCCAGGTGCTCAGTAATTTTCATCACGCCAGCGCGAGGCACCCAATCAAAAGGGCCCTCTTTTCAGGCGGTACCATGCGTGGCTAGTATTTTTCCACTCCCCACATGTCTAAAGAATTGCCGTTAGAATTGGGCCTGATCAGGAGCAAGTAGCTGTAAAAGGCAAATGAAGCTTTTTGCAATAGTTCCTTCTCAGGAAACTATTTTGTACGAAATTTGAAAATGAGCGTTGATGATATGAGCGTCGCCACCGGCAAAAAAGTGAGGGGGCCAGCAAAACTTCAACCTCATGCTATCAAGAAACTTACCACGTTAGAATACAAAAACTTCGAATTTGGGCTCCTCGCTGCCCTCCGCACCGGCTGTTTATTAAAACATCCGATATTCTCCCATTTTGACCTGTAAGTAAAGTAATCTTGATTTTGACCGAGATGGGGAAATGCTTATCAAGAAGTGGGTCCAGCCTGGTGGAATAAGAGAAAATGTAGTTTCAACTTAGTTTCCTTAGCCAAAGCTTAGAAACCCTAGATCCGGGCCTATTATTGAATATATGCATAACTTGATACGAGCAACATGTCGCGCTTGCTCCCTGGGCTCGTCGTTCTTGCTGCTGGGTTGATATTTGTTTAAACTTGTTGCTTAAGATCTTTAGAGTGTAAGACTTTAATATTCCCTTCCATCACTGCTCTGTGTCACTTATTTCATGTTCATTTGAGGCGATTATCTGTACAAATGCTGGGCTCATTTATGCATTAACATGCTAATTGATGCTGTATCATACATGGTTTCGCATGTTTCAATGGTTGGTGCTGATTATTCTGCTTTGTGTGGCAAGGAAAAAAACTGAAAAAAACTTTAAGTATTAGGAGTGTACGCTTTATGTATGTATACTGTCAATATATGTGTATGGACGTAAGGAGCGATCAAACAGCGGGAACAAAAATACATGATCGATACATTATACAAATTGTAGAATTATTTTAAAGTTAACTGCTGTATCATAATAGAACTGAAAAAGTCAAAATAAGCCTTCAACGATTCTTTGACCTAAACTATAGGATTTCAAGATATATTTAAATCATATTTCATAGCTATTGCTGGGCCTTACCAGTGAAAAGTCGAGAAAGACAGCCAAGCGATGAGGAACTCTTCTGAAGGGGAAGCAGCGCCGCTGCACCCTTCAAAAAAGGGTTTAACGTCGATTTGAATACCTTTATTTAGGCATAAGGATGTAAAACATATGTTTATTTTGTGTTGTAAATGATAATTACACCCATTTTTTCTTAACATATATGATACAAAGTGACAAAAACTGGCAACAACTAGTTTATGCCAGTCAGTTTTTACCATGGTAAATACCGGTAAAAACCACCAAGTGGCAAAAACCTGCCAACCCTGCTTTTTAGGCTGCAAGTCTTTTAGTGCTTTTACTGTCATCTGTTTTATCATCATTTTCAGGTCCTAGGTCATTCCCATAACACTCTGCGGTTTATGGCACCTTATCTCCAGCAGGCCTTCCGAGAACTCATTACTGGTACGATGAGTGCAAACTCTCTTGTTTATTTCAGCCTGATGCTATCTTTTATTATATAAGCTTTGCTCAACTATTTGATTTTTTTGTACTTAGTGGCCAGTGTCAAATTACCTCTAAGCTCAATAATCAAATCATATGTATTCATTTATCTATTAGCTGTGTACACTTCCACACGAGTTAGCTCTTCAGGCTCTGTCGTACTTGTAATGGACATGAACTAATGCAAACTGATTAGTTAATATGGCTCCTTAACTGGTACAGGCTGGGGAAAAAGGTTTATGAATGATTAACCAGATTAACTAATGTTATGTAATGGATTCAGTTTAGGGATAATTTGCCATTGACCACTAAGCTCAATGTTAATTAAATGATTTGAGCAAAACATATCTTATAAAAGATAGCATCAGGCTGAAATAAATGCGAATGTATGCAGTCATTGTACCAGTCTAGCATTTTTACTAGTGCTAGAGAAGTAGTTATTGTTAAAATATTAGCTGCAGTCAGCTACAAAAATAAAATACATGATGATAATAATAGTATATAGATATCCTATCGAAATATTTAAGTGAATTTTTATTATTGAAAATATATTTTCAAATTGAAAATAGTGTTTGGCTGAAATAAATGAGAAGTCTGTCACGCAACTACTTTTTGACAGAGGTAATCCTTAGGTTAAAGGTACTCAGATTATTATTAACACAACACACAGTCATAAAAATTGATTCTAAAAGGCATTTGTACGAAGCTCAATTCGAGATCTGGCTACAATATGGCTGGGAGTTTGTGGTTTGACCTACCTGATTCTGATGAAAGGCTGTGCCCAAATATATCATCTAAGTGTATTTTACTTCCAGGATTTGAGGAAACAGGCCAGCATACACCTTGTCAACCTCAACTTTCAACCTTAACTGTAACCTTAACCTTAACTTTCAACGAAGTTAAAAAGTTAAAATGTTAAAAATAACCAGTCGTGCAGGGTCAGACAATGAACCACCGATTGCAACAGAAATGCTTCTAAATTCCGACGTATTTTAGCGTGGTGGGCTGTCAGGTTTTCAAATAAAAAAACAGCCATAGGCAGATCTAGGGAAAGGACATATGGGTCACTTGCCCTCCTCCTGATCGACCCTCGGCACCCTCTAAAATGGTCACGGCACCCCTTTAAAGGTCGATGATGCCCCCTGAAATGTGTGAAATGTCCTGTACCCGAAGTCTTACACGTGTGGTGGTGCCACTTTAACCATGTGTGGCGCTAGCTGGGGGAGGTGGCGCCACTGTCTGCCCTGCTGCGGGCCCTGTGCCGGCTCATTCGCTTCACTGTTCGGAGCTTATGCTGTGCAGGATAGCCACTGTCCCATGAACGCTCTTCCATGATGATATGTCTTGATATACCAATAGTAATTTCTGGACACGCTTTGCAAAACTGCCATCTCAGTTCAAAGCTGAGAAGTGTACACTCTCGTAAAGTTTCCCTGGGATCCGCCTACAGACAGAAATTTTGGGCTCATTCAGCCGCGAGATTTTTCTTTATTTATGCAGCTCCAGGCAGTAATAGTAATGATAATAACGCAGTTATTCGAATTATGTAGTCCATATGTGTATTTAGTTAAGAACCAACGACCAGAAAGAAATGTGATGAGAACGTGCAAAATAAGGGAAAATGCGAAAGCGGAGTGACAAATCTGATAAGAAAACGGAAAAAAGCGAAGAAGAAAAACACTATATGTGAATTGCTGACATCTAAAGCGGTGAATTACCGCCCGCTGGTGAACGACTATGGGCGTGCTTTGTGGACCAGTGTGCGACTCACTCTGGAGCCGCTTGACAGACGGAGCATGGGTTTATTTTCCGGCGTGGCTATGACATTTGCTTTCTCTTAAACCGATATCCTTGCTCTGCTCATCTATTGGCTATGTCTGCGTTGACTTTATTGTGGAAAACGAATGAAAGCTTATCTGAAAATAGAAAGAGCATATAGTATAGTGTGCTTTGTGCATTGAATTTACAGGGTGCCACCCTCATAAAATATTACAGTTTCTAGGAAAATTAGCCAATTGATGCCCATAATTTGTGAGGAGAGCCAGCCGCCTCTCCGCTTTCTTTTGAAAGAAGGGAAGTTGCTACCTTTTGTTGGGTTGTTGGGGAGAGTTCAAAATGACAGAACAAACAGCTGGAAAAATATGCTCCCAAAACCAAATTCAGCATTACTATGTTATCTATTTGCTGGAGTTCAAATTGCTTGTAGAAGGCGACAAAAACGTTTTTAACTCGCGATGTGTTGCATGATTTTCAGAGCAGCGTTACTGAGCCAGAAGACATCGACATGGAGGCTGCTCCCGAAGGTCCGTCGCTGCAGGCAGGTAAGGAGGCTATGCTGGACTGCCAAAGCAACTGCCTTGATGGCCCAATAGGCTCTGCTCAGCGGAGTTACTTCATATTTTCTGCAGAGGGTTGTGGGTTTGAGCACACGGGAAGACGGGGTTTGGACCCCTGCACTATCCCATCCCTAGCTTACTTTCCTCCACCTCCGACGTCTTGCAACCCCAATATTGGTACATTACAAACCCCGAACTAAAACAAAGAAAAATTATGATTGCTACCAGGTTCATCAAATGCGTCCCTCTGTTTGCGCTTTTCGTGAATGATCTTGCCAGCGGATCTAAATCTGGGTGTCTCATGTATGCAGAAGTGTCAAAAATCTTTCGAAAAATTAGGCAACCATCTGATGACTACTGTTGCAGAGCCACCTGAATTACCTGTATGAGTGGTCTGTCAGGAAGGGTTTAAAGCTCGACCCATCCAAACGTAGGAACATTGCGTTGACCCTCCTGGGCCAGACTCCGGTTCAGACAACGTACTGGATCTAAAATACTTCCCTACATTCTGGAGAAGTCTGCAATTTAGGAATCGTTATTGACTCGAAATATATTTTTGTCGTCTCACCTTTCCGGTATTAGAACATGCTAGCCAACCATTAGGACGGCTAGTACGATCTTTTCAAACTGACCTGAGTTCGTCTATGTTCAAGGCTAAAACTCTACTCACAAATTACAATGCAAACGTATGACCTATTTTGTAGTATGGTAGCGTAGTCTGGGCTGGTGTGGCTGAATCCCATGCCGTGCGGGTTGAACGAGTGCGACAAAAATGATTGATGTGGCTATACTGTCAAACTTTACATAATTGCGTCTCTTTGCCTTATCATTAATTTCTTCAACATTCAGACATCCAATCTCTCTGCAGGAATAGTTCAGTACGCTCTTCTCTTTCAGAAAGCTATGTTTTCGTTAGAAATTTCCCTTGAAGTTTTCCTGAACTATTTCGACCCTCGTGTTGCATCCCGATCGCCCCGTAGCCTGTCATCTATTCCGAGCCCCCCGTATATAGATAGGATTGCCTCAGGGTTTCTAGGCTTGCAACCTAAATCAGTGAACACGGGTTTGGCCACGACCAACTATGACTTTTTAATGATACTCTGATAACGTGACTGCATCAAGTGGTCCAGGCTTGATGAGGAATGGGCCCAACGTCGTGTTTGATTTCACCCGCGTATCGCTCATTATAGTCATTTTATGTTGTTAGCCATTTCGGAGGTTGTCTGGCATGTTTGTGTGCACACTGAATTCTTTACGTTTTTTATTGTCTTCACCTGCCAATGGCTTACGCCCATGCTGGTGACGTATCTTTGATAAACTATTAAACACTCAAAGCGTCTTTGGTCAATTGCAAGTTTCAATGATTAATAGCTATCCACTGGTTGTATTTAAGGAATGAAGTGTAAGCATAAGTATACGGTATGAAAGTTACCAGAATGAAACACATACCAAATTGTGTCTGTGTTTTTGTGGTAATTTTCAAACCGGGTGTTTTATCCAGACATTGCAAGCATAGCTGTTGAACTGTTCCGAATCTGTGTCATCCCAGACCTTTGTGACTTATGCTGCTTTGTTTGATTACAGATGTGCTGAGAGCTATCGAACTTTTGGAGAAGGTCCAGAAATGTACGTACACTATAACTGTTTTCGATGTGTCTACACTGGCTGCTCAGCTACGCTAGACAGATATACACAGTGTGTTGCTGACGCGAGTGAAAACTTCTGTGCTCAGTCACACATCTATGGAGCGGAGTTCCTCAGTAGAGAAGCGTGGAGAGGGGCTGGGTTGGCCGTTGGTGTGACGTGCGGCCGTCGGCAGCGGGTGAGGTTCCGGCGCATCAGCTGGCGCAGCTGCAGGGCGTGCTGCGCTCCGAGTTTCTGGCCGCCGTGCTGGGCGTCTACGAGCACGTCTACGACACCTGTGATGCAGTCAGCATCGCTGGATCTGTGGAAACGCGCGCCTCAGCCACGGCCAAGGTAGGTGGAAACTCCGGCTGCTGGTATGAAGGATCAGATGGCGGGGAGGGGGAGGGTGGTGTGATTGTATTATCGCTCATCGGTGCCAAGTAGCTTTAATCTTGATATTAAGTCCGGTTCCGCTTGTCCACACGTATGGGTTAGTGAATTTCAATAATCCGACCACCCCCTCCCCACGGCACAGGCATTCAATCACAAGTCAGTACAATCCTCATGTGACATTCACGATGATGGTTCTGGAAGCAAGTATACGTATAAATAAGGTATATAATGTCAAATGTTTTTAAGTGGTTGTCCTGGGTTGTGTTGATTCTGCTGTATGGATGAAAGTGCTGATGTTGATTAGGCTGAGAGAAAACAGATTCAAGCCATTCCGTTCCGAACTTACGAAAATTGTTATCAGTCTGTCTGTCTCACGGCATGCAGTAATCTGTTATCGCACACCGTACAAGCTTAGCTGTTGGTGCGGCGTCTAACTTTACAACTGTCTCTCACCGGTTTTGTTCGTTTGCTGTGTGCAGGCGACGGTGGCGGCGTTTGCGGCGGCTGAGGGGCAGGCACATCCGCGGCTCGTCACGCTCACGCGCGCTGGTGAAGGGCTGGGCTTTAACGTGGCCGGCGGTCAGGAGCCGGGCTCGCCGGTGCTGGTGAGCCGCGTGGTGGCGGGCGGCCCGGCGGCTCGCCAGGGCGGCCTTCGGCGCGGCGACCAGCTGCTGGCCGTCGACGGCGTCTCGGTGGCAGGCGAGTCGCACGCGCACGCCGTGCAGCTGCTGCAGGAGGCCGGCGAGACGGTGACGCTGCTGGTGCGTCACACGCCGGCGCTGCTGGACTCGCTGGAGCGTCGACAGCGACGCTGCGCGGGTCCGCGCGCCGGCCGCGGCCGCTGAGGGAAGCTCTTACCGCCGCTGCAGGCGCTGGAGCGTCGACAGCGACGCTGCGCGGGTCCGCGCGCCGGCCGCGGCCGCTGCAGGCGGCCCACCGCCGCCGCTGCTGACGCTGTAGCAGCGCGGTTAGACTGGTAGACACCGCTTCGCTGGAGGCTCCCCAGCAGCTGCTGCCTTGCTCTTTTCGTGGCGTCGTTTCAGTCAAGTGTTCGTCCCTCTTTGCAGGTTTTACTATTCTTGGTGTGACTACATGTCAAAACAGCGGGTTCGCTGTAACATTTTGAGATAACTGTGCTTGTCTGACATATTCTTATTTTATGTCCGTAGGGCTCTAGTCATTTTTGTTTTGATTTGGTTGTTGAAGCTAGCAAATGAGAGGCGCCATTGGTTGGGACTGTCGGGATTCAATCGCACATGAGGAGGGGCATTCTCCGCCCATACATGTACTTACAGGGTTTCCTGAGCTTCCGTCAGATCGGGGTTTTTTATTCTCACCTACTGGACAATCGATGATCGAGCTTTTTAAATACCAGTGCTTTGTATGTTTTGTGGATGTGGTGTACTTAATTCAGAGATATGGACAAATTTAACTAAGTGTTTGTGAAAATGAAAATCGGTAACGTTCCCTCCTTACCGATGAGTTTAATGAATTTTAAAACCGATCGTTTAATGAGTTAGTATGAAATTGAAAATCTTCGAGTAAATTTAATGTTTCAGAACGTTTATGAAGGTCTGTAGCGATGAAGTTTCTCTCCAATTCAGTTAAACAGGGTGCTTCAAAAGTGTCGCATTTGGAATCGAAGCCCTTTTCCTAGGAATGGGCATGACATGTCTGCTCATGCAAAAACACATATTTTGGATTTTTGGCATATCCTGCATTGTGTTCTAGCTAAGAAAAGAATAGAAATCCGCACCCATCCATTCCTGATTAAAAGTGCCAGATGTCCATTTGCCGTCCTCCAGAAGCTTTATGAGGCAGCGATTGGGAAGTTTTGGTATGCCACGTGATAATTTGGGATCATGTTAACCAACATTGCTTACTAGATAGTTTGTCTTCCCACACCCAAGATGAGGACGATGGCCTAACCCCAGGTGCCCTTAGGTTCCATAAGATTGCAAAAAGTGCTGCGGTAATCTTGCCCGCCTTATTCATCCTATCCCATCCCCTTTTAATTGATTCTGTTGTACCTGACGAGCCTGGTGCACAGAGAGATCGCAAGATTAATAATTTTCGAGCAAGTCTTTATCACTGAGTTCAAAGTGATCCACTCGGCTCCAGTGTTGGAGAACACAGAGCGATGTGCGCATCCAGAAAGGTCAGGTGGGGACCGTCTTATTGTGTTACCGGGTATTAAATTGTTCTGTTGAAGCCGCATGATGATAATGTCTTTGAATGTCTATAATGTTCGGTCTTAATTTCGTTATCCTGTGACAGTTAATACAGCTCTGGGCCAAACAAATATGCTATTTTCTTTTGGGACACCCTGTATTTGTTGTCACCGGGGTTAATTTGGCCGGCAATAGCTGCCGTTTCGTGATGAAAATGTAAGAATGGTGTTAAAAATTCGACTTGTATTTCGTGCATGTAGTTGATGATTCGAATAAATGAGATTGCAAAGCTGTAGATCACATATCAAACGTCACGGGGTGCGGACAATATGAATTTGAATTTACTTCTTGTAATGTACAACTTCTGGACGTGGCTCCATGCCTATTGCGTACCATATGTTGGAAATACTCCGCGTGCCTTTCGGTCGCATGCATATTTGTTCAGCCTATTTGTTCCTCTTGTCATTATAACTCAGCTCCGTTGTTATGATCGATGTAATGTTCCAAGTAATAATTTTTAGCGCGCCTTACGTCCCTGTTTCATGGCCCGTTGCCCCATCACCTCTGCAGGCCTGCTATTGTGCGGCAAATTTTGGTGTGATGTTTGGATATTATCTCGTTTTAGATCTTAAGTATTTCTTACTGTCTGTTAACCCACTTTGAGTCACAGATGTTCACTTATCTCAGGGGTCGTAGAAGAAAGTCAACTTGCGTCACCTGATGTGGACACTCCTTTATCGTGTTTTTGTATCATGCTACCGTGTTGTCTGCCTCATAGGCCATTTTCTTCCTGTTCTGCCATTATTTTGATGCTGCGTTGTTTGTGACTATGTGCTATTTGAGACGAGTGGCTTCGATAGTGCAGGGATGAAATGAATGCTACTGTCGAAGTCGTCAAACTGCAATAGGCTTTCGACGCTCTAATGCGTTTAGAATTTTGACGCTTCGGACCACCGTTTTGTACTAGACAAGTGAACCCGTCCTGCCATTTAGTGTTCCTCCGGAGTTAAATAGCCAAATGTGTCTAGGAAAGCTGGAGAGCCGGACTATTGAACCTCCCTAATGGGCGCCTCCCTACAATCTTTAAGAGCATTTTGGTGTGATATGCAGAAGACTGTGCCTTCGGCGGTGCATAATCGTGTGTGCTTGTGATCTCAAATCAAAACTAATTAACATTTTCGTAAGTGCTAACCGTGGCGCAGCGAAATCTTATCGCAATCTGCTTAATAAAAAAACACCCTCGTTAAGTTGTTTCCGCTTTCTGGCGTCATTGCCCCACGAAATGCAAGTACAGCGTTAGACATTGCGTATCAGTCTTTGAGTTGACAGTCAGCTAGATTTAAGTTGAATGACTGCTTTTCAAGGGGAACGAACAGGGGCGCGTTCCAAGAAAGCGGCCCGTCAACCCAAAGCTTGGCGGGACAAGAAGAGAAAAAACATTGGGGGCGCCATGGATTCGTAGCGATTGGAAACTTCCTCCAATGCGTGCACACGACTTTAAATCGGAGTACTTGTCACGAGGCTGGAAAGCACATGCTTCGTCTATTTCACCAATCGCACGAATCGCCAGACAAATCTGGATACTACCGGACTGAGTGTTGGCTTTAACAAATGGCGCAAAACTGTTACATTTCTCGCCCGACTCATCCCAGATGGCCATGTGCGCCAGCACTTCCATCACGGTATGATGCTTGACATCAGGAAAAATGACCCAGTTTTCAAGAAGATAGTGACTGGAACATCTTGAGAGATGATTGTTTTAATGGCTACGCCGTACCGCCCCAATTGTCCTAAGGAAAACCTTGAAGGTGTCCGTTGTTGTGGCAGAAGTTTAACAACTTTGGTCCGTGCCCTCCATCAACCGCCCAACTGCGTACTACGTTCGACTCGGACCGCTAATATTGCCTGCGGTGGGTGTTGAAACAGCATGGCAGGACCAACAGATTTGATGTGACGTGGCATAGCCGCATGATTAGGATTATATTGTGAATATAAATATGCCCCCAATACCTGCACCACCACCTTGGCAAAAAAATGAGCAGCTCATCTTGAGTCCCTTTTACACAGGCACATTCAAAGCAACGATCAGCACTAAGAAAATAAGACTAAGATCAAGCACAACGATCATAAGAACCCGGAATGTACGCGTTCACAAAGTGGTGCGTGCACCCCAAGACACATCGCATCAGTATTGAATGTTTCGCGTGCTTATTATGTGACACTACCTGGATGACAAGTCCATAAAGTTCGCACATTCTTACTGATACATGCGCTCCTCCCGGGTGTCCCACCACGCGAGACTAGTCCATTCTCTCGCATCCTCCTGGCCTGATTCACTGAAGTACAGAAGAAACTGTTATAGTCACACACAACACTAACTTCTCACTGAGTCTCTCAGAAGTTCTGGCATGAGCGAGTGTACCGCGTACCTACGGTGTTGGCAGTCCCACCACGCAACTCCACTAAATCACTGCCAACATCGGCGCTGGCAAAGCTGTCTGTTGCGCCCCGCCAGCGCGCTTCGCCCGCGGCCACGATGGTGTGTCATCGCTGCAAGCGTGCCTGCTTTTCCAAGGACGTAATCTGATACGGCGGCAGCGCACAAATGGAGGCCCCCAGCACTAGGCGCCATTCTCTGTGGTATTGGTTCTTTAAAGAGTATGACGAGTTAAGGCACGCGACTTTGGTTCTCGGTCAAGGTGTTTACAGTCCCAAGAAACAAGACGCGTCACTTCTGAAGATATGTGGCACGGCGTTGAAGCAGTCGTTCCTGATAGGCCATCCGCCCCAGTCGTCTAAGTCACCTGTTTGTCCTAACTGCCTGGTGGCCATCAGCATATTTGGCCCACCCTCTGTGTCCCAATGACCTTAGTTGTCGCCCCAAATGCAGAAGTACTTTCCGCACTCGGGTCACATATTCGCGCCAGTCGTCATAGTCGCGTTGCGCCATTGTCATAGTCCTCCGAGGCGGGTCACGTCTCTGTCCTAATCGTAGCATTAATTTGAGTTGGGTCGCCCCTCAGTCCTAGTAGTAACCAAAGGTGTTGCAGTTCGGCTTGGGCCGCATCACAGCCCTTGTATTGCTCTGAGTCGGGTCGCACCACAGCCCTTGTTTTATTCTGAGTCGGGTCACACCACAGCCCTTGATGTATTGGTCCGAGTCTGGTCGCACCACAGTCCTTGATATATCGGTCTAAGTCGGGTCGCACCACAGCCCTTGATGTATTGGTCCGAGTCAGGTCACACCACAGCCCTTGATGTATTGGTCCGAGTCGGGTCGCACCACAGCCCTTGATGTATTGGTCCGAATTGGGTCGCACCACAGCCCTTGATGTATTGGTCCGAGTCTGGTCGCACCACAGCCCTTGATGCATTGGTCTAAGTCGGGTCGCACCACAGTCCTTGATGTATCGGTCTAAGTCGGGCCACGGCTCGGCCCTAGTCGTCGTAGTCATCGTCGGACTCGGGCTGAGGCGGCACCAGCTCCTCCGGGGGTCGCTGCTGCCGTAGTCTGAGCGGGGCGCGCACGGACTCTCCGAGCCACTCACCCGTCGACTTCGACACTGCCGACACGGGCGCGGACGTCAGGCCAGGAGCGCGGCAATGGCGGTGCGAGGTGGTGCTCAAATTGTAGTCAAATGCTAGTTTTTTAGTGCGTTTGGTCGGGAACTAATTCTAAAGCAGTTGCACCTAACACATAAATAACCTTGAAACTTTTAACAGCTTCAATGCACTCATTCTATTTTGCCTTCCAGCAAACAACTCTCTGAATCATAGCGAATATATATATATATATATATATATATATATATATATATATATATATATATTATCCTATATATATATATATCCCTATATCTAGGCAAAGTAAACACAGTGCGTTAGAAAACTACGGTTCAAAAGGTTAAAACTACGCTGCTAGCCACCTAAGACACTACGGATCAGAGCGTGCGTCGTCGGCCCCGGGCTGACCTGCTCCCCCAGCAGCGGGGTCTCCTCATCGCGTTGTTTCTGGTTGGCGGTGAGCCGCCTGAAGCTGAGCAGCACCCCGGTCAACAAACCCGCCAGAAGCGTGGCCAGCGTGGCGTACATGGCGCGCGGACCGGCGTACTGGTACAGGTACGAGAACGCCACCGGCGTCACCAGCCGCGATATGTTGGCGCTGGCCTTCATCAGGCCCCACCAGAAGCCCTGCCAGCACGCACGGCAGTGTCGGCATCGTCATCTGGACAGCATGGCTACTGGCAGCCGTGACAGAGAATGAGGTGTTGACATGGAATCCTAGTACCGCCGTAGAATTAGCTGTCGAAAGGCAGACGCAAGGGATAACATTTTCGCTTTTCAAATATCGTCAGTGCGATTTAATATGCTTCACGTGGCCATACAGACTGTTCAAGCACCAAAAAAGGAAACGAGGTTTAGCTAAGGCAGAACGTGGAGGGGCGTCAGAAGGCGATTTAGCTCTAGATGTAACTTAAAAATAGGTAGGTTGTGCAGGTAGCCTCACAGATCAAATGAAGAAATGTTTTGCAGACACGCTTTAATCATGCGATTCGAACACCTCGCCATGAAAACTACCCTTTGGGATGTGACAAACCTCTGAACCCTTGGGCAGGCACTTGGAGAAGAGCGCGTTGGACATGGAGGCCAGCAGGGCGACGGCGATGCCGTGCAGTATCAGCTCAGTGATGTACTGACCCAGGTATATCCGCGGCACGTGGCCGCACCTAAAGACAGACGCGCGATCAACCGGGATCAGCCTGGGTGTATGCCTTGGACATGCCTGAGGATATAGCCAAAAAAGTGTAAAAAAAACATATGGGGCAGCACTTCAGGAAACCGGTGGAGAGGACGGAGAACCCCTCATTACCAGTCACTTCCATTCGAGGAACGACCAGTGCACTGTACTATCACACAACGTCGGCGAACAGAAGCGTCTTCGAAGTGGGAGCCGGCTGGCGCTAAGCTTGAAGTAGGATGAGCCGCGGCGGACCCAGTATGTCCCCGCCAGAAAAGATGGGACCTACACAGCATACAATCCTCACAGACAGTGCAAGCAAAATTTGGTCGTTCCTCTTGGAGGTTTGGAGGTGGGGAGGGTTCCGCAAGAGCCACCCTGAGTGCTGCCGAAGAAGAAGAAGAGGACAGAGGAATGCAGACAGTGAACCTGTTGATAAAGACTGGGGTGTGTGTGAGGGTAAGTGCGTGCGGATATCTAAGGACGATACTGGAGGAACACTTGAGAACGCATGCAGTTAGGAAAACAGGGAACATCTGAGGACACGGGCCAGACGGGCACCTAATAAACACAGGAAGGAAGTATGTATTCCAGCATACGAGCGGAAGCACCTGGGAACACGGCCAGGGGACAGGTAACGATTCGGGCGCGGAACAGGTAAAGACACGCACACTCACAGGACTGAGGTTACGGGCAGGAGTATGCCTCAAGGCATGAGCAGAAAAACATCAACTGAGGAGAGTTAGAGGCCGCACCGGTAGAAAACCATCAGAGGACACGGGAAACTCGTCTAGCCTTAGCGGGTTTACAATAACAAAAATCAAGCTCACCGTCGGGTAAATTTGGGTTGGAAATCGATAGATTTAGATGCCTTCGACGAATAATTTGAATTTCAGGGTGGATGGACACCAATTTCTGTGAAAACGTTGGATTTGGTGACGCCGTAACCGAAACCACCTACAAAACTAATACTGGTCTTCGTCTAGTATCAAACCGGACATAGTTTTTGTTCACCTAATCGGCGTTTTCCTCTACATCTGTGAATAGCACCCTTCACCTCTATCACTCACCAGGCCTGATCGGGAGGACACCCCAGTGAAGTCACTGCTGTACCCGCCGACTGCAGAACCGAACTGCTGGGATAAAATCACAGCACATCTCTTATTAAAACCAGCAACCACAGGGTGATAGCGTAGCCAATGATGGTCGCTGTAGTCCAAGCATGTGCTACCACGCGAGACAAATACTCCATCTCAATCCAAGCGCAGCTTGGCGCGCTCGGTTGAGGGTGACGCGATCAGTTTAACACTAACTCTTTACAACAACAAATTGGGGCGAGTTTGAGCCATGGTATTTGACCAGAAATTATGAAGATAGATTGTGCAGTGTGTTAGATCTATCTGTATCAGATGATAGATCTGTGCTAGATCTGTGTTAAATTTGATAGATCTTCCAGTGAAAGAATCGTTAAAATCTTATCACCATTCAAAAATCTGCGATCCATAAAATTTGAAGCAACCATCACGATCCAAAGTCACTGATCAGTGATTTAATGACTGAGATTCGAGCTCGGGAGAACTGGTGTTGACCTCACAGCAGCCTGCGCTTTTGCTTCAGACCCGCGTCTGGCGGCGGTCTCCACGCACCCATTGCCCTGCAGCGTCGGAACGGTAGCATTGAGCACGACGGCGGCGGGTGGCATCTCGGACCCCCACGGCAGCGACACGAAGAAGCCCAGGAAGCCAACCGCCGAGCCAGCCAACAGCAGCGAGCGCTCGCCGAACCTGTCGCCGAAGAAAGTGCTGCAAATAACGGGACACCTCATGGCCGAAGCTACATACAAAATTCGCGAATCCGCAAGTGACGACACTCAAGTGTCTTGCACTGAAGAGCAAACCAGTTAATTGCATAAAAAATAATAATAATGGAAAATACCCGAAAAAGCGAGATAATTATAAGGAACCATAAAGTTAGGATATTACGCTACCCCTACATTTTTTTAATCAACAAGTAAGACACTGAGTCTTGTCCCAAACGACCGAGTACACAGGATATGGCCTGGTCCATCGTCTGGTCAGGATCTGTCTGGTCCCAAGCGTCTAAACACGCGGGTGTGGTCGTCTGTCTATCATCTGTCGTCTTCTGTCCAGACGTCTGAACACGCAGGATGTGGTCCGGTCTGGTCTATCGTCCGGTCAGGGTCTAGTCCGGTCCCAAACGACCGAGCAGCATGGTTTGGTCTGTATCTGTCTAGTCAGGATATAGTCTGGTCCCAAACAGCCGAGCAAGCAGGATGTGGTCGCAATGACCCACCTGTTGGCGAGCCTTGCTGTCACCACAAACATGATGGTGGAGACAAGACTGAAGCCCATCATGAGAAAACCGTAGGTGCGGACCGCCGTCTCCTCCGGCCAACCGTTCATATCCATGAACATTGGCACAAGTAGCCTGCGGAAGAGAGGAGAGAGAGAGAGAGAGAGAGAGAGAGAGATTACATTTGTTTTCTGTCGAAATAAGTGAACAATAAATCAGGTTCAGGCTCTTCAGTGTCGAAGCACTATCACTTTCGTTACGACGACGCTCAAATCATTTTTTAAGGATTCGTCAGTGTTGCACAGCGCAGATGGGATCGTGCTACATTCCGAGCGTCATACTGGCAGCAGATCCAATTTCCGTGTCACATCCTGCCCCTTACGAGTCATTGAAGAGCAGTATGCAGCCCACAGCGCACATGACTATTATGCAGATGATGATGCCGGTGTAGTTGGCTCCCTTCTTCACGCCTTCGCCTCTCCTGCCACCAGCCAGACCACTGCCTCCAGCGCCCAGACCCAGCTCCAGCTCCCGATAGGCGATTTCGTTGTCGAAGAAGAAGAAGAACAGCAGGACAGTGGTGACGGCGTACACAGAGAAGGCAGATATGGCCGCCACTGTGTACATGTTGAAGCGGTAGCCGCCCACCACGACACCATCGCGCCCCAGAAGGGACAGCAAGGTGGTAGCGCCTGCGGGTGAGTGTAGCAATGAAGATTATGCATTGCTCAGGCGCGTGGTGTTTTCATGAATTTTAGCGCAGTTAGATAGATTTAGATAGATTTATTTTCGTCCATTCCCACACTTTGTAAGGCCACATACACTTCAAGATTGGCGCAGAAGCCAAAAGGCTTAATTCTTGGCGCCACTCTCAACAATAACAATACAAAACAGCACACATACATTGGCATTAACACTTCGAATCATGCTCACATGCAAACATCCAACCAAAATAGATAGATTTTCTGAAATTTCATGAGTACTCAATCAGTTCCTGACCCGTCTGGGGCAGCACTGTGGGCGGAGGCCCACCGGACGCGTCCACCGCCATGGCCGCCAACCAGCGCCGCACCCGCTGGCGCCCCGCAACCGCTCCAGTTCTCAAAAGAATCTCTTCGTTTTTGTCAAGAAGTTTTGGAAAGCGTGGGCCACCTCTCGCCCAGTATCCACGTCGAGGCCGGTGCCGGATACTGGCGTGTCTAGTTTGACTTGGGGGGAAAGATTCAGGATGTTTAAACCTAAATTTGTTAAAATTTGGAAGAGCTCAGCACCTGTGTTGTCATATAAAGGGCACTCGAGTACGAAATGTTTGACCGACTCGGTCCGGTGTCCACAGAGGCATTGTGGCGAGGGAGTGTTCATGTTTTGGAAGAGGTGGGCGTTTAATGATGAGTTTCCTACTCTGAGCTGCGTGTGGAGCCTGTTTCCAGTTTTTGAGCCCATTCCAAAATATTTTGTGGCTGGCCTAACACCAAAATACTCGAGAATTTTTCTTTTGAATGTGGTAAGGTTCGTCATTCTGATCTCATTGGGAAGACTATTCCAATCTTTGGTTTTTGGAATGAATGCTTTAATAATGTTGTTCCTGGTTTCTGGTTGGGATATTGTTTGTGAATTTCTGAGAGGCCGTCCCAATGTGAGCATATCGCGTATTCGGAACAATGAACTTAACGTAATTGGGGGCGGGTGAATTCGGGAGCTTTAGTTTTTGAAATTCACGTCGCCTGTGTGTTTTGCGTCGCACAGCCAATGAAGTCCACCCAAGCTCCTCGTGGAGTTTTGCTGTTGGGGTTCTCTTTTTGCTCCGGTGATTAACCTAGCCGCCCCGTTTTGAGCTCGTTCTAGTCGGAGAGCGTCAGATTTGGTAATAAGTCCGTCGAAAATTGTGTCGCAGTAGTCAAAGTAAGGTCTTACGTAAATAGTGTAGAGTTTTTCCAGAGTTGTCCTTGGTAGGTCTTTTGCAATGGGATACAGGGGGCCGAGGGCTTTACTGGCTTGTTTCAAAATGTTGTTCACGTGTGCATGAAACCGGTGGTCACTGGAAAGCGTGATTCCAAGATGTCTATGGCTTTGGTTCTTGCAGACTATATGGTCGCCAAATTTCAGCCCGAGCTCCACCTTTTTGTGTCGAAATGAGAAACTTTGCTGGACTGTTTTTGATGGATTGAACGTGATTGCCCAGTCTTGGCCATATCGATGAATTGCGTCCAGGCCTTTCTGGAGTGAAGTCTGGGATTCTTGTATGTCTGAAGGGTTGTACGATCTGTAGAGGGATGTGTCGTCGGCGAAATATAATGTCTCATTCGTTGTCTTCGTCGATAGTCCGTCAAGGTACATTATTGCCAATAATGGGCCCAGCACAGAACCTTGAGGGCAGCCCGCTTTTAGGGTTTTCAGACAGGATGAAATGGTCGGGGACACATTTTGAGCGTTTCGTGGATTTGGAGGAACGTTTCGATGCGTCTGGGTGGTCAGAATGTCGTTATCAACAATCACACGTTGTGTTCTGTCGGACAGATAGAATTTAAGCCAGTTTAAGAGGGGTCCTGTGCGTCCAAATTCGTTTTTGCACTTATGAAGTAGTCCGTCGTGCCACATTTTGTCAAAGTATTTTGAAATGTCTAAGTAGACTGTTGTGAAGTCAAGTCCTCTATCCAGTGCTGAGTATAATTTGTGAGTCAGGTAGGTGAGTTGGAGCTGGGTGTTATGGTGTGGTCGGTAGCCACTCTGTTTTTCCGTCAAGAGGTGGTTTTCAGTCAGATGTGTATAAATTTTCCGAAATACAATTTTTTCTACTACTTTGGCGACATTACAGAGGAGCGAAATAGGTCGATAATTGGTGGGCTCTGATGGAGAGCCTTTCCCTTTGAATATAGGTTTTACGTTGGCAATTTTCCACGATCGCGGGAATATTCCGGTACGGAGGGATTTGTTAAATAATGTGGCTAGAGGAGCGGAAACTAGTATTGCGGTAAGCTTAAGAATTTTAGTGGGAAGCTCGTCCGGACCAGTCGACTTGTTTGGATCTAGTGAGTTCAGGACTGACAGGACTTCTTGTTCGCTGACCGAAATTTCTCTGAGAGCGGGTACCGGTTGGGCAGAAGCTGAAGCTGCGGGCGGGTTCGGAATCGTAGGGGCGTCTATCACCGTCTGGGAGACGAAAGAATCATTAAGTAGGTTCGCTTTTGCCCTGCTACCGTTCACGATTTGGCCATTGCTTGCTATAAGAGGTGGGATGCTGCGGTTTTGAGAACGCCCTACAATGTTGCGCAAAATTTGATGGTATGTGTGGGGATTTTTCCGGTTCTCTATAAGCTTATTGGTTTCATTTTATAGGTACTCGGAGTGCAGCCTTCCGGTTCAGCTTGGTCACAAAATTCCGTTGCTTTGACCAGTCACCCCAATTTTTCTGCACATTTGTCCTTTTGGCTAATTTGAATAGTTTATTCCTCAACCTTATTTGTTTCTTGAGGTCACCATTAACCCATGGTTTGTCCCTTGGTTTAGTTGTTACTAGTTTTGTCGGAATAGATGCTTCTGCTGCATTTAGAAGAGCTTGGGTGAACCCCATGGCTGCGTCGTGAACATCTCCCTCCAAAATACTGGTCCAATTTTGGCTTTGCAAAGTACGTATTAACAGGTCAACATCCATTCTTTTATAATTCCAAACTTTTTCCGGAGAGTTTTTGTTTGCGGCGTATCTACTTTTAGGGTTGTAAATATGGGAAAATGGTCTATTGTCGAGAAGGCAGAGAGGGTGCCACTGGCTTTTACCATATTTTCGTCGTTTATGAAGATTAGATCTCTGAGATTAGCCGAGTTATCGTTGGACCTTGTGGGTGAAGTTATCAGCTGAGTTAATCCTGAGTTAATTAAGCTGAGTTAACATCCGCACTGGAGGGGGTCTGGCACTAACGCACAATGGAGGGGGCCTACCAGGCCCCCATAAGATCTCGGAAACTAAGAGGGTTAGAAAAACGCTACTTGGTAGGTGGGTGGGGGCTATGGTGATCTACATGATGACCAATTTTCATTGACCTAGGTCAATATCTTCAAGGTCAAACGAGGTCATAAAGGTCAAATATTGCCCATGCTGGGGATCGATTGGTAAATGCTGTGATTATGCGGGAAAATGGCGGGAATAAGCTAAAGGCGGACAAGGTTCATAGAGAAGAGGTCTCAAAGAGGCTTCCCCACAACTTTTGGGTCAAGGTCATTCAAGGTCATTGACCTTTAAGGTCACCATATGGTATACTACTTATCATTTACACTTTGACTAACACTGTAGCCACTGTTTGGCGGGAAATGAGGATTGACCTTTCCCAATGACCTTTGACCTTGACCTTTGTATAAGGGTACCCTACCGATGACGTCATAGCATAATATATGTCAGACCGGGTAACGTCATTTGGCCGGACGCACTATGGTCAGTGACCTTGAAAGTGCAGATATGACCTTGACCTGTGACCTTTGACCTTGACCCTGACTTTCATGTGAAGTGACCTTGACATATAGTCCCGCTTATATGACGTTATGACGTCACCACTCAGTCTTCAATGCAAGCTAACTGGTCCGACCGCGCGTTTACGGCGATCTCAAAATGCAGGTCTGACTTTGAAAGCCTATAAGTCAAAAAATTTTCGGCCGATTTTCAAAAAGTCTTCACCAATCGACGCGCTATTAAATTCTGTTAAATTTGGCCACGTGTCGTTATTCGGCTACAAGCAGTTCTCCGGCCACCTCGGAAAAACAGGTGGGGGGACCTCCGAGGCCCCCTCCAGTGCGCGTGTTAATTAAGCTGAGTTAATTAGTTAATTAGTTATAAGCTGAGTTAATTAAGTTAGGTTAGAACAAATAAACCTAAGTATAAAGTGCGACATCGGGGCTGCACAGAACATGAATGTGAAAAGCATTTCGATATGACCAAGAATCGACACGTCTCGGTACGCAAAGCATGTCAATTTTCCTTTGGCGCGCGCTGTGACACATTTACAGAAGAACGTGAAAGTTAACTTAGGGGAGGGCTGTAGCCCGAAGGAAATTGTATCTCACATGCACTTTTAATAGGCACTCATTTCTCCCAAAACGGAGAGCAGAACAGACACAAATTCACACACTGTTGTTCACAAAATCAGCCGGCTTAGAGGGGAACGTGTTTTGTGTTGAGACACATTTACTGGGTCATATCGTAACAGCAGAAACATATATTTTGATGTATCGAACCAAATGATTACGTCACAAGACAACTCGCGCAGCCATGTTCAATACAACTATAAGCACAGTCATCCGTTTCGGAGCTAGACTTTTACCAGCGCCGGGGATGTAGGCGGCAGCGGCCGCCCCAGCCAGCAGCGCCATGGCTGGTCCCCGCTCCCGCGCCGTGGTGCCCCGGGTCACAAACACTGAGCCAATCACAGTGTCGCCTGTAGCCCGGCAGGAAGGTCACAGGTCACCGAGAGACGGCGCCAGAAGCAGCAGCTTGCCAATACCCGTCAGGGAAGGTACATCAAATTCGATACAGAAGTTCTAATAAGTTTAACATAAGGGCGAACTTCTGGGGTGATTTTTAATTAGCTCACATATATCAAATCAACTCCGATGTCTGGTAACATCGGTCAATGGCACGAAATAAAGTAGCATGAAAGCCTTCCGGTCTCTTTTCAAAGCTAGCTAGTCTATTTCGTAAAATATGGTTTTAAAAAAGTGAAACGACTTGCAAACACAGCCAAAGTCATATTTCGCAAGGCTAGCCTTAGTTTGAAAGGGAATGGTATTCGAGCAGTCTCAACCAACAGCATCAGAGCTGCCACTCACTGCCAAAAAAGTCCATCGATGGCCCTGGATGCTGCCAGTATGTAGAATGCCTCATTGGGTGCAAAGTAGGCGAACGCCCACATGACGTAGCTGGCCATCACTGCGAACGAGGTCATCAGCGCCAGAGTTCGCAGTGACATGATGCGCAGCGCCGGGCCCAGCAGGGCGTTATTGACGATGCGCGCTATGAACATGCCGGAGATGATCCAGGCAGCGTCCGTCTTCCTGGATGACGGGTCCAGCTGCGGTGCAAAAATGCACCCGCGTCATAACCATGCTTCACAAGATCAGACAAGGGGTTACACTTGAGCCGGGGGAAGCGCAGCTCAGCTGCAAAGAACGACTAATCACATAATGTCACGTAAATGCCGTCATTGATTTTTAGAGAATAAGACGGCAGCTGGAGTGCACTTACAATACGCTTATGCAGATACCTCCACGGGGATGTGCCGGTCTCTCTGTCTCTGTCTCTCTGTCTCTCTCTCTCTCTCTCTCTCTCTCTCTCTCTGTCTCTGTCTCTGTCTCTGTCTCTGTCTCTCTGTCTCTCTCTCTGTCTCTCTCTCTCTCTCTCTCTCTCTCTCTCTCTCTCTCTCTCTCTCTCTCTCTCTCTTCTCTCTGTGTGTGTGTGCGTGTGTGGAAACAGCCATTTCAATCCCTACCATGGGATACTGTAATTTACATGTCGACATTCCAGGAGATGTGACAACACTTCGCTACGATTCCCTCCGCTGACGCTCATTTTCGGGACACCGCTGCCCCTGCAGGGTACCAAAACCAAATAGCGTGTCACTGTTTTCCGATATAGGTTCGCCGAGTTCTTCTAGTAAGATAATTCTTGCAAAATTAGAACTGGACAGAGGGAGCTGGAGAGGCTTCAGATTTCTAGGTGCGAGGAAAGGCTCCTCAGCAAATGCGACATTTGGCGCTGAATCACGCAGACAGCGCTAACAACGTAGTATCAATCCCGAGCTGTACAGCTATACTACTAAATAATATAAACTATTCAGCTACTTCTACTAAAACCTGGAGGGAGCTCAACACCATCGATCTGTGTTAAAGCTACAACGCCTAGAATATACCACCCTTCTATTCTGATATACTATTTTCAATTACACAATAGACCTGGCACATTGAAGTCGGGCCGGTAATACGCTGTGCCTTTTCTTCACGGGATAAACTTTGTGAAACTGTAAAGGCGTGTGCCATTAGCGACTATGGACACTTCGGGACCATCGATCACTGACGGTATTCGGTGACACCTGACGGGAGCCGACATCAATGGACTCACGTTCTGCATGTAGGGCCAGGTGGTGGGGACGATCATGGAGAGGGCGATGTAAGCGCAGCTGGTGCGGGTGCAGACCAGCCAGAAGGAGACGTGCCTGCGCCGGCGCTCCTCCATCGTCTCCAGGTGCATGGTGTCGTATACGGCCCCGCTGCCATCCCGCTCCCGTCTGCCGAGAGGGACTAGCAACAGGGCACAGCACAGAACACTATCACACTACACACGGCCCCCGCCTATTGAGAGGGACCAGCATCAGGGCACAGCACAGAACACTATCAGACTACAAACGGCCCCCGCCTACTGAGAGGGACCAGCATCAGGGCACAGTACAGAACACTACCACACCATACACGGCCCCGCTGCCGTCATGCCCCCGTCTACGCAAAGGGGCCATCGTCAGCTCACAGCTTAGAACACCGTCGCACTACACAATGGGCAGCTCCCATTTGACATCCGCCTGCTGTCAGGGGAGAGGATTGCAGAAGAGTCCCTGACGCCGCTGCATGACAATCGGTCCCGCTGGTACCCTGGTCCTGACTGCTGGCACGGGCTCAGCGTCAGAACACAGCACAGACCAACACCACACTACACACATGACCCCGCCCGCCGGGGTCAGCGTCAGAACACAGCACAGACCAACACCACACTATACACATGACCCCGCCCGCCGGGGTCAGCGTCAGAACACAGCACAGACCAACACCACACTATACACATGACCACGTCATTGAGCACATCCACGCCATAAGGCACGCACGAACCCACCAGCCTCCTGGTTCTTCCTTTCTAAAGCAGCGGCGCTAGGTACGAGCCCCAATCACCGTCACAACACGCGGTTCCGTAGGAAAATCCGGGCCCCGCCTGCTGGGAGGAAGCACACATGAGTTTGAGTCTTCGTGTCACTGCAAATAGTCTTGTGTGGAGGCAAATGGTCGGGTATATAAGAAACCTCGCATTCAAGTCACCGTGCACGGCCCTGCTAGCCCTCAGAACAGACCTAAAGACATGAGTTAGGGTTATGTAAGACAATCGCGGAACCACGCACACACTGGAGGATGTTACCGTGTCAAACCTGATGAACTGGGACAGTTGGGGGGTTTTCTGTTTGGTCTATCATGACAAACAAGGTAGGTTTTGCCTCTTTCTTTTGACTGGGCGAGGAGGAGGGAGGGGGGATTAGGGTTAAGAGGTGCTACTAGGATGACCAGAAAAAATTACGGTGCAAATCATCGCGTTATATACGAAGCCCTCACTGTCCGATTCGGGCATACGCGGGGAGCACAAACATTGGCGAATACTTCGGACAAACATCGTAGTGCTTTACGATTAAAACTCAGAATAATGACGCAAAAGCATCCCAGGTGGAAGTTGGGTACGGCTTCCGCGCAACCAGCAATAATGAAACGTCAGACATTTAATCACAAAAAGTGGTAAATAGGTCAAATAAAATGCGGTAAGTGTAAAAGACAAAGAAAATACCTTTAACCTGGAAAGTGAACAAAACGACATCCCTGATAAAATTACGGTAACACGACTGAATCCAAATATAACTCAAATCGTCACAGACGCTCTGCCAGATCCAACAGGAATTCACAGGAGGCAGGAACGACCCGGAATTTCACAACATCCCAAAAACAACTTACCCTCCTCCCAGTAGATTCATGTTACCACCGCAGATGTGACGGGCGCGGCAGCGGAGAGAGCCCAGGGGCCAGATCTCGTCACGTAAGGTCACGCCAGACCGTCACACGGCGTCACGCAGCTGACAACTGGCCGGACCGGCCGACTGAGCAGCGCTAAACGGTCGCACGCGCGACTAACGAGCGATGATGGGCGTCATTAACGAACCAGCCGGTCGGCAGGGGCGCAGCAAGGGAGTGAGCACGGGTCCTCCGCGGAAGCTCTGAATCACAGACACGGTACTGGTGCTGGCTGGTGATCGGGTTCAACTGGTGAGCTGTTAGTTGACGTGTCTTAGGTGTGTAATAGCGCCGTTAAAGAAACGTGATTGTTTCTACGGGACATTGCTGATAGAGCTCATAATCTACCGGCTCACGCATCAACTGCAGAACACGTAAAAATAGCTCAGTATATTTCTACAGAAAAAAGGATACAAAAATTGTTCGCAAAGGAGCATTGTAAAAACGTTGCATTTGTACAGGTCAGGACGTAATATCAATCAGTAGCCAGCTACGGGCTCAACATCGCGTAGTAGGAGCAACTGGCGCTCTCGGTCGACCATCGGGCACGGAAATGAGCTCATCTAACAAAGCGTATGCGCTCTAACGCGCAAACGTGCGAGGCTGGAAGCACATAACAGTTCCCTGCGGTAGCTTATCACTACGACAAAATACTGACAGTTGTAAGGTGAGTGGGCGACCACGATCCAACTCGATCGCGTCCGTCTGAGGATGCATCCGCACATGGAGAGGACCACCGTCCTCGGTCATGGATGTGAATCTTACGTCACTACTGGCAGTCGGATCATACAACCTTCGCATAATCTTCGGCACATATGAAGAAACCTTCGTCATAAATAGGCACCATTCCTGTGAAAAAGACGCACTACGAAACAGGTGGCTCGCCACAAACTCAACGAGATTCATCCCTGACAAAGAGAGAACAGAGACACTGCATCATGAATGTCTGTCCAGACTAACTGCCGCGTCGTTTGATTCGCACTGGCCTGCGAGTAATGAATTATGCCACCTTCTTTTCTCAGGACTCCACACATCCGACCACTAGAAGCCGGCGGGAGGCGATTCAGCACCAATGGCGCCCTCAGTACCATCCTCTGACACACCCTCTTGGGCCACTACTTCTCCACACTCCGCCTCCTCCTTCTCCATCCCCACCGACTCTCTCCTCTGATCCTCCGTCTCCTTCTCCCCTCCCACCAGCTCCTTGACGCGGCGTGCCTGTCGGGACCGGTGTAGCGCCTCTCCCCAGAACTGGCTCTGCTGCTGCAGCACCTGCATCTCCAGCCGGTGGCGCGCCTCCAGGAACTCGGCCTCTCTCTTCAGCAGTCGCATTTTGTACTCATGCTCCACCCGCCTCAGCTCGAGCTCACAGTCTGCCGCAGGGGCAGCAGCAGGCCGCTTCACGCCGCGTCTCTCTGCAGCGGCGGCCGGCGGCGGCTCGGCGGCCTCCGGAGGTCTCAGAGCTGCCGCCACCGAGGTCGCCACGCCACCGACGCCGCCGACACCGCCAGCGTGGCCGTTGACCAGACGGTGCAGGTCGGGCAGCGCCGCCGGCGGCCGCGATGCCTGCGACGTCCACTGCAAAGCCGCGCACCACCGCTCTGCGAACGACGCCGCGGCCGCCTGCTGCTGCCGCTGCTGCTGCTGCAGCAGCTGCTGCATCTTCCCCTCGTGCTGCTGCTGCATCATGTTGTGCTGCTGCTGAGCGGCCGCCTGGGTCTGTTTGCGGTACTGTTCCTGCAGATGCTGCAGCTGCTGCTGCGGCAGCGGCGGGGGCGGAACGCTGCTGGGCGGCGTCTGAGAGGTTGCCGAGCCCAGCTCCACGGCGCAGAAGTCGGTGGGGATGGGGTACATGTCGAGATCGGCCGGCGGTGAGTTGTCATCTCCGGTGTCGGTGGGCGGCGACTCGGCCCGTGACATGTTGGAGGCTTCCATGTCCGACATGGGGTCCCACGACTGTTCCGGCTTGATGTTTACTGCCAGCAGAAAAGACCGGGTTAGGACAAATGTAAAACACATGAGAACATTAAGACCAAGACTAGCTTTATTATTCGTTATACCAAGTGTGCCTTAATTCATGATCGTTTGATTTCAAGATCAACGAAGCAGTGACAGCATGCAGCATCAGTAAACAATCAACATCAAACCCTAAGGCAATAGTTAAAGAACACGCCAAGAGGTAGTCACAACGTACAACATTACAATACCTGATCAATAAATTACAAAAGGTCATACTGTACCAAATCCTCGTCCCGCGGATTGAACCGAAAAGACGGAGATTTCAGCATTATCCCTCAGTACTCAATCTAAGCCATTGAAGAAAACAAACAGAGGCCGACCTTAAAACCCTTCATCCATCCCATTTTCCCACAGCTAGGAGCCTGCACCCCGCCTCTTGGCCAGGCCTCTCACCTTTGACATCACCGTCAGTGCCGGTGTCCACCACCTCGCACTGCATCCCCAGCAGCGCCTCAAACTGTTCGGGCGCCAGCTGCGCGATCCTCCACAGTACCCGGTCCACCCGCGCCGTGCCCCCGCCTCCCGGCCGGCGTCCAGCGCCTTCTTAGTCTTCTGCTTCAGGTTCCAGTAGCACTTCTTCAGCTCGGTGACGCTGCGGTGCAGCGATATGTCGTTCTGGGCGTTGAAGCGGGCCTGTATGTCGGCCCAGGCGGCGTTCTTCTGTTCGGTGGTGACACCGTCGCCGGTGCGCGACTCAACCACGTCCCCATGCCTCTCGATCAGCGTCACCAACAGGTCCTTGTCTCTGAATGAAAAGTTGTACTTCCTCTGTCGAGTGGCCGACACCGCCATCCCGTTGGTAGGGGTGCCGTTTAAACTGGATGGTGCCGACATCATGGCGCCCAGGCCGTTTACCATGCAGGGTGAGCCCGAATACTGGCTGGATGGTGTGCTGGTGAGGTGGGAGGGAGGTTCACTGCCGCCGCCCACCAGACTCACGTCCAGCCCAGGCGGCAGGCTGACCGGCATGGCATGCTGCGCTGCCAGCATGCCGTTCATGATGCCGCTGCGGCTTCCAGTCCGGCAATCTGTGATAAAGACACATAGTCTGATTGAAATCCGAGCCTAAAATAAATACATGATACTATACTGGCGATTCCAAGTCGAATCTTGAAATGAAAAATGCAGCTTGATACATTATAACTTTTTGGATAATGGTAATCATGTTCAAAAATGTTTTGATAAGGTTTAAAAACAAAACTATAAAAAAATTCAGGGAAGGCTTGCTGAAGGTACAACACTATTCTAAGACTCGATACAGATACTGAACTGAACTGTATCGTATCGAACTGAACGTATCGCACTGTATCGAAGTACTGAAAATCCCTCAGCAATAATCTTCTGAGATAAACAGTCTCGCGAGCTGTCGCTAAAAATTGCGTAAAGCAGAAAACCTTTACTTTCTCAATAGAGATAAACAAGAACAATAGAAATAGCATGATAGAAAGCAGCCCAAAGAAAATCAAAGAAATAGCAACAAAACATATTCTAGGGTTTTGCCCGTAGCTTGTCTAATATAATACACTTGGAATAAATATTCGGGTGGCGGGTGATAGGAGGAAGCCTAGTGGGGTCTGGGTGACAGCGGGGTATGTCGTCTACGGAGGCATTCCAGTTCCGGGGAGGACCTGTCTCGTCTTCGGGGCAGGTACGTGGCCCCCTCCCTCCTCGGTAGGCGATTGGTCGACAATACATATAAATGCACAGGTGGGGGGGGGAGGGGGGTGACGCATTCTCCCGAGGTGTGCCGTCCAGTCTGAGTCGGGCTATCTGTCAGCGTCTGAGGCTAGTGCCCCACCGGAGACACGCGGTCCCCCACCACCAGGCCCTCAGGGTCCGCGGGCACCGGAACTGACATCGCAGCGTCCCCTACTGGCTTCCAGGTGAGGTGCAGTTTTGCTTGTGATTTGTGCTTGATAATGTTTTAGGATACGCCATAGTAAGTGTGCCATATTGTGACAGTGTGTGTTTCCCTTTGGGTCCTTACATGTCTTTGCTGGCGATAGTACCGACCTGAGTTTAAAAAATCGCCCGTCAAAGGAGACAGGTTTCCAGGGAACGATTGAGTATTAGGTCATTCCACGACAGATTGATCAAGGCAGGAAACCCTCACCTCTTGGATTTGCACAAAAATTGGTACCCTAGGTTGTCCTAACAGTAGAAAGAATATCTGAGGGTTTTAACCTAATAAGAAGTACGGTAACGCAATTATAGCTTGGGACAATTTTTGAGGTCGCCGTGGACTTCCATTGTTCTTTTTTCTGATTTTCAACAATGCCAAAATTTTCGAGAGTAAAAAAATCATAGAAGAAAAACAAGGCCAAATTCTAGTCCGTGTTGCGGATAGCTTCCAGTTTGGTCATACCTTCGAAACAAAAGCCAACATCTCGGTTCGTATTCCAACCAATCCGTTTCGTATTCAGCCGTTACCCTACCGAGATCGAATCGATCCCCTCGACATCTTTCAAAATTGCAGGAAAACGGATTGGTTAAGCACAATACCGCCCGGGATATATGAACCAGGTTTGATTTCACACCTCATGACCAAATATCAAGATTCTGGGCCATCAGTTCTTGGTCATTCCTAAAGGCTTGCACAAAGTGCTAGTCGTCTTCCTCACTGCACTTAATCTGGGAATAATAATTTGGTACTGACTGGTTCCTAACATAGATTTCAAGTTTCAATGCAAATGTGTGCACTTAACCTCTTGAGCATATGACATGGACTAGTGCCCCCATGTGACCTCAAGTGAGGCCAAAAATCGCCAGGTCAAGGTTTGAGGTTTTAGGCATCACAATGCACGTGCAAAACATTAATGTCTCAAAACACGCATCTGTGATGTCCCGCCCCCAAACGTTGACGCACAAGCGTGGCGTATCTGTGTTTTACGTGATTTTAACATGCTCAGACGATGTACGTTACCTGTCAAGGTTACTAAATGACCTAAGGTAAAACATATATAACATCACAGATTTCGGATCACAAGCACCACGCTGCATTTTACCACGCCCTTTTATCTCTCAGTTTCCAAATGGCTAAGGGAAGCTGCTGGTTTACCAAACATTCCGACGACAATATGGCTTATTTGACATACTTACAGCCCAACATTAGTACACCCCAACAACACATTTTTATATTACACACATCGAAAGAAAATTCATCACACTAATTTGTATGCAGTCAAAGCGATGTTTTACATATACTGGAGGGGTCGCAGCACGTCACGTGACCTGAGGTCACGTGATGAAAATAAAAACCTTAGAAACGAAAACTATCAATTATTGTGATTCTAACGATGTAGGTATATATTGTCTATGTTACTTTGCATTAACTCTCTGATTTCAATCAAAGAACAATTCAAGTCCAAGGTGACATTAATAATGTCCTTAAGCCAGATACTTAATTAATCCATAACTAATTAATTAATTACTTTAGCCAGAGATCAGAGACTCAACCACCCCATAACCAAGACAAGATTGCCCATAAAACCACTTAAGCCTGGAATAACATCAAGGTTCCACATTCACCTAAAGCATAACGAGGATCGGGGAGAGCGGAAATATACCATGCAGAGGTAGTTTCAGGGTATGACCTAGTCTACATGGTCAAAATGCGATGAGGATCGGACTGCCAATGGAGTTCTTCAAGTGTTACTTCTCTAGCACCATGGCACAGTCTGTGCTAAGGGGCTGGGAAAATAACACTTGATGAACTCGACGAATCCACCATGCATACTGATTGGCGGTCCAATACGGATCGTATTTTGACCGTGGAAACTATGCTTGTGTCAACTAAATTTATGAATGACCATTGACCATGTACAGTAGAATGAATCAAACAATATTCTACCTCTGCAGCAAATGGGACAATTTCACTCTAATTTTGCATGTTAAACTATTATCATAACCTGTAAAGCAGACAAGACTTACTACTAAAGCTGCACCATTCTGTGCATGCACAGAAGGAAATTCTGGAAATAAGCTCTTTACATCAGAGTATTTCCATGGAGGACATGAACAGAGGCGATATAAAGTGCTAAGATCAACTCTGATAGTGAAGTCACCATCTAGTCACTATGCATGTGCAATATGGCATGGCATAAAGGTTACCTTGGTAACAACTGGGCACATTTCCTTCAGATTTTTTTGCAGCATTTCTTTCACAATGAACTTTTTCTCACCTTAAATGTTTTGTAAATTCATAGAAGCAAAAGGGAAAGCTTTGATGGTATTGGCTGGTTCTTGATAACTTTTGTGCTGCATTACTACTGAGCCAACTCACCATCTCTTGCACATTGTGAAGTGCTTCTCCTGCACCAAATAGACACAAACCAGAATTCTTATGTAATTGAACTATATTTATGTACAGGAATATGCTGATTAGAGGACTGATGGGGGAATACAAGTAGCCATACCATACCCTCAAACCTATATTCTTAAACTATAACATGAGATAGGTACTCTCAGATAACTGTAATTAAGGAGGGTTTCACACATTGAAGAATATTTCAGTTTCTAAAGTGCAATGAATGTGATAATCACCTAGTGCAGAAGGTAAGCATTTTACATACTAGTCTGGGTTCCAAACCAAAAATACATTTTTTGGGAGAATAAAAATGAGTCTCTGTTGGCATACACTCTTGTTCCTGCCTCATTAAACTTAAAGCCTTAAAACCATTTATTCTCACTACCTCACTAAATTTAGGCCTTTAAAACCACTTAGTCTCATTGTAAATGAGCCACCACAGCAAAAGACTTACACAGACCATGAAATAACCACTGTAGCTTTAAAAAGCTAAGGAAAATCCATTAAATCTTACTCTTCAATGTAATGAAAACTGAATTTGGCATTTTAAGAGCCATCTTTTTGACTTATGGCTAAGAAAAGTGGCAAATTCACCTCAATTTCTTATTGAAAAGCATTGGTAGAGCCCTGTACTGTTGTATCAGCTTCAGGAATACTGATTGAAAATATTTAGAGACAAATATATCTCCCATTTTATGCAGTATAAACTTTGATTTATGAATACAAAATATCTGAATGCCAAAAAGACAACAAACATGAACAAATTGCCTACCTTACTTGAACTCGCAGTTGGTTTCCAGGACAAAGGAAGGCAAATGCATCCATAGTAAGATCAAGGAGAGCTGATAAGATATAAGATAAGATCTCCCTGAGTCTGGCAGGGCTGGTTAAGGCTGGCCATAATAAAAGCATCAAGACAATAAATATTTAATAGAACAAGGAACAACAAAACAAGTACGCTCTGAAGCTAGTAACATAGATTCTTAAGCAAAATATTTTCTTCCACATCCACCAGCATGAGAAGCTCAGCTTAATCAAAATTTAGATATTTGAATCGGTCATACCTATCTCAGCCTTACATCAACCTCAGGAGTATGGGCCTAAGTACCTACCTATGTACCAGGTGAAATTGTGATGTGCCTTATCAGCTAATTGCGACAAGGAAAGATGATAAAAGTAGCATATAAAATAAACCCAAACACAACCAGAAGTAGGTATCTATGAAGGTACCTCTAAAAAAGTATTCTGCAGGATGAGTTTCGCAGACGCAGGCCCAATCCTAGTAGTTATTTACCGCCAAATGGATATGGAATAGACATTAAGTCATACTCCTGTTAAACATTGTTTCAATAACCGACCTACTCTCAGATACTCTCCAGTCACTTCTTAACAACATGAAACACAATTTACTATCCCACCTACCTGGACCCAACCTTTTTGTCTTCTTCTATCTCTCTATTGTATCTTTTTCGCGTCGCCGCGCCGATCTTATCCTTTCGTGCCTCCTCAGCCGCGTTCATCACCGACGACGCACATGCCTACAACTCGGCGCACGCCGCGGGCTACCTATTACTAGTTATGTTCTAAATAAAGTAAAATGCTAGCAATATTTCAAAATATGAGTTTAATTGGACAAATACTACGCCTGTTATCATTTTTGCCAATAGAAATATCTCAATTTGGATCTTGACGTGGATAATTTACAAGAAAACGAAGTTAAAAAATGCACTGCTCCTGTTTGTCTTGTTGCGGATGCTTGCCCTGTCAATGTTGCCGTCGTTGCACTGCAACAAGAACCGGTGGTCGGTGCTGTCCATTATCTATCGCCCACGTGTATGTGGTGAGGAGAGGACGAGAAACCGAAGAAAATACGTATAGGTGATATTTTGATTTTGTGCTGTTTTCCGAGATTCATTATACTGGTTAAAGCATCCTTGAGGCCTAGCATCTAAATTTGCATTATCATCGTAGGAATACCGTGATTGGATATAAGGTATTTCACACCAGAGAACTTTGTTTTCTCTTCTGTGAAGTGGCTGCTTTGGTAATGAAGTCATGTCGATTTTTCATGACGAAATAGAGATAGAAGATTTTGATTATGATGAGGATAGTGAAACATATAGCTACCCATGCCCATGTGGAGATAAGTTCATTATCACTAAGGTGAGTGGGTATCGTCCAGTCTGCAAAATGTGGCAGATTTCTTGACAAGCTGTTTGGGGAAAATCAAATTCTTTCCCCAATTGGGGCATAAGTTTGATTGCTGGGCCACAATTTTCTTCGTACATGGGTAAAAAATTTCATTTTATACCACAGACGCTAACTAAAAGTTAATAATTTATGTTTCTCTCTAATATTTTTCCTCTTTGGTGCTTTTGTGCTAGTTTTGGTGTGTTAATGCTACCTAAAAGCTTAGTTGCAATCTGAGAAGTTTCCTTACCCAATCAAAAGAATCTTAAAGACTGCCCAAAGTTGAAATATTACATTTTGATTGACCTCCTCACAATGGTTCGAAAAACACTAAAACAAGCACTTAATACTTATGGTATGAAATTTGATGCAATTTTGTTCTTGGAATGTCCTCAGATCAATATCAGATCAATATGATGTCAGCCAGCAGTGAAATGGTTTCATTTCTTTTTTTAGTATCATTGATATGATCATTTCATTAATATCGATTTGAAGACGTTCTTAGAACAAAATATCAAATTTGTACCATAAGTGTTTGTTTTAGTGTTATTCAAACCATTGTGAGGAGGCCAATCAAAACATAATATTTCTTTCAAATAATGCCTTACATGCAGACAGTGCTTAGACAATTACAACTGCCGCAAATTGGTTGATCTGCCCAGAGGCTGTCCCAATGAGGTATTGTCAAAACTTGCCACAGACTGCAGCCTGTTGTATGGTTAAGGTTTGTGTCTTATGTGGCAATACTGTCTCACCTTGATCGTGGTCTTGGATTGTGTTTGAAATGATACACATGCCTATGCTATTTTGATTAAAAAATGTTTACTTAAACAAAATATTTTTTTAATGATGAGTCATCAGAATTAGTAGGTTCTCCTTTGTTTGTTTTTACATCAATGTGACTGCCAAAAATTGACTTTTTATTATTTTAACTATATTTGGAAGCCCCAGATGCATAGAAATACTATGTTGAGTGACAGATGCTTTGAGCTAGTAGTTTTAGCAGAATTTCCAGCAAAATATAATTGTTCCTCAAGTGATCCTTTCACAGCTTTGCCTGCTAGTGATGGAAATTTCTGACAGCATATTGATACCATGATTAGCTAGTAGGTAAAGGCAGTTTGATATTTCCTAGCACTTAGCTAAATGTTCTGTTTGACATGTTAGTGCTGTTCATGGTCCATCCTATGAAGCCCCCTTGCATGGGGTTGAAGATATGTTCAATTAGTGAGGTGCCAAGCCAGTCTGCAAGGTATGTTATCAGGCCAGACAAGACACACTGACCATATGGAGTTCTTACACTAATTTTCAAAACCAACCATTGAAAACTTAGAACTGACACCAAACCCTGGAGAAACACACTGACCTCTACTTAAAAATAAAAATTATCTTTCTACTTAAAATGACAGGTATCCAGGGGGAATCAACAGTATCTAGTCATTTAACCAACTTTCTGGATTCAAGCTTTTGCATGGAAATGGAAGTTGTCAAAACAATATTGTCTGCCTATCAGCATATCTTTTGGGCTATTCCGGAAAATTCGGAAAATCTTGGGCGGTTCCTGGCTCTCTTGCTTCCTCTGCAAAAATGTTCGAGGTAAAGATGCCAGGTATGGTATGGTTAAACAGAGCCTGATATAGCCAAGTGGGCGTTAAGATAGCCAGATAGTCAAGGAATTGAACCTTGAATTTGAACTTTCAAGGAGTGAAAAATTGCGGCCAACTACTTGGTTTCTTTTGGCCAATAAATATGGCATCCTACTATTCAAACAGTGTGTATTTTATACCAAAACTGACTAACTAATGACATAGCACTGTTTAGCACTGCACGTAGCACAGCTGCTGTTTCAATTTCCACCGCCTTGTGAAACTTGTTTGCCAGTATATTTGCTGCAAACCTATCAAAAGGTTCATGTTTACAGCAGATGTGGCTCGCTCAGCCTAACTGGTATGATCGCTCCTGCAATTTTTTTGCCAATTTTCTCTTTTTCTTGTAGGTGTCCAGTGTTGGCTCCCTCGCATCAGACCAGCCTGCTTGCACCAGTAACTGTTCTTTTTGCTATGAAACTCGCACCAGTCTCGAAATGCACTACACCGACGAAATGTCGGCTCGAAAGTGCTATGCTTTGCAGACTGGGTGCTAGGGCTGTTACACTACATCGCTTTTTCCTCCTGCACCTGGAATAGTGGGGATGCATCTTTCCTGGGTGTTGGAGGTGCAGTGAGCAGGAAATCCATCTGGTCAGTAGCTTCTGGCATTATCAGCCAGAGTTTGGTAGATATTTTCAGTTCTTTTTACTCACGTTAATGTATTGCTGATGTTGTCAGTTTCTTTACCAGTTCTAGGGAGGCTTCTGGGCGGCCATCCTCAGCTCCAGGCCGAATGTCGGTAAAGTTTGGGCATAATCTATGTATCACTGGTCCCCGGAGGGGAGCGTTCACACAGCGGGACTGCACGTGCTGATGCTGTTACCCTCGATTGCCCGGCGAAGACTGGTCATGTCTTTCCACCCTTTGGTGAAATGACCTGCACTCACATGTTACCAGCTCTTCCCAGTGGCGGATCTAGCCGGTAGGCTTGGGGGCAAGCCAAAGTAAAGAGGCAAAAAAACGTCATGCGGTGAAAGATTTTGTCACAATTTAACTAGACGGTGGTTTTTGGGGGTAAACATACGTCGAAAATAACAAAAATAAAAACGTCACGGGGTGAAAGATGTGAGTATGCTTGATTTTCTATCCGAGGCCCAATGTTTACACTGAAGTTGAGAGTTGAAGCACCAAAGCGAGTCGGGGCAAGAAGGAGGTCGACAGCTGGGGGGGGTGCAAAACAGTTTTGCCCTGAGCTTTTCTGTTTAGGGGCAAATGCCTTTAAGCCCCTCCCCTGGATCCGCCACTGGCTTCTGCAGACCTTCCTTGGTGAAGTATTTGACCATCACTATTTGTCATAAATGAGCGGGGTATGCTCTGAGAGCCCTCAATAGGGCGTAAGTCCCAGGCGAGGACCCTCCTCGGCTGCGTAACGGTGTATGACAGGCCTCTCGTCAGTTCAGTGTGCGGAGTGGAGATGGAGTGGAGCTTCGCCACTGTGGAAGACTCGCTGTCATCTCCAAATTGCCTGCCACGGATACTCCTGGGAGAACTTTAGTCGCTTAAGTCGCTTGCATTGTGTGAGTTTCTACTGATGGTGAAATTGCAGCGGCTTCTGGTGCAGGTGTTTGGTCAGGTGGTGGTGGATGGTTACGCTAGGTACAAAGCGATCGCTTTCTATCGGCCTGTAGCCACTTATTGCGTGCAGGTGGCATTATTCTGTCTCGGCTTTTGTCGAGGATGGCTTTGGATACCTGACTCAGGTCTTTGTTTCCTGCTTATTATTTCTCTGCCTAATATTCGATATACCTTGTGGATGCCAAAAAGGTTTTGGGTAAGCCTGATCAGGCTTTCCGCGTTATTGCGTGTCGTTAAAGGCAATGTGGCTCCTTCGTCGTGGGATTTGAACTGAGATAGCCATGTGATAGAACATGCCGTGAAATTGATTGATCGAAATTGCATTTGCCCCAGAGCTTACCGTTCCCGGATAAAAAAGGTGAGAACTCACCGCCTTCCCGACTCCCCTTCCTCGGTGGCCACGTGGTTGGTCGCTGAACTTAGCGATAGTGCCATCCTACGCAACGCCCACTGCGCGTGCGGTGTGGATTTATTAACCTGTTTGGGCCCCTTTAAAACATATGTGCTAGACGTGACTTTGATTAACTTACGTAAATCAAGGCAGTGGCCTGCCAACCTGCAATTGACAACAATTTTTCAATGATCTCAGTTTTGTGGAGTGTTGTACTCACACAGGTATGGGGGCCAAAATCGTTCATTGTTTCAACATTGCTGCTGTGTTGGGGCAAAACTTGTTATGTCCCTTTTTATTATTTTTATATACTGTTGTTATTGCCTAATGCAACGATTGAAGCCTAGAACTCAACTAGAAATGTTGACAAGCGTTTTTTTCTTTCTTTATTTTTGTAAATGTGCGTTGAAGGAGGCGTGTATGGGTTTCAAGTCCTGCCATACCTGCTGCCATCACTGGCTAAATTCTCTCCAGCTGCTTTCGATTCGACGGGATAGGGGGGAGGCTGAATTCGGCCCTTTCACACTTAGCAAAGGCTGGGTGCCCTCTGCTGCAGCCATTTTAACGGGAAGACGTTTCTGAATATCAGGCTATTCTGTGGAACTTGTCGGCTGTACAGTGTGCAGCAACACACGTGGATGTATTCCTATCGGGTCGAATGGAATCAAAAACGCTTTATTGAGGATATTCTAACCTTGAATAGCTTATCGAGATTTGATCAACGTCTTTGTCAAGAGTTTCCAAAAAATTGATGCATTTTAGGACTTTATAGCGTAAAAAGACAATGTATATCTTATATGCCTGTTTGTTTTAGGAGGAACTGATTGCTGGTGAAGAAGTGGCTACGTGTCCATCGTGCTCGCTCATCATCAAAGTCATTTATGACCAGGTAACAGCTCAGACGACTGATAGAGGCTCGAAAATAGCTTGTGCTGTGTTGTGTGATGTTCCTCTGTGTCTTTTGTTCGCTGAAGTATGTTTATAGCACAATCACGTGTGTGTTAAAGGGTTGTTTAAGGTAAATTATGTTTGCTCTTAACTTTAATTCGTTCGTCAGTTTGTCTAGTCTTGATTCTCATAGCTGAAATGCTTAAACATTTCTTTCTTGTTAACCTTGTGGCTGAGCCCTACTCTCACGTGGCCCACACCTTTTTGTTGTAAAATACATCGTAGTTTTTTTATAGAAAGGCTTGCTTATGACTATTATTTTCCAGTCACTGTGTTAGCAGCTGTTCACCGTTAACTTCCCATCCGGTTTTGGTTGCAGGAGGACTTTTTGGAGGAGGAGGAGACTGCTTCATCGACGGCACCGGCACTGAAGCATATGCAGACTGCTTGAACTCGCTGTTGACCGCTTGACCCGGGCTTTTGATCTTGTTTGCACCCGCGTTGTACCTTTTTTGCTCAGTATGGGTGGTCGGGGCCGTGGTCGTGGCCGAGGGGCCAACATGTCTTTCAACGTGGAGCAGCTGGGTTTCGGACGCGGCGAGGCGCTACCTCAAGCGGCGCTGGCGCCGCCGCCGCTGTTCCCGCCGCTCAGCACCAAGCCGCTGCCGCTGGTGCAGGATATGGCGCACGACTACATGCTGGTGATCAGGAAGGAGCTGGCCAACTTCTGGCGCGACTCGCCGTTCTACGTGACTCCGCCGTCGGTACGCGGGTGCATCGAGAGGTACTCAGATAGGTACCAGGAGGCGGCCGCCGGCTCGCAGGCGGCCGACCGACACTGCGACATGGCGCGCATACCTGCTGAACTAAAGGTTGCCTCAGCGCCCGCTAAGCGGCGTAAACGGCCAGCGACGGATAAGGGTGGTTTGAAGCCTGCGAAAGCCGCTCGTGGCGGCTCGGATGTGAAAGACACTCTGGAAAGGCTTGAAGCGCGTGAAAAGATGGGAGAGGATGATGAAAGGAAAGAGGGGGATAAAGCTGACGATGATAAGTCTGACGAAGAAGTGGTGGGAGAAACCGAGGATGTGGAGTTGGACGAGGGGACTGACTATATCCAAGACTACTTTGATAATGGAGAGGATTACTTAGATCCGGAGGACGATGCACTTGAGGAAGGTCCTATATTCTGATGTTTGCTTGTGATATGTGTTTTGCCAGAATTGTTTTGATTCGTTAGGTATTTCGTACAATGTTGTGGATGGGCTGTGCTGGAATGTTTTAGGCCTTATTGTGGCGGATTTATCGTGGTGAGGTGTCCCCTAGTAGCAAATCGAACGATGAAAATGGTTAGATGTCCTTACTTTTGCGTGCAATTTTCCATGGGTGTGGAGTGGCCCTCAAATTATGCATTTGCAAGGTTGGCAATAATCTTGGATACATCGCAAAGATTGCATTAAAATATAAACTTGTTTGCCCTTGGCTTGACGATTCCGGTACACGCTTTCCAACTAACATGTTTCAGGCTTTGACTTTCTTTAAATCAAAGGAGGGTGTGACGCACATCTCACGCTGACATGTGTCTCAGAATAATATAATCTTACATTTGAGGTATTGCTTTGAGTGAGGATGTGATGAGAGATCAGCGTACTCGTGGAGCCTGGGAATAGTTATTCTTGTTTAATGTTTTATACAATGTGTATTTTGACAAACAACTTTTTTCAAAAAGATGATCCGACTAATTGTATGTATCATCACTATCTCGCACAGGAACTAACATATGGTATCGTCCGTGAAGTAAATTGCGTCATCAACGTGGCAAATCAAGCAACTCCACAAAGCACTTCCTTCGCGTGGACTGGAAGATGGCGATTCCTTTGTCTGTGGGCGCCGTCGGTGTTTTTCTGCCTGGCCGGCGGAGCTCCCCTCGCTGTCAGCACGCCCCTGTGGTGTCTTCACGGGCGCACTGCTCCATCTGACCTCAGCTACTGCGACAGCGCACTTCTTTCGGCTGCGGCACTAATTTCCAGCCTTCCAGTCGGTCCAGTCACATTGTCCAACCGTCTGGAACGACGCTGCCGCGGCCGCCGCCCGCGGCCACGCTCAGGTTTCTGACGCCGATTTTCGCGCGGTACCTGAGACTTTGTCTTGGAACAGACTTCGGGTCGTGGGAGAGGATATCGAGGGTTGAAGAGGTTCTAGCTTCGCTAAAAAGCATGAGAAGGGTATAGGGTGATGCTGTATGGGTAATGAGTTTGAATAGTCTGTGTTATATCGGCAGTGTCCCAAAACCTGGGGTGCTGGGTGCAGAACGACACCCAGTCAATCAGAATTTTCCACTCACTTTTATATTTTTTTGCTGAGTTTTCCACTCACTTCCAACAATATTTACTACTATCGAATTTTGCTCAACAATATTTACTACAAAGCCCAGTTCCATTGCTGCTCTACCAACGTCCACTGGAAAAAGAGAGCAGCAGAGTCGACTAGAAGATCGCCAAATTAACTCGGCTCTTATGCGCTTCTTTCGCTTTTCTGAAAGAGAATCTGGCGATTTCTATTTTTCTGGTTAATTATACCTGGCACCCTTATCTCCACCGATTTCAGTGGAACAACAGAATCGAAATTCTGGCGCGGGCAAGACGCACAGTGCCCCCTCCCCCCTGCCCCACCGGAGAAAGTTCCAATGGGTGAACACCGCCACTAAATTCCACCACTCGCATAATTGGTGAGTGGAAAATTAGACACCCTAGCCTTGTGTTGCCAAAAAAATGAGCTGACCGCTTTGAAAGATACATTTATGGAAAGCAGTTTATCGGTGCATATGATTTCTAGGCTTACGTCCTTGAAAAGTTGTTTTTGTATTTTTGGTACCGAGAATATTGAAAAAACATTTTTGGTCATCTTGCTGTTAAAAGCAGTTATCTTGAAATTTGTATGCTAAGCAGCATATTTGACATTGTATCGTAGAAAATTAACCATTTATTGCGTAGAAAATAATTTTTATCCATATTAGCCCTTCATTGCTGCGTCCACGCCGTGTGACACCCAAATCCACTCACGACACCCTACGACACCCTAGGCATAAATACGCTGATATTTAGGTTGAACTAAAAGTGTCCGGTACTTGAATACGTTGAAACTCTACATTTTCATTAAATGATTTTTTGAGCAACAAGAATGCATCCAGTTACCCTTCAAACATCGGCACTTTTTTGTATGGCTGGTCTACGGCGTGGACTAACCAAAACGCCGTCTTTTCATCTAGTAAATAAAAGCGGCATCTTTAAGCTTTTTGAAAGGTAGGTTTCATATTCGTTATTGACAAAACATTGTTAGTTTTTCTCTTTGTGTGCTTTTAGTTGTATAATTTTCTAGAAAAAGGATTTAAAAAATTAATTTAGAGCAATTGTTGAAATGCAAATTATGTAGCTCATGCGACCGGCAACCAGCAAGCGATCAGAAATTTAAAGTAGTAGTCGCTCTGATGCGGTCGCGACCCGCCGCGCATGGCTGATTGTAGAGGAAAGGAAGAAACAACAGAAAGAAAGCTGTAGCTTCGATTAGATTGATAGAAAGCTGCATATTCATATGAAGGTGAGTATATATATATATATATATATATATATATATATATATATATATATATATATATATATATATATATATATATATATATATATATATATATATATATATATATATATATATATATATATATATATATATATATATATATGTGAAAAGGAGCAGGGGAATTGACAGGTAAAGAAAAGAAACTTTTAGCAAGAGTCTGGAAGAGTTTATTGCCATGATAGAAAGTTTGTAGTTTCGTCTGGGTTAGTTAAGTGTAAACCAAGGCTCTACTGGGCCCTAGCATAGGTGTATGCGAGGTGCAGTGATTGAGGCCAGGAGTGGCCTCCAAAATTCCGATAACTATAGGTATAGGTATAGGAGGGGTGTTGTCCCGGACAGAAAAACTGTGCAGTGTATGCTTAGATAATTAATTTTGGCACTAGGTATTGCATAAAAAATCTTTTCATTTTCACCACCTGCCGGTCTCGGAGGCCCTCTCTGCAGAGTTGGTCTAAGGGGCCCTGATATTTCGTCTCAGGGGCCCTTTAGAGCTGGTCGTGTGGGGAGAGGAGAGGAGGGGCACAAGAGTTGGTCTAGGGAAGCCCCCAAGAGTTGATCTCCATCCCACAAATGTTAGTCTTGGTGGCTCCCAGAGTTCTTTCCCCCGAAGGTTGGTCTCAGAGGCCCCCAAAAAGTTTATTTATTTATGGTAATTTATTTTATTTGTGGCAATTCACCAATTCCTTAAAAAATAATTGGAGACTGCATCAGGGGGGTTTCGGTTGGTAAAGATTTACCAGCTTAACCCAAATTTTTCACATGGTAATAGTCAAACAATGCTGCTTGGGGACGATTTAAAAATATTTACTTTGAGAAAATTAAATGAAATACCCATCCTTCAGTTCAAACAAGGGCTCTGAGAGTTTACCACCTGAGTACCCAAATTGGAAAATTTTTACTCCGCCATACATTTTGAGGGGAATTTTCCACTCACTCGCCATACATTCCGAGCTGAATTTTCCACTCGACACCCTAGCGCAAAATCTATTTTGGGTCACTGTATATCGGATACTTTAAAACTTATTGAAGCAAAGCAGCCCCGGGATAGAAGCTATCGGGAAATTGTTTAGAGTAATACGCCATGCCCAGTCTCGATGCAAATCGCAGACGGAAAAGTAGAGGCATGCTTCTGTGAGACCTTAAGTTTAACACGCGCATTGACGGGGGCGGGTACCCGCCCCCTCGGGTTTTTCAGAGACAGTAGTAAAACGGCGGCGCGTAGCGCCGCCGTACTTGGCATACCTTTTCTCTCATCATTTTTACAACTTCTGTGAAAATTTTAAGGTTAGGTCATCTCAGGTCAGGTCACCAGTACAGGTCAAGTGACCTGACCCTAAAAAAGTTTAAGATAACATAAGTCGGAGCAGGGTGAACTTATCCGATTGAAACTCATCACATAATGGGCCCACCGAGTTCTCTAAAATATTTTCTGGTATTTTTGATATCGAAGACCTAAGGTCAGGTACGAGGCATGACCTCTCCATTGGAAATACGTGGGAAAATGGTTTTTACTGTATAACTCAGTAACGGATAGTGATAGAGCGTTTATTTTAACTGCATTAGACTCGCCTTGGCTTTGCGGTTCTGATGATATGCATTTTATATAATTTGACCCTGACCTGACCTCAGGTCAGGTCAAATCCTTGATTTGACCTAGCAAGGTCAAATTATATATCATTCGATTCGGCTTGCTGCGAGGATTCATACAGTTCAAGCCGTTTTCCTCTATCTTTACTTGTTCAGATGAAATGGCCGAAAACTTAATTTACATGTTATCCCTAATACGGCATGTTTTGACCTCTAGTCACCTTAAATGTGACCTGACAAAAAAATAGTACATATATTTTCGATGGAGAAATGGGTGGGCTACCCAACGCCGTCTACCGTTTTTCGCCACCTGCCGTGGTTCTCGAGATCTTAGGGGGTCGGCGGGTCCCGCCCCCCCTCGTCAAAGCGAAGGTGGCTCCGACCCCCGTCAATGCGCGTGGTAAGATCGGGCCATAGTTTCTTCGGGTGTGTAAACCGATGCCACACTTTCGGCATGGTCCACGCTGAGCTGCCGCGATGTTATTGCCTTGTTCGTTCTTCAGGCAAGGATGTGGGTGCCGGAGGAGGAGCGTAGCTTTATATGCCTTGGGTATATTGTTGAAGAGCCATTTGACAGGTTAACGATAAAGGTTAAGGTACACACTGACAAATTGGATATTAAAGATTTTAAAACAAATCAAACATACGAATGCGTTTCGATACTTCTTCAGCGTATGTTTGAAGAGTAGAACTGTCTGTAGACGAATGCAGGTTTCTGGGAACTCACGTAAGGCTAAACGTGAAGAATATTTGCCAATGTTTTGATATTGTGAAGTCTCCTCTTTTGGAATTTAGATTTTCATTTTGTTGAATTAGGGCCGACTCCAAAAACTTTCTTCTATTTTTTTATAGACCTCTGTGGATAATTTCTGCATTTTCCCTGTTCGGTAAGTGTTCAAATTTTTCGGAGTGTATGACAAATGAGCTCATAGTTTTATGGCTTCTCAGGTCTAATTTGTGTTCGTAAATTCGTTTTTGCAGGCCGCGATACATTTCCCCGTAGTAGAATCTTGTGCAGTTTTGACATGAAATTTTGTAGACGGTGCTGTTCTCATTGCTGTTTTTCGAATCCTGCTTCTTTTTTATGAAAATGATGTCTTGGAGAGCTATTTTGAGCATGATGATAAATATGTAAATGAGGAATAACAGCCTGATGCTCATATTATATAAAACTTGTTCGAAAGTTAACAGTCAATATATTTCACCCATGGGGCATGATCACGACAGCGAATGGACAGGTGGCCGAATTTTACAACATTTGAAAATTTAGAATTATGATACACACGCGTGGTTGCCTAATACACTTTCAATTCTTACTATAACTTGTACATACATTTCCATTCCGAGCTTATATATATATATATATATATATATATATATAAAGTAGCATTCAATTATTCTCACATTCTCCGTACATTCATTTCTAGATATAAACAGCTCACATACATTTCAACTTATAGTTACAAATTTATACAACTTGCCTATTATGATGATGACTATTGGTATTGCATGGGCTTCAGGAGGGTCCAGGAGGATGACATTATGTTTAGCTGGGGTTTATTTTTATGAGGTCTTCTATTTTCAAGCGTGTGTTTGCAATAAACCTAATATCGGCTTGTTTCAGTGTCCTTTCTAGTATTCGGTGTTGAGATGTTTTCAGCCCTACAAAAGTTCTCTGTGGTGTTGCTGTTGTTTTTCTCGAGTTTCTAATCTTTTTAGACTTCATAACACATCTCATGATAAATGCTTTAGGGTATTTTAGTTTTAGAAACGACGAGAAAATGTGATTGATCTCCTCTTCGATGTATTCGTTGCTGCACACACGGAGTGCACGGAGGAAAACCCAGTGATTACCCCGGATTTTACTCGGTCACTATGGGCACAAAAATAAGGTATAAAATTCTCGGAGTTGGTTGGCTTTCTGTATACTTCTAATTTCACTCGGTCGTCAGTCCTCAGAATCTCTACGTCCAGAAAAGGTATTCTGTTGTCTTGTTCAGTTTCGATAGTAAACTGGATGGAAGGTTCTACTTTGTTCATCTGAACCAGTTTGTCTTCCAAATTCATTTCCTCTGGCACTAGAACAAAAATGACATCTATATATATTAGCCATACTGTGTCAGGTCCCATAATCCCTCCGAAGTGTTGCTCTTCGAGCATTTCCATCAACAAGCAAGCAGCCACGGGGCTCAGAGGAGAACCCATGGCCAGGCCGTTAATTTGAGCATAGTTCTCGTCCTCGAATGCAAATGCTTGAAAATCTAGGTATAGTTCAGTTAGATTGACAAACTGAGCTTTTGGCACAGGAAACCCTTCAGATGGAATTTGTTTGATAGCCCGTTTTATTGCTTGCGCTGCTCCTTGGACCGGTACGTTAGTGAACAAAGCTTTAACATCGAAGCTCGCCATCTTCTTATTGCTAAAGTTGAGCTCTCTTACTCGCTGTAGTAGGTCTCCTGAGTTTATCAAGTGACTGTCACTGATGGATCCTAGGAGCCTTGTCAGTGGCTTTGCAAGAACCTTCGCCAGGCGATGCGGTGCACTTCCCATCTTGGAGAATCCTACCCAGGCTGATTTTTTTCGTTCCGGACGTTCCGAGCGAAATGAGCCGGAATATCCCCTGGGGAATTCCTAAAGAAGTGACTGAGATGTCACGATTTCCGGAATTCAAAATCGGAACTTTTCAAATAATGCAGCTTTAGTCACATTAGCTGGCTGCATGGAAATGATGGGTCGGTTCGAAAAATACTAGTCATGGTCACGCTCATAGGCGGATCCAGGGGGCAAGGGGGGGGCACGTGCCCCCGATCGACCCTCGGCGCCCCCTGAAAGGTCGATGGCGCCCCCTGAAATGTCGCTTCCCACCCCCCAGGATGCGAAAGTCGGCGCCCACCGATAGGATTTGGCGCCCACCTGATAGCTTTTGCCGGTCATAAGTGGCGCCCCCTGGTCCGGATGGCGCCCCCCGGTCCGGATGGCGCCCCCCGGGAAGGTGCCCCCGATCGGCAATCCTGGATCCGCCTATGGTCACGCTCACTATGCTTTCGCTAGAGTCGATCTCAATGCCCTGAGCAAACCAAGGATCGTGTCCAATGCATGTTCTAGAGCGTTCCGTTGAATGAAAAATATTTTGTTAATCTTAATAAAATTTGCATGTGGTCATCAATTCCCGCAAAATCCAAGTCCAAAAAAACGATAAAGTTGCCGGCTTTTTTCAGCATGGACAATAGCAACAACAGGAAACTACATTACGCTTCTCTACTACATTACATTGCCTTTTCTCTTACTATTTTTACAACCAAAGTCAAAATTTGAAGTTGGGTCTCGGGTCACCAGTGCAGGTCAAGTGACCTCGTCTCAAAAATGTTCAAGATGTTTGTTAGCGCGTATAGCCTCCACAGCTGCAGTGCCTTGAAACTCCAATCATCATCCTCAAAAATGGTTAAAATACCATAAGTCAGAACAGGGTGAACCTATCCGATTGAACTCGTATCACATAATGGGCCCACCGAGTTCTACAAAATATATTATGGTATTTATGTCGATGAGCTAAGGTCAGGAACGAGCCATGGTCTCTTTTGGAAATACATGGGAAAAGTGTTTTATCAAACTGAATGTATTAGTAATGAATGGTGGTAGAGCGTTTATCCCTCGCCCCGTTGGGGGGTGTTTGAACACCCCTCAGATTTTTCCGGCAACACGAAAAAACGGCGGTGCGAAGCGCCGCCGTACTTGGCACACCTTATCCTTGATCAATACTGCAACTTTCTGCATAATTTTAAGGTTGGGTCATCTCAGGTCAGGTCACCAGTGCAGGTCAAGTGATCTCACCTCCAAAAATGTTTGAAGTGGCATAAGTAAGAAATGGGTGAATCTATCGGATTGAAACTTATACCACTTATGGGCCCACCGAGTACTACACAATGTGCTCCGGGATTTTTCATATCGATGACGTAAGGTCAAGTACGGACCATGACCTCTCTTTTTGAAATACATAATGCAATACCTCAATATTCTCCAAATCGTAGTATCCTGAGGCCCTTTCCAGATTCATGTTGCAATTTTTGAACTGTGACCTCTGAGAGGTCATTTGGGGCTACTTAAGCAGTTTTCATACTTAGGTCAATAACTTTGCATGAAATGTTGAAACAGCTTTTATTTTGATATCATTGCGTTTAGATTGCTATTGCGAGTCGATTGCTATGCATATTGACTACGCTAGGTTAAAAAGTGACCGTGACCTGACCTGAGGTCAGGTCATTTTTGTGTTTTTACCTAGTATGGTCATATTAATCATCATTTGATTCGCCGTAACGAGAGGAAGCGAAAAGTGCCTAAAAAAAATATTCTAACTCAACTCTGTCAGATGAAAGAGCCCAAAAACTATACTCAAGATGCCACCTTCTTTGACCTGTAATGATCTCAATATTGACCTGAGCCAAAAAGTGACTTTTATAGTTTCTTCATGAATTTGAATATGCTATCCATCAGCTTTCACGTTTTTTCGCTACCCCGCATAGGGGCCGAGTTCGAGGGGGTGTTCAAACACCCCCCACCAGGGTGAAGGTGGCTCGGAGGCCACCGGGGGCGCGGGTTATTTTAATGGCATTGGGTTTTCCTCATCCTGGCGGCTCTACTGACAAGTAATTTTCCCTAATAAGACCTTGTCCTGCCCTCAGGTCAGGTCAAATCCTTGATTTGACCTGATTTGATCCGGCAAGCTCATATATATCATTCGATTTCGCTTGTTGCGAGGATTCTGATGATCTATATTGTTTTGCTTTATTTTTACTAGTTCAGACTTAATGACTGAAAACCTTCATTTACATGTTATCCCTATGGTGGCATGCCTTGACCTTTAGTGACTTTAATGTGACCTGGGAAAAATGGTACAAATGTTTTTTATGGATATTTGGATGGGCTCTCCAACGCCGTTGACCGTTTTTTTTGCTATCTCGCATGGTTATTGAGATCTTAGGGTGCGGGGGCGGGTACCCGCCTCCCCGTCAAAGCAAAGGTAGCTCAGACCCCCGTCAGTGCGCGTGTTAATACGGCTCTGTCATCAATTGGCTCAGAAGAACATTTGTTCGGAACATATGTGCAATAGGTAAACACCTTGGACACACCGACTCTTCTCATAAATATTTGAGACTGTGATTAGTGAGAAGGATATTGAGATTTCGTATATCTGACACCGGTCACCGATCGGTGGCTGCGTCGATTAACTGCAGGCTCGAATTTATTACACTTATCCATAGGCGGATCCAGGATTGCCGATCGGGGGGCACCTTCCGGGGGCGCCATCCGGACCAGGGGGCGCCTCTTATAACCGGCAAAAGCTATCAGGTGGGCGCCAAATCCTATCGGTGGGCGCCGACTTTCGCATCCTGGGGGGTGGGAAGCGACATTTCAGGGGGCGCCATCGACCTTTCAGGGGGCGCCGAGGGTCGATCGGGGGCACGTGCCCCTTGCCCCTCTGGATCCGCCTTGCACTTATCCTGTTTTATAGTCGGTTCCCACAGGGCACGCCAGTCTCTCTGAGAAGTATAGGTAGATATTTGTTATCTTATGATCTGTAATATTTCAACACGCGGCGGGAGTTTTGTCGTCAACTCTGCTCTGCGATCCAGCCACGTGCAGCTCGTCTGAAAGCCTGAGGTTACAGCACCTTTCACTCCCGTCGGCCCGGGCTGACGTCGCTGGGGGTCGCAGCCCGCCCCACTCGCTTCTGGGATGTCTGGGGCAGGCTTGGCCACTCTTATTTTCGTCTCACCGAAATAGGGGTGTTATCTTTACGCACTATAGCACCATGCTCATTAGTTTTTCTGCAGTTTATCCCGTATATATGAGCAGTTTAGTAAGCTCTATTTACGTACCGACCGTCGGACCGGCAGTCTGCCTTCGGCACTCCGGGTTATATGGGTCGGTAAATCTGCCCCCGCAATTAATTAGAGCGTACGGTAACTGCTCATGTATATGGGACATGTGACAGGGTTTGTTGTAATTTAGAATCGGGAAAGGTTTCCCACTGCACATCCCGATAATGTCGTATTTGTCTTATCCCACAGTGATATAGGCTCACTACCGTGCTCTGAAGTTTATACTATCTTAACCAAGTAGCTTCGAATCTCCGTTGGACAGCCCGCTGCATGTGATGGGATGATCTGCCTCCCCTTCCCGGGGTCACTCCCACCCGGTAGTCGGCGTCGTATCCGGCTTGTCTTCGCACTGCTTCCGTCTTTACTCGCCGGCGTCGATCACCATGACAACAGGCCACGTGACCCACCGGAAGCAGCCCCGGCAGGTCGCGCGCCGGCTGATCGTTCTTCAACCAGATGTGTCAAAAACAGCGACTGGAAAAGTACTGACTAGGTAAAGTGGTGACCAAACCGGATCGCTTGTCCTGCTTCTTGATATTCGAGACTGTCGTCAGGAAGATTCAATTCTCAGGTGCCGGCAGACGAGTCAGCTGGTCGCATCAGCTCACTTTGGCACCTCTCGCTGGAGATGTCACCCGCTCCGTCGCGTCGACGGTGTCGCGTCGCTGCCGACGCCAGGCAGCCCGTGCGCCGGCACGTGGCGACTTTTCATTATCGACGCACACAAAGCGACGCAGCGGCGGCCGTCGCCGTTATTGGCGCGACGGCAGCGATAGACATCGTAATTAGCGGGGCTGCTCAATGGCGCGCCGGAAACGCCTCCTGCGCCGGAGCTGCCGCCGGAGGCGATGGCGGCGCAGATAGCGGGCCAGACTGACACCGCTGCACAGATATGATGAAGCAGTCTCTGAGTGGCGTGAGTCGGGCAGTCGCCTTTGACTTCTTCACCGCAAACAACACTGCCGGCGAAGCGCAGCGGGCTGAGGATATCGCAGCCTCTGCATATTGTTCCCAATGGCGCAACCGGGGAAAGGGGTATTGGGGTTATAACCTCCTCCATGGCATATTTTTGGGCCCAATTCGGTTTTGGAGTTAACATGTGTGGCCTGATGTGGGTTGGCTTGGGTGTGTTCGTACCTGCTTTGGTTCGATTTTTGGTGTGCTTGGGGCAGTGGGGTAGCCAAGGGGGATCCTTGGGGTCCGCGAACTTCCCTTGGCCTGACCCTAACCCTTGATCACTGTAAAGCTCGTGTATTGGTATCGGTAGCCCCTCGAGCTTGGTCTCGGGGGGGCTTTCGAGAATCGCTCCCAGGGGCCCGGAGCTTGGTCTTGAAAGCCCTCGAGAACCAGTCCCGGAAGCCTCGAACATCTGTCCCAATCAACACTCTCGGGAGCACTGAGATCAGTGCCGTGAGGCCCCCGACACCGATTCTCGGGGGCCCTAAGACCGAGGTTCGGGGCTGCGAGGCAAATGCTCAGTGGGCATCCTTTGGGCATCCAAAACGGATTCTCGAGGGCCCCCGAGACCAATGCTCGCTCTTTGCAGTGAACAAGGTCAGCCCAAAGGAAATGAAGTGCCCGTGCAGTGAATAAGGTCAGCTTGAGCATCACGCTCAGAGGTCCCCGAGCTTGGTCTTAGGGCCCCTGAGGAATGTATATGTCCACCAAGTGCGTGAATATGTTTATTTTATAATGTTGTTTTTCAAATAAGTTTTTGAAATGTCACAATTATTTTATGCATTGCATGATAATGTATTCATTCACGGTAAATATCCAGCGCTGACTCTTTACTGCTACCGTCTCGTAACAAATGTCTTGTTCTGGGAAAAATCACGGAAGTGACATTGGAATATTTCGCTGCTCAGCAGGCACGAGTGCGGGTGTTGAGGTACGAAAGCCGCCAGCTGCAAATTTTAAAGATGGTTCTCTACCAGCAAGTCCTCCTTCCTCATCTGATCCCGTCCATCCAAAGCGGTGAGCTTTTTTATTCCTTTTTTACATGTTCTAAAGATTTCCAGACCTCACAACTCTTCGGAAGATAAACAGAAAGCGAATTTTCTCTAATCCGTAGAAGGACTGCAGAAGAAGAATAGAAGAATAGAAGAATTGCACTGCGCATATTGGAACAAATATTTATTCATTAACAAAAAGTGGGGATGGGGCCCATTAAGCTTCATAGGGCCTCATCTGGAGCCAAATCATGGTTGCGCCATTATTGTTCTGGTTTGGTTTAGGCTGATCCCAAAGTTCAGGAACATGCTTAGATTTAGAACATGCTTAGATTTTGTAGTCGGGAAACGCTGTGAAAAATAAGACGATACAGCTTTGCGACCGACAGCCAAACGCAATATGTCTAGGCGGTGCTTAGCCGAAGGGGGAATGTAGCAGACTCACCAGAGAAACTGCTGTGTAGTGTTTGTAGGGACTGGGGCGGAGTCTAGTTGCTATACCCACGGGTCCCTCACTCTGGCAACCCCCAAACTGAGCCTGATCGCAATATCTCCCGGAGAGAGCCTCCTTTACAGCTAAAATATTTTTTATTTCCGGGTGGTGGTAACCTGACATTCACTCTCCTTGCAATGCTTCGCAATTGTTCCGAAACTGATTGAATTGTTTCGAAACTGATTGAAATGATTGAATTGAAATGAATCAGGTGCAAGGTTAATAACCACTTGACCAGGTATCGCTGCTCCTCAGTGATGACACAATTGCGGATACTTTGAACATATTTATTAATATGTAAGCTGTTTTAATTAAATGTATACGTTTTTACTCACATAGAAACTTTCCGGTTTAATCAAACGACATCAGTTGCGCTAATTTCACAACAAATCATAATGATGTCCGCTTAACCCAGCACCGCCTGGGCTCTTTTCTTACACACCACAGCCTGGGGGAGGAGGGGTCGATCAGACCCCTGCAATTTCGAGGAACGGAAGTGATACGGAAAAATTGAAAGGCGCTGAAAGTGCCTTATCGTCTTCTTCTTTGAAGCTTAGCTTGAACCATATCCGGTGACACGTAACGTCACACTGCGCCAAATTGGGTTAAATTTGGGCACATTTAGAACATTCCTTATAACTCGGGAACCATTAGACCTAGAATTTAACAATTACATTAATGTGTTCTTCTTGGCCCATGAATTCCAACAGGGGCGCAGCCAGGGGGGGCACAGGGGGCACGTGCCCCCATCGGTGCCGGGGTGCCCTTTTGATTGCCAGGTGGTGTACCCTCTTTGGGACGTGCCGCTGGAAATTTAGTGCCCTAAGCCGTTGAGCCTAGATGGAACTAGACTGTATTTAGCGATTTAAACTATAGTTTGACACTTAAGTGCCTTTTTGGTCAGTTAGGGCATTCCGTCGCCTTTCCAAGCACCCGGGAAGTGTATAGGCACGTAATCCGTTTCCAGATAATGCCTCATCGTCGCCAATAATCGTACGGGCGGAGCTATTCTGGTGCCTCTTGAGCTCATCTGGTGCCCCCTGAGCGCTGGTCTTGGCCCCCGGAGCTGATCATGTGCCCTCTGAGCTGATCTGATCCCCTTGTAGTCAATCTGGTGCCACCCTGAGAAAATAATTTTGCCTTCTGAGCCTATATAATGCTCTCCGAGTTGCCTGATGCCTCCGAGCTTGCCTGGTGCCCCTTGAGCTGATCCGGGCCCCTGAACTTATTTAATGCCTCCCGTAGTTTATCTACTGTCCAGGGCCGCAGCCAGAGGGTACAGGGGGCACGTGCCCCCATCGGTGCCGGGTGCCCTTTTGATTGCCAGGTGGTGCCCTTTTGATTTGGGCCGTGTCGCTCGAAATTTAGTGCCCTACGCCGTTAAACCCAGATGGAACTAGACCGCATTCAGCGATTTCAACTACTCTATGACAATTAAGTGCCTTTTTGGTCAGCTAAAGCATTCTGTCGTCTTTCCAAGCACCCGGGAAGAGCATAGGCACGTAATCCGTTTCCAAATAATGCCTCATCGTCACCAATAATCGTACGGGCGCAGCTCATCTGGTGCCCCCTGGAGCTGATCATGTGCCCTCTGAGCTGATCTGGTGCCCTCGTAGTCAATCTGGTGCCCCCCTGAGAAAATGAGTGTGCCCTCTGAACCTATATAATACTCTCTGACTTAGTTTGATGCCTCCGAGCTTGCCTGGTGTCCTTTAAGCTGTTTTAGTGCCCCTTGAGCTGATCCGGGCCCCTGAGCTTATTTAATGCCTCCCGGAGTTGATCTACTGTCCAGGGGTGCAGCCAGGGGGGCACATGGGGCCGTGCCCCCATCACTGCCGGGGTGCCCTTTTGATTGCCAGGTGGTGTACCTAATTTGGGCCGTGCCGCTCGAAATTTGGTGCCCTACGCCGTTAAACCCAGATGGAACTAGACCACATTTAGCGATTTCAACTACTGTATGACAATTAAGTGCCTTTTTGGTCAGCTAGGGCATTCTGTCGCCTTTCCAAGTACCCGGGAAGAGTATGGGCACCTAGTATGTGTCCACCTAATGCCTCATCGTCGCCAATAATCGTACGGGTGAAGCTAATCTCGTGCTCCTTGAGCTCATCTCGTGGCCTCTCAGCTGGTCTTGGCCCCTTGAGCTGATTACTTGCCCCCTAAGCTGATCTGGTGCCCCTGAGTCAATCGAGTGCCCCACTGAGCAAATAATTGTGCCTCCTGAACCTAAATAATGCCCTCTGAGTTAGTCTAATGCCTCCGAGCTTTCTTGGTGCCCTAATAGCTGATTTAGTGCCCCTTGACCTGATTCGGGCCCCGAGCTGATCTCATGCCTCCCCAAGTTGATTCTGTCTCCTAAGTCAATATGGTGCATCCTCAGCTGATTAGGTGCCCCCTCAGTTGATTATTGATCTCTCCTTAGATGGCCTGGCGCCTCCCTGAGCTGGATTGGTGAGCCCTGAGCCCACCTTGTGTCTCATGAGCTGTTATGCTGCTCCCTGAGCTGATTTAGGCTCTTGCCATAGTTTGGGGGCTGGGAGCTGATCTGGCCCCCGAGCGGATCGATCTGGTGCCACCTGAGCTGCGCTAATGTCTCTGAGTCGATCTGGTGCCTCCTGAGCCCATCTGATGCCCTCTGAGCTAGTCTGGTACCCCCTGAGCTAATCTGGTGCCCTTTAAGCTGATCTGGGCCTCCTTACGTGATTTCATGAGCAGCTCTAAAGCCTTGAGCTGAGCCGGGCCCACAGAGGCTGATGAGGGCCCCTGAAATGGTATGGGGCTCCTGAGCTAATTAAGTGCCTCCTGACTTGATCTGGTATTCCCGAGCTGGTCGGGGACCACTGATCTGATTGTTTGTCCCCGAAGCTGATCTGGTGCCCCATGGGCATCTGGTATTCCCTGAGCAGCTCTGGGGCTTTTAAACTGATTGCGCCGCGAGCTGGTGAGGGATCCCTGAGCTGATTTAGTGCCCCTGACTTGAACTTGCCCCTGCGCTGATCGGTCTGGTGCACCCTGAGCAGATATACTGCCTCCTGAACTTAACTAATGCCCCTGAGTCGATCTGGCGCCTGCTGAGTCATCAGTGTGTCTCCTGAGCCCATCTTATTCCCTCTGAGCTAGTCTGGTGTCCCATGGCTAATATGGTGCTCTTTAAGCTGACCCGGACCTCCTTGGTTGATTACGTGATTTCCTGAGCAGCTCCCAGGCCCTGAGCTGAGCTGGGACCACAGGGGCTGGTGAGGGCCCCTGAGATGGTATGGGGCTCCTGAGCTGATTAATTGCCTCCTGACTTGATCTGGTATTCCCGAGCTGATCTGGGCCCCGAGCTGGTCGGAGACCACTGATCTGATTGTTTGTCCCCGAGGCTGATCTGGTGCCCTATGGGCTGATCTGGTGTTCCCTGAGTAGCTCTGGGACTTTTGAACTGCTTGGGTCCCGAGCTGGTGAGGGATTCCTGAGCTGATTTAGTGCCCCTGACTTGATCTTGCCCCCTGACCTGACTTGAGGCTCCTGAACTGATCTGGGGCCCCAAGAGCTGATCTGGGGCCCAAGAGCGGATCTAGGTTCTGAGGGTACCCTGAGCTGGTCTGGGCGCTGAGATTGTGAAAGCCCCTTAAGTTGGCTTGAGGCCCCCTGAGGTGATCTGGCGCCTTAAACTGTTCTGGGGCTTCTTGAACTGGTTTAAGGCCCTATGAGCCTATATGTGGCCCATTGAGCTAGTCTGACGACCTCATCTCTGGGACCAATGAGCTAGTCTAGTCCCTGGGTGAAGCATGAGCTGCTCTGTGGCCCTGATCTACATCAGGGGCCCCTGAGGAGGTCTTGAATAGACAGATTATAAGAACACAAGGCCAAGTCCCATCATCTCGGAGCGGGGTCACTGAGCTAGTCTAGTCACTGGAGGAACTACTGGGGGGATGGGGGAAGCTGCTCTGGAGGCCTCTGATCCACACTTGGGGGCCCCAGAGCTGGTCTTGAATAGATGGGGAATAAAAACACAATGGAAACTCCTCTTGTAAAACGGAGCTAACAAGGAATGAGGAATCTCTAAAACGGCTTGTGACACCTAGGCACCCCTGGTTATATAAATTGTTTATCATACTGGTGGATTCTGGAAAGGCATGATAAAAAGGCATATGCCCCTGAGCTCAGAGCACAGTACCCTAAACCAGGATTTCTACTAATTAATTTAAATGAAGAACTAGTTTTCACAATTTTCAGCCCTGTTACACCCCATCCAAACCACCGGCCTGTTCACCTTTTTTTACTCTTAACTGGGACCGATCCTTGAGAATATGGAACTTAATTAACGCGTTCAAAAGGTATCTCCCAAATTTTTCCGGCAGCAAAAATGTGTTCTTCCAAAGACACTATGCCACTCCTCGTCCCACGGCGATTGTGGGAGGCAAGGAACTTAATTCGCGTTCTGCAAGGGCTCACTCGTCACGACAAAACCAGTGGGCATAACAAATGAATTTTCGACTCCAATATGCCTTAACCTGCATATTGTAACAGATATCACATGCTCCGCTGATTTCTCTGATGTTAAGTACTTGCATGAGTTCGCTGATTTGTCCTTAAATCTATCCAAAACAGTCGTGTTTTGCCTACTTCCATGACATTTTGGTGATATTTTTTCCTTTCTTTTCGGTTTTAATCGCGTTTTCCTTCTCCTTCAATGATTTATTTGCATTTTTATTTAACCAAAGATGCCCAAAAATGATATAAACAAAGATATAGTAAGTTTTTTATTTTACGTTAAAAAGTGCCCTTTTTTCCCTGGGGTGCCCCTCAAAGTTGGTGTGCCCCCCATACCAAAGCTCTGGCTGCGCCCCTGGATTCCAATTATATGCAGCATTACCTTCACGTTACGTCAAGGTCAAATAATGGCCTTTGAAGGTAATGTGTTGCATTTCATTCAAATTCTTTTGTTATGCCCATTACTATGATGCCAAATTACAAAATGTATCTGGTTTCGTTCAAAAGTTAGATACAAACAATTTAAAAGGCCGCAACCTTTCGTGACCCCTGGGGACCTTGTTGTTGACCTGAGCTCAAAATAGATCAAAGCGTGCAGGTTGGCGCATCAGGAGCTTTCGAGTGATGTTTATAAACTTTATCTAACTCTTCTAGAAACCTAGTTACACCCGGGTTTTGTCAGCCTCATTTTAGAAGAGGACAATCGGCTCTCATGGGTTTAGAAATGACGTCATAACTTGTTGACCTGACTTAGCCTGATGCCAACTTTTAGTCATAAGTTGTCAAACTGATCAACTTAGAGACATTCAAAGCGATAGGCATATAATCTAAATCGCCGTGAAATCATTCACGAAAATCCGAGGGTACGATAAAAAAGTATACATCCAAAAAGTAGGTACCAAAGTAAAACTATAGGTATAGGTAATTCCAGTGAACGATCTAGTATTGTTGTATGGGCCGAAGTCCCACGCCTGTACTACCTAGGGGGCATTTTGTGCGTCCCTAGGAGCACCCTCGGCACGATTTTCACGGGAATTGGTGTATTCAAGTACTGGGAAGTAGCAGAATGAACTTCACCGGATATATAAGCAGCCTCAGTACGCACTTTTTCCGTATCGACCTTGTTAACGCACCAATCGACTCATGTATCTTGGTGTCTAGTACGTTTTTTGTCACTTGGTTTTAGTTCTTCTTTAGAAGGACTTTGGGGTTAGTACGTATCATTATTAACACGCGCATTGACGGGGGTCTGAGCCACCTTCGCTTTGACGGGGGTACCCGCCCCCCTAAGATATCGAGAACCACTCTAGGTAGCGAAAAATGGTAAACGGTGTTAGGCAGCCCATCCACTTCTCCATCGCAAATAATTGGACAATTTTTTTAAGGTCACATTTAAGGTCACTTGAGGTCAAAACATGCCGTAATAGGGATGACATGTAAATGAAGGTTTTCGGTCATTACATCTAAACAAGTAAAGATAGAGAAAAATGATTTAAACTATATGAATCCTCGCAGCAAGCCGAATCGAATGATATATAATATGACCTTGCTAGGTCAAATGAAAGATTTGACTTGACCTGAGATCAGGCCAAGGTCAAATTATATAAAATGCATATCATTAGAACTGCAAAGACAAGGCGAATCTAATACAGTTAAAATAAACACTCTACCGTCATCTGTTACTAATTTTTTCACTTAAAACCATTTTTCCCATGTACATATTTCCAATCGAAAGGTGGCAAAGCATGGCTCGTACCTGACCTTAGGTCATCGATATACAAAATATCGGAACATATTTTAGAGAACTCGGTGGGCCCATTATGTGATGTGAGTTTCAATCAGATAAGCTCACCCTGTTTCGACTTATGCTATCTTAAACTTTTTTTGAGGTCAGGTGACTTGACCTGTGCTGGTGATCTGACCTGATATGACCTAAACTTAAAATTTTTTCAAAAGTTGTAAAAAGTATGATAGAAAAGGTATGCCAAGTACGGCGGCGCTACGAGCCGCCGTTGTTATACTATTTCCGAAAAGCCCGAGGGGGGATGGGAACCCGCTCCCTCCGTCAATGCGCGTGTTGAGCAAAGGAATTATACAATGATATCGATTTCAAAGTTTTAATATGAAATATTATATTTGTTTTGGGTATCAGCTATTTGAGTAGGTACCTCTATACAAATTAGAAAAAATGAAAAGGAGTCTTAGGAGCTTACGTGAACATTTAAATCAAGTAAGATCAGTAATCACTCATTTGCTCTTTGTGATGATCCCTTCTACGTCCCCATATTTCGTCTGGATGGGGCCGTGCGTACCGAGGCTGCTCATGTATCTCAGATAAATATAGCTAAAGCAAAGCTTCTGTCTGGAAAAGAAAGCCAAGTTGTCAAACGGAAGTTTACCGCTGCCTGTGAACGGGCGGCAAACCTAAGATGCCAGAAAACAGAGTGCTCTGTCAGAGTCAATTTTACAGTCAATTTTGAGGCGCCTGCGTTGCACAGTTGCGCACTTTTAGGGCGCCCGACATGGCCCTCAGCGTCCTTAACACGCGCATTGACGGGGGTCTGAGCCACCTTCGCTTTGACGGGGGAACGGGTACCCACCCACCTAAGATCTCGAGAGCCACACTAGATAGCTAAAAACGGCAAATGCTGTTCGGTAGCTCATCCACTTCCCTATTGAAAATATTTGTACCATTTTTTCAGGTCACATTTAAGGTCACTAGAGGTCAAGACATGCCGTCATAGTGATAACATTTAAATGAAGGTTTTCAGTCATTTAATCTGAACACGTTAAGAAAGAGCAAAACAATCTAGACTATTAGAATCCTCGCACAGGCCGAATCGAATGGTATATATATATATATATATATATATATATATATATATATATATATATATATATATATATATATATATATATATATGTTGTGTTCATAGTGACAAATATAAGTTGCAATGATGTTTAGGCGAATTTCAAAAACTAAATTTATAAAAACATTATATTGCACCACATAAACGCGTTTCGTATTCACTTCATCAGTATGCAGCACAATACAAGTATAAATCAACACAGGAATATTCAAACATCAACTTTGAATATTCCTGTTTCGATTTATACTTGTATTGTGCTGCATACTGATGAAGTGAATACAAAACGCGTTTATGTGGTGCAATATAATGTTTTTATAAATTTAGTTTTTGAAATTCGCCTAAACATCATTGTAACTTATATATATATATATATATATATATATATATATATATATATATACATATGTGATCTTGGTAGGTCAAATCAGGTCAAATATGGTATTCGACCTGACCTGAGGTCAGGTCATAGTCAAAGTAGGTCAAAATGCACATAATTAGAACCTCAAAGACAAAGCAAATAAAATGAAGTTAACACAAACGCTCTATCACTATACATTACTAAGTTATTAATTTAAAACCATTTTACCATGTATTTCGAATGGGGAGGTCATGGCTCGTACCTGACCTTAGGTCATCGATGTCAAAAATGCCGGAACACATTTTAGAGAACTATGTGGGTATCAAATGCAAATCAAAAGCATGTCACATATCAGAAATATGTGACATACCTTTCAATCGGAGAGGCTCACCCTGTTCTGACTTATGCTATCTTAAACTTTTTTGAGATCAGGTAACTCGACATGTACTGGTGACCTGACCTGAGATGACCTAACCTTAAAATTTTGACAAAAGTTGTAAAAATGATAACACAAAAGGTATGCCAAGAACGGCGGCGCTACGCGCTGCCGTTCTTATGCTATCTCCAAAAGACTTAAGGTAGTTATCCGGCCCCCTTCAATGCGTGTGTTAAGAGGGGCGCTCTACGGACCAAAAGAGGAGGGACTACAGTCTCCTTCGCCACTTCTGGACCCGTCCCTGATATGGTAGTGAAATAAAACGATAGCCAAACGTCTCGTGGGCAGGGCCTCTTCTTCTGTGACTGGAAAAGATCTTAATCATGCAGACAAATATGATCGCGGGGAAATGTAAACATTTGGAGAAACTGCTTCAACAGGTATGTACCTTACCATAACTTCGCATCTCAATATATTTAACCTTCACCCGGCTATAGTCTTTTTACCTCCTCATGTTCTCCTTGAGGTGGCTAAAAACGGCGTCCCGCGGCGCCGCCGTACTTGATACAGCTGTACTTCAATCATTTCCCAGTTTTCCTCCAAATTTCAAGTCAATGTCATTTCAGATCAGGTCTTAGGCTAGGTCACTCATTTGGCTAAGTGCCGTCATCTCCAAAAATGGTTAAGCTTTCACTGCTTATTTAAACCTCAGTCGAATTATCTGAAACCCATTTTATGTAGGGGAAAGGATAGCAAGACAGGCATGTTAGGTAAGGCGAGTAGAGGCTATGTGAACCAAACCAGCACTGGAACGGAGACCACACTTGTTGCAATGCACACTGCGTTATTTTGTGCTTTGTCACGTGCCAAAAGCACGATTACGTAAGCTTTCTTCCTTAATAAAAGTTGCAGACAAACAAAATCCGTAGTGAACTTTCTTATTGCAAAAATTTTTGTTTGCGGCACTCGTCAGTTTCTAGTGCTGTTTTAAAAGTCAAATTTCCAGCAACCGCTGCAGGAGGGCACCACGATGCAAAATGTGATAGAAGTGTCCTATATCCCACAGCATAGTGAATATAAGACATCAAATTTTCCAACAGATGGTGATGTGGGGCAAGACGGGCACGAAGTGGAAAAGTATACTACCTTCAAAGCATATATTGATATCACTAGTCATCAGTAGACTTTTTTAATATAAATTTTGTACAAGTTTTGCCTAACACGGCTGTTGGAGTCGGAGTGTCACTAAAGTCATCAAGGGACTTATCACAGAGACCCCGACCCGACCACCCGAACGAGGAACTCCCACAATGAAGGGTTGATTTAGAGACCAAAGTTTAACGTCCCACAAAGCACAGGGACGGCCGCCCCGCTTAGGTCAACCTATCACCAGTCAGTTGCCAGCCGACCTACGTCGGGTAAGCTATTGAGCGCCGGAGCGTCTCAAGGGAACCAATCCCAAGCCTAAACATGCACTGTCACTGCATGTCTCTGAGCAGCGGGCCGGAGCCCAACGCTCTACTAACTGTAGAGCGTTGCACCGTCGGACTCGTCACGGAGACCTCGATCCCACCATCCGAACAAGCAACTCCCGCGATGAAGGGTCATTTTAGAAGCCAAAGTTTAACGTCCCACAAAGCACAGGGACGGCCGCCCCGCTCAGGTCACCATCTCGCCAGCCAGTTGCCAGCCGACCTACGTCGGGTAAACATAGAGCGCCGGAGTGTGTCAGGGGAACTGATCCCAAGCCTACACAATGTGCACATGCACTTCCACTGCATTTTCCTGATCATCAGGCCGGAGTCCAGCGCTCTACCAACTGAACTACCAACTTGCTTTATGTAAATTCAACCAAAATCACTATCTATCGGTAAGCGTATCCATACCATGCATCGTCGAATGTTTCAGATCTCATCTTCTAGAGCTACAAGAGCTACACTTGTTATAATCAGGATTCTTTGTATATCTGACCTAATGTGAGATCGCATCCGCGAAATCCCCATTAAGTAGGCATACCTATGCTATGTAAATATGTGAGGGGTACCTCCTTTTGTTTTCAGTATAGAAATGCCAGATCAACCTATAAATTTCAACGTCCTGAGCTCGAGGCCGATTTCGCAAATCCAAGTTAAAAAATTGGCCATAGACATGTCTCCCACTCCCCCCCTCCCTCCGCAATTTCAATATCTTAACCATTGACCCTAACTAGAAAGAAATGTCTTAAAAATACACCTTGCCCCTCCCCACAGTCAGCGGAACTAGGGGCATTCGGACACGTGCCTCCTCCTTGGCCCTTGAATGATTAATTTTAACACCTATGGCGTTGACTGGAAAGAAATCGATTGAATAGTCCATGATACCCCAATTAAATCTGGGCCATTCGCCGCTACTGCCCCTCCCCCTCTCTATGTGCTACCTACGGATTTTACTCATCACCTTTGACAAGACATCTGAAGTCAAATAAACGATTTTCCGTGCTTAAGTCCATAACTTTCGATTTAGTGAACATAGAACTTTCGTTTTCCCGTAATTGTTGTAGCCTTATCGCGGTGGTTAGTAGTTGTAGCCATGGGGCTTATATATATATATATATATATATATATATATATATATATATATATATATATATATATATATATATAATATATATCAGGGGCGTAGCCAAGGGGGGATGGCAGGGACAGCCGCCCCCTCCCTGAGGGGCCCGAAGGGCCCCCTGAGGACACGAGCCGCGCGAAGCTCGGCTCGGCCGCACTATGCTCTGTGGCCAACTTTGGCATTTTATACCAGACAGGGCCCTCTTAAGCCCTCTTCAGCACTCTATTCTGTAACAAGCAGGGCCCTTTTTACCCATCAGGGCCCTTTTGGCGCTGTCGCAGGGGCCCTTTTCGGGGCGCCCCCCTCCCTGAGCGAAATCCTGGCTACGCCCCTGTTTTTTATATATATATATATATATATATATATATATCAGGGATGCGGAGCCGAGAAAATTTTGGACGGCTCCGGCTCCGGCTCCGGTCCGGGGTTATGATTTCGGCTCCGGCTCCGGCTATGTCCAAAATGTGATTGACACGTTCCAAAGGGCGTGAAAGTCCATCACATACAAAGTGATTATGTATTTGTACGAATGAAAAATGGCGACTGGATGAACGAACGCTCTTGACCAGATGTCAAAGGCCAGTGAACCTCAAAACTGGACCAACCTACACTGCAGTGTATTCGTATGGCAAACTGCACTGCACTGTTATGGCAAAGAGAAATATGGGTTAGACATGCCCGCAAACCCACATAAAAAATTATAGATACAACGATCAAGTAAAGCTTGGACGGCCCGCAAAGAAAAATTTCGATGAGCTAACAGTGTTCAACATCGAAAAACACATCAGATAGGCTGATGGCATAATTCCTTTTCGAGAAAAATCGAAACCAACCACCCTACTGCCCAGGGCCCAGCAGCTGGTTCGCTCACTCACCACCCAATCGCGGTTGGAGCGGAGCAGCAACATTGCCTCCAATATGTCTGCTCTTAGTCTGGACCTGAGATCAGTGAGCAGTAGCTTCATCGCGGAGAACAACCTCTCCAAGGACACCTGAGTAACTGGTAGCGCGGCCATTACCAGGCTGGCCGGCTGGATGATGGCTGGATATCTATCTAAGATGTTCCATACGGTCGCCCCCTTTAGGCGACACAGGTTTTTAAAGGCGGCTAGTGCCGCATCGAGTGACGAGGATGCTGTTTTCTGCGCCTTTTGCCCTCGGTTCTCGACAGACCTAGTATAAACTACTTCTCCGAGTACATGATAGCTCTCCTGGGGGGGCATGACCAAAGATAGTCTGCCCCTTCCATGGCTTTGGGGGCATGGCCGGAATGGCCTCCCCTGCGTCTGCCACAGGGGCGGATGCAGGCCGACGGTATGGGGTAAATCGTGAAAAACATATGTTTTTTAAGAAAATCGGCAAAAATCGCCAAAATTGGGCGGTTTGGGGGCAAATACCTTTTGCCCCCTCGCCATGGATCTGCCAGTGTCCGCCAATGCTTTCATTTGTTGCCAATTTCTGCCCATGCTAAATGGCCGGAGCGCATCCCTGCCCGGAGTGAGACCGTCTACGGAACACCCTAGTTGCAATATTTCACTAATCTCGATATACATAACATATTGAGAAAATGCAATATTTCAGGCGAATAAATGTGTTCCATGCGACATCTTATGAGGTAAAATGCGACCATTTCACCTTTGATTTTTGGTAATTTTAGAGCTCTTTGGGAGCCGGAGCCGGACAATTTCTGACGGCTCCGGCTCCGGTTCCGGCTCCGCATCCTGTATATATATATATATATATATATATATATATATATATATATATATATATATATATATATATATATATATATCTGTATATCTCTGTATATGTATTAATCACCAACAGGCACAAACCCAATTATAGGTGAAGTCAATGAAAGATAAAAATGCATAATCACCAACAGCCTACTCCTAAAACGCGCCATCGATGCCCCCTAAGCTTTTTTCAGAGTAGCAGAAAAACGACGTGTCGCAGCAACGCGGTTGAGGAGAGTTCCTCTTACCACATCATTTTCCCACCATCTCTGACATTTTTACCCCTGGCTGCACTAGGTCAGGCCACCAGGCGAGGTCAACCAAGGCCACCTCGTATCACTTTTTGAGCACTACCATAGCTACATTTCTAAGCTGATCGATTTGAAACTTTCTACACTTGATGACCCGTTCAGGGTCGACAAAATCTTTATCTGGAATTTTACGATTTAGCGACCTGAAGTCAGGTTACGAGGTGAATTCTCCCATAGAAAATGGATAGGGAAAAGCTATCTTATGATCTAAAAGTCACAAAAATGATTAAGAATGCTCAGATTTCTCAGAAAATCATTCATGGCAACCCTTTCGCGGATTCCATGGGCAATATTTGTCCTTTGGCCTGTTGGAGGTCATCAAAGGTCACCAAGGTCAAAAACTGTATTTTTACCATAACTTTTGACCTAATCAAGCTAGAGCGCTGAAAAAATAATCGTGTATGTCTCGTCACTGGCTTTCATTTGATCTACGGCAAGGTCACTTTCTGGCCTTTCGTGACCTCAGGTCAGGTCAGATCAAGAGATGCCCTCTGGAGGTCAAACCACTGTTGGGAGGTCATCATGTTTCAAATAACGGGGAAAGCCCTGGCAGTTTCCTATCAAATGTATTTTACCAGATCTCAATAGCTCTAATGACATGAGAGCTATGCCCAGGTTTCTTAACACGCGCACTGACGGGTGAGGGGGCGGGTACCCGCCCCTCGGGTTTTTTGGAGATAGTATAAAAACGGTGGCGTGTAGCGCCGCTATGCTTGCTAAATTTTTTCTGATTATTTTTACAACTTTTGACAAAATTTTAAGGTTAGGTCATCTCAGGCCAGGTCACCAGAAGAGATCAAGTGACCTGGCATAAAAAGTTTAAGATAGTATAAGTCGGAACAGGGTGAACTTATCCGATTGAAACATCACATAATGGCCCACCGAGTTCTTTAAAATATGTTCCGTATTGTTTATATCGATGATCTGAGTTCAGGTACGAGCCATGACTCGGTTTTAATGATAAGCATTTTAACATAATTTGACCTTGACCTGACCTCAGGTCAGGTCAAATGGCATATTTGACCTAAGCTGACCTAGCAAGGTCATATTATATATAACTCGATTCGGCTTGCTGCGAGTATTCCAATGGCCTAAATTGTTTTGCTCTGTCTTTACTTGTAAAGATGTGAATGAAAACCTTCATTTACATGTTATCCCTATGACGGCATGTCTTGGCCTCTATTGACCTTAGATGTCAGCAAACAAAAAAAATAGTCAAACTATTTTCGATAGAGAAGAAGATGGGCTACCCAACGCCGTTTACCGTTTTTTGCTATCTAGCGTGGTTCTCGAGATCTTAGGGGGAAGGGTACCCCCCGTGAAAGGGAAGGTGGCTCAGTCAATGCGAGTGTTAAGCATTGCATATTTTAGTGAAAATTGCCTATCGTCACCTAACTTGACCTCTAGAGATCAAACCATTGACCTGAACGTTTAAACATGCCAAGTAAAATAATTCTGAAATCACGCGAGCTTTCTAATGCACTTTGCAGATTTGCGTTAAAACCAACATTTTCGGAGTTAGAGGGGGAATTGATGACCCCCGGTGGGGTGAAGGTGGCGTCGGACCCCGGTGGGGCGCGGATTAGTCTTGTCGGCCGGCGCCTCCGCCGCTCAGGTTTTTTCTCGCCGACATGAGTTTGGCTCCCTCCCAAACCCACGGACTGAATCTGACCCTGGATAAGAATCGCTGGTGGTGATCGTGACCTCAACTTGTGCGGTCAGCATAAGCACGGTGCCCCCCGAGACTCTGCTGCCTCCTGTTGCTGTGCTGGCGGTGTCTTACAATGGTTTCGTCAGGTATGGACTGTCTGCGTCTCTCGCATTGAATGTTGTCCGCCTACATTGACTAGTAAATGGCACGATTTGTTTGTACAGCACCTGAAGAGAGCGCAGTTTGCGCACAGTGCCGGCAGTGAGCGCGGTTTGCGTACAGCACCTGCAGTGAGCCTGGTTTACGTACAGCGCAGTGAGTGTGACTTGCTGGCAGTGGTTTGCATACCAGTGGTCGGCTGCTCTGGTGGATTGTTTTCGCCAGTCACGACAAATACTGGTGGGGCGATGGCTTCAGCTAGTTTCTGAGGTCACAAAATTACCCTAGATTTGAAGAGTTTTGTATATCAAGATCCTTTCGATCTAAAATTACTCTAGCACAACTACTAAGGTGAAATTACCAATATAGCTGTTTATCCTTATGTTAAATTATCCGTGAATATACCACCAGGATAGTGCATAGATAAACAGGGCATTGGTATGTAAAACCTGCCAGCTGTAAACCGTGCGAATCCTTGTGAATTTGCGTCGCAGAACTTGGAAGACAAATCTGTCATTTGATGTCTGTGTATATGTATGCATACGTAAGCATATGAGCATACGTGTACATACTTATGCTACTACGGATATCGTTCTGGGATGCCAACATTTAAAAAAATTGAATCAATAGACGAAACATATAGTCTCATCTTAGAAGACAGTTGCAACGGTGACTGCGCAGGCGTCAGCACATACTGAGGAGGGAACTGGAAAACACAATCAAACGGGGGCAGTGGTTGCCCAATGTCTTTCTCGGAAGTTTGTACTTGTAAGTGTGTTACTAAGGAATCCGATCTTACGAACAATTAGATGATTACGACATCTATACTATGCATTCCAAAAAGGTTTCCAATTTTGTATGCGTTCACTACCGGCGTTGGCATGCTACAATAAGATACACGATGTATTGCAAAACAAAGAGCTCGAAATGATGTTGACTCACGTAAAGGAGTACTGCTCATATTGGTTGAGAGAACATTTCCTGATATTTGCGAGCATAAATACATCTTGCATATGACACGAGTACATGTTAAACTTCGGAAACAAGACTTCCAAGAAGACGCTTGATAAGATTGACCCTCCATAGCCACATCCTAGGACTTGACTGCAGCGCATGGCTCTGTCTGCCCCCACTGCGACCATCGTCGCCGGGCTTCGTCGGTGCTTCACGGCCTGACGAGAGGCCTGCCCGCCTTGAAATTACCGAATTTAGCCGCTCTAAACCCTCCCCTGCTGCGGCGTTTATTTTCGCCCTGAAATATCGTCAGCGATAAAACGCGTCGACGTCGGCGTCGGCAGCGACGGCAGCATTGTGACGCGCGTTGGCTCCCCCGCCTCCGGTGTCTGGCACGCGGCAGCGGCTGTCCCTGCATCTTCACCCCTGGACGGTCGCTGATTTTCGCCTCCCCGCGTCGGACGCTATCGCGCCGCTGTTACCATGGAAACATGTAATCAGGCGTTATCCCCTCTGGGCCAATATGCGGTGGACCAATGAGCAGCGTCAAAAGTCGTGACGTTTTAATGGAATCATACGATTGGTCGAGCGTGCTAAATCACAGGGGATATATCAAGCTAATGAAGTGGAGGGTCGGCGGCAGATTACGATTCTGCATTAGAATTTTACACGTTGCATGTAACATATTGCTGGGCGTTGGACTTTTCATCTAAATCAATATTGAAGGCTGGTTTCCGACGATGTTTGTCGGCACCGTCCAGGAGCGGTGGTGCCGGAAAAACAGAGCTCACGCGATAGAGAGCGCTGGTTTTCTGCGATAGGAGCGAGTCTGACCAGAGATATCGCATTTCTGAAAAAAACACATATATATATGCAAATTTTATTTTCCATTGGAACACTTGAAAACGTGAGAGGTGCAGTTCGAGCCACCAGTTCCGAATTTCTCGACGAGTCAACCCTGGATCTCCCCTCCTGACGCACGGCTTACATGCAGAAAATGACCGATAGGAGGCCGGATTAGAGGTCTTCGGGTAATGTGGTATGTAGAGAAGAACTGACCACCTGTAACCTCCGGAGGAGCCAGCAGTGATCGTCCTGGAGTAGAGTGCTTTGGAATTAGAACTGGTGATCTGTGGTCACTTGAGAAGGTCGCAAAGGGTCTTCTAGAAAGACACTATAGGTAGAAGACAGCATTTTTAGCCACAGGAGGAGGCGGCAGAGGAGGTCTCGGAGTAGCGCGATCTAAAGAGGACAACCGGTTTTCTCTAGCCTCTGAAGGGGTCAGCAGTCGACGTCGAGAGGAGCATGAGGTGCGGGAGATGACCCATCATCTGTAGCCACTGGCGGAGGCTGTTGTCGACGCTCTGGAGTAGCCGATCTGCTGCTCTGGGAAGAACTGGCGTTCCAGGTAGCGCCGGGCCCGCGCGCACAGTCTCAGGCAGACCACCGCGGTGATGATACCTTTCAGTGATGGCAAATCACCCATCAAGCTCGACCATCATAGTGGTGAGCATAAAACTGGAGATGGTGCGTGCGAAGCACTACTCTATATTTCACACTTTATCGTTCATGAAAGCAAAATACGAAAACAGAGCTGAAGCTCTTCGATTTATTAGGCAGTTATCCTTCAGTAGATGGGGATTTAACTTTTTTACTTACTAAAACAGATATACCAAATTGTTCAACACGGAAATAAGGGAGAGAAAAGCAGAATATTTTCCTGTCAGCTATTGTTAGCACTGAACTTACCAGCGATGCAAGGAAGGAGCGTATAAAGCGCAGTGCTCTTCAGCTGCTTCAACTGCTCATCGTCCATTGCTGTTGTGCTTGGTACCAGCACTGTGAGAACAGGAGGGTAACTTGGCGTTTGGGAATCAGCTTGTTGGCTCTATTTCTTCTCATTATTCCTATAAACTGAAAGACGAAACTCATAATTCTGAGCTTGAATTCATAAAAATGTGGGGCGCTCTCCCAGAAACTTGAGCAATCGGTCTTTCTCCTACAAGCCAGTGGCGGATCTAGCTGGATGGTTTGGGAGGGGCAAACCAAAGTCGAAAAGCCAAAAAAAAACGTCGCGCAGTGCAAAATTGCGTTACAATATGCCTTTTTGGTAGGATTTTGGGAACTGGAGACGAAAAGCAAAAAAAAACGCCACGGGGTGAAAAATATGGACTCAAGATACTTTTTTCCTATCCAAGCCCAAATATTTACACTGAACTTCACTAATTCTGTTTGAAGTTGAGAGATGAAGCACCAAAATCTTGCATACAAGCTAAAAAGGAGTCGGGGAAAAAGGAGGTCGATCGCTTGGGGGGGGCAAAAACATAGTTTTGCCCCGAGCTTTTCCGTTTGGGGGAGGCAATTGCCTTTTTGCCCCCCTGGATCCGCCACTGCTACAAGCTATGGATAGGATTAACAACAGGGATGTTTCATAAGAACTGGGGAACTTTTAGGGGTGCACAATATAACACCAGTTGCGCACATAGACCAGAGGGCACGGATGCTACTCCAATCAGAGTATGACATTCCTCAGGACATTTTGTTTTTCTGTGACTACTACGAGCATAAATTCGATTAATGTTAGCTCCTGGAAAAACAGATTCCAAGATTAGAGATGATTATTTCCTTCATCAATATACCTATTATGGGTTTGATAGAAATCCACACCGATGAGGAGGCTTAATCACTCGCATCCAGAGGTACAAAAACATTACAACGGAATCAGTCTTACTCACGTTGGTGGGATAGCCGTTAGATATTCCGTCCAATATTTTGCATAGCTTAAGATGGAACTGATATGGATTACAGGTGTTTGAGTGTTTTTGTCTCACTTTGTGCCTGCGGTTCACTTAGAACATTGAACTTCATCGTGCTGTTGCAAAATGATACTATAACCTTTATGAAGAACAGACAAAAATGACAAGTTCCACACAGAACGCGAGTTTGAGCGGCTAAATCTAAGGTTGAATCGTATACGGTAAGAGCCTGGAGTTGGATGAAATAATGTTGTGCTACCGGATGTATGCACGGGGATGAAACATGCCTTTCTGGAAAAGAAGCACGTGACATGCTTACGAGGACAATCTTATGATGAGGTTCATCGATTCATTGCATGCATGTGGTGATGCCATAGTAGGAATGGTAGAACTGATGGAGGGTAGCCTGGCTACGGTGCAATGGGTACCATACCTTGAAACTTGAGAGTGCTGGTCTCCCTAAATTTCTGTCTAACAGATTTTCTTTAACAAATGTAATTTAGTTTGAAAGTCAAAACCTAAGTTTTTACCACCAACTTCAATCGAATCGGTGTGTATTTACCACCTCACTATCCCCGTTTGGTACCACCATTTGTATGATGTTATGTCGCTGTTGAAGTGGTATAATTCATGGATCCCAAATTTTCTTTGGTTGGTGATCTATCAGCTTTTCCAGCTGAACCCACAAATATCAATATATTACAGTGACGGATCTAGAATTTCGTTAAGGGGGGCCAGGCTCGGAGGGCACCGAACCTGGGGGTCGCCGAACCTGAGGGGCGCCAATTTCAGTGGCGGATCCAGCCGGTCGGTTTGGAAGCGGGCAAACCAAAGTCGAAAAGCAAAAAAACGTCACGCAGTAAAAAGCTGCGCTACCAATATCACTTCCCGGTCAGGTGCGAGCCATGGCTTCTCCATTGGAACTATATGGGATAAATGGTTTACATTGAATAAATTAGTAATGTTAAGCGGTACAGTATTTTTAACGGAATTTGTTTAATATTATCCTTGCAGTTCTGATGATAGGTATTCTGACTTAATTTGACCTTGATCTTACTTTAAGGCAGATAAAACTCTACATTTCACCCATCAAGGTCATATGATATATCATTTGATTCGGCTTGTTGCAAGGATTCCAACTGTGTAGATTGTCTTGCTGTAAATCTTCTAATTCAGATTTAAAGGCTGATATCCTTCATTTACATGTTATCCCTATACTGGCTTGACTTGACCTCTGGTGACCTTAAATGTGACGTGAAAAATACTCCAAATGTTTTTATAGAGGTTCGTATTGTATGTCTAATGCTTTTTACCGCTTCTCGCTATCTAGCGTAATTTTTTATCTTAGGGGGGCGGGTAGTCAGAGCAAAGGTGACTCAGACCCCTGGCAATGTGCGTGTTAAAGGCCGATCAAGCCCTTGTTTCCAATAACAGGGGAGTTGGATGGTGAGTGTAAGTCTCGAGTCAAGGCAGGCACCACCCACTGTATTGCCATCTCTTGGGACGCTCGAAAATTTTATACATATAATTGAGCTGATGTACCAGTGAATGTGAGTTTCATCTCAGTATGACATTTAATCGTAGAGATATGAGCTTTTCATTAGCTTGATCTTGGTCAGGTCAGGTTACCCTTGAACTCGGCCCTTATGCGGGATAGCAAAAAAACTAAAATTGTTGAATAGCTCATACAAATTCACGAGGAGACTATATCAGTCAATTTTTGGCTCAGGTCTATATTAAACTCATGATAGGTCAACGAATGTGACATTTTGAGTAAAGTTTTTGGGCTCCAGCATCTGACAAGTTAGAATCATTTTTAGGCACCATTCGCTTCCTCTCGTCATGGCAAATCAAATGATGTATAATATGGCCATACTAGGTCAAAACACAAAAATGATCTGGCCCCAGGTCAAGGTCACTTTTTAACATAGCATAGTCAGTATGCATATCAATCGACTCGCAATAGCAATTCATATGCAATGGTATAAAAATAAAGGCTGTATCATCATTTTATGCCAAGTTATTGACCTAAGTCTGAAAACTTCTTAAGTAGCCCCAGATGACCTCTCAGAGGCCACTGTTTGAAAATTTCAACATAAACCTGGAAAGGGACCCAAGATACTACGATTTGGAGAATATGAAAGTCTGCCCAGCTGTATCTACACAAATACAGCTCAATTTCTGTTTTCCCATGTATTTCCAATTGAGAGGTCATGGTCCGCACTTGACCTTAGGCCATCAATATGAAAAATCCCGGAATATAAGTTGTAGCACTCGGTGGGCCCAGTATGTGGTATAAATTTCAATCTGATAAATTCACCCATTCCTTACTTATGCCACCTTAAACATATTTTTGGAGGTGAGGTCGCTTTACCTGTACTGGTGACCTGATCTGAGATGACCCAATTTTAAAATGTTGAGGAAAGTTGCGAAATTGATAAAAAATAAGGTGTGCCAAGTACGGCGATGCCAAGCGCCGCCGTTTTTTTAATGCCGCCGGAAAAAAACCTGAGGGGGCTGTTTAAACAGCCGACCGGGGCGAGGGTTAAGTAGGGAGAGACCCCATGGAAACCCGCTCGCTCCGGAATCAATTTTCTCTTATCCTCTCAGTGCACTTACAGCAGTAACATTGAGTTTACTGAGTTTAAGCTACAAAAATATATAAAAGTTGAGAAACACATCCTGCCATCCTATATATCAATATAAATATAAATATAAAATATATAATACAAATACAATATATGACAATCCTATAATAATATAAAACTAGCTGATCACAAACATATGTTAAAGTTATCAAAACTATTTAGAGCTACAGCTATGTATAATGGGAAGCCACCTGTCGTGAAACCTGCTCCCAGAGTTCCGGTTGATGTTGGCGTCGTTCGGTGATGTCAGTACCGTCTCACGACGGCCAGCAGTGCGGATGTAAGCGGACTCTAGGAGCAGGCGTTGATGATAGTTGGTGGCGTGGTCCAGGATTTGGGCTTGGTCAAAGTGAGGGGTGCAGGTCCGGTGGGTGCTGAAAGCTGAGGTGTTGGCTTTCGACCGATTGCTTCCTCTCCAGCTTTCCCTGTGTTCTTTTACTCTTGTTTGCAGTTCTCGGTCGGTTTCTCCGATGTAGGTGACGGGCTTGCCATTCACTGAACATGAACATTGTATGCTGTAAATGATGTTTGAGTTCTGTTCTTTTGGTAGGTGATGTTTCGCTTTGCTGCAGAGGATGCTGGATATGGTTCGTTGTGGTTTTGACACCAGCTGTACGCCGATTGCCCGACTTGCACGTTTTAACTGGTAAAACGACGGCCCTGTAAATGGTACCGAAAACCGAACTGGAAGAGACTGGTTGTTCGACCCCGCTGGGGCAGGGAGGGCACGGGCCTTGAGCTTGATGTCCTCAGCGGTTTTGGTGATGGTGGAATTGATCGTAGTTAGTGGGTATCCGTTCTGCTGGAACTTTTCTTTGACGAATAACAGCTCCTTCTCTCGGTCCTTGACAGTGCTGCAGTATCTGTAGGCTCTGATGGTGTCTGCTCGAATGGCCGCTGTGAGGTACCGAGGTTCTGTGAAAGACTGGAAAGGGACGACCTGATTGGTGGCGCAGTCCTTGCGGTACACCTTGGTGATGAATCGGTCTTCTCCTCTTCTTATGTCGATGTCCAAAAATGCGAGATGTCGGTCTTTTTCCAGTTCAGATGTCACGTTTATGCTGCTCTCCTTATTGTTCAGGACTTGGACCCATGTGCTCAAAGCGTCATCATCTCCTTCGAACAGGATGAGGTAATCGTCTGCATAACGACAAAACTTGGTGACTCTTCCACCACAGGTTGTTGCCAACTGTGCTATGTCTTCCTCCCAAGCACCCATATAGAAGTCTGCTACTAGCGGAGAATAGCTCTTGCCCATTGCTAAGCCGCTGGTCTGTCTAAACCAGCGTTCTCGGCCTGCATCTTCTACCACAGCGTGACAATGATTGATGGATAACTGCAGCAAGTCTGCGACAGAGTCTGGTTTTAGGGAGGTAACGTCCATTAGCGCATCTTGGTTGGTACGTAGCAGATCACGGATGAGGTTTATGGCCGGCCCGGTGGGTATAGAGGGAAACATCGCCTCCACATCTAGCGAAACCAGACGACAGAAAACGCCTGCTCCTAGAGTCCGCTTACATCCGCACTGCTGGCCGTCGTGAGACGGTACTGACATCACCGAACGACGCCAACATCAACCGGAACTCTGGGAGCAGGTTTCACGACAGGTGGCTTCCCATTATACATAGCTGTAGCTCTAAATAGTTTTGATAACTTTAACATATGTTTGTGATCAGCTAGTTTTATATTATTGTTATAGGATTGTCATATATTGTATTTGTATTATATATTTTATATTTATATTTATATTGATATATAGGATGGCAGGATGTGTTTCTCAACTTTTATATATTTTTGTAGCTTTTTACATAACATTGACATTTGTACTAGTATTTAATGTGTGAAGTACCTACCGTTATTATTAGACACTTTTTCTTAGTTTTATTAACTATGATGTTGCAATGAATCTTATATTCTCTTTTTAGCTCTTTACTAACCATTAGCATTTTTATACTAGCATATGATGTGCGTCAATTACCTACCATTATTATGCTGTACTGTATAAGCTACCCTTAATCGTTGAATATCAAAATATGATAATTTGCGTTGTTATTAAAATGTGCTTCAGGTAGGTAACTCTCTTACTCGTGCACGTTTCCTGGAATCCTTTTTGGGACTTGTTATATAATTTTTGTAACGTGTCTTGTCTTCCGATGTCCACCGATCGATCCGACTACTCGCTGACGAAGGCTGATAAAATATAGCCGAAAGCTCCGAATGTTTTTCATTTTCACTAGTGGAGAAGTCCTATATATTTATATAATTCATTCACATCCACTTATCATGTCATTTCGTGAGATAGCCAAGCTGCAAATCATGCTGGAAAACCCGGTGCTCAATATATCGTATGCCTTGAAACTAAAAATTTCCGAGGAGAAAAGCTAAAAACCTGCTTGAAATGTACCCCAAATCTTCCCCAGCCAGGCAGCCACAGTTTTCAGCTATTTGTGTGATGAGAGCTCTGACGTCACGGGGAGTAATCAGCCAATTGATGCCCTTGAAGTCTATTGAATATGGTAGTAGTTGGCAGATCATGACGTCATCCACAGGCAGATATTTATGTTCACCCTTGGGGAGCATTTTAAAAATAGAGCTCATTGTACATTTTTCAGAGAAATCATGGGCATTTTAATTATTTTCGGCTAATAATACCCCTAATTATACTGAATTCCTGGATTCGACCAAGCCAAGGTACCACATTCCCGTTAAACATGGTGTTTTTCAAGAATAAAACGGCCAAAATTTGGTCCTTTTCCGGGGCCAAAAGATAATATTCTAGGTTTTGGTAGGAGCCATTGCCCCCTTGGCCCGCCCTTGGATCCGCCAGTAACATGTCCCGTGGTCTAACTATTTACCATGAAATCTTGGATATTTTGAACGTATAACAACGTAGCCGTTCAAAAACCCACCGTTCGAAATAATTTATTGAACATCGTTTGATGTTTTAATAGTGTCATCCCCCATCTCTGTGCCAATGCTTAGTCAGAATGGAAATTTGGGCCTGCAAAATCAGCATCTCCTAAAAGTATTTATTTTGCTAGGATTCACCGTTTTCAATGCTTGACAAGACTCGCCACGTCACTCATTGCTTTAATCCCACCATGTTAGGTATAATTAGAATGCTGAGTGTTGAGCCTCTTTATATACAGTGGGCAAAGAAAAAAAGTTCCGCTAGGTGACAAATGGTAACACACGGTTCAACACAGTCGGAATGTATTTCAATATGTGTTACAATAACAACAATTGATGTATCCCCGTCACATTCCAGGTATTTAAACCCCCTGGAAAGACAGTTTAGTACTTGGTATGGCCTCCCTCCCGTTTTATGCACTCCTGGATCCTGTCTGGCATGGATCTGGCCAACTTCTCCAGCATCCCCTGCTCCAAGTCAGTGCACCACATCAACTTGATCTCCTCAATGAAGTGGGGGAGGGAGGTGAGCTGCATCTCCTTGATCCTGGCCTTCATGATGGACCAGAGGTTCTCAATTGGGTTGAGGTCAGGAGACTGGCCGGGCCACTCCAGAACAGGAATGCCATGATCGCTCAGCCAAGCCATGGTCAACTTTGCCTTGTGACAAGGAGCTCCATCCTGCATGAACATGCCCAAGTCCTGGATCTCCCAGAAGGGTAGCATGTGCTCCTCATGCACTTGGCGGTAGTTGGAAGCATTCATGGTTACCCCCTTTGATCACAGGAGAAAACATGGTTGGACGGCCAGATCCAGAAGCACGTTTGACCGTTCCACGGATACGGAAACTCTCCCAAAGCTTCCTGATACCACGGCTAGACACCCCCAGCTTCTTCGCCGCGACCGTGGTTGACATCCCCTCCTCCAACCAGGCAACAGCCCGCGACTTGTCATGGTCAGAAAGCACCATTGGCGAAGCCTCGCTACTGTCTGAAAATTCGAACACGAATGAGAGCGTTTATTGGGTTCGCTTGTCAAATTGACTTTGTGTTCGCGTTAAGAAACGTGCCAATTCCACCAGGGATCTTCCGCCAGTGGAGAGGGAACTTCCGCCGTTACAAGATGCTTCTTTAGAAAGTGTTCCCATTAAATTCCATGCACTGGTTTGATAGATATGAGTACGTTTTTACCGGAACATTTTTCTTCGTCCACTGTAATAACGGTGCACGACTATTAATAACTAGTGATAATAAAAAACAATAACTAGCTAGGAACGCCACGTCACGTGGGACATTAGTAGCGGAATATTGCAGGTTACAAACCAATTTTAGGCCTATAAATAGAAAGTTGGATAATCACGGTTAGACGGACGTGCGCAGTGACTTCTGGTTGCCTGGAGACCGGGTGGCGGCGGCGTCAAAAGAGGAATAGCCCATGCTAAAGGAATAAAGGCATGTTCAGTAGCGGATACAAGGGGGCTAGGAGGCTCATCCCTCCCCCCAATGGCTAAGTGCCTATAGTTAATGCATAACCAGAGGTAATTCCGAGGCAGTGACGGGGGAAAGTTGGAGACCCCTATACTCCCCCTAAATGAAGTCCTGGATCGCCACTGGAAATTTGCATACCGTTAAAACATACATATATACTCAGTTAAGTGCTTCGTACATCCTATGATTTGCCTTAACCCTCCTTGGTTACACGGTCAGAACAACTTATCCCTCCACCTCAAATCATCATTTTAGCAGCTTAACTTCAGGTGTTGCATATGCATGAAATGGCAGCTAGGCGTATAGGTATTGTTACATGTAGCGTGTGTGTTGTATTGTCAATGCGTCTGTCAATTGAAAAAAAAAACTTGAAAAGCTACAACACATAGCTACTAAGGACTCGAAGCCGGCGCCTGGATTTTTCCCGCCAATCATATCGACACACCGAACTCATTCATAAAAACTAATGTTTGTTTTCTAGTGCTATCAACACCAGACACTGTACTAACACCTAACCCATATATCCACCCACGTGCACAGGATGTCTCTTACACCTGTCCCCCTCATTAGGTCCATCAGCATGCACAACCACGGTCATTTTTACTACGTCGCATGTAGATTATCCGTCATGGGACCCCACCCTTCTTCCCCGACCGAAACTTGAACTCGGCGTTAACGGTGCCCAGAGTGATCTTTCTCACCTTTGTGCCCGCAGGCAATCAGCGGCCAGCGGATGGCGACCGCTGATTGGTGGAGGCGCGTTCACTTGTATTGCGAGAAATTCAGTGGAAATATGTCCATGGAAATGATGGAGCTTTCCACTATGAACCAGGAGATGTAATTGAATTATGTTTCCAAACATTCCTAAACATATTTTGCTCTTTATTGACTTGATTATCTGCTTCACCATCCAAGGCTGCTCTTCGATACAGGCGAGACGGCGGCAGTCAGCACAGGCTAACCGGCGGCCGAGTTCACTGAATTCAGGAGTGACACGAGATGGGTGTATGCTGAGTGGAGATGGCTGGAGCCCCGTCCCGAAGGTAACCGAGGGAACCGAGGGAAGGAGGAAAGAGCCGTACATAAAACTACAAATTAAGCCATCACCGCCTGGGGGAGCCTCCGCCCAAATTTCGTTTTTTTGGTGAACGATTCTGAGCCGATTCGAATGAGACGTGCGTCGCTTTTCAGGCCTCTAGTGTGATTAATTTGACAACTTATGACCAAATATTGACGTCAGGTCAGGTCAACGAGCTATGACGTCATTACTTAACAAGTTTAAGGCGATTCTGTTCTTCTAAAATGGGGCTGACAATTAGTGATTAGGTTAGCCCACTTGCTTTTCACGCGGCCGACCCGGGTTCAAGTGACACCTGACAGGCCGGATTTTTTTATTATTTCAACAACTTTCTTCGATGTGCTAACCGTATTGTGAACAAATTGTTAAGTGCAAAATATGCATTTAGTTCAACTTTTGTGTATATCTCTCGCTTTGCTGTATCTTATGGACTGCATCACTGCTCCAGTATGGATTATGCAAAAAAAAAAATTATCCTCCAGGTATGTATGTGCATATATACATTGCTGACTGTCCTTTATGTCTGAGGACTTTCCTTGCTCGCTAAAATATTAAGTTTAGGTTAGATACAGAATGTCACTATAAAACTATGGAAAACGTATTTGTCGATCACTTTCTCTTATTTAAGTACTTCATTAGGACTTTGCTTCACCTTTTTGCTAGGGGTGCCCAAATCACCTTTGGGGATGCCCAGCACATTATTGGGTGTGCTGGAGTACAGCCAAAGAGATAGAAATTCACATCCCTGCTAACACCTGCCAATACCGAAAGCCCAAATTTGTCGCTTGAAAACCAATATGATGTCTTCGGGTATTCTCACGGTACTTCGCACGGATCAATATGCCAGCTCCAGAGCATGAGATCAGTGTTGTTCGCCGGTGAGTGATTCAGCTTTAAGCTCGTTCAGAAGCTGCAAATCCGGCCCACTGCTGTTTCCGCATGGGAGACGATGACACGTCTGTTCCCACGTATAATTTCCGTTCTTTTGAGGCGTTTAAACGTATTCTTTTGTGGTGGAGACGTGCAGCACAATCATATAGCCGGCAGCCGGGCTGTGTGGACTTCCAGCGCTGTGGGCGGAAAATCGCACCACAAACATTCGTGATGTGAATCCGGCCATACTTGAGCGGAGCTCTGAAGCTCGCAATGCCATTACCGGACGCGTGCGGGCGCCCGCTTTGTTCCTGCTTATTGCTCAACGAGGTTACGATCAACAGCGGACGAAAATCCGTTAAGTCGGTTAAATCGGCCTGGTGGGCACGCGATGGTGTTGGACCGCGGGGAGGCTGAGACCGAACCGGCCGTGGTCAGCCGCCCCAATGCTCGCGTCTGTGGCGACCGGTAAGCTGGGACTTCGGCGCGGGTTTATTCCCAGGTGACTGCAGACTTCCGTGACATATGAAGTGTTAAGGATGATTGGTATCATGTCGACTGTCACTGGAAGTTTATCAAGTCAGCAGAAGGTGGGCTGCAGAAGGAGAGTTGTGAAGTGGAGCAGGAGAGTTGGTAACTTAACCTTCGCCCGGGTGGGGGGTCTTTTTAGAACCCCCTCGGGTTTTTCCAAAGTGACCAAAAAACGGCGCGCAGCGCCGCCAAACTTGGTCTAGCTGTCCCTTCATCATTTTTACATCTTTCCTGAAAATTTTGGCTCAAGGTCATATCAGGTCAGGTCACCAGGCCAGGTGAAGTGACCTCACCTCAAAAATACTTAGGACCGCATAACTAAAAGAAGGGTTAATCGATCAAGTTGAAACTCATACCACATATTGGGCCCACCAGAAGCTACAACATTTGTTCCGGGATTTTTGATATTGGTGACCTAAGGTCATGTGCAGAGCATGACCTCCCATTGTCAATACATGGGAAAAATCACGAAATGAGCTTTTCTCAGTAAGTATGGATGGAATCAACTTCAAACATTGGTTGCGACTTGCTCTTAGCCCATTTCTGGAGCTGATGCCAAAATTTTTGACTTGTGACCTTTAAAAGGTCACCTTAGGTCAAATAAGCATTTTTGGTGTTTTTCTCTATAAATTTTGAATAAAATAAGATAGAGCTTTTATTTTGTCACCAAAGTGTTTGTATAGTCACTGGAAGTCAAATGATATACATCATGACTATACCAGGTCAAGTTGGGTCAGACCGTTGACCTGGGTCAGGTCAAATTCTTAAATTTGACCTGACATAGCAATATCATATATCATTCGATTCGTATTGACGAGATGATTGCAATGGTGCATCAACTATGGCTGTATCTTGTTTGGTTTGGAAGCTATTAGCGAAAAAGTAAACGCCCTTATGCATGGGTGGCTATGGGCATTCCCAAGAATATGCCCAATATCTAGTGACCTGTAGCTCCCTAGGCTTTGACCTGACACGAAAATGAATGCCACTGTAATGAAACCACATCTCAAGAGCTTTCGAATGGTGTTAGAAAAATGTTTCTAGCTATCATAGTTTCTGAGATATATGAGGTTTTCTTAGTACACCTCATATTAGCGATTTTGACCTATTTTGACCTCTGGTGACCTTGATATTGACCTGACAAGAAAAATGACCGAAGTATTTTCGATATCATTTTCGAAGAGCTTTCGATTGCCGTTTTGCGCTTTTTTCTAGCTCTCTTAGTTTTTGAGATCGTGGGGGGTCTTTTTAGCCCCCCACCAGGGCGAAGGTGGCTCGTACCCGCCACCGGGGCAAGGGTTAAGTTAATATGTAATAAGCGAATATATGCAGCAACCCACTGTGATAATGTATAGGTTTTAAGTAATAATATTTTCATCCCATACTTTGCTTGGAGCCTTTTTCATAGTCTGTGTTTACGTTAACCTTGACTGGCCAGATGGACATATTTGTTGAAGGAAGGTGCCCAACCTGCTATATTCAAATAATAGTAATTTATCCAATAACACCATCGTGTATGTCTCATCATTGACTTTCATTTGATATACGGCAAGGTCACTTTCTGACCTTTGATGACCTCAGGTCATATGAGGTCACGAGGTGACCTCTGGAGGTCAAACCACTGGCGGGAGGTCATTACGTTTCACATAGCGGAAAAAGGTCTGGCATTTTCCTATCCAATGTAGTTTACCAGATCTCAATAGCTCTAATGGCCTAAGAGTTATGCCCAGTTTTCTTTAGCATTGCATATTTGAGTGAAAAAAGCCTTTCGTGACCTAACTTGACCTCTGGAGGTCAAGTCATTGACCTGAGCGCTTAAACATATGAACTAGTTTCTTACTGAATTCGCGCGAGCTTTCTAATGCACTTTGCAGATTTGCGCCAACCCCCATATTTTCGGAGTTAGAGGGGGTCATCGATGGCCCCCGTAGGGCGAAGGTGGCACCGGACCCCGGCCCCGGTGGGGCGCGGGTTAAACGCAAAGCTTCACCCAGGTGAAAATTGATCATTCGAGGGAAGCTGGACACTTGTACGTCAAAAGAGGGTAGATGTATCTGGTCTATCTACGCCTTCCCAGAATTTTTACATTTCATAGTTTTTTTCCAGCGTATGTGCATACATACATACCTATGGCATCAGTCTCCTCGACCCGCACCAACCGGAAAATCATCCAACCAGAATATGGTTTCACGATATTGACAGGCGCAGCCTCGCCGTCCCAATGGACTGGGGGACGGCGCCCCTGTGGTTGTAGACACCTCTGCATGAATATTATCGGCTCATTTGCAGAGGCTCCAATCAGTCAGAGTAATGACGTGCTTGATAGCATCACACAATCTACTGGTAACCAGAGAACAGGATGCGAATGCACCATGTGGTCCAGATTGGTCCCGAGATGCGGTGGTGAAAGCAGTAGAGATCACACCATACGCTCAAAAGCTACCACTAGGAGCTTGTTTTTGTTCCGTTTAGAAGCAGTCACACGAGAACAGTGAGGAGTGTAAAAGTCTCATTAAAAAATTGACTACCAAATCAATAGACTCATCGGCGAAGGGTCTCGTCCTCTTGTAACAAAACTGGGGTTGGATTTGAAGTGCGCACTATAAAGTCTGCTTCGTTCCATCAGTTTTGTATCTGACGGAAGTAGTTGCCACTTAAGTGCACAATAGCAGACATATTTGCCAAGCAGGAAATCATTAGGGACAAGTCACGTGTTTGTTAAGTCGACCCAGGCCGTCGGTTGCATTTATTTATCATCACAGACGGACACAGTTTTACTTTCTTATAACCATATGCATCCATGATTTTCACGTTATCACGTCCTTGATGGAATCTTTGAAGGTCCTTGGAGGTATATTCTTCTTGTTTCTCGCATGTGCAGTACCATACTCTCTCAGTACCGACAATGATGAAGAACTTGCTTCAATATTAACCGATGAAGACATCGCGGCTGAGATTAAACTACTGGAACAGGATGAGGCAAAAGATGCATACACAATTCCTTCTGCCGAAGAGCTGCAGTTTCGCGCTGATAGGATATCACGTCTGAAGGAGGAAATTACGAGGAAGGGAGTGGTGCTGAAGCGTAAGCTGGATGAGACAAGGGCAAAACAGCGTGAAGCTCTTCAGCATTCTGAGAAAGTACTGGAAAGGCGGGATGGGCTGCTAGTGAAGCAGCGTGATATCGAGCAGAGCATCGATGAATACAATGCCAGAATTGCACAATATCTTCAGGAAGCGGAGCTTTTAGCACCAAGAGAACTCCAGTGGCCGTCAGAGACCCCTCATCGCTCCACTGAAGAGAGCATGGATACCACCCATCAGGATCAGTTGACGGTGGAGAAGATGAAACAGCGTATGATTTATGGAAATGATGAGCTTTAGCGTCTTGACATACTGGCGATTTTGGACTGACATTGGCTTCGAAAAATTTAGAATGTATCTAAGAAAAATTGTATCCCATCCAACGCACCGAAGCTGGCACCAGTCAGCACATATGTTTGTACACCAAAGTGCATATTGCGGGATCTTCTAAATCTGAGCAATTAAAGACCTGAAATGAGAGCCGAAAAATAATTTTCCTTTCAGCACTATTTGATAAAGTTAGCTTTATCTTTAATTTCAATGTTTCGTTCTTTTACACCCGCCCCAGTGGGTCTCTGACTCCTATACGGGATAGCGAAAAAAATGCGAGGGCTGGTGGATGGCTTATAAGCATTCATGAAGAAGCTACATCGGCCACTTTTTGGTTTAGGTCAATATTGAGGTCTCGACAGCTTAAAGGAGACAGGTCAGAGACGACTTTCTGGGCTCTAGTGTCTGACAGAGTTAAGTTAGAATCAAATTTTAGCACCATTCACTTTCTCTCTTTACGGCGAATCGAATGATGTATAATGTGACTATACAAAGCATAAGCATGACGTGACCTAAGGTCAGATTAAAGACATCATCTGACCTAGCTTGATCAATATGCATATCAATGGACTTGCAAGAATAATCCCAACGTAATGGCATCAAAATAAAAGCTTTTTTCTCATTTCCTGCAAGGTTATGGACAAAAGTTTAAACACATGCTTAGGCAGTCCCAGATAATCTCTCAGAGCTCACAGCTACAAATTTATAACATGCACCTGGAAAGGGCCTAGGATACTACAATTTGGAGATTTGGGAGGTATTCTAATCTATATGTACACAAATAGAGCCATTTTTACCCAATTCCCGTTTTCCCATGCATTATGTAAAGGAGATGTCATGATCCGTACATGACTTTACGTCATCGAATGTGATGCAAGTTTTAATTGGAGATATTGACCCTATTAATATTTACGCTATCTAAAAATCTTTTGGATGTGAGGTCACTTGACCTGCACTGGTGACCTGACCTCGGATGACCAGACATAAAAATGTTGGCAAAGGCTGCCGCCCCGGTAGCTCAGTTGGTAGAGCGTTGGGCTCCGGTCCGCTGCTCAGAAGCATGCAGTGGCAGTGCATGTCCAGGCTTGGGATCGGTTCCCCTGAGACGCTCCGGCGCTCAATAGTTTACCCGACGTACAGGTCGGCTGGCAACTGACTGGTGAGAGGGTGACCTGAGCGGGGCGGCCGTCCCTGTGCTTTGTGGGACGTTAAACTTTGGCTTCTAAATTAACCCTCCATTGAGGGAGCTGCTCGTTCGGGTGGAGGGGTCGGGGTCTCCGTGACAAGTCCCTTGATGACTTTAGTGAGACTCCGACTCCAGCAGCCTTACCAGGAACAACTTGAACAAAATTTATAAAAAAAGAATGGATCAAAGATAAGCTTTGCCAAGTACGGGGGCGATTCGCGCCGCCGTTTTTGGGTGCCGCCGGAAAAAAACCCGAGGGTTGTGTGTTCGAACACCCCCCCACCGGGACGAAGGTTAAGCTAAAACATATAATCTTTAATAGGTGCTGGATAGCCGTCTCAGTATCTGTAAATGAGAACATAAAAATGCCTTCCAAGTACCGACCTTGAGACAGTTTCCTTCCATTTTGAAGATTTGTCCATGGGAGCAAGTTTTTTGTGCGTTTCATGTAGAACGTAAAATCTCTAAAGCTTCAAAATATACAGATTGAAACATTTCAACTGGGCACATGGAGGTATTCCCAAAGAACCAAGAAAGTACACCCGAATACAGTTGGGTAGTCCGAAAGTCACAAGAACAAAGCCGGCCATTCTAATCATGCCTCTGGCTTTCACTCCCCTCCACTTTACGGCGCCAGACGGCAGCGAGTCGCAGCGTTTGACGGTGGCTTCCAATTAGCGGCGTATTAGTGCGGTTGCGTGCGTCCGTCCCTGCCATCGCGTCCCCTGGTGTACCCCTGCTGGCCCCCCGCTCAGCGTCGCTCGCGTCGCGTCGGGGCTGCTCGCCCGGGATGAGCTGACGAGGGGCTATTGTTTCAGTGACACTGGCCGCCGCAGCCGGCCCGCCCGGCGGCCAGCCATGTTTTCATGGCGCTGTCGTTAAATTTTTCCGGCTTGTAGAGGTCCAAAAGCGTCACCAAAGAGTCCAGTCAACCATCGCCGCCGGGGTAAATCAGGTGAAAAATCGTCAGCGGCCGGCGCCGCGTGGCCGAGGGTCTTCAATGGGAGCCCGGCCAGCTGCCCTCCGGCGCAGCACTGCCGCCACCCGACCGACAACAATTAATTCGTCATTATCAATTATTTCGCGCGCTTTTGAGTCGCAGTCGGCGGCGTCGGCGACGACTCTGGGACTGCACACCGGCGCCGGCGACTGCGAAGCCGGCGACGGGGGGTACGGCGCTGGGTGCCGTCCCACAACGGTCGGCCGCAGCCCGCCAGATTACAGTCGTCTTGGTTTGAGTGGAGCCGGATTTGCCGCGCTACTGCGGCCGTGGCCGCACAATGGCGCACAAAGGGCAGCGCCGGTAAACAAGGATTAGGCGCACGGTTCTGCCCCATCTGATCTGAATATGCGCCGCTCGTTGGCGACAGTGTAAAACATCGGTGCCTCGTCGGTGGTGCCGCTTCTCATGGACGAATTACGGTTCGCCGCACTCATTATCATATTTCCCATGTTACCACACCGCGTCACGATGGCGTATTGAGCGGTCTTTATCGCCCCGGCCGCTGTCAATGCACGTCACGCTCCAGCATCCATGCGGAAGCGAACTTGCTTTGTGCCACAGTCTTGATAGGGATGAATGAATCATAACGCTATATTCCATATGCTGCAATTTCATCGATGTGTTTGAAAATGGGAGTTCGTTGCGCGTAATGCATTCACACTACTGATGGGAGCTGTAGGACTTGTTTTATGACCGATTTGAAGCTTGGCATGAATTTGATGCAGATTGGACATTTGATTGATTCCTTGCTAAATTGTCAGGAATATCATAGATTCCCTATGCCCAGGGAAACACATGCAGGGCCCAGTATTGTGCTGATGTAATCTAGACCCTTGACCAAAGTAGACAGCGAAGCGCTGGAACAGGTCCTGATCTGCCTTTGTTCCCCTTCAGGCCAGGTTTGTGAGCTTGTCTCTGCCTGCAAGTTTTAGCACTCCCCCTCCCACCCAAAAAACGTTCTTAAAGCGATGCAATGCCTGTAGCTTTGGCTATGTGTGTCGAACACATGTGTTTCTTTTGTGTGCATGTGAGAGTGCGCTTGACTGTCAGTGCGTTGTCCCCTGTTTATTTCCCCATTCAATGACTGGAACTCCTCAAACGCCATACTTTAAGAAGAGCTTCTAATTTCTCCAAACCAAATACACAAATACGGAAAGGATGATCTTGCTTGATATAAAGTGTGCATCTGCTTCACTCCCACTGGTAAGCCATCGGCACAATCAGCCCCACCCATACTATAGCTAATGCCCTCCCTAAGTTGTTTTGTTTTCTGTCACCAGCAGTTGGCCTGTTGAGATGAGTGGCTATTGGGATCATTTCGCCGGCTGTGAGTGCCACTCCCCCGGGTTAGCCGCATTGTCTCACTGCAGCCACTGCTCACTAGGCTGGGGCAGGGACACCACTACTAAATATCCGCAGTCGCCGGCCGCGCGCTGGCAAAACTGCCGACGTAATTAAAACGGAGGTCGTTAAGGCCCCTAATCCCGCCAGTTTCTCGAGTTAAATTACTCAAAAGGAGATCGTTGATTTATTGCACCAGCCAACAGCTAGGCTCTCTTTGTTGGCTCCGGGATCAGTGTAGAAAACAGGGGACTATGAGGGGTGGAGCCTCGAATGTGTCTGCTCTTTCTCAGTCACCTCCTCTCTCCTTGCTCTATTCTCTGCCTTTCACGTAGAAAGAAACGAAGGAACCATGACGCCAAGCTGATTAACACGCACATACAAATACAACTATAACCATTGACATCTTTACTCGCTTACCTCTGTACTTTTAAATCAATTCATGATGCATTCTGCCAGCTTCCAGCATCCTGCTGCACTTCACCATAACAGTTCGATGCACGCCCTTTTACCCTGCAGCTGTGATTTAATATATATATATATATATATATATATATATATATATATTATATATATATATATATAACATATATATTAAAACAGCTTAATCACCTTATCAATCAACTGGAACATGCATCGGTGCTCAAGTTCACTTTTGAGCTCAGCCGTGACAATATGCTACCATTCCTAGATGTTCTCATGGAAGCAAACGGCAGTAAATTTCTAACCAGTGTGTATAGAAAACCCACATACCAAGGTATTACAATGAATGCGGATAGTGAATGTCCTGAGCAGTATAAACGTAGCGTACTTAAAGCATTCATCAGAAGAGCCATTAAACACTGTTCCACCTACCAAAAGATGCATGGAGAGCTGAATCGCACAAAACAACTTCTAGTATCCAACGGCTACACAAATCATGACATAGACACAGAAATAAACAGACAACTATCGAAAGCACAAAAAAACAGACAACCGTTACACAGACACACCACATCTACCACAGAAACAACATGAGCAGCGCACACAAAACAGATGAGAGAATACATAAGGATATCATTCGGCGCAACGTAGAGTACAAAAACCAAGAAAGACTCCAACTTCACATATACTACCAAACACAGAAAACACGCAACCTTGTCATGACTAACAAGCCAGTCGAGACAGTGCCGTTGAAGCGCACCAATGTGGTGTATAAATTATCATGTCCACATGAGGGTTGTAGACCTCATGCCGAACACTACATTGGTGTGACTACAACGACATTGTCTCGACAGCTCACCATGCATCTGCAGGATGGAGCCATCAAGCAGCATATGCAAACTACACACAACACAGAACTCACGAGGCAAACACTAGTCCAGAACACACACATCATCGCTTCCACCAATGACACACGAAAACTAGAAGTCCTCGAAGCACTACATATACACGAATAAAGCCCTCACTCAACATGCAAATAAACACACACCGAACACTTACGCTTTGTGGGGGATGAGACGATGATCAATGTTCATTTTTGATGAATATATGCCACATGTAACTGATGTAAAATGTAATTAATTTATGTAATTCATGTATCGAAATGTGGTAAATGTATGCGTTATACGCTCAAACTATGTTAATGTTCTTATAGGAATACCTAGATGCATCGTGTAGAATAGGTAAGGTAGCTAATAAGGACGTGGTACTGTTATAGTGCTCGTTCTCGCGTTATTAAGAAAAAAACATGTTTTCGAATTGTGGAATGAAAACTATGAGCAAATATTTGATGCTGAAGATGTCTGTTGAAAATACAGTGGGCTGTTTGGAAAATACAGTGGAAACTAGTCCTAATTAATGAGTTTTGGTGACCTTTTAAACGAATTAACGACTGAAATCAAAATCAACGCACGAAAAATAGAAAAACTCCAAAGAAAAATATCCAAGTGTTCGAGTGCTATACTATTCAACCGTCATTGCCTCAAAGAGAACATATTGCCGAACTATTCGAATATATATATATATATATATATATATATATATATATATATATATATACATCTAGAAATTGTCAGTGACAACGATGAATCTAGAAAACACCTTTTTATTAATCGTGATAATACATTTGCTGGCACAGACGCGTTTCGGTTCCCTTCTTCAGTGCACTCAGCAAATATTGAGCGCCCTGAAATATTTGCTAAGCGCACTGAAGAAGAGAACCGAAACGCGTCTGTGCCAGCAAATATATTATTCTTATAAAACTATGTTTTCTGGATTCATCATTGTCACTGTTACTTTCTACATAATCGTTTTTATGAACCGAATATATATATATATATATATCAATGTTTCTAGTTAGGTATTAATCCACTACCTTAAACTCCAAAAATAAAGTCTGGCTTTTACCCAATTCACCCTTGCATTGCCGCTCATTTAACCATTTTGTAGTCTAAAGATGTGTGGAGTATCATTCCAGTTAAATCAGCATCAACTGTTACTTCATGATTCTCCTGCTCCTTTCTGGCCATAACAGATTAATGCGGGGCAACATCCTAATATCAATGTCATTCCGTTTCACTTCAAGTTGACTCGTCCCATTCACTGCCGAAAAATATGCAATAAATTGGCACGTCCCATCCTACTCCATTGTTCCCAGAGAAGTTTGAAAAAATCTGTCTTTTTTCGTCCCGAATGAACCTGGAACTTTCCTACCGTTGCGTTCCATTCAATTCCGTTCTGAAGTTCCCCTCACGCTTCGCGTCCCGTGCAAACCTCCTCCTGCCGTTTAACGTTGGCTCTCAGATCATAGACATGGTGAACACTCGCATTTCCTAATCAAACACAAAACGCTGATAATCGTCAACGAGGTTAAGTTGGAATGGTTTGATTTATTGTTGTTTTGGAATCGTTCAGAGTTTACCGCGCACTCTTCCAAGCCTTAAATTGAGCCTCATTCAACATTTGGTCTGAGTCCTTATAATTTCATTCAACACTTACTGCACTCTGCATTTAAGTCAAATCTTGGCAAGCGAAAGAAGCCACCGCATATCTCCTTCATGTATGATTTGCTCGCCATTGAAGTCCACCCTATGTAATCTATTAACTGTTGGCAAACCAGGGCACATTAGTGCCGACCAGACTGTAAGCGGTCTTCAGTGACTACAATGCTCTGCTGCGCCGACTGCCTCGTTTAACACGTGGCCTCTCAGGGGGCTGAGGTGGTCGCCATCCTCAGCATCTACAGGTGATCCGTCTTCTCCCACCAGCCTCCCGCCGGGCGACTCCAAAGAGCAGCTCCTGCAGCCGGCTCTGTGTCCAAAAGTAGCCGTCTCCGCCCCACAGCCGTCCCGCGACCGAGTGTGTGACAAGGCTCAAAGACATTCCATGGCGACGTCTTTTGGCCAAGAGAGGTGACAAATATTTTCCAGAGAAGACCAGGTTTGGAAAAGGAATACTTCAGAGAGCTATGAATTCCATCCTCTACATCAGCGCTGCCCATACACATTTTGAAGAATATATATGCTTGGTTTATATTTGTACTAATTTATTTTAACATGAAATTTTTGTTTCCCTTTTGAAAGAAACATGCCTTCACAAGCTTTCAAAGTAATATAGCTTCTGCATTTTTGTATCACCGCCACTGCTGGGATCATAGCCTCTTGGCGGCCACAATCGCGGTATTCGCTCCCTCAGTCCTCAGTGCTCACCGCGCCTCGAAACCCAGCCTCTTTACATCAGCGCTACCTTGTCGAAACGCAGCTCAGCTGAATTCCATCTCACCCATAATGGCCACAATCTTACCTGGGGCTCTCCCGGTCCTTCCAAATCCCACAGTAGCAAACCACCCAAAGCCGGCCCCGTCGGCGGCCCGCCACTCGGCCCCGCCGGCCCGGCCGGCCCACATATTATCCATATTTCGGGGCCGGCTTTCACCTCGCGCTTATTGATGTCGACGCGGCTCTCATTCCGTATATTTCATCGTGATTATAGTATCGGTGGCGGTCCCGGGCCGGCTCAATGACGCCCCGCCATTCACCGGCACCGCATTCAACTCGTCTGCCGCGGCGCACGCTCTGTATAAATGTTTCACTTAGGGTGCGCATTCAGCCTGGGGCCGGCCGCGTCTGGCTTATCGCTGTTTATGTTCACTGGTACACATCTGACATGGAAGCCGGCCGCTCGGAGCTGGTGTAGCGCCGCTGTTTTACAAATCTTTTCAAGTGTCGCCGCCGCAAGAGGACGGCAGCCGGCCTGAGAGCGGCCCGAGAGGGGAGGGTGTCGGATTTGTGTTCGCATTCGTTGCTGGCGCTGCCTCGTAGGGTCGTCACAATATTTTGTTGGACGGCGGGTGAGCGCGGCGTCCCGCTGCGGCTGGCTTTGTGGTTGGCCCGGTCGGGTGTCGCGCCGGTTGAATACAAGATGCAGTGATGAAATTGGGGAGGTTTTGCGGCAGCGGCTGCGGCTAGCAGGCGACAGGGTCACTGGCAGGGTGGAGTGAGGGTGCCAGGTCAATGTGAGGCAGAGATGGTGCCTCTTGAGCTTGATTCTCTACGGGTGAGTATGTTCTTTATGTGACTTGAGTCTGATAAATAAATCATGTATGTTATTTGTGGCTGAGAATTCTACCCTACCCTATCCAACACCATGGTAACTGGCTTTGAAATTTGAATATATATGTAAGTACCATGAATTTTGATTTTTTGTATAACAAAGCACAAACTAGGGGTCATTTTTTTTATTCAAACCATACTTCAGCTTAGCGTGATGATAAGGTCCTATCCACCGGATTAAATTAACAAGTTTTGACTTGATAAGGTTCCACTTAAGTGTGTACCACCGATAATGTTGCATCATTATTTCACTTCACTACTTTGTCAAGAATCGGTGACTCCACCGCGCGTTCTGCATGGGCTACAGCAGTGGCGGATTCCGGAGGGGGGGCTGGGGTGACGCCAGCCCCTCCTCCGAAATGTTAGAGTGCTTATAGTAACTACGTAACCGGAGGTTGCTCCGAGGCAATGGCGAGGGAGGCTCGAGCCCCCTAGCCCCCACCAAATGAAGCCCTGGATCTGCCACTGGGCTACAGTCACTCTCTGGAGCTGCGGTCCGACATAGCAGCCGACGGCCACAGACCACACCCTCATCGCCGCCATACTTGTGACGTAACGAGCTTCACCGTGACGTAACGAGTGTCGTCCATCAGCTGACCGCCAATTTACGAGCGGCCGTATATCCGCGCCACGAAACGCTCCGACATCGCGCGCTTGTTAACAGTCACGTGACCGGCGTGTTTGGCCGTTGACTGCAGCCGGCCGTGTACCACGTGACCCGTGAATGTGATCCATCACGGCACGGTGGCGCAGCCGAGTGGTCCTCTGAGGGCAGCCGCGGCGCCGGCCGGCCGGTAATGGCCCCACTCACCACGCGCCGCAGATAATTCGTATTTCATACTGGTGCTGCGAGCGGCGGCTCCTGGCGGCTTTTGTCTGGCGCGGTGGAGAGCGGTAACGGCCGGCCAGATGTACGACAATGGCCGTCCTGTCAGCCTGTCAGCCGGCTGATGCGGCTGACAGTAGTGCAGCGAGCAGCTTGAGCTGGCTGACACTTCCCTCACATTCGGGACATATTTTCTACCAGGAATCGATTTTAGCAGTGCGCTTGCCACTTGCCAAAAAAATTCTCGTATCCAAAGTTAGTTTTGATAGCACGCATGTATTGGGGGTTTACTGGCAGTAAGTATCTCCGGCATGAGACCCTCTCCTTTCTTTTGTAGCCTAGCACGCATTACTGAAAATGACCAGCCTATAACTTCAGGATGATGGAAGTAAGGAAGTAGAATTTCAATGAGGTCTCTCTCCCTGTCATGAGGAAAAATTGTTTGCTCTAACTCTCCCTTATAATTATTCCTGGTTCCGAGGAGGGATTCTGACAGTGACGGATGCAGGACTTCGTTTCGGGGGGCAGGAGGCTCGAGCCTCCCCGCCATTGCGTTGGATCAGCCCCGCCAATGCATTTACTATATACTTTTTGTTCGCGAAACATCTGTATTGTCAACTACATACAGCATTTAAGTGTGACATTACTAGTAGCGAACGATTTCGAACAAGAACATCATTCTAACACAGCAACAGCAAGTTCGGAAACATGAATGAACTGTCAGTGCCAACACATTGGGATGGTACTACAAGAAAGAACAAAACTGCCTTGATGAAAACAGCGCTTGCGGCAACAAATATGCAAAGGGATATGCAACACGTGGACTAGCATTTTCAAGCATTTCAAATTAACGGACTGACCCGTATGATCCTCCATTGCTCGCAAGAGAGACATATTTATTCCAGCTGAGGGAAAACAACTATACAGTGATCAGTCCGGTGCATTTACTATAGACATTCTAAAATTGGGGGGGGGGGCTTGGGCACCCCTTTTATCCGCCACTGGATTCAGAACTATTTTTTCACAGACTTCTGTATGAAATATGACATCCTGTAAAAATATGGAGCAACGATATCCCTCATACACTCATGGCTCTCTGTATTTGGCAAAAGCATGGATTGCTGCAGAGGTGGTACAGGTGTGGGGAGGACAAATGTCCAGGTTGTGTCATATGGTGCTTTGATAGGTCTCCGATAGTGGCGGCGAAGACGCTTACTGAAATCAGCTGAGACGAGAGGTGATTGTCTTAGAGAAGACGCTGCCCACTTTAGGAGTCAGGAAAAATGATATGAAACGTCTAGTGCAGCCCGACGAAACATATCAGCACAAAGTAATGGGTGGGAGTTTTAACTATCAAAAAGTTCAAATATTCTATAATTCTATTAGAGTCTAGTGTATGCTGACATGACTGCGAAACTGGTTCCGGGTGACAGAATGTTTGGCGCCAATGACACATGCGTCTCAATGTCCCCTGGCTTCTCCTGAGAGCGGACGCTCCCCTGTGTCGCCGCGCTGGGCAGAGACAAGTGACACGGAGTTCTGGATGGCCTGTCTCCGATCAGTCGTGTACGACACGTCATGTTTAGCCGGTAGAGCGAGGAGACAGGTAAGCGAGCCGTGTCTGATCAACTCTGCTTCTTTTCTGCTCGACCTACTGAGACGTTCGCCTCAACAACTGCAGACGCATCATCCCTCGCCGAGACGGACGTAGGAAAGGCATCAGTGGTGCTGGTCAAGTGAATGCGCCGGAGAAAACTATATGAATTTTGATATCTCACAGAACATCTCTTGTTTATTTTTTATGGGAAATCTGTCCACTAGTACCTCGTGGGTCAGGCGCATTAAAAACGCATCGATGTGTTACTATGCTTGGGTCGCCTCCGCAAGTGCCACCTAGAGCCCACTCCCGCCAAGGTTCCTCTGACCAGCCTGTGGACAGCTGCCTCAATCCTCATCTCAGCGCCAGTCATGCAAACGCGGCGAGCAGGCTTTGTTCTCGGCTGTTGTGGAAGACCAGCCGCCATTCTTCGTTCCGTACGACCGTCGTCTCCATTGTAGAATGTCCGGCACGGTCTGTCTGCTCTCTCTCTCAACCGTTGTCCATCCCACTTCCAGACTGGCCGCAACTGTCGCGTTTCCATCTGTCTGTTCGCCTCAACGGGTGCTGGACGGGGAAGGCGGCGAATTGGAATTCCATTGGAAACGAGATGGTCGGGACATCGGCGGTGGGTCGCCTGTGATGGCGCGACAACGGACGCGACGGTGTGGCTGGAATTCTAAAGAGGTATCGGACTGAAAGGAAGCTCACATTTCTCTTTCATAGAAAGAGAAGTCGCCACATTACAAATAACTTGAACACGGACCTTACGCTATGTCTGAAACAAAATGACAAAAATGGCAGTGAAACATTTCCCGTCAAATAGCTGCAGTCTACTTGTGACATGAAAAACCATGGTTTGAAGAAGATTTTTCTTAGGGTGGCATTTTGGTTATGTAAATGACAGGATAAATCGATGGCGTTATCAACAAGAGAAATAAAAAATAGCATATTCTGGCGTTAAGATTAGGGTTCCGGAAGTTGAAGTCCATCAAGAGCACTTCATTAGTAGGTCTTCAGAGTAGTTCAACCTCAGTTCGCACTGGGCCCTTATCTAAACAACAAACCTAGTTACCTCTGGGAGTATTGCACATATAGGAATTATGAAGCTCTGGCCTCAGCTCCAGCGCAGCGCAAATAAAAATCAATCGGTTCAAAGGACAGGCTTCGAGAGACATCTCGCCCGGTGTCGGAGTACCGCCTGGGGCGAAATCTGGTGTTCCTTCCTGTGACTTGGTGGTGGCTCTGTGTTAGACGGGATAGTGTACATTAGGGTGCGTCATAGCTTGAGTGTTCAAATATATACTGGATCCCTTTATCGGATTGATTTGTGTGGGATTGGACGAGTCAAAATATTCGGGCAGCTTCGAATCTGGATATGGATTTTGATTCTCCTGTTTGCCAATTCCGCTGCAGTTTAGGATGTGGATAGAATTTGAATGGAAAATTATTTGATGTGCAGACAGATATGTATGGAGCTTCTGACTTAGACCTGGATCTTAATTTTCATGACCACGAGGTACTCTAGTGCACACCGGCAGTGGTGCACGTGTTTTGACAGCAGAGATCCTCTCCAACAAGCTGAGGAATCAGGTTCAATGTGCATCGAATCGACCACCCTCCACATGTATACATGTGAAGGGTGGTCGATTCGACAATTCCTATCTGTTTGGAAACTTAAAGAGATGAAACGAACAGTAAGTCTTTTCAAAGTGTTTTCATTGTAACCATAAGTGTCGCCACCGGCAAAAAGTGGGGGGGGCCAGCCAAACTTCAACCTGATGCTGACAGAAAACTTTCAACGTCAGGACCAAAAACTGTTCGAATTTGGGCTCTTCGTTGCCTCCGCAGCGGCTGGATATAAGAATGTCCGGTTTTTCTCATTTTGACTGAGATCAGGAAATTTTTGGCCAAAAAGTGGAGGGCCAAGCCCCCTGGCTTCCCCTTTTCCGACGCGTATGATTGTAACCTAAACTCATTCATGGATTATAATTACTAGGCTTTAGGTCAACTGGTGACTTTGAGAGATCACATATATGACTTGATAAATGCAAAATGAATGTTAAAACACAGTTACGATGTCAAAATACGCTTTTACGCCAACTTTTAGTCATGAAGCATCAAAGAAACATTTTTTTTAGACAGTCAGGGATGTGGATTTCTACTTCTTTGGGGGTGCATCGGCACACCCAGTCATGTGCTGGGCACTCCCAATGGTGATTTGGGCAACCCCAATAAAAAGGTGCAGCCAAGTCCTAATGAAATACTCAAGGAAGAGGAAAATATCCATAAAATAAGTGTTCCGCAGTGTTTAGGTGGTATTCTTCATCCGACATAAAACTTAATACTTTAGCAAGCAAGGGAAGTCCTCAGCGACCATAGATATCAACATTGTATGTATGTACATACATACCTGCAAGCTGCAAGACAACTTATTGCCTACTCTATCACTGAGCAGCGATGAAGTACATAAGATACAGGGAAGAAAAACAGACACAATAGCTCAATTAACTGCATAATTTCTACTAATTAATCCGGTTACAATGGGGCCAGCACATCGAACAACGTATTCAAATTAACAAAGCACACGTCATGGATACCTTTGGTCTGTGGCGCCAGACGTTCTCAAACATTTGCACAAATGTGTTAACATTTGCGTGTATCGATATATCTTTATGCTGATATTTTATCTGCTGTCAATTGATAATCAGAGCCTCTTCTGTTAGGTTTCTGCTAGTCAATATCGTGCCATGGCTTGACAGTCCAAGGGGCTGCTATATCTAGTATCAAGATGAAATAGTGTTACCAAAAATGTAAAACTAAGATGGTTCCTGCATTAACCCTCGCCCCACCGGGGGCCATCGATGGCCCCCTAAGGTTTTTCCGGGATAGCAGAAAAACGACGAGGCGCAGCACCGCGGTTGAGGGCTCTACCTCTCACTGCGTCATTTTCCCATCATCCCTGAAATTTTTTACCACGGGTCACCCAAGGTCAGGTCACCAGACGAGGTCAACCAAGGTCACCTCACTTCACCTTTAGAGCTCTGTAAGAGCTACATTTCAAAGTCGATCGTTTTGAAACTTCCTACACTTCATGACCCCTTCAGGGTCTACAAGGTGTATATCCGGGATTTTTCGATTTCGTGCCCTGAGGTCAGGTCACGAGGCGACCTCTCCCATTGGAAAAGCATGGGGAAAAGCTATTTCATGATATAAAAGCCACAAAAATGATTGCAAATACTCAGACTGCTCAGAACAACGTTTTTGGACACCCTTTCACGGATCCCAGGGGTCATATTTGCCCTTTGACTTTTCCAAGGTCATCCAAGGTCACCAGAGGTCAAAAACAGTGTTTTGACAATAAATTTTGACCTAATTGAGCTAGAGCGGTGAAACAAACACCATCGTATTTGTCTTGTCACTGGCTTTCATTTGATATACGGCAAGGTCACTTTTTGACCTTTCGTGACCTCAGGTCATATTAGGTCACGAGGTGACCTCTGGCGGTCAAACCACTGGCGGGAGGTCTTTATGTTCCACATAGCGGAAAAAGTACTGGCAATTTGCTATCAAATGTACTTTACCAGGCCTCAATAGCTCTAATGACATAAGAGTTATGCCCAGTTTGCTTAATCATTGCATATTTGAGTGAAAATAGCCGATCTTGACCTAATTTGATCTCTGGAGGTCAAACCATTGACCTGAGCACTAAAACATGCGAAGTAATTTCTTACTGAATTCACGCGAGCTTTCTATTGCACTTTGCAGATTTGCGCTAACGCCCATATTTTCGGAGTTAGAGGGGGGCCATCGATGGCCCTTCGGTGGGGCGAAGGTGGCGCCGGACCCCCGGTGGGGCGCGGGTTAATATTCATTGTGCCACTACTCAACTTTAAAGTCAAAATTCAGGCTGACATCACTCCAAAAACAAAACTGGTTCTTTATGACGTGCAGTGAAGGGGTCTCGGCCTATTTTTCCGTGGTGGCCGAAGGACCATTTGCAGCCAGAAAACGCTACTTTGCCACTTTTGAGAGAATTGATCAGCGCATCGATTGGTGAAAATTTTGAACATCTATAAAAAATTGCCTAAAAGGCTTCAAAATTAGACCTATATTCTAAGACCGTCGTAATCGCTTCATCGCACAAGTTCGCCTGCACTGTAGACCGAGTAGTGACATAATAGCGTCATATAATCGGGATTATATGTCAAGGTCACCTCACATGAAGGTCAAGGTCAAAGGTCACCGGTCAAGGTCATTGACCCTAGTATTTCGGTCATATGGCATTACTCCTTACGACATATGTTATCCTATGACTTCATAGTCTAGGCTACTTAATCTCTAGTTCTAGGTCACAGGTCAAGGGCAAATGAATTTTTCAAGATCAAACTCTCTTTCCAACACAAAGGCTGCTATAGTGTCACTTATATTGTGCATTATTCAGAATATGTCACATCGTTACGTCATAGGGCTGTGATCGGGACTGCCCGCACACATCCGACAGATTAATAATAATTTTTGGGGCTTATCGACGCACCAACTGCCAGGGTCATATGGCGTCGCCAACTCTTTCCCTGTTGGAAGGGTTTCTCGGGAGCCAGCTTGCTCCTTGTTCAGGGAAGCCGCCGGGCCTTGAACCCGGTTCGGCTGAATGGAAGCCAGCTACGCTGACCACTCCACTACCGCGCCCCCATCCGACAGATTATCGGCCCGCGATGGAGTGAGCTGAGGCGCACAGCCACGACACCCGCAATGCCAGCATGTGGACTCTGACGCCGATGCGCTCTGAGGTCGGTCGCCGCCCTTTTGTGTCACAGAGGCGCTTCTACGCTCAACCAAATAGGAATGTGACCTGGTGCACCCCGCTTTCGACATTAACTGAGAGCGGCGCTGATATGCCGTGGTGCTGAATAGGGATGGAAGTATACTTAAGTTTTCGTTGGCATATGATGCAAATGTGTCGATCAATGTCTGATGTGTATGTCCAAACATGTGTGTATTTTAGGCTGTGATTCCTGTATACTCTTTATTTACAGTTTGACGTGGACAAGTGAAAAGCCCTCTAAAGTTGATCTTGTTGGAATAAATTTGATTCTGATTCTGATCTTGAATAACTTTGACCTCAAACTTTCCAAGAACATCATGGGTACCTTCACCATATAATCCTGGCCCGCTTAAGTGTATTCCGGCTTTTTTTGCATAATCACGACATGTTTTAATAGGTTTCCAGCACGGCCCAGATTTAACTTTTACTACCTCGTTTGACCTTGAAGATATTGATCTAGGTCAATGAAACTTGGCCGTATGTAAATCACTATCACCCCCACACACCCTCTAATGGGCTTTGTTCTAATCCTCTCGGTTTTTTTAAATATCAGAGGGCACTTTAAGACCCCCTCCACTGTACGTTGACGCCAGACTCCTCTCCACCGCGCGTGTAACTGCAGCAAAAATGGCCAAATTTGAGGGAATTCCCTCGCCAATGGGACGCAATCCCACCCGGCGGGGAATGCATCCCTCAAACACACGAAGCAGGGGCAGTGTACCGAAGATTTTGGAACTCGACCTAGGTGGGCCCGCGTAAATGTGTTCGCAAGGTGCACCGTCGTTAGCTGCTTTTTCAAAGACACTAAATAGACTCAACGTTCGCCTGCCAGCCCCACCCCCCTTTCCCACTTCCGTTCATCGCCAGTGCAGGGTTCATCCCCTCCCTCAGTAAAAAATATCCGTGGTAACGCCCCTGGTAGTAGTGTTTTGAAAACAGCCTTTATAATTAATTCTCTTAATGTTGTCTTATTTGACAGGTTTCGGATTCGGGCACCCCCAGTTTCCGAAAATTCACGTTGATGGATCCATAGAGAGTGTCCTTGAACAAAAACAAACCGTCGCACAGGGGCGCAGCCAGAGCTTTCGTATGGGGGGCACACCAACTTTGAGGGGCACCCCGGGGAAAAAGGGCACTTTTTAACGTAACCTGAAAAACTTACTGTATCTTTGTTTATATCATTTTTTGGGCATCTTTGGTTCAATAAAAATGCAAAGAAATCATTGACGGAGAAGGAAAATTCGATTAAAACCGAAAAAAGGAACAAAATATCACCAAAATGCCATGGAAGTAGCCAAAACACTACTTTTTTGGGATAGATTTAAGGACAGCCAACTAATGCAAATACTTAACATCAGCGGAGCATGTGATATCTGTTACAACGTGCAGGTTAAGGCATATTGGAGTCGAAACTTTTTTTGTTATGCCCACTGGTTTTGTCGTGACGAGTGAGCCCTGGCTGAACACGGATTAAGTTCCTTGCCTCCCACAATCGCCGTGGGACGAGGAGTGGCATAGTGTCTTTGGAAGAACACATTTTTGCTGCCGGAAAAATTTGGGAGATACCTTTTGAACTTGTTTATTAAGTTCCATATTCTCAAGGATCGGTCCCAGTTAAGAGTAAATAAAAGGTGAACAGGCCGGTGGCTTAGATGGGGATGGTGTGACGGGGCTGAAAATTGTAACAACTAGTTCTTCATTTAAATTAATTAGTAGAAATCCTGGTTTAGGGGACTGTGCTCTGAGCTCAGGGGCACATGCCTTTTTATCATCCCTTACCAGAATCCACCAGTATGATAAGCAATTTATATAACCTGCGGTGCCAAGGTAACACAAGCCGTTTTAGAGATTCCTCATTCCTCGTTAGCTCCGTTTTACAAGGGGAGTTTCCATTGTGTTCTTATTCCCCATCTATTCAAGACCAGCTCTGGGGCCCCCAAATGTGGATCAGAGGCCCCCAGAGCAGCTTCCCCCATCCCCCAGTTGTGCCTCCAGGGACTAAACTAGCTCAGTGAACCCTCCCCGAAATGATGGGAGTTGGCCTTGTGTTATTATTATCTGTCTATTCAAGACCACCTCAGGGGCCCCTGATGTAGATCAGGCCACAGAGCAGCTCATTCTTCACCCAGGGACTAACTAGACTAGCTCATTGGTCCCAGAGATGTGGTCATCAGACTAGCTCATGGGCCACAGATAGGCTCATAGGGCCTTAAACCAGTTCAAGAAGCCCCAGAACAGTTTAAGGCGCCAGATCACCTCAGGGGACCTCAAGCCAACTTAGGGGCTCTCACAAGCTCAGCGCCCAGACCAGCTCAGGGTACACTCAGAACCTAGACCCACTCTTGGGCCCCAGATCAGCTCTTGGGGCCCCAGATCAGTTCAGGGGCCTCAAGTCAGGTCAGGGGGCAGGATCAAGTCAGGGCCACTAAATCAGCTCAGGAATCCCTCACCAGCTCGGGGCCCAAGCAGTTCAAAAGCCCCAGAGCTGCTCAGGGAACACCAGATCGGCCCATAGGGCACCAGATCAGCCTCGGGGACAAATAATCAGATCAGTGGTCCCCGACCAGCTCGGGGCCCAGATCAGCTCGGGAATACCAGATCAAGTCAGGAGGCACTTAATCAGCTCAGGAGCCCCATACCATCTCAGGGGCCCTCACCAACCCCTGTGGGCCCAGCTCAGCCCAGGGCCTGGCAGCTGCTCAGGAAATCACGTAATCACACCAGGAGGTCCAGGCTAGCTTAAAGGGCACCATACTAGCAATGTAGCACCAGACTAGCTCAGAGGGAATCAGATGGGCTCAGGAGACACACTGATGACTCAGCAGGCACCAGATCGACCCAGGGGGCATTAGTTAAGTTCAGGGGGCAGTATATCTGCTCAGGGTGCACCAGATCGATCAGCTCAGGGGGCAAGTTCAAGTCAGGGGTACTAAATCAGCTCAGGGATCCCTCACCAGCTCGGGGCCCAATCAGTTCAAAAGCCCCAGAGCTGCTCAGGGGACACCAGATGCCCATAGGGCACCAGATTAGCTTAGGGTACAAACAATCAGATCAGTGGTCCACGACCAGCTCGGGAATACCAAATCAAGTCAGGAGGTACTTAATCAGCTCAGGATTCCCATACAATCTCAAGCCTCATCAGCCTCTGTGGGCCCAGATCAGCCCAGGGCTTTAGAGATGCTCATGAAATCACGTAAGGAGGCCCGGGTCAGCTTAGCTCAGGCACCAGATTAGCTCAGAGGGCAGCAGATGGACTCAGGAGGTACCAGATCGACTCAGGGGCATTATTGCATCTCAGGTGGCACCAGATCGATCCGCTCGGGGGCTCAGATCAGCTTCCAGCCCCCGGACTATGGCAGGAGCCTAAATCAGCTCAGGGAGCAACATAACAGCTCAGGGGACACAAGGTGGGCTCAGGGCCCACCAAACCAGCTCAGGGGGGACCAGACCATCTAAGGAGACACCAATAATCAGTTGAGGGGGTACCTAATCAGCTGAAGAGGCAACATATTGACTTAGGAGACAGAATCAACTTGGGGAGGCATGAGATCAGTTCGGGGGCCCGAATCAGCTCAAGGGGCACTAAATCAGCTATTAGGGCACCAAACAAGCTCGGAAGCATTACACTAACTCAGAGAGCATTATATAGGTTCAGGAGGCACAATTATTTGCTCCGTGGGGCACTCGATTGACTCAGGGGCACCAGATCAGCTTAACCCTATTTCCGGCAGGGGGGCTAATATTGCCCCCCCTCAGGTTTTTCAAGAATATCTCCGAAACGGCTTGCGATAGAACTTTGAAACTTCCTGACTTTTCCTAAAACTAGTACAGGCAGGTTTTCTGAAATTGTCAATATTATATATTTACCAGGGGCGGAGGTATGGCTGGGTTTTTGGGGAGGTTCTATCCACAAACCAAGTATTATCGTATGCGATGGGTTCTTTGTAAAAGGAAGCCGTCTCTGCTGATCCTGATACCAGTTATATGGTTTTGTTATATCATTTTTTATGTGAGATGATAGTGCATTCACAATTGTCACTATATGTATTCATCAGGGGCGGTTACAGCAGTTCAAAATGGGGGGAATGTTATCAAGAAGGACTAAACGTTAGTAAGTGAGAAGACTGCTTACAGCCGTGCCAGGGCGAATACAATTGGGTATATGAAAATTCAAAATAGTTATAACCAAATTCTAGATTACCAGAGGCGTGTCCAGTCACTACACATTTTCAAAATGCATATTCCCAGCCAGTATCACCGCCGCGACTCAATATCGTTGTATATTAAAAATGTGTTTCCAATCACCCCCATCCGCCCCCCCACGACGAGAGTCCTTGATCCGCCTATGTCACCCCCTTTCCCAGAGCTGCCATGGGAGGGTAAAAATTATCAGAAATAAATTTCAACTAGTCGAGAGACTAATATACTCATGCATACCACTCGCATATTGTTGGTATGTATTTTACCCCACTGTTTTACCTTACTGCATCCGCCCCTGATGAGTTTTTCACTTTTTTTCTTTTTTTTATGTGTCAAAGATGCCAAGCAGTATATCACGGCTTCTAATCCGCGTAACAAAAACTTTTTAGGTTGTATATATTTCCCCTCATAGTCCTGGTCCTGGAACTGCCATTGAATTTCGAATTTTTGCGTAACTCGAGTATATGACCATTTTGGGTCAATTATTTGTAAATCTGAACTAGTTTTGTGAAAATCGTACAACAGAGACAAGGGTTATGGAAAATCTAAAAAATACACAAAAATTGTATATTTTGCACGACCTTCTCCTTAAAAATCAAAATTTTGAAATTTTCTTTTTCAAAATAAAGTTTAGCGTCAGGGGAATCTATAGCACTTTGAATTTTCAAAATCGGCAGGTTAGATTACGAGATCTTAGGGGGGCCGATATTGCCCCCCCTGCCGGAAATAGGGGTAGCCGGGAGCCTGACGGAAATAGGGTTAAAGGGCAAGTTATCAGCTCAAGGGGCCAAGACCAGCTAAGAGGCCACGAGATGAGCTCAAGGAGCACCACATCGGCTTTACCCGTACGATTATTGGCGACAATGAGGCATTAGGTGGACACATACTAGGTGCCCATACTCTTCCCGGGTGCTTGGAAAGGCGATAGAATACCCTAGCTGACCGAGAAAGGTATTAAGTTGTCCAACAATAGTTGAAATCGCTACATGCGGTCCAGTTACATCTAGGTTCAACGGCTAGGGCACTAAATTTCGAGTGGCACGGCCCAAATTGGGTACACCACCTGGCAATCAAAAGGGCACCCCGGCAGTGATGGGGGCACGTGCCCCCTGTGCCTTCCTGGCTGCACCCCTGGACAGTAGTTCAACTCCGGGAGGCATTAAATAAGCTCAGAGGGCCCGGATCAGCTCAAGGGGCACTAAGACAGCTAAAAGGACTCCAGGCAAGCTCGGAGGCATCAAACTAACTCAGAGAGTATTTTATAGGCTCAGAAGGCACACTTATTTTCTCAGGAGGGCACCAGATTGACTACGAGGGCACCAGATCAGCTCAGAGGGCACATGATCAGCTCCAAGGGGCACCAGATGAGCTCCGCCCGTACGATTATTGGCGACGAAGAGGCATTATCTGGAAACGGATTGCGTGCCTATGCTCTTCCCGGGTGCTTGGAAAGGCGACAGAATGCCCTAGCTGACCGAGAAAGGTATTAAGTTGTCAAACAATAGTTGAAATCGCTAAATGCAGTCTAGTTACATCTAGGTTCAACGGCGCAGGGCACTAAATTTCGAGCGGCACGGCCCAAAGAGGGTACACCACCTGGCAATCAAAAGGGCACCCGGCACCGATGGGTGCACGTGCCCCTTGTGCCCCCTGGACAGTAGATAAACTCCTGGAGGCATTAAATAAGTTCAGGGGGCCCGGATCAGCTCAAGGGGTACTAAGACAGCTAATAGGGCAGCAGGCAAGCTCGGAGGCATCAGACTAACTTAGAGAGCATTATATAGGTTCAGAAGGCACAATTATATATTCAGGGGAGGGGGCACCAGATTGACTACGAGGGCATCAGATCAGCTCAGAAGGCACATGATCACCTCCAGGGGGCACCAGATGAGCTCCACCCGTACGATTATTGGCGACGATGAGGCATTATCTGGAAACGGATTACGTGCCTATACTATTCCCGGGTGCTTGGAAAGGCGACAGAATGTTTTAGGTGACCAAAAAGGCACTTAATTGTCAAACAATAGTTGAAATCGCTAAATGCGACCTAGTTCCGTCTAGGTTCAACGGCGTTGGGCACTAAATTTCGAGCGGCACGGCCCAAAGGGGGTAAACCACCTGGCAATCAAAAGGGCACCCGGCACCGATGGGGGCACGTGCCCCCTGTGTCCCCTGGCTGTGACCCTGGACAGTATATAAACTACGGGAGGCATTAAATAAGTTCAGGGGCCCCGGATCAGCTCAAGGGGCACTTAAACAGCTAAAAGGGCACCAGGCAAGCTCGGAGGCATCAGACTAACTCAGAGAACATTATATAGATTCAGAAGGCACAATTATTTTCTCAGGGGGGCACCAGATTGACTACAAGGGCATCAGATCAGCTCAGAGGGCACATGATCAGCTCCAGGGTTCAAGACCAACACTCAGGGGGCACCAGATGAGATCAAGGGGCACCAGATTTGCTCTGCCCATACGATTATTGGCGACGATGAGGCATTATCTGGAAACGGATTACGTGCCTTTACTCTTCCCGGGTGCTTGGAAAGGCGGCAGAATGCCTTAACTGACCAAAAAGGTACTTAATTGTCAAACAATAGCTTAAATCACTAAATGCAATTTAGTTCCATCTAGGCTCAACGACATAGGGTACTAAATTTCGAGCGGCACGGCCCAAAGAGGGCACACCACCTGGCAATCAAAAGGGCACCCCGGCACCGATGGGGGGGCACGTGCCCCCTGTGCCCCCCCTGGCTGCGCCCCTGCCGTCGCATATGACTTCTGAGTCTCGACATAGAGTTTTAGTTTTCGCGGTATGGAGTCAGAAAGGCAAAGCTCGCTAAAACATAGACAATATTTTGATTCCCGACTCAGGTGTTGTACCTTTTCACTATCCAGCACGGACGAAAGCAGCAAGTGCTTCCCTCTATCGGTATAATATCTTATTTTACCTCGGCAACTCCCTCTGGTAGTCTCAGTCTCCATAGCTCTTGCTATGGTTAAGTTTCAGTTTTATGCACGCCTCTCTCCTTCCTTCGGTTACCTTAGAGCCGGACCCCACTCCTCTGCACTCAGCAGAAACACATCTCAGTGCTTCTAACTTCGGTTAATGAAATGATAGATCAACTGCCCTGGATAGATCATGCGTAATGCACTGATGTATAAAACAAATTGCGTTACAAATACAAAGAACAGCAGCCAAAACAGACAAGAAGTGGTTAAGTTGAGGAAGCTAAGCGGTTAATCGCAGATGGGGAAGAAAATAACAATTAATAACAATGGGCACGTTGAAGGCCGGTAATGCATTTAAACAGATTACCGGTGAATTGAACGGTATGACCATTCTTGGTATATCTCTGTTTTTCTCTTTAAAAAATGAATAGAGGCATACAAGCTGCATATTTCCAAGAAGGAGGTGATAAAGTTAGGGAAGTTGGGGAATAATGACTGCATATATTTTCCGGTCTTCTTATAGTTCACATTTTTCCAACCGTTACCGATCAATTGTCCGGTGCGGCCGTCCTAGGTTTAACTCGGCCACCGGCTAGCCTGTGCTGACTTTAAGTAAAGGTATCTTGGTGCTGACTGCCACTGCGCCGCCGCCTTGCCTGTACCGAAGGGTAGCCTGGATGGTGGAGCAGATAATCAGGCCAATAGAGAGCAAAATATGGCTAGGAATGTTTGAAAAAGATCATGCTAATACATCTCCTGGCTCAAAGTTTCAGGATTTATCATTTTCATGGATACATTTTCGTTGGATTTCTTGTAATACAAGTGAACGTGCTTCCACCAATCAGCGGCCGCCATCCGCTGGCTGCCGCTTGCCTGCGGGCACAGAGGTTAGAGGGGTCACCGTGGCCTCCGCTGCCGCCGAGTTCAAGCATCAGTGGGGAGGGGTCGCAGGCGGATTATCAAACCTACATATGCGTATTGAGAATGGTGGTGGTTGTGCCTGCTGTCAGACTGAGGGGTTACAGGGCATCATCATCATCATGGTTAGGGTTTAGGGGCACACCGACGTCAGGGTCATATGGCGCCCAGAGGGGATACATGTGTAGGAGACGTGCGCACGAGGGTGGATATGGGTTAGGTGTCTGTATTGTATGTGATGTCGATGTCGATTCTTCATTAAACTCCTTCTAAAACTACTTTTAAAGCTACTTCATTAAATAAGTTCGGTACGTGAATATGCTTGGCGGCAAAATTTCAAACGCTGATTTCAAACCTCAGGTGTTTTTTGACACGGTAAATTTTGGAGCTTTTAAAAAAAATAATTTTCACACATTTATTGGCAATATAATACACACAGTAAACGTGATATACACACTTGGCTGATATTTCATGCATATGAAACACTAGAAGTATAAGATGCTAAAATGATTATTTGAGGCGAAAGAATAGGTAGTTCTGACTGACCGTGTAAACGAGGAGGGTTCAAGGCAAATCACAGGATGCACGAGGCTGTTACTGAGTAGGTATATATATATATATATATATATATATATATATATTGTACAGCATGAAAATCACTGTAGTCATCTGGCATGGGCCATCCCCCTATCACAACCTTTCGATGCTGTCGCCACCCGGTCTCCAGGTAGCTAGAAACCACTGTGCACAGCCGTCTCACCGTGATTGTCCGATTTTCTATTTTAAGCCGAAAAATTGGTTTGTGAACTACAATATTCCACAATTAATGCCCTGGGTGACGTCACGTTCACACTTCGTTGTTGTTCATCATAATAATAAGTTAGTGGCGTAGTTAGTCGCGTACCATTATTAGATCAAGACGTTCAGCACTCAGCTTCCGAATTATACCTGACTTGATGGAAACGAGAAGTGATTGACGTTATAAGCCATGGCAAGCATTGCGGATGGTGAAAACTAGTAAAATAAATATTTATTTGGAAGATGCTGATTTTTTCAGCCCAAAATTGTCCGTAATGAACAAACATTGTTACGAGGATGGGAGAGGACATTAACAAAGCATCAAGCAGCGTTGAATAAATTGTTTCGAATGGGGAAATTTTTAACGACTATGTTTTTGAGTTTGTTCAAAATGTTCAAAATTCCGTTGTAAAATATATATAGTACGGTAACGTCCATGAAAACGGTAGCTGAACGGCCTCGAATAGCGATGGGCTTGGACCACTCTGCAGGTTTGTGAACTGGAATTTGTCTGGGGGTGCCCAGGCACCGTAATGAAATATTGACTTAGTTTCAAAATGTCCTTTAAATGAAAATTTTAGTCATTTTGAGGATTGAAAATGTGTGATGACTGGAACAAATACAATACTGCACCATTTCTTTTTATGTGTTGGTCATTTACTTTTTTTAAAAATTGGGCTTTCCCAAGGATTCTAGGATATCCACACTCCTGGAGACACACTGAGAGAAATTTTCACTAGTTACAACCTCGTAACGAGGGCTTCAGAACCCTTAAGTTTGTGTTCTAAATGTCTGCATCATTAGAAGCATTTACCAGTTTTTACTCCAAAACTAACATTGCGGGCCCAAAAGTTGACAAGACAAGGCTTTGACCAGGGTTGAGTTGGTATTAATCATCGACCATCGTATTCCAACGAAGTGCCTACAATGATTAAAATACAATAATCAGTCTAGACGAAGTCTTTACCGGGTCTACAACTGTGCTAGATTTCTTACTCTAGTAACTTACCCAAGAACAAGGCTTTGACCATGGTTTAGTTGGAGTTAATCAGTCACCATCCTATCGTAACTAGGTGATTACCATGCTTAGAATGCACAGACCAGGTCTAGACAAAGTCTTACTCTAGTATCTGAACTAGGAAGTAAGATTTTCAGCTTCAGTATGGGTGAATTATAAACCAGTGGCTAGGGCTACAAAAGTTGGAAATATATCATTGATTTCTATTTGAACCCCATTAAAATTCCTCTTCGTTCCTGCTGAAAAACATTGATCGCATCCGAGGTAACTGCATTAAACCATGTTTCTTTGTTGTTTTTCTTTATTAAGAGAAATGAAACACATGACTATCACGGATCGTAGTAGTTGCAAAATATTTGCACGAATGAAAAACACGAACATCATACCGCAATCATCTTGGCCATCTAAGCCACCCAGCTCAGTCACCTGGGCCTCTCCAGATCATTCATCTGAACCTCTCCTGCTCAGCCATCTGCCATCACCCCGCATCCCAGTTCTTTGATGATTTCGAGGACGTTTACGTCCTTTACAGCGAGGACACTGAAGGCCAGAAGCGGCTTGTTGCTTTGGCCCTTTATATTCAGGCTGAAGACGAACTGGCATATGATCCCCTAAGGAGGGCTTCATTGGTCCATCCATCACTAACACCTCCACGTCATTCACATACTGTGTGCTCTCTCAGTGTGCACTCACAGCTTGGATGTTGTCATCATATGCTCACCGACCAACACACTAGGGCCTTGGGAGCTCGGGCTGAAAATGAGACGCGAGGCGGTTAGAACACGGTATCGGAAACCGGTGTGCAGATGTATTCTTTGTTTGCGTTCGAAGCTCTTGGCGAGACCAATAACCATTTGCGAACTCTTTTTGGTTAGGTCATATTGAGGTCACCAGAACTCAAGCAGGTTCCATACAGTGGCCGAATCAGGGGAGGGGGCGAAAAGGCTGTTGATACCCCAAACGAAAAGCTCAGTGAAGAGCCATATTCCCCCAAAACTATACTTTTAGACATTTTCCGGCTCCTGCCCTTTTAGTCATAGCAGGTTTTGGTGTTTAACTCAACCATTCAACTATAAACAGAACCAGTCAACCGTTCAGTGTAAACATTGGACCTAGGTCCTCTCGATATGGAAATCGCTTTTGAGTGAATGGTCCTTGAATAGCAAAGCAAGCATATTGTGGTCAATCTTTACCGGGCTATTTTTGCTTTTCGACTTCGGCTGCCCCTCCTCAAACCTACTGGCCAGATCCGTTACTGGTTCCATATGCCTGAGAATCCCTGGCTCCCCATAGCCATTTCATTTGTATGCATGGAAGTTCCGTAACAGGTGGTAATTGGACACTTGGCATTCCAATGCAGCTGCTTACCTTGAAGTCATCCCTTTCAAGTCCCGCCATTTTAGGACTGCCTGCTCCCAATGTCTGAGGCACGACACTGTAAATTGTTGGTCTAGAATATGCCTAATAGGCTATACACTAACCAAAGAAACTTTTCCACCGCATCCGCCAACTCAACTACACCGCCCTGCGCACACTCCCCGTGGCCTGCGACTGGGGAGGCGTTTAATTACGACAGGAATGAAAAACGCGTAGCGCACGTGCATCTTACACTTCCGGTGTTCCGTGACATTAAAATACCGGTCAAATGTGTGCCGCATTTGTAGTATACGACCATCTTGCCAATGCATTAGCAGGGCTGTCCTACTGCCGGCTTTGATCATACGGGACCATAGGCGATCCGGGGCGGGGGCACGCCCCCGATCGACCCTCGGCGCCCCCTGAAGGTCGTGGCGCCCCTGAAATGTCGCTTCCCCCCCCCAGGATGCGAAGTCGGCGCCCACCGAGGATTTGGCGCCCACCTGATAGCTTTTGCCGGTCTTGGCGCCCCCTGGTCCGGATGGCGCCCCCTGGTCCGGATGGCGCCCCCTGGTCCGGATGGCCCCCCGAGGTTCCCCCGATGGCAATCCTGATCCGCCTGTCGGGACGCGTTGCACCTGACGCCTTGTGCGTGTTCGTGTATTCAGGGACGACTAATGTTGTTTTAAACAATACCTTACTACTTTTGTTTGCACGAACTGGGTTTTGTCCTTCTTTTCGTTGGTTGTTCGTTACCCATGGCTAAATTTTAGACATTGTAATTGGCAGGTGCAATGTTTAGCATGTGCAGTGACATACCTAAACAATTTTTTGGTAAAAATGACCTTTGCAACTCAATTTTGCTTGACGACTTATGCTAGCCCGAATCCTTAGCAACATCAGTATCGGAAAAACGGTTTCCAACGCCCTTAACATTTTTACGTATGCTTTTGCATGTCAAATAAGGTCATTTCAGATCACTGACTTTGACTGACCTTGAGCGGGCTCCGGCCCGCTGCCCAAGAACTTGCAGTCGCAATGCGTGTGCAGGCTTGGGATCGGTTCCCCTGAGGCGCTCCTGCGCTCAATATTTACCCGACGTAGCTCGGCTGACAGCTGACTGATGAGAGGGTGACCTGAGCGGGGAGGCCATCCCTGTGCTTTGTGGGATGTTAAGCTTTGGCTTCTAGATTAACCCTTAATTGTGGATGTTGCTCGTTCAGGTGGTGGGGTCGGGGTCTCCGTCACAAGTCCCTTGATGACTTAAGTGGGACTCCGATTCCAAAAGCGAACTGGGAACAATTTTGAAAAATTATAAAAAAAGTCACTAAGGTCTGTCTTAAACATGTTGTGCAGGACATTGGACCCAAAAACATGTGATATTCTCATTATACGACCGAACACAGCAAAATAAGGTTATCGGGGTTCCTTAGGGTCCCAGAGGTCACCTGAGGTCCCTGGTCTATGTTGCATGCTTAGTAGGGTTTCATCAAGTCAAGTGCATTGAAACCTAGAACCTAAGTTAGGCCCCAGTTTGTGCCAGACAGAGAGCTGTTCCTAGATCAAGCGCTGCGAGGAAATCGACTAATACCCCGCGCAAGCCTTTGGAAATGGTGCCATAAATATCCGAAGGATAGGATGCGGAAACTGCAGCTTATTAAGTGGTTTTCCGGTCTCATTCGGTTTAGTTTTTCTTTTAGATTTCAGCTAGTCTTTGTGTCAGCATTGTCTCAGCATGGAACGTTAATTCTGATATGATAATTCTAAAGGTAAGGAGGATTTGATATTCAAAATGATGGATGGTATGGGGTTGCCGTAGCTTAGTGGATACCTCTCATTTTCCAAAGCCATAGACAATCAATAGTGGATACAGAACTAAATTTCAGGGTGGGGAGGGAGGGGAGCATGAGCTTGAGGCTCCCCCTGCCATACCTCGAGCGGCCTCCAGCTATGTAGCTACTACAACAGACAATCTGGCATTTCGAGGGCGGGGGGAGGGGGTTGAGCTCCCTTAGCCCCCTTGTTTCCCACACCGTGGGCAATGTATTCAAGTCCCAATGGGTTCATGAGTCAGTTGAAACAATTATGATTGCCTCCTTAAAACCATGATAAAAAGAAGAAACCTTAGAAAATGAAAATGATGATTACCTAGAGCTATTCAAAAGCACCAAGTCATTATTAGCACGTGCACTGGAGGGCGCCTCAGATATCCCCACCTATTTCTCAAAGGTGGCCGGAGAACCGTGCGTACCTGGAAAACGCTACTAAGTGATATTTGAGAAAATTCATAAGCCTGTCAGTTGATGAAATGATTCGGAAAGTTGAATAATTTTTTTACTGATATGCTGTAAGCTCAGACCTGTATTTTGAGGTCGCCACAAGTGCGCGGTCGCATCAGTTCGCCAGCACTGTAGGCTGAGTGGTGACGTCACAACGTCATGTAATCGGGATGATATGTCAAGGTCACCTCGCATAAGGTCAAGTCAAATAGTTACAGTTCAAAGTCATACTAGCAATTTCAAGGGCATTGGCCTCAGTTATTCTGGTTAGATTACGTTACCCAGTGTGACTCATGAAAATAAAATAAAAACAAGGATAATAGGAGAGCTACAGAAGCAGCACATATAGCTAAAAATGATACTTTTAACCTTAGGCCAGGCATCATGAAATGGGCAAAATCTGCGGCTGTATTAGGAGTTGGTTAAGCAAAGAGAGAGAAATAATAATAGTTTATATAATAATAACAAAAACAATAATGATGATACAATAAAAATAGAACATTATTTAGACCAGTGATAAGTCTAGAATGTCTCGAAGCTTGCTTGTATACATTATAGAATAATTCATGAAGCGATATTGGAATATCCTCAAAAACGGTGCCTTTATAGTTCTGTCGCACGATAATTTTGCACAAAAATCCAAACGATGAAACTGCTGCATGTCTTGATGACGGGTTCCTTATCCCTCCCACCATAGATGCTGAAGAAGACAATTTTTGTCGAAACGCGTTCATCTGCCTGCTGTGTTGGTTTAAGTGTTAATACAGGCCTATGTCAATGAAAGTTTACTATAGTGAAGATCACTTAACACGCGCCCCGCTGGGGGCGAAATTCGCCCCCCTCCTGGTTTTCCCCAGATAGCTCAAAAACGAAGAGACCCAGAACAACAAAACTTACAGTACCTTATCCCTGATAGATTTTACACATCTGACAAAATTTTTGAGTGAAGGTCATGTCAGGTCAAGCAGCTATTTAAGGTCAAGGGACCCAACCTCAAAACCTAAAATCACGAGTTTAAAGCGGCGCCCAGAGAACATCAACGAACCGATCAGTTTGAAACTTCCACAATATGATAAGGCCATTAGGGTCTACAAATCTGCTATCTCGGAATTTTGATATTGTTGACCTAAGGTGGGGCCAATTTTTGGTCACCCTATTATAAGTCTATTGTGAAAAATAGAATGGGATCGTTTTCAGTAAATACTCGATAGATAAAGCTGAAAATCCTCAAACCGTCTATTCTTACCACGATCTTGACCATCAACTTAAATTTTTGAGCATCTGACCTCTCAAAGGTCATGTCAGGTTACGGGAGCATAGAGTGATTGTTTTGCCAATAAATTCACACTGAATTGAGATAAAGCTCTTATTTTGCTTGCATTGTGCTTATATTGTCACCGGGAGTCGATTGATATGCAGCATGACCATACCAGGTCATTCTGTGACCCTGACCTAGCTCGAGGTCAGGTCATTTTCACTATTTGACCCAGCAAAGTCATATTATACATCATTTGATTCGCCGCGATGAGAGGAATCCAATGATGCTCTAACTTCCCTGAGGGCAGACCTAGAGAGAGAAACGAACACTGCTCCTTTCTAAGCCTTTGGGACCTTTTTTGACCTATGCTGACCTCAATATTGATCCGACAAAAAATTCTTATAAAATCTCTTTGTCTTGTCAAGAGCTTTCAAACACGGTCCGTAATTTTCCTTTATGTTTCGTGGGGAATGAGATACGGAGGGGGGCGAAAAACGCCCCCTTAGCGGGGCGCGTCATGCCAGGGACCCCAGCGGGGCGCGTGTTAAGCCATCATACCCCAAACAGGCGTCAATTCTTAAAATCGGACGGGTAGATTTAAAGATTTTGGCGGGGAATGGGAGGGAATACGCCCTCCCTTCCCCGACAGGAACAGGGGTAGCCAGGACCCTGACAGAAATAGGGTAAAGTATGGCGCAAAACATGGTTATTGGCCCTTTGGGTTGGCGAGACCATGTTTTCACCAAATTCCATGAAGAAGGAATAGTGTGGTACTTCTTTTCGCTTTCACGTTATCTCTGTGAAAAATTGACACGTGTTTTCATTTATTTCGGTAAGCCATCTCTTTCTTATGGGTCCCAGCATTTTGGATATCTTAGAAAGTACAGAAAGCGGGAAAATATAGCGGTATTTTTTGCCGTTCCATGTTCTTGTCACCAATGAGCAAGGATATCAACTTTTTGCTGGTACTTGGGGAAAAGTTTTGATTCTGGCTGATACAAAATTTAATCTGTGGTCATGGGTGGATACAGAGGGAGGGGCAGACCGGCCAATTTCCCCCAAAACTCTGAGATTTTTGCCGATTGTCTTAAACATACATTTTTTCACGATGTTGGGTCCCGTGTCCCCTTTCCCTTCCCCACCGTCGGTCTGGATCCGACCCTGGCTGTCATCCTTTTGGCTGGAGGTATGGTGAAATTCGAAAGTATGCATATTTGCCGTACTTTGTGCATTGTATAACATGGTATGCAAAACATTGTAGTGTACAAGACTTCTAAGATTAGCATTTTTCGATTTTGAATGGCCTAACACGCACAGTGGAGAGGGGTCTGGCGTGAACGTGCTGTGAAGGGGTTTCTAAAGTGCCGCTCCTGAGATCTCTCAAACCAAGAGGGTTAGAAAAACAGTCATGGCTAGTCCGGTGAACATTTATTGGTATTTTTTGGAGGCATTTTAAAACCTTTGAGAGCCGATTGGATGTACCCAACTTTGAACGAAAAATTCAATAACTACTAGATAAAAAGAGATAGCATACTATGGGCTATATTTTAGCCACCCAACAAGCTTTGATAACTAAAGAGGACCCTCTGAGTCCTTAAAGGGAAAGACTGCACCATTTCAAGGATATCTTAAACTCAACCTTTTTTATTAGTGACTAGGAAAAGCCAAATGGATATCAACATTTCCAAAAGAAACATTCTAGCTTCCTTTTTTTGGTCACAGACCTATCATCCACCATGCCACGAAATCATTGATACATACATTGTAGCATGGGCACCGTTTTTTCGCCGAATTTACGCCTGGATACCGTTAAAAGGCAAGATAACTTATCTGGATGGGTTCCTGTAAAGTTTATTCACGAAATTCTGGTCAGTAGAGAACCAGCATCTTCAACGCTCAGTAAGATGAAAGGGAAGTGCTTAAAAACATCGACAAAACAGTACCCAACCAATTAACGCTGTGAGGCAATATGAGAAAGTTCGAAACACTGCTCGTGCCCTGATCAGCCATATGGCCGAAATGGCATGCCAATGGCCCAGCGGCGGGCGCTCATGTGGCAGAGATGAGACTCGCAGCGGCCGACACAGACAAAGCACTCATTTGCTGGCCGCCAGATAAGATCGGGTGTTGGCAGATGGTCCCTGAGCATTCAGCGCGAGGGCACAGAGAATACAGCCGGTCACGGCGATACCTCTCTGGTAATCCGTTCAAAGGCGGACCGTCCCCGGATCATCCTGTTTTGCGGCAGCAAGAACAAGAGCGGGGTGACTTGGGAAGTTTGCACACAACAGACCCATGTAAGAGGATCATTCCTCCTACTGTCGCTGCTCCCGACAGCGGGATAGGCAAAGAGCGGGGTATCAGCTGAAGCGAACGGAAAATTTTCCCAGTTCAAACTTTTCATGGGAACCTTAGATGGATCTCGGTAGCAGACAACTGTCACCGCTTTTCACCAGCTTATCTATATACGACTTACACTATTTCGTGGCCCAGAAAGGTACTGTCACTCTGTAAATAGGAATGTGATAGAAAATTTACTCTATTATGTTGAGGATCTGACTATTTTTGTGCTATTGCAACAAACCCGAATATGTAAATTGAGCAGATAGTTCTGATTCATAGCCGCTTATAAAAGGGTTGACGATGTTGCTTGCTCAAAAAACCCTTATGATAATCTATCTCAAGATGACTAAGTTGCCAGAAAAACTGGACAGCAGGGCGTTGAATATATTTAAGCTAAAACGAGCTCTCTTTTAGTGCTACCAGACACCCTGAGGCGCTATAACCTCCATTCACCAGCTCGTCAAACTGGAGGAAGGCGCATGGACTCGCCGTTTCATGTTCAAGCTCAAAAGCCTGAAGCCGCCCAGCATTGGCACTATCGACACCATTTCGCTCGGTGTAGCCTGAGCTTGTGCTGCTGCTCTGTTATCTGAAAGGCAGTGCAACCCACTTCCCAGAAACTGGATCTCGAATGAGCCCGCCACTTCTGCTCTTTGGACTTTAAAGTCACTGACACTTGAAGGAATGAGCAGGGCCGCAAAAAGAGGGGGTTGGAACATGTCCCCACCACAAATTGATCTTGGGGACCATGCTTATTTCAACTGAATAAAAAGTTTCTATATAAGTATTGTACGCGCTTCAATTTTGGTTGGTGAAGAGGGAGACGTTTGTCATTAGTCCGTCCCTTCCAACAAAGAGACCGTTGCCACTGCCCATGGTCAGGGGCCGTCGCGGCCCCACATTACGACTATCGTTGAATCAGCACTGGCTGCACCGACGGAGCTTCGTCGCTAACGACGGAACGGCGACGACCACCGCCGTTACCATTCGCAGAGGGAGACCATTTTCCGAGAGACGACTTCGCGGCGGGTGCATTAGTGATGACACGACGCGGCGAGGGAGCAGTCTGCTTCGCTATTCTATAGGGCAGCACAACTGACGGACGGATGGAGAGAGAGAGAGAGAGAGAGAGAGAGAGAGAGAGAGAGAGAGTGAGAGAGCAAGAGAGCGAGAGAGAAAGAATATATACACATCTCAATTTAAGTGACCCAGTGACTTTGTGATCACCCTTTCAAGTTTAAATGCAAAATGGGTCGGTGTACAGACTGCTCAAATCGGCACTGAACCATGGTCTGGGAGGCCTCTGAGAGTCAATTTGGCTCTACACTTATCGATAACCACCGGCTCTCTTCACGTCCACATTTACTACTGTCGCCACCTCGGAAGCGCAGTGCGATTCTCCGCGCGGCCGACGCGACTTCCGACGCCTCCGAGCCCGCTGATGAGCGTCGGCCGTCGTCGCCGACAACGTGCCGCGGCTGCCGAGCGACGCGCACTAACGAGCGGCGACGAGAGCGACGCGGCGCGGCAATCAGCGCCGACCAGTGGTGGCGACGCATCTGGTCAGCGGTCATCCCTCATCTCCGGACCACCTCCGCCGCCGCAGCGGTCATCGGCCGGAAATCAACTGCGGCGTCAACTTTCCGGGGCTGATTGCCATGCTGAGGGTAGCTGGACCAGAGTTTACAAATCAGTCGCCACGGTGTGGCGTGAGGCTAAGTCCAGAAGGCATAGTCAGGGCCGACGCTTGCTCAGATTTGATTTCGTCATTTTATAGGGGCCATCCCCAACAAACACATGTACCACATTACAAAGAGTATTAGGACACGAAAGGCGGTTTCCCGCTGTGGGGATTGAACTCATGCTTATTCATGCCATCCTGTCTGGGGTTGGGTAATGTAGTCACCAGACCACCCGGCCCCAGATGACAGTCCTTATCATAGACAGTCATAATCGGCGGAACGCAGGATAAGAAATGACTGGACTGTGGTGAAATTTTAAAACCACCACTGGTAAACTGATCTGAGTGGCTAAAAATGAATGTTTTACTTATGCTCCTAAGCAATTGACTACCCATTAAGGTTATGGGTATGAGTTTCATCTCTTTGATATGTTGTAAGTGTTCTAGAAGATCAAATCACGGCTTGGATATTCCCAAGATTAGCATGAACACTCAAATGATGTTTTGATGCTAAAAATAATGACTTTGGTAATGAGTATGTCTCTCTCTCTCTCTCTCTCTCTTTCACTCTCATTAAATTCTGAGCCCTGATGATAAGCGGACACACGGTGCCTGAGATACTCAGAGGTGCTTTAGTGTGCTTTCTGAGAGCCCCTATCTGCACCTTCCTAGAAGGTCTAGTGATAAGTTTATATCACGAGATGAGGACTTTGAAATGGAAGCCAAAAGTGAGATGGGGGGGGTGTGGATGCATTCCTAAACTTGTGAACCTAGGGAGAATATTCCTGCAAATATTTGAGCCAAACCTAGGTTTTGGAATTCTATCTTCTTTGGCAGCGTGAACTTTCTACATGTTCCCATCTTTGGTGTCAGTTCACTGCCTCGCTAAAGCTCTCCGAGACAGCTGATGTGATCTGACTGATCTGACTGATCTGACTGATGTGATCTGACTCTACCTCCCCCATTGATCGACAGGTCGGAATCTACCCTCCTTCACGGTGACGCCCCTGGCGTCTGCACGAAACAGGTGAAGGTATAAGCGACGGTTGGATATCCTAGCATAAGCGGATCCCGCGGGGGCAAAGGAAGCCAAGTGCCCCATACTCCTCCCCAATAGACTACCCAGCGCCCCACACTGCGCCTCAGCACCCCCGAAGGCAACCCAACGCCCCCCCCGAATTGCCGTTTTCTATTCCTCCCCTACCCCAGAATGCAAGTATTAGCACCCACACAAAGCGGTCCGGGACCAAAATGATCACTTATGATCCAACGTATTACCAAATGATCACTTATGATCCAATTTATTATCAAATGATCACGAAGATCACTTTGCTCACTTTGTAGCAATTCAATCCAATTACATCAGAAATCATCCTTTTTTAGCTACTGTGACCCCATCTGTGATAGAAATTCATATAAAGTGTAATGAAAAATCACCTGGCATCTCTTAGTAGTATTCAAATTGTCTAACTGTTCTCAATGTTGTTGCCAGCTACTTTGTTGTACGATTAACGTTCCGTACACGATAATACTCGGTTTGGGAATAGATTCTCCATAAAACCGAGCCGCAGCTCCACCTTTAGTGAAGATTGTTTCTCAATAACTTCAGGAAATCTGCCAAATTTAGTTTTAGGAAACGTCACAAAGCTTAAAAAAGCATATCACGAACTGTTTTGGAGATAAGCAGATAAGTTAGTCTATGAAAACATAGATAGTGGGTTGAATCTGCTCTCCTTCTTCTGGGCCCTGCCAAAAAAGAGCACCACCCTGTAGATCAGAGAAAGTAAGCATATAAGCAGGCATACAGGACGACATTCAATCAGCGGTGGATCCAGGGGGGCCAAAAAGGCATTTTCCTCCCATAAACGGAAAATGTCGGGGCAAAACAATGTTTTTGCCCCTCCCCTCAGAGCAGTCCACCTCCTTTTACCCTGACTCCTTTTAGTTTATAAGCAAGATTTTGGTGCTTCAAATCTAAACTTTAAACAGAAACAGTTGACTTCATTGTAAACGCTGGGCCTTGGATAGCAAAAAAAGAATTTTGTAGCCTCATCTCTCACCCCGTCGTTTTTTTTTTACTTGCATCTAGTTAGATTGTGGCAAGAAATTTCTCTGCGTGACTTTTTCTTTGCTTTTTACTTTGGCTTGTCCCCCAAACCTACCAGCTAGATCCACCACTACCTTCAATGCAGCGCTACGATAGACTTGATAAAGAAGCATGCTTTTCAAGATGGCTTAACTCACGCTCCACCGGGGTTCGGCGCCACCATAGCCCCACGGAGGATATCGATGAACCCCTCTAACTCCGAAAATATGGGGGTTAGCGCAAATCTGCAGAGTGCATTGGAATGCTCGTGTGAATTCAGTATTATTGTACTTGCATATTTGAGCGATTACGTCAATGCTTTGACCTCCAGAGGTCAATTTAGGGTCAAGATAGGCTACTTCCACTAAAATATGCAAAGCTTAGAAATCTGGGCATAACTCTCATGCCATTAGAGCTATTGAGATCTGGTCAAGAACATTTGATATTAAAATTCCAGGGCTTTCTCCGCTATGTGAAACATAATGACCTCCCGCCAGTGGTTTGACCTCCAGAGGTGTCACCTCTTCAAATAGCATGACCTGAGGTCACGAAAGGTCAGAAGGTGACTTTGGACACCAAATGAAAGCCAGTGACTAGACATACACGGTGACGTTTAATTTAGCGCTCCATGTTTGATTAAGTCAAATGTTACCGTTAAAATACTGTTTTTGGCCCCTGGTGACCTGTGCTGACCTCAGATAGGTCAAACGGAGAATATAGCCCTTGGATTCGTCAACGGGTGGCCAAGAATGCTTTTCTGAGAAATTTGAGCATTTACAATAATTTTTGTGACTTTTAGATCATAAGATAGCTTCTCCCCATGCTTTTTCTATAGGAGAGGTCACCTTGTGACATGACCTCAGGTCCCGAAATCAACAAATCCCGGACATAAATTATGTAAACCCTTAAGGGGTCATTAAGTGTAGAAAGTTTCAAATCGGTTGGCCTAGAAATGTAGCTATGGTAGAGCTCCAAATTTGAAGTGAGGTGACCTTGTTTGACCTCGCCTGGTGACCTGACCTAGTGTGGCCCAGAGCAAAAAATTCACGGATGGTGGGAAAATGATGGGGTGATAGGTAGACCCTTCAACTGCGGTGCTGCACCTCGTCGTTTTTCTGTTGTTCTTAAAAAAGTTTAGGCGGCCATCGATAGCCCCCGGTAGAGCGAGAGCTAATTCCAATATTATGAAATGGGACATGAATTACTTTTAGGAAGGAAGTATTCACATGAGTAATTAAGCGTTAATAACCAGTACCGGGTTTTGACTGTTGCTCAGATCTACGAGCCGAGTAGCTGGTACGTAGCTATACTGTGCCGCAATACCATGCCTGCCACTATGCTGTGCCGCATGGTCTCAACTGCATGCATACTGTGCCGCCGGACACTACTCGCCTGTAAAAAAGTAAATATACTTGTTGAATGCTGAACCACCGTGCCCGCTCCAGTACAGGTTATTGCTGATTGGACGTGGCACTGTCAGTTGCTCAATTGCACCGGGAGACCCATGGGTGTCGAAAGCAGGGGACGGAGAGTCCCGCTAACTCGTGAATCAAGGTGCACGTCTCCCCTCATTTTGGGGGGATTTGCCTAGGTTTTTTTTTGCAGATTCTCCCTATTACCTGCGTGGACTTACTTAGATGTGGTGGTGATGTATTCCGTTGTTGGCGGCATTAAATACATCTAATATAATCCAAGTGTGCCTCTCCCCTCCCCCCCCGTCATCGCCAGTCTGAGGTCCAGTAAAAACTCTGTGGCGACGCCCCTGGGCATACCTGGAGCTGGGATGCCATGGGAAATATTTAACGCAGTGACTTGACGCCCCTGATTCTTCTCAGCCTATGAGAAATGCCAAAACGCACAGATGTCGGGCAGAAGCCCCTGAAGCCGTCAACCCTATTCTTGGTTGGTAGGGAGGGGGCGGATTCTACACATCACTCGTTTTTCCAGGATGTCTCCAACGTGGTCCCGCCGGGCCCCGGCGATGGGGGGGTTGACGGGGGGACACGTCTCCTCTATTTTAAGAGTGGAGGAAGGAGTATATTCCCCCTTCCCCACTTTCCACGCAGAGGCCAATCACGTTGTCCCGAATACTGAAGTCGTCATAACGAATAATGATGAGCGGGCCTCCCGTAGACATACCAATTACAGTCACAATTTCTTCGCAAGACCTGACTGTTGATACAGACACCCAGCTTGGTCTCTCAGGGGCCCTTCACCAGCTCAGGGCCCGGAGACAGAAATCTCCAGAAAATTCATTTTCAGTGTGCCCTAGGACAGCAAAATGGGCCCAGCACCAACTAAGAAGCCAAAACCAACTCAGGGAGCCAGACCAATGTAGGGACGTGACGAGCTCAGGGTTCCCCAGATTTTTGTATTCTTATCTTTAACCCTCGCCCCAAGGGTGGCCATCGATGCCCCCTAAGGTTTTTTTCCAAGATAGCAGAAAAAAGACGAGACGCAGGACCGCGGTTGAGGGTTCTATCTCTCACTCCATCATTTTTCCATCATCCCTGACATTTTTTACCTCGGGTCACCCAAGGTCAGGTCACCAGGCGAGGTCAATCAAGGTCACCTTACTTCAACTTTTGAGCTCTATAAGAGCTACATTTCTCAGTCGATCAATTTGAAACTTCCTACACTTTATGACCCCGCCTGGGTCTACAAGGTGTATGTCCGGGATTTTTCGATCTCGTGCCCTGAGGTCAGGTCACGAGGTGACCTCTCCCATTGAAAAAGCATGGAGAAAAGCTGCCTTATGATCTAAAAGCCACAAAAACGATTGCGAATGCTCGGCTTGCTCAGAAAGGCGTTCTTGGACACCCTTTCACGGATCCCAGGGGTCATATTTGCCCTTTGACCTCTCCGAGGTCATCCAAGGTCACCAAGGGTCAAAAACAGTAGTTTGGCAATAATTTTTACCTAATTAAGCAAGAGCGCTGAATCAAACACCATCGTGTATGTCTCATCATTGACTTTCATTTGATATACGGTGAGGTCACTTTCTGACCTTTGATGATCTCAGGTCATATGAGGTCACGAGGTTACCTCTGGAGGTCAAAACACTGGCGGGAGGTCATTACATTTCACATAGAGGGAAAAGTTCTGGTATTTTCCTATCCAATGTAGTTTACCAGATCTCAATAGCTCTAATGGTGTAAGAGTTATTCCCAGTTTTCTTAAGCATTGCATATTTTAGTGAAAATAGTCCATCGTGACCTAACTTGACCTCTGGAGGTCGAATCATTGACCTGAGCGCTTAAATATGCTAAATAATTTCTTACTTAATTTACGTGAGCTTTCTAATGCACTTTGCAGATTTGCGCCAACTTTCATATTTTCGGAGTTAGAGGGGCCATCGATGGCCCCCGGTGGGGTGAAGGTGGCGTCGGGCCCCCGGTGGGGTGCGGGTTAAAATTCCACGGCCTAGCGTGGGACGCCTAAGAATGCAAGTAAAAGAAAACATGATTTTGTTGCCCACAGAAAGGAAGCACCGACAGATTTAAATGTTCGAAATACATTCCTTCTCACTATCGCAATATCACATACACTGAATCTGTGTAGTACCACACTGCTTTGCCTGGCTTCCTCAAAATGGTTGCCATCGCGTAGATGGGACACAGCTCAGGGGGTACCAAAGGGGCTCATTTTTGGAAGGATTTTAAACCGCCCATCGGTATCAATAAGGTTTAAAAAGCAAAGACCTAAAACATCAGCTCGGCGACGCAGTATCAGTTCAGGCGCGCTTTGCCAAACTCAGGGGGCCCTAAATCATCTCTGGAGGTTATAAAAGAAAATTGGAACAGCTCAGAGGCGCAGATCAGCTGAGGACCCACCAGAAGTTTTAATGGACCCAAGACAAACCCACGGTGTCCCTATTGACCCAGGGAGTCTCAGGCCAGCTCAGGGGTCTCAGATCAGCTCAGGGGCCCCACACAAGACAAGGAGCCCGCCATACCAGCTCAAGAGGTTCTTCAGACAATATATCGGGGTCTGTTTATTTGATGTTTCATATGACTGTTAAAGCTGTGGTTATCCATGGGGTCGATCACAGAAAAGTGGTAGGGGGGTGGGGAGGAGGCCAGTGGCCACCTGTTCTTACGCCTATGTTGGGCCATCTTAGTCTTAGTGGGCATTTACCGTGTATAGATATACGAGTCACTGGTAGCTAATTCAGGCATATTGATATATGGATAGCCCCTAGTGACATTTATGAACACGCTTATGGTTGGCAAAGTGGCAAAAGTGGAAAAATAAAATAGTTTGCTTAACAAGCTGTGAATTTCTTTCTAAAAGGAATCATTTTCATCCAGAATGCAGGCCAAATTCGACATGTGCGCTATTAGCAACACTCAATTTTTTTGCGTAATTTGGGCCCGTGCCCCAAAGTCGCACAATTCTGATTTTTATTTAACACAAGCCCCAATGGGGTCCCTGGCATGACGCACCCCGCGGGGGGCGTATTTCGCTCCCCCTCCGTATCTCATTTCCCAGGAAAGATAAATAAAGATTACGGACGGTGTTTGAAGGCTCTTGACGAGACGAAGTGTAATTATGGGAAGTATTTTTATGTCAGGTCAATATTGAGTGTCATCATAGATCAAAGAAGGTTCCATAGGCTTACAATAGGGCAGTGTACGTTTTCCCTCTAGAGTTTTACTCAGTGAAGCTAGAGAAAAATATTCATGCATCATTGGATTCTTTTTATCGTGGCAAATCGAATGATGTATAATATGGCCTTGCTAGGTCAAATTGTGAAAATGACGTGACATCAAGCTAGGTCAGGTTCATCGGGTGAACTGGTATGGCCATGTTACACATCAATAGATTCCCCATGAAACTATAAGCACAATGCAAGCAAAATCGTATCTGTATCTCAATTCAGTGAGAAGTTATTAGAAAAACAAGCACTGTATGCTCCTGTGACCTGACATGGCCTTTGGGATGTCGGATGGTCAAAAGCTCAACTTTATGGTCAAGATAGTGGTAAGGATACACGGTTTGAGGAATTTAGCTTTATTTATCCAGTATTTACTGAAAACGAGCCCTTTCTATTTTTCACCAAAAATTGACCCCACCTTAGATGAACAATATCGAAATTCCGAGATAGCAGATTTGTAGGCCCTAATGATCTTATCATGTTGTGAAAGTTTCAAAGTGATCGTTCGGCTAATGTTCTTTAAGCGTCGCTTCAAGTTCGTGATTTTAGGTTTTGAAGTCTAATAATAATAATTATTGGGGCTTATCGACGCACCAACTGCCAGGGTCATATGGCGCCGCCAACCTTTTCCCTGTTGGAAGGGTTTCTCGGGAGCCAGCTTGCTCCTTATTCAGGGAAGCTGCCGGGCCTTGAAACCGGGTCGGCTGCGTGGAAGCCAGCTACTCCGACCAATCCACTACCGCGCCCCCAGGTTTTGAGGTGGGGTCGCTTGACCTTGGACAGCTCCTACACCTAACATGACCTGACATAAAAATATTTGTTCAGATGCGTAAAATTGGTCAGGGATAAGCTGCTGTAAATTTCATTGTTCTGTCTCTCTTCGTTTTTGGATTATCCGGGGAAAACCAGGAGGTGGAGGCGAATTTTTGCTCCCCCCCGCCCCAGTGAGGCGCGTGTTAAGTATTTGTAGTCGTTCCAACCGTACATCATCAAAGCAATCCCTCCAAATCCAAAGACTGTTCCTTTCTGTACAATTTTTCGCTAAAAATGCAAATGCCTGAACAATCTGAATGCTTATGCAAACAATAAAACGTGAGACATTGTAATTAGTAATAAGCCATTTTTTACAATTTTCAGAAAACATCGCTCCATCAAACTCTCGATTAAAACCACCACTGCCTACTTACACGTCCGTACACGCTGACGACGCAGCAAAGAAAGACTGCCGGTGTGAATAGCATAGTCAACTGATCGAATTTCGATGGTGCTACCCTCTAGGGGCATTTTTCTTACGATTGTGCGTTATTAGGCACTGTATGTAAATCGGCACTTTCCCCTACTGTTGGCAGGTTTTGGGGCATATTCTACGAAAAACGATAAGATTTGCAGTGCATTCCTGAGAGGGAAAATATGCAGTGACAATTTTAAGCGGCTTTATCTGGTGTTTGATGATGCATCGAAAATGAGTGAAATAATTTTTTTTTTTACACCCCGCAGCTGGGTTTTCCTATTTTTATAGGACGTCAGATCAATAGGCGGTACCCTCGGAAAAAACACCCTGTGCTAACCCATCTGAAGGCTGGAGACTGATCCAAGGAGCGTGTGTGTGTTTTTTTGTAGGAGGCCCATTTCGTGCCATAGAGCCCTAAGATGGGGGAGTCTGAAAAATGAGGCCCTTCTCCACTCTCGACCCTGTGGCGAGCCCCCTGCCTGTCCAACCATACACTACGCAGCAAAACTTATGCCACATCCGGGGAAGCCCATAACACCACCTTCAAGTTGAATTTAAAATGGTCAGTGTCAGGTGAAAGTGGCATTTGTTGTTTACGAATAAGCGACTAAGTTCCTATTGCTAAGATTCTTAATTTGGACTCCCCCATTTTACAGGGAAATAACATTTATAGATTTTAAAAATTTTCAGCTGTAGGCTAAACAGTCGTTTACCAAAGAAGTAGTCCATTATTACGTATAGTTTACTGTTACTTGGTTAACACGAGGTGTCGCAATTTAAACTATCCGTGAAAATGTGTGGTCCTTCTTGAAAAGTATAATAATTTTTTAGGCTTTGATTCCCATAGCCTCCCACTTATAATGAACTACTACACGTGAGGTCTTAATTATTTGGAATTGCATGGTATTTCATTGAATCAATTATTTATCGCCATTTGCTGCGAGCTGGAGATGCCAACTCTCCTGAAGGGTGAGATCACGTCCAGCCCCTTCCAGAGACTGTTCTAAGAATATCAGTCTCTGTGCGGTAGAGGAGAAGGAGCAGCCACCCCTTCTCCATGGGCTGGTAGTCCCCCCGCCCCCGTGGACGCCTTGTGGCCATACATGGTGCGGGTGCCCTAAGCCCCATAGAAATGCAAACACGGTGGGTTAGAGGCGCCCTACAATTGACATTGGGTGACCCTAACAGAACCACTCTGTTTTTAGGCGTCTTTCATTATTTGGCACCCATTCATTGGCAGCTGCAGACATCTGTTCGACTGTTTGGTCGCCCGTCTTCTGACAGCGCCTCTGATGTAGTATTTGACATACATTTGGGACTTCGTACCTCCCCAATCCTATATCCGTCACTGACTGCTTTATGCACGTTTGAATGACACTTTGTCACCTGGCGTGGCCTCGGTTGACCTGTGGGGCCTTGTTATGTGAAGCCTACTAAAAGCTAAAATATAAATTCCTAGTTTGGACTACCTGCTTTATTTACATTGAACTCTGATTCGTAAATGGGCATAGCTAGGATCTATATAACTAGGCTGCATCTTTTGGCATGACAATTCTTAGATTTTCACCTTAATGTCTCTTTAAGTGGGTATCTAGGGGCCAATCCATGCCCAGCAAGGTCAGTGGTATTACATTATGGCAGTGGCAATTCCAGGGCCTTATTTGAGGGGGCAAGGGGCCATAGCGTCCCACGCCATTGCCTCGGATCAGCCTCCGGCTATGAATTTACTATAAGCACTCTGATATTTCGGGGTGGGGGGGGGCTTGAGCCCCTAGTCCCCTTGTATCCGCCCACCGCCTTATGGTGACTCCGAGTATGTATGAACCTCTACACAAGTGACATGTCACATCGAGATCAGTCTTGATATCGGTGTTACACATCCTCCCAGTCTACTCTCGATTCCATTCAAACGTGTGTCAAAGGGAATGTGGCACCTTTATAACGTGATTTTAACCCACATAGCCAAGTTGTAAAGCAAGTCGGAAAACCCGGTACTCTATATATCATTTGTCTTGGAACTCGATATTTCCATAGAAAAAAGCTAAAACCTACTCGAAATGTACCTCTCATATACCTCTTGCCAGGCGGCCATTGTTGTGAGCTGCTGGCGTGATGACATATGCTGACGTCACGATGAGCATCACCCAATCGAAGCCCTTGAAGCGGTTCGAGCATGGTGGGTATAAGGGGTTGCCAGATCATGACATCATCCACAGGCAGATATTTATTTCTTTTCCTAGAGGAATATTTTAAAAATCAAAACATTGAGCTTATTGTACATTTTTTAGAGAAATCATGAGTGGTTTAATTATTTTCGGCTAAAAGTACGCCTAATTACACTAAATTTTAGGATTTGACCAAGGTGCCACATTCCCTTTAAGATGACTAGCTCGGATTGGTTACACTACAGTAGACCTAACACTGAAGTTAACCCACTGGTGAAAGCCCCCACGGTGTCACCACTCTTCACTTACAAGTATGACCGCTCCATTCATTTCCTTATCATTGTGTTAGACGTCTAGCCCAACGCAATGGTTCATTGTCCATGTTCATTGTCTAACCACTGTCCTGTGTTAGTTGGGTTTGTTGTAGGTTTATTAGGTTATGCATATTAAATTGATGATTCAACTCTTAGTACCCTTCTATCACCACCGTAGACATTGGACCATTGCATGGCATGCGTCTAAGTGCTCCTGCCGTATTTTAAAACACTGAATTTACTCTGCAATGTTGACTAGACTGCACATTCCAACAGGTCGGCTGCCCCGTTAAAGGGCTGGCGGTCTCGCGTTGCAGTGTTCCTTCCCAAACGCTCCACCGGGCTAGCCGGGACAAGGAAAGGCGCAGTACACGGTGGGATCTGAACCGACGGCTCGAGCATCACACCGGCTAAAAGTCTTGGATGGTAATCTTTAGGATACCCGGCCACGTGGATTACATGGATATGGTCACTGAGGCACCCTAAAACGCCCAGACAGACTGACCAGAAATACAGGGTTCGGCAAAGTGATACGTACTTACGTGAAACGGGTGTTTCCAATTTCCGCATATATTAAATTTTTACACCGGTGTGGTTTTAGGGCACCTCCAGTGAATTGGCTATACAGCATGTTTTTACACCCTTCATGAATGGGTGTCAAAATGGAGGGCGGGGGGTCTCGTCCCTCCCGAAATTAGGGGACTTTACCCAAGTGTCTCGCCTTTTTCTGCCAAACGCTGCAGACTGAAGTAAAAGCTCCTAATTTTTAGCGCCCTCAAAGACAGTCAATTAGTTCAGCTTTACCTCCCAAGCCTCTCCCCGTCATCACCAGATCAGAGTTTGACCCCCCTTCCGTTACAGTAATTTGTAACGACACCCCTGTCTTTATTCCTGAAATGACTGCAGATATGCATGGTTTCTATCTTGATATTTTCCCATCATTGTTCTAAACTGTTATGCCTAAGCTCTTAGTCGGCTTGCAGACTCCTTCAACTTCGACGTTCAAACGCAAACCAATATCCACCAGACATTTTTGATAGATGTGGTATTTTTTGCGTGTGTTTTTTGTGAAGCATGACATTCTCAATCATGCTACGGTTTTTATCGGCGACCAGTGCCAAGCCAGGCATGGTCACAAAGTGCTCCGAGTCTGTCCACACACTACTTGACGGCGCGTGGCGCCGTGAAATGTCACAAAGCAGTGCCAAGCCCGCCGCTGTGCCCTCCACCCGCCTCATTAATTGCATCCACCTCTTATCGCGGCCGCGACCGGCTCCGTGCATGCAAATCACCTCTCCTGTATCAAAACGCCGGCCGGTCGGCCACCGGCAGTGGGCCGAGCAAAGAGCACAGCCCGCCGGCCGCTGATTGGCTGATGCCGCCGGCTACCAGCTGCTGATTGGTGGGCCCGACGATCAGAGCGGCGCCGAGTAAAAACAGTATGGACGGGCGGCAGTACTGTGGTGACCGGCCCCCTGGCTGCCTGGCGTACAGCATTGTTGAGCTCAGCTAATGGTTCTTGTCCACGCTGTGTAGTGGAAGGGCGTAATCACCTGTGACTAACGCAATTAGCATAATAATTTCCGCGCAGTGAGCACCTTTGGCGCGACTTTGCGTGCGAATCGAATGCGAAAGTGAACGTTATTCCGCCCCAGGGAGCAGCGACCACGGGTGTGAGTAATCTCTTTTTCATTCACTCTTCTGATTTGATGAACATGTTCTGAGTTGGCTTTGCCTAGTCTTTTCTTCGCATTCATTATGTATCTACTTTAGCGAAGGCAAGCAGAATTAAAAGGGTAGGATGCCACTTATCTTACTACGACGCAGCTTGCATAAATCGCAAAATACGGCAATGAGCTAATAATAGTAAGTTACATTCTGCTAAATCATACTTATATACAATTATAGGTATATAATGAAAGGAAAATATTTTAAACGACAGAAACTGCACATGTTTCACGCTGCATGCTTTGTAACATTTGCACGCCTGAAACCAGAACAATATTCGAAGCATTAAAGATTAAACTATTTGAGCATAAAAACACTCCCTTTCATATATCCTAGCCTTTGCCATGTGAGCAATGCTACGCCTCCGTGCCTGCCAAATTAAGCAGCGTCCCCTGTAGAGAAAACGGTCACATTGGTAAAGAAGACTGGGGTCAGCTGTAAAACGTTTCAAAAACTCGTTACTAAAGGCAAGAATTTCAGTCGCAGTGCAAAACTCATATAGCCACGATATACTCCATGTTTTGTTTTCGTAGAAGTGGTGTTCTCCCCCCCCCAAAAAAAACTCACAGAAATGCAAGGTGTGGCGAAAATGCCTGAATACAAGTTTTTTGATAGCTCCAGCCGCAATTATCACAACTCCACAAAAGTGCCACTAGCGAAGAAAAAATCGTACCCAAATGGCACCCTAAAATTTTGCAAAAGAAATATATTTGTGGCAAAAGCAAGGGGCGTCATAAATTGCCCTATATTTTTGTTACGGATAGAGTACACTGGGATTCGAGAACACGGGGTGCTTGATGAAGCGAAAAGAAAGTGCAAGTCAACTCCACGAGAGGAATATCTGAAAACAGAAATAAAAAATCATTGTTTTTCAAGACACTTGGTGACAAGCATGGCCTCATTAACTACAGACAACCAGGGGCTGAGTTTCGCTCCAGGCTTACCAGTCAGAAAATGTCACCAATAGCCAGGTCCCAAAACCGTTCATTTGCTAGAAGGCAAATGAACGGTTTCTTTTTCCCTCGGGTCTTGTTTAAGTTGAGAGAGTGGGATGCTCAAGGATCAGCCGAAAACTGAATGCGCATTTCACTCTAGGAAGACACAGGAAAAGTTATACGTTGAAATTAAGCAATGGGGCAACAGTATCCATTATGCAGAAGTTAGTCTTCTGGGAAGATGGAATCAAGATTGATCCTTAGCTCTCTGCAATCAGTGCAACTATTCTATTACTGTGACTTCATCTGTAATTGGGATGTTACATTTTCGCTGATGATTGGAAAATAAACTAGACTAAGCCAACCCAAACAATAGAACTCTTCTGGCTACCGATAATCTTTTTAAAATACCTTTGAATTATTCCTTGTGACTACTTACAGGTTTCCTTCGCGTGGAATTGCCACGTGCATTCTGTTTCTGTCGGCAAGTACCCTTTCCAGTGGCGGCGCTTCCAAAGGGGCACATTAGGCACTGCCTAGTCACTTTTAGATGTTGAAGTAGGTATTTTTTATGTGGAATAAATATAATTTGACTCGGATGTTATAGTTACAGGGAAATATTCCTTCTTCGGATCACCGGGTCAAAGAGCCGATGATTTGCACCTCTGACAATCCACGTTCGCAGCTCTTCCCGTCAGCAAATGTGAGATTAGGCACTTCGCGATTTCGGTGAATCTGCCTACCACTGTGGCAAATCTAACGTGTGCTTTTTGATTGACATCTCTAATACCTCATTCATTCTGACCCAAGTACTGACTGGCTAAATCAGCAAACTAGGGGTTGCCTTAGCGGCTAGCACGTGCGATGCCGCGTCTTAGGACCTTGATTAGAGCGGATTTATTTATTGGCATTCTTGTATTCGCGGATGTCTAGCCTTCTCTAGTGCGGGACAGATATTATGTTATTATAGGCAAGATATTTAATTTGTGAAACCCATGTGAAGGACGTGAGTCATGGCTGAAAATCTGGTGGATAAAAAATCACTTGATTTTTTTTAATTAAAGTATCAAGTGAATTAAACTTTACAAATCGATCGTACCGCGAGAAATTGGACGTCATAAAAATGAAGTGCCAAAGCCGTCCTTGAAATGGGAAGCTCTCGTCAGTACATTGTCCTTCTTGAATCTTGCGTTGAATCTACCGACCTATCCTTCTTGAATCTTGTCTTGTACCTTCATATACCGCCGTATAACCGTTTTCGCGATACACTGACAAAAGTTTTATGTTTTTTTTAATTTTCATAATATCAAACATTTAAACATAAATATTCTTTCTGCTCATCGACTTGAGCTTGCTTCCTCTCCATCCGACCTGCTGGATCCGCCCCTGTCCACTATAAGGTACAAAGCCTGGGCGACGTTCCTTACCTCTAAGCCAATTGTGCCTAGGCTGTCATAATGTTCAAGCGCCACCACTGACCGTTTGTTTTCAGATTGCGCTCATTTGCTTTTCTGTGAGTGTGAAATAACACGGTGAAATTTGTGAAGTGTCGTGCGTTTGAATGCATAGTCTGGAAAAAACACACCATTTACTCCTAATTAGGGCAGTTGTATTTTTATTGGTATTTATTTACCTAAATGAGCAGCAGGTAAAACCCACTTATAGCTCAAGTCAAATAAGTAGAAAAAGACATGGTACTCACAATGAAATGATAAAAAGTATATCTGTGGCATTCCGAGATGGGAAACAAAACTACACGTTCATCCTAAGTCTTGATGTTATTAAGAAGCAGCGTTTTGCTTGTTTCAGTAGTAATTCTATGGAGCTGTGATTGTTGTGACCTGAGGTATGGTGAAACCGGAAAGTATGCATGTTTTTGCCGCACCTCCTATTAAGTTCTTAACACCTTAGTTTGAGTTTTAAAACGTATCGGTTCGCTTTAAGGCTGACTCCGGCCACGGGTCAATTATAATGGAATGTGGGGTCAATTGTTCCCGACCATGTCGCTGTAGGTACTATCGAGTTGGTGATGCAAATCCTTAAATCTGCTGGACGGGTTGCTCCTTTTGTGTACAATGTATATTTCCCACAATAATGTAGGCTACTGAAGCGTAAAACAGTCGTTTTTGGGAATCAAATGCATTTATGAATGGTTGTACCTACCTACATTCGAATACAATTTAAGAACGCTATACAATTAAAGTAAATAGTTTTCACTAAAACCTGTACTAGTTGGATATGTTCTCGCACCATCTTGATAGCGAATAATTGCTCAACCACAAGAAAAACAGTAAGGGCCACATTCAAGCTAGGGACAATTGTTCTAGCTTCCAGTTCCCGGGCCACTTTTCATGTTCATAGCTTCTAAGCTATTGGAGTAAGGTGATGATATTTACGAGTGAATAATTTTTTCAGAAGGTCACCAAAGTAATTTAATAAATATTAAGCTTCTTGACTGTTTCAATGTCATATTTTGTTGATGAAGAAATATGACCATCCGTTAGTTAGGATTTGCATCAACTGAATTGTGCAAGCGTGGTGCTGTAAAATGTTAGGCTGTGAGGTCCACTGTAGGTGGCGCTGGCGCATATTTTGCATCCCCAGGCAGTTCTGGTCGTCTGGATCCCGAGACACATGCTGGCAGATATGCGGTTTTAGACCCCATGTGATGCTGATTATGATTGATGGCGCCTCTGTTCCTGTTGCGGGGTCTGCAACCAGTGACGTGCCGAGCGGGGTGGGGGGGAGGGAGCAGAGGGGCAGTGGGCGGCGGTCAAGTGTGGCGAAATCACTTTCGCTACACTTGGGATTATTCTTGGTATGGATTTATTTGTATATTATACAGTAAGGTTGACACACACCTTGACCGGGGTCTGAGCCACGTTCGCATTGACGAGAGCAATGAATTTTTTTAATTAAAAGCAATGTTTGGTGTCTTCTTTGTTATGGCCACAAATACAGACGGGTGATGACAATTTTTGGACTTATTACGCATGACCGCTCAGTTTTGACATGACCTCTCTTAATTGAATAAAAAGGTTTGGAGGGGCAAGCCAAAGTCGATAAAAAACGTCACGTGGTGAGAGTATGTCACCATTTAACTAAACGGTAGGTTTTTTTAGTAAACCTAAACGACGATAGGCAAAAAAGCGTCGCGGGGTCAAAAATGTGGCCATAAGTTCTTTGTTTTGCTATCCCAGGCCCGCTGTTTACACTGAAGCTGACTAATTATGTTTGAAGTTGAGAGTTGGAGCACCAAAACCTTGCTCATAAGTTAAAAACTTGGGGTAAAAGGAGGTCGACAGCTTGGGGGAGGGGGCAAAAACTTAGTTTTGCTCCGAGCTTTTCCGTTTCGGGGGGCCTTTTTGTCCCTCCTGGATCCGCCGCTGATAATGGACAATTAGCAATGTATGCACATACCTGCATGAAAATCGATTGCATACTCCAGACTTAGCAGGATGCAGTCCATAATATACAGCAAAGTAGAAGTTATTAATAATAGCCGGATTGCGTGCATATTTTTCATGACTCATTTCTTTACAACATTGAACAAGTATTTGAAATCAACAAAGGCGCAGCATCGTGGGGACCTTTGGTCTGTGGCGCCAGGTATTTTCCAATATTTGTACAAATTTTTAAATTTTGGTATGCATTGGCATAATACTTACTGTTACTGTCCAATATTGATAAGCAGCGCCTCTTCCGTTGTGCTGGCTGATATCATACCCTGACGTGACAGTCCGAGGGCCTGCTATGCCTTTCTTAACCCGCACCCCGGTGGGCCTTCGAGCCACCTTCGCCCCGGTTGGTGTATTGCGTGCCTGAAATAAACTTGAATACTGAGTGGTATGAGGTTCTATCTCTGGATGTGGAGTGCTCCACCACCTCTTATTCTTCATATTAGGCAGTGCAGCATAGTTTCATGTATTCAAGGGGGTGTATTGTACAGTGTTTATAATACAATGGTTCTCTTATCGCTTTCGTAGTTGACAGTTTTCGGATTTGGGCACCCCCAACGTTTAAAAAAATCCACGTTAGTATGGTGAATCGATTTAGAGTGCCCCCATTAGACAGAAACATTTTGTTGGCTGCAACTTTTGTGTCTCACCATATAATTTTAGATGTCGTTGCATGACGTCTGAAAGGTGAAATGTGCTAAAACATCGGCAATGTTTCGAGTCCCAAATTAGTTTAAGTGCCTTTTCACTATGCAACATGGAGCAAAGCAGCACGTGCTTTCCTTTTCTGGTATATTGTCTGGTTTTACTTCGGCAGCGCTCTCATTTGTTCAAACTATATAACTCATCCGACGATTAAGATTTAGTTTTATATAGCAACGTATCTCTCCGCTTCTTCCCTCGGTTACCTTCGGGCCGGGCCCCACTCTTTTTCACTTAGAAGAAATTCATCTTGCGACACTCCTGACTTCAGCGAACTCGACCACCGCCTAGCCAGTGCTGGCTCTGTCGCTGTATCGCCTGTACCAAAGAGTATCGGATGGCAGCGCAGACAATCAAGCCAATGTAGGACAACATATGGCTAGTAATGCTTGAAAAATATCATTTTAATACATCTCCTGGTTTGTGGTATAAGCTCTATCATTCTCACGGAGAAATTGCCGCAGAATTTCCCGTATACAAATGAACGCGTCTCCACCAATCAGCAGCCGCCATCCGCTGGATGCCGATTGCCCGCGGGGCACCGAGGTTAGAAAGGTCACGCACGCTGTGTGCCGCTGGCGCCGAGTTCAAGACCCGGTGGGGAGGGTTTGCTTGGCATATTATCAAACGTATACGTGTGATGTTGAGAATGGTGGTCGTTCTGCCTGCTGTCAGACTGAGGGAGGAGGAGAGATGTAGGAGACATTCTGTGCACATGGGTGGATGTATCGGTTAGGTGTTTGTGCAGTGTGCTGTGTAGATATCACTGGAAAACATGCGTATGAGTTCATTAAATGGGTTCGAAATGTGATACGCTTGGCAGGGTAAAATTGTAGGTGCCCATTTCAAATCCTTAGTCTTTTTCGGCATGACAGTAAATGGCGAAGCTTTTTATCTTTTTCATTGACAAACAATTATTGGCAATACCTACAACACACACGGTACATGTGACATACACGACTAGGTGACTTTCATGTGCGTGCAACACTAGAAGTCTGAGCTGGTTAAATGGTTATTTGAGGCGGAGGGATAAGTAGCTCTGACCATTCAAACAAGGAGGGTCCAAGGCAAATCACAGGATGCACGCGGAAATTGACTGAGTAAGTATGTATATTTGAATGGCATTAACATCACTGTATTCCTTTAGCATGGGCTACTCCTCTATCACATTTTTTCGATGCCGCCACCACCCGGCCTATACAGGCGGCCAACTCTAACCATCTATGTCCGACTTTCTATTTTGAGGCACAAACATTGGTTTCTATGCTAAAATACTCCGCTGTTTATATCCCGGATGACATCGCATTCCTATTTAGTTAGGGTAAGGGCGGGTAAGAGTACGCAGAAGATAAGAGTACGCAGCAGCTGTTTTGGTTACTTAGCAACCACTGAGATGGTGGATACCCTGGTATAAAAAGAGGTCAGTGCCCAGGCTGCACACCAAAGTTCAACGTGCTGCTGTTCTTTCCGGGAGTGCAGAGCAAAATAAGTTTCTGGGCACCTTGAGTATATTTTTAACTGGGTAACTTGTAGACCATGCTTCTATCATCAAAGTATCGTATTCGATCTGTCATCAGTAAGCTGAGCTGGTTTGCTCCAGGACCGGGCTCACGCTAAAATGCCTGCCAACATGTTTTGAAGACTTTCCTCCCAAGGGACACGTCCGGCAAGAGTACGCGTAGACCATTGGGCAAGAGTGCGCATGCTTAAGAGATAGGAAATTTAATTTTCGCTCGGAAAGAGACCGTATACATACTTGGAAACCAAACGTTGCAACATGTTCTTGTATACTCAGGACGATACAAATCATCATCGCCTAGTTTGGCGACAAAACTTCGCGACATGGCCTTGCCCTAAAGCACGCGGGGCATCAGCGTACTTCCCTCCTCTCTTGCGTACTCTACCGACCCTCACCGGAGTACGCACGGGATTTTATTTTGATGGGCTCGTGGGAGTTCCTTTCGGACATCGAGTTGAAGATGACCATCTGAATTCTTCGGCTGACCCTTAATTTTTAGCTGTTGACTTATGAGTAGCCTTTAGGTTCCCCACTTCCCTATTGTTTATTGATGTCATTTGTTACACCGTTATTAGATTAAGACGTTCAGCAATGAGCTTTCGAATCATACATAATTTGTCGGAACTGGGGCAGTGAGTGACCTCAAAAGTCATGTCAAGTATTGCAACTGATTTAACTTAAGAAAATACATATTTTATGGCATATTTTGATTTTTCAGTCCAGAAATTTCGTATTGACCGAAACAATGCAGCACACGGAGGTTTTGTTAGTAGGAGGATGTGAGAGGACCCTTATGAGCATCAAGCAATTTTAGCAAAGTTATTTCGAGCCACGGTAGTTTTTTAACGGCTAGCTTTTTAAATATGTTCAAATTGTTTAAGGTTTCATTGTGAAATCTTCTTAGTATGGCACATGTCAGTGGAAACGATAGGTGAACGGTCTCGAATAGTGAAGGGTTGCTACTTGCACCTTACCCATCACTGCCTAAGGGGTCCGATCGGACCCCCTCCCTCGGTTTTTCGCAAATGATTCTGAGCCGATTGAGATGAGACCTGGATGACTTTGCAGGCCTCTATACAGATCAATTCGACAACTTATGGCCAAAAATTGACATCAGTTAAGTCCGGTCAACGATGTTTGGCGCCATTGCTGGCCCGTGTAAGGCGATTCCTCCTTCTAAAATGAGGCTAACAAAACCAGGGTGCAACTCGGCTTTTACAACAGTTAGATACAGTTTCTAAATATCGGTCGAAAGATCTTGAAAAATCTGCATGTTGTCATACACTTTGAGGTAAAATCAATACCAAGGTCGCCAGAGGTCACCAAAAGTCACGGTTTGTTAAGTTATTTGTGTTTATAACTTTTGAAACAAACAAGATATAGTCCTAAATTTGGTATCATAGTAATAAGCATGAGCCAAGAATTCAAATGATATGTAACATGACCTTGAAAGGTTATTGTTTAACCTTGACCTAAGGACAAGGTCATGTCGCATAGCATTTGAATCCTTAGGTCAAGACGAGTACATTGATTATCTTTTATTCTAGGTCTCTGGGTCCCGAGGTGTAATATGTTTTCTAAATGGGTCTAAATGCGACCCATTTTTGCCCACTGTAAGGCCACGGGCAAACGGATACGCTTCAAACTGGGATCCAAAGTTGAAAAGCACTTGCAGCGCGGTTTTAGTTTTTTGGGTGTCACCTCCGGTTCCCGAGATCCTAGGGGGGTCCCATCACGCCCCAGGTGGTGGTGTGCGGGCGGATCTAGCCGGTTGGTTTGGGAGGGCAAACCAAAGTCGAAAGCAAAAAAAAAAAAACGTCGCGCAGTGAAAATTGCGCTCAATATGCCTTTTTCGGTAGGATTTTGGGAACTGGATACGAAAGCAAAAAACGTCGCGCAGTGAAAATATGGGCTCAAGATACATTTTTCCTATCCAGCCCCAATATTTACACTGACTCTCTAATTCTGTTTGAAGTTGAGTTGAAGCACCAAAATTTTGCTTACAAGTAAAAGGAGTCGGGGGAAAAGGAGGTCGATCGTGGCAAAACATAGTTTTGCCCCGATTTTCCGTTTGGGGGCATTGCTTTTCCCCGATCCGCACTGGTGGTGTGTATGAAAGGAGCCCAGGCGGTGCCGGATTAATGAGCATAAGGGCGTGAATTTATCTTCCTTTGAGAGGGTGCCCTGGCACCTACAAAGAGATATTCATTTAGCATTAAAAATACACATTACATTTTATTCTAAATCATTTAAAGAATGCAAAAGGATTATGTGATGACTAAAACAAAAACACATTCATGTTTTCTCCTTTCATATGACAGCCATTTACTTTTTTTCAAATTTGGGCTCCCCCAATGATGTTTGTAAATCCACACCGGAGCACCAAAACTGGTGTTGTCTTTGACGCTACTCATCATGCTTGTTTTACCTGCCAACGCACCAGAGCATGCCAAGCAACAATACAGGTGATGTTAAGACAAAACAGGATCTGATGTTCTAAAGAGATGGAAGTTGAGTCCAAAAGAAAACGACAGCTACCCGTGCCGTGACCCAATCTTCCAGCTTGCCCCCAATGTAAGTCAGCCCCGGTAAAGTGTATGTTAGCCGGCTTCTGGGGAACGTGGGAATTCGTCAATGTCATTACGTGTAAACAAGACCTGTGACGTCACTGGTTTCTTGCGCCAATGAGTTAACCTAGGCGGACTCGACAGGGTGCACCCAATGGCTGGTCAAGGATTTGATTGGGGAAGGGGGGGTCTAAGGGGCTCGAGACTCCCACACCATTTCCTCGGATCGGCCTCCGGCTATGCATTTATTATAGACACTCTGATATTTCGGGCGGGGAGAGCAGGCTTCAGCTCCCCTAGCCCCCTTTGATTCGCCACTGGGTGTACCGTTTACATAATTGCACCGCAGTGGTGTAAACAATTGCATTTTTGCAGTGACGCAAACAGCTGCATTTTTACTCTATCGCCAGGAGAAAGAAAAATATGACAATAAGTTACAAATTAAGCTCCTGTTTTTTCTGCAGTGATTTTGATTAATATCCTAGACTTTGCATCAAAATACATCTGAAAATAGGTTTAAATCAGTGTCAAATGACTTTTCAAAGTTAAGTCCTCAACCCCGTTGGTGACGTGCTTCATACGCGCAGAGGAGTGGTCCTAAATTGCCCTACACTAATTTTCCAAGAGTGCCGGGAAACCTTTTACGGCGGGAAAAACACTACTGGAAAATTTGGAAAAATTGATGAGCGTTTCGATTGGAAAAAATAAAAACATTTAAAAAACTTTGACGTGTAGGCTTTTAAAGTCAGACCTATATTTTGGGACCACCACAATCGCGCGGTCACACCAGTTCATCTGCATTACAGAACGAGTGGTAACGTTATAAAATATTTTAGTCTGGATTATGTGTTAAGGTTACCTCACATGAAGGCCAAAGCCAAGGCCGAATATAATTAGTCAAGGTCATAAAATCATTTTCAAGGTCATTGAAGTGCTTCCGGTCAGATGAAATGAACCCATATGGCATATATTGTTTTATGACGTCATAGTTAAAGGGAATGGACCACTTTGCCGAAATTCTTAAGATAATAAAACAAGCACAAAAGAGATCTGAAGATCAAGAAACAACATTTTCCCCACTTCCATAAGCTAAAAACAAAACGATCTCCTCTTTTCTAGCAATATATGACGCCATCAAAATACCACTCAAGAATCAGTGAAACCCCAAACATTTAGCATAGACTCGCTGTAAAAGGCCCATTCACAGCGTTTCCGCATGACAAAAATTGCAACCAGGGGCCTATTCACATACATGGTGAAATAATTGCAGGAGCCGCAACTGATTTCCGCTGAGGACGTCCACCCTCATAATCAGTATCATATTTGCTCACTTACCAAAGTAATCGTTCTCACGGTCTGCTCGTCCATTCTCGATCTTGTCAAGTACTGGTGTAAAAACTGAACGACAGATGGCGTCACAGTGGCCTTGTTTATTCAGTGGTGGAAGGATGATATGCATCATATGCCTGATGTAGAAAAACAATCTCATAGTTGGCTTTTGAAGAAAAAAACGATTGATATTTGTTTTGGCAGGTACGGGGAAGGGGTAATGTGATGCGTGTTGCAGCCATTGGGCGCATTCCGGCCCGATGACACTCTGCAGAGGAATACTACTCGCCCGAAGATTTCTGTGGACAGGCGCGTTGCATGCTAGTTCACTCGCTAGCATGGTATTTTCAGCGAGTGTGCGAGGCTTATGGCTTACGGTCAATCAGATTACTGCAACCATATGGAAGGTATTCCCTCAGGGTTTAAAATAAGGTAATTGTTCCCTTTACTTCGAACTTTTAAGCTGGAGGAAATTTTATACCACGAGCTTTTGGTGAAATTAAATATGCTAATAGTGGTTTCTCAACACGCTCTACAAAACTTCTATCTCCGTTCAAAACCCCTTTATAAAAGTGGGACACTCCCCTTAAGGCTAATCAATGATAAGATCAAGGTCGCAGGTCATGGTGAATGGTCATGAATCAAGGTCAAACTATTGTCCCAACGGTGGCTATGGTGCTAGATATAGTGCATGTCCGTAAATACATCACGGGATACAAATCAGATTGTGACGACATATGCCAATGACCTTAGATGACAATAATCCCAAAGTTTCAGGGAAAATATAAGACAGTCTCTCCATGGTCTTAGTCCGCTTATCCGTGTATTCGCTTTATTTGCTTAATCTCGACATTTCCCAGTAGGTCGCCGGCACGGTCAGGCTTTGAAATTTATGATGTTGTTTGACCTTGAAGATATTGCCTTAGGCTAACGAAGTCGGCTACAATATAGACGTCCCACTCAACGTGCGTTTTCATAACTCGCTTGTTTTTGTTTTAGATCCTAGGGGACATGGGCATTTTAAAACCCTATCTACTGCGAGTTCACACCAGAACCCTCTCAATTGCGTTCGTCAATTTTCCCTTATCAATTTGCCCCGAATACATATATTTGTCAGATTTCCAAAGCTTTGCTTTGTGTAATCGATTTTCATGTATGTACTCATGTGTTCCAAACACTTCCACTGAATTGAGGTCGCTTTTAAAGTGTTTTCTTGAGTATGATATGACTAAACTAACAATTATGGAAGGAGGCAGTAAGGACGAGGAAAGGTGAGGATGAAGGAAGCGGGATTCTACCAGGAGGGGTCGGTGCTGCCACAGGTGCATGCACTCACAGCCCCCAAGAGTAAGGTTATGAACAATAATTTAGAACCTGAGGCCTCGTAAAGTCAAATTTTCTCCATGCTCCTTAGAAAAAATCGAACAATAACATAGTCATCTTAGGAGGAACAGAAGGAACCCGATGTGATGTTTGGGCCCGCAGAGATCGCAAACGTGCCCCATGGTGGTGCAGGTCGAGTCTCAATTTTGCAGAGCAGGTCTCCATGTCGGAAAACCTGACCTGAGACAATCGTAGGACGTCCTCAGATATATATTTTTCCCACAGTTCCTTCCCAGGTACTGCATTTTTAGGCTTGTGGATTTTTAATCTGATACCTTTGATAGGTGGCGTGAAAAAATGGTTAAGGTAATATTTCTTAAATTTTTAACACCTACAATGGAGAGGGGTCTGGCACTAAGATACACATTAGGTACTCCTAAAGTACCCTCGCACCTGAAGAACCAAAGAGAGTTAGCAATATTTCTGTGTAAGTGTTTGCGAGGATCATATCAGTTAACATTATATCCGAGTTTCCTTGACGTAGATTAGCCCTCAAAGATAGAACCAGCTCATTAAATTAAAATCTAAGCCATATTGGGGATGCATTGAGTTATGCTGCGATCATGCAAGAAAAGTAAAGCAAGCAAAAAAGAAAGCAAGAAAGTCGTGGAACTAAGACCATAGAAAAATGGCCCGTTACCGTGTTTTCTCAAAATTTCCGCTCAAAACCATTTAAGATGGTTGACGTTGCGATATGTTGTGACGTCCTAATATAGCTATGACGTCCTAATATGTTATCTATGACATCGTACTCTTTCTGGATCTTTAGTGTTATTCATCAACGATTTGTTTTCTTCAATTCACGCTGACTTCTTGCTATTAGCTGATGACGAAATATCTTACCATAAAATATTAGACTTGCAAGACTTTAAATCACTCTTAGATGACCTGAATCGCCTGATAAACTCATGGAGTCCTTCTCAAAAGTCATGGATTTTGAGTCCCAACCCGTATAAGTGCCAGTATTTTAGCATGAGGCTCAGAAATATCCGATCTCAGCCACCCACAGGATTCAAAATTCAACGTTGGTACACGCAGATAGAGTACAGGCCCATGGAGTTTGATTGGATACGAAATTGGCACATTGCGATCACATAGACAACACCGTTACAAGGTGAATGCGATGCTGAGGTGTTGATACGCCCTCTCCAGACCGGCAGCTAAGAGGGCTGAGAACTGGACTCACACCACCAACATATTTTGACTTCCTATGGTATATTTTGGAACATGGATGTGCAATGTTGGAAGGAGCCGTAAAGCCTAATTGGAAATACTCAAAGATTCATCACGCACTTTGGATGTGGTTAGCTGCCAACAATTACGTGACTCGGCCATTTTAATCGTTTTCTTATCAGTACCTTCTAAGCCTCTTCAACGTATCTAGTCCGCGCATAGACGGACCTTCTTTGCCTTTGTTTCGTGCACTCATCTTATCTGGTAGGCTGACTCTGCCCGCTACTTGCAAATCTTCCCTTCACGTCCCTCGTTATCACACCCAGGCAAGGCCACAACAACAGCTGCTTGACGTGCCGTTCGCACGTTTGGAAATCGCGAAGAGTGTTTTTTTCTGCAGAGCTGTGCGCTTTTTTAGCTACCAGTCACACATCAGCCAGAACGTTAGCACTTTTAGTGATTCACATCCTCCATTTAACCTTCGCCCGGGTGGGGGTCTTTTTAGACCCCCCTCTCGGGTTTTTCCGAAGTGACCAAAAAACGGCGGCGCACAGCACCGCCAAACTTAGTCTAGCTGTTTCTTTATCATTTTTACATCTTTCCTGAAAATTTTAGCTCAAGGTCATATCAGGTCAGGTCACCAGGCCAGATGAAGTGACCTCACCTCAAAAAATGCTTAGGACTGCATAACTAAAAGGAGGGTCAATCGATCAAGTTGAAACTCATACCACATATTGGGCCCACCAGGAGCTACAACATATGTTCTGGGATTTTTATATTGGTGGCCTAAGGTCATGTGCAGAGCATGACCTCCCCATTTTAAATACATGGGGAAAATCACGAAATGAGCTTTTCTCAATAAGCATGGATGGAATCAACTTTAAACATCGGTTACGACTTTCTTTTAGGCCTTTTCTGAAGTTGATGCCAAAAATTTTGACTTGTGACCTTTAAAAGGTCACCTTAGGTCAAATAAGCATTTTTGGTGTTTTACTCTATAAATTTTGAATAAACTAAGATAGGACTTGTATTTTGTCACCAAAGTGTTTGTATAGTCACTGCAAGCCAAGTGATATACATCATGACTATACCAGGTGTAGTTGGGTCAGGCTGTTGACCTGGGTCAGGTCAAATTCTTAAATTTGATCTGGCATAGCAATGTTATATATCATTCGTTTTGTATTGACGAGAGGATTGCAGTGGTGTATCAACTATGGCTGTATCTTGTTTTATTTGGAAGTTATTAAATTATATGCATGGGTGGCTATGGACATTCCCAAGAATATGCCCCATATTCAGTGACCTGTAGCTCTCTAAGGCGTTGACCTGATCCAAATATTATTGCAACTGTAGTAAAAGAGCAACTCAAGAGCTTTCGAATGGTGTTACAAAAATGTTTCTAGCTATCATAGTTTCTGAGATATATGAGGTTTTCTTAGTACACCTCACATTGGCGATTTTGACCTATTTTGGCCTTTGGTGACCTTGATATTGACCTGACGAGAAAAATGACCAAAGTATTTTCGATATCATTTTTGAAGAGCTTTCGATTGCCGTTTTGTGCTTTTTTCTAGCTCTCTTAGTTTTTAGATCGTGGGGGTCTTTTTTAGCCCTCCACCAGGGCGAAGGAAGCTCGTACCCGCCACCGGGGCAATGGTTAAATCGGATGTTTTTAGTTGTGTATGTACGAGAGCATCTTATCTAGGCCTTCGTAGTTCCCGGTGCTCCTGCCGTGGTTTTACTGTTTCGGGTTTCAGTTTTAGGTATTTTTAAATTCTATGTAACCAAATATTTTCCAAAATCATAAGGTGAAACTCATGGCATAGCCTAAGTGACCCGATGTTGATAATAAAATATGTTTATATGTTGCATATCTTTGATTTAGTTGACTTGAGCTGTATACTAGGTGCACAAAGATTGTTGTTAATTTCACCGAATAAGTGAAACGAAACATATTATGCGTTTTACTGAATGACTTAACATGAACCAGCGCGGTTGGGCCAATGGGTTAAAAAAAATGGTACAGCTTTGACCCAAAACCTTCACCCCGTTTGAGGTGGCCTTGATATGTGTCTCTAATGATGTGATATGATTTTCAAAATAGATTCCGAGGTGAACGTGGATATCCATTCACTCAAATACAGATCGATATCAATTTTCGGCCCAGTCAAGTTCTACGGGCAGCTTGCAAAGCAAGGTGGGGATAGTACTTCGGGATGTTTCTCCAGTGCACGTGTAAAAGTCACTGAAATGAATCTTGACAGATTTGCCATAAAGTTGTACATACAGTTTGCCATAAACATGTAGCAACAACATGTGTCATGTTAATGCAGGAGATTGGAAAAATGAATCCAACCAAGATCTTCGTCTCACCTTTTGTTCATCGCATGTAACATGCTACGTCATCATTGGACCGACATAAAAAGGTATATGAAGCAGATTGAAGGGTAAATAATGCCATGGAAGTGGTAAGGTCTTCCAGCTTCGTTTCAGCAATGAAAGGATAACTGGACTACATTGAAGAATAATTTGAGTTCCGTTAAATTTGACCTAGAGGATGCCGTCTTAAGGATCCGAAAAATAGCGACGTGATACAAATCGAAAAACCTCCGGTGGAAGAACAAATTTAACACTCACAATGTTGAAGGGTCTGATATCAACTCTTATTGGAAGTGTTCTTTAAATGCCCTCCCAGGATATCTAAAAAAGAGCAAGAGGGTCAGGGAATGCTGTATTTTGGGGTTCTGAGGACTGTGATGATCTACATATAACCAACTTTATCGACCTCGGTCAATGTCTTCAAGATCAATGAATGCACTTAAAGTGGCTAACGTCATAAAGGAAAGTTCCAACAAAATGTTCTCTTAAATTGGAGCTCGAGGTCATTCAAGGTCATCGACCTATGATGTCACAATATCCTACATGCACTATAATGTATACGATAACTAGCACTATAGCCCACGTTGGGCGAGAAAAAGGTTTTGTATCTTGACCATCTACCTTTGAAGTTGACCTGCGAGCTGGATTCTAATATTGAGTTATAGCTTTGGCCATGACATCATAACCTGATATAAATCATACTGGATGAGACCGGGGGTGCGGTAGTGGAGTGGTCAGCGTAGCTGGCTACCACGCAGCCCAACCGGGTTCAAGACCCGGTGGCTTCCCTGAATAAGGAGCAAGCTGGCTCCCGAGAAACCCTTCCAACAGGGAAAGAGTTGGCGACGCCATATGACCCTGGCAGTTGGTGCGTCGATAAGCACCTAGAATTATTATTATTTGTATGAGACCATCCAACCGGAAGTGTTGGGTCCATAACTTTGAAAATGCTGATACGAATATTATCTTCGGGCTTTGACATTGACCTTCATGTGAGGTGGTTTTAACATATTATGAATATCATATGACATTATGACGTCACCACTTTGTTTATAGCTCAAATGAGCCGGTGATGTCGCTCAATTGTAGCGGTCTTAGAATGTATGTTTTCTTTATGTCTGTATAGGTGTGTATCATTCGCTTTGTGTGAAAAAATACATGCATGGAGAGAAATTTTACTCTCTCAAGTATTACAGAGCTTGCCCGATGTCTACGACAGCGTCGTTGCATAAAACCCGCCCCAGAGTAATCGGCGGAAAGAATCAACGCCTGATTTGTGTAAATAGTCACAGCTATCTTTCTCAGATAAAACATGTACAGCAACGCGGCTACCGCAGTTAGAACGTGTGTCAGGGGTAGTACTGTTCAGGTAGTGGGCATGTGGCGTGACAGTGGCCAATGCGGAGTCGGGTGAGGCAGACTTCCTAGGCTATAAGTAAGAGCTTTCGCCTACTTCCCGATTCCTAGTGCTCTGTAATAGATCGCAAGCGCTTCAAGGAGCAGTCTGGCTCTGCAGCCCACCTGACCTGCCACTCCTTACCTATCAGCACTCCGAAAGACGCCTTGAAGCTTAGATTTTTTGTGGAGAGGGAATGACATTTTTCTGTCAGAATGGGTAAAGAACGTGTGCCAATCATATTAAGTCTATTTTTATACCTAGCTGCATGGGAAAATTATGAAAGGCGCCATCAATGATGTGGATTCAAATAGCCACTATGCGGATGCCGATGAACTGCCATCCCATGTTTTTATTTGTTACAGCATACACGGCATATTCAAAGTTGACCCACATGATTATTCGTCCAAGTTGTGATAATTTTTGGAAGCCGCTTTTGGGCTAAAATCAAAACTGATTATATTTATCTCTAAGCTAGTTAGTGAGCTCATCTCTACCAAGGGGCACCACCTCCTTGAGCAGTGTAAAACCAGGTAAGCTCTGAGCCGTTGGATCAAGGTGCAGGCTGATTCAATCATTGCCGATGACAAAAATGCCGATGGCCACCCGATAAAACTCACTCTGGCATTTTTCTTCATTATAGATGTGTCAGCATGATACAACCTAATGCATAACCTCACAAGAGAGTAGTATTCTATACTGTAATACATCCATAAGGAAGAAGTGAATACACTGAGGCCCTCGCCCGCTCCTGCCTTTCCAGTGTAACATTTGCTAGACGAACTATTCCCAATTCATCTCATTGTGGCCAGTGAAATCACACAGTTTTGACCCTTTCTTCGTCGCATTAAGACATATACAGTCCTTAATAACTCATACATTGGAAACGAGCCCTGCTTTACCGGAACCTAGTAAATACAGCATTTTAAAGGGTGTGAAAGTTTCAGCAGCCGGGCACCAAACCTAATTCCGGTCCCGGCCAAACCTTTCTCGGGACCAACTGCGTATACGCCAGTACCCTTTCAAGCTGGGGTGTGGATTTATATCTCTTTATGGGTGCCCCGGCACCCCCAATGATGAACTGAGCACCCCCAATGGTGATTTAGGCACCCCCAACCAAACAGGGCAGCCAATTCCTAATTGAGTTCTTAAAGAATATGAATTTTTCAACAAATACGTGTTACAGTATTATAATGACATTCTGCGTCCATAGGCGGACCCCGGTTTGCCGATCGGGGGGGCACCTTCGGGGGGCGCCATCCGGTCCGGGGGTGCCACTTTTGACCGGCAAAACCTATCAGATAGGCGCAAAATACTATCGGTGGGCACCAATCTTCGCATCTTGGGGGGGGTGGGAAGTGACATTTCAGGGGGGCGCCATCAACCTTTCAGGGGGCGCCGTGACTATTTCAGGGGGCGCCGAGGGTCCATGGGGGGGCACGTGCCCCCCCTTGCCCCCTGGATCCGCCTATGTCTGTGTCTGACCTACAACCTGATATTTTACCAAGCAACGGAAATCCTCAGTCATAATGGACAGTGGCGGATCTAGCCAGTACGTTTGGGGTGCAAGCCAAGGTTGAAAAAAGCGTCACGCAGTGAGAGTATGCCGCAATTAAACTAGATGGTAGGTTTTGGGGATCAGGAGTCGATAAGCAAAAAAAAAACGTTGCGGGGTCTAACATGTCACAATTTGCTTGTTTTGCTATCAAGGGCCCAATGTTAACACTGAAGTTGACTGGTCCAGTGTGAAGTTGAGAGTTGAAGCACCAAAACCTTGGTTAGAAACTAAAAAGGTTTCGGGGCAAAAAGGAGCTCAACAGCTGGGGGGGGGCAAAATGTAATGTTGCCCCGAGCTTTTCCGTTTGGAGGGGGAAATACCCTTTTCCCTCCTGGATCCGCCACTGATAATAGACAATTTGCAATGAATGTGCATACCTGCAAGATAACTTATTGCATACTCCATACTTAACTCGCGCCCCGCGGGGGCGAAATTCGCCCCCCTCCTGGTTTTTCACAGATAGCCCAAAAACGAAGATACGCAGAACAACGAAACTTACGGTACCTTATTCCTGATCAATTTTAAACATCGAACCAAATTTTTGAGTTAAGGTCATGTCAGGTCAAGGAGCTATTCAGGGTCAAGTGACCCGACCTCAAAACCTAAAATTACGAGTTTGAAGCAGCGCCCAGGGAACATTAGCGAACCGATCAGCTTGAAACCTCCACAATATGATAAGTTCATTAGGTTCTAAAAATCTGCTATCTCGGAATTTTGATATTGGTGACCTAAGGTGGGTTCAATTTTTGGTCATCCCATTATAAGTCTATGGTGAAAAATAGAATGGACTCGTTTTCAGGAAATACTAGATAGAATAAGGCTGAAAATCCTAAAACTGTCTATTCTTACCACGATCTTGACCATAAAGTTGAGGTTTTGAACATCTGACCTCTCAAAGGTCATATCAGGTCACGGTAGCAGAGAGTGATTGTTTTGCCAATAACTTCTCACTGAATTGAGATAAAGCTCCCATTTTGCTTGCATTGTGTTTATATTGTCACGGGGAGTCGATTAATATGCAACATGACCATACCAGGTCACTCTGTGACCCTGACCTAGGTCGAGGTCAGGTCATTTTGGACTATTTGACCTAGCAAGGTCATATTATACATCATTCGATTTGCCGCGATGAGAGGAATCCAATGAAGCATAAAGACTTGCTCTAGCTCCCCTGAGGGCAGAAATAGAGAGGGAAACGTACACTGCTCTGTTGTAAGCCTATGGAGCATTCTTTGACCTATGCTGACCTCAATATTGGCCTAACATAAATATTATTCTTATAAATTCTCTTCGTCTTGTCAAGGCCTTTCGAACGCCGCCCGTAATTTTCCTTTAGCTTTCTTGGGGAACGAGATACGGAGGGGGGCGAAAACCCCCCAGCGGGGCGCGTCATGCAAGGGACCCCAGCGGGGCGCGTGTTAAGCAGTGATGCAATCCATAAGATACAGCAGAGTAGAAGTCATTCACAATAGCTGAATTACGTGCATATTTTTCACTACACAATTTGTTCACACATGAAAAAAAGTATTTGAAATCAGCAAAAGGCACAGCATCATGGTGACTTTTAGACTGTGGTGCCAGGTGTCTTCAAACATTTGTACAAATTTGTAAATATCTTTATACATCGACATATTACTTTGGTACTGTCCAATATTGATAAGCAGCGCCTCTTCCCTTTCGTTTCTGCCGGCTGATATCGTGCCATGACGTGACATTCCGAGGACCTACTTTTATTTTTCTTGATATGCAATAGCGTTACCAAAACTATAAAATGAGGAGCTGGTTGCATGACTACTCATTATACAAATAATCAAGTACAAATTAAAATCCGGGATGGCATCACTCCCAATATAAAACACTCGTTCTTTATTACTCCTATACTGATCCCACCTGCACCTGAAAAGCAGTCCAATAAATCAGACGTGTGCCCTAAGAATGGTAAGAATATATCCAAATATATTTGGTGAGCATGTTTTGATATGTTGCAAATACAGTTATTTGGCTTTTATTGATTCACAGGCTTAAATTATAGCATTTATGAGTCACTTAATAACGAAAAGTGCAGCAATAAAAAGCATTTCCACCTGAAGCAGTGCAGCAGTGCTGCACCTGAAAAGCAGTCCCATAAATCAAAAGTGTGCCCTAAGAATGGTAGGAATATATCTAAATATATTTGGTGAGCATGTCTTGATATTTTGCAAATACAGTTATTTGGCTTTTATTGATTCGCAGGCTTAAATGATAACATTTATGAGCCACTTAATACTGAAAACTGCAGCAATAAAATAGAACGCAGTTCTGTATCTGGTTTGAGGGTCTGTGTTAAACACAGTGTGTTTCAAGTAATAATGCTTTAGTAATAACCATCAACCACTTGTTGAGATCATGATGGCTCATAGAAAATATCCATCCAAATTTATTGAAAACAATTTTTAGAGCATATGTGGAGGAATAATATCCGTGGAAACAGCCAGAAGGGGGACATCACAGTTTGTCTCGTACGGCAAGGTTAACTCTCTGGCACTGACGTTAAAGTCACGGTTGCCAGTTTGGCATATTTAACCAATGTCCAAATTTGGCATATTTTTACTGCAATACTATAATTTATATATATATATATATTTATATATATATATGTATATATTCAAAATGTTATAAATAGGCAATCGTATCTCTGAACACACTAAATCTATGAATGAATACAGAGGTCGTAGGTTTGGCGTGTTCTCCATGTTCTTTTGATAGATTGTGACCAAAATTTCACAAATTAGGTCAATATCATGACCAAAAATATGCCAAATATGCCAAATTTGGTATATTTTCACTATAGAAACCTGGCAACCCTGGTTAAAATGACCTGGAACCACATTGTCATAATAATTATAGTTCTTAGATGCTGCAGCTACTTTTGCTATTGGCGCCCATACCACCAGATGAGTCTTCTCGCTTGATGGAAGCGTAGCTAACCAGTGGATCATTCCTCCACTCTCACTTATCCATATATTTCTTTACAAAATATTTTAGGCTTTAGGAATATGTTTCCTAGGTATATGCTCAGTGCCTAGCCAAATGATAATTTGAAATTACCTACAGGGCAGGGGTATAAGTTTCTATCTCTGGATGTGGAGTACCTCTTACCTTTCATATTAGGCAGTGCAGCATAGTTTCATGTATTTTAGGAAGTGTACTGTACAGTAGGGTGCGCATTACAACACTTCTTTTCGAAATGAAAACTTTTTCACGCGGTTTTTGGACGGTAGACGCAAATATAAGGACCGTCCTGCAAAACAAATTCGACATTTTCTCAAATTTAAGCAACGGATTTTCGCTTTTTAACCCTCCCCAGTGGGACGGAAGTCTTCTGACTAACCCGTACAGATTTTTCATCGTCGCGGAGAAATGGCGGCCCCAAGCGCCACCGTCCGTTGCACAGCTTTTCATTAATCAATTCTGCAACTTTCCCTGGAAATTTTAAGTTCGGGTCATCTCGGGTCAGGTCACCAGGCCAGGTCAAGTGACCCCACTTCAAAAAATGTTTGGGATGGCATAACTCGGAGTAGGGTTAATTTTCAATGTGAAACCTATATCGTATAATGGGCTCACCGGGGGTTACAAACTATGTTTGTGTATTTTGTATATTGTTGACCTAAGGTCAGGTACGAGTCATGACCTGTCCATTTGAAATGCATGGGGAAAGCGCAAATTTGCCGAAAAATTGTTTATTTTTCTGTATATAAAGCTTGTAGGGACTTATTATTCGCGGGATCGTAGTATCACAGGCCACTCTCAAGGTTCATTTTGCAAGTTTTGACCTGTGACCTCTGAGAGGTCATTTTGGTCTACATAAGTACGTTTTGAGACTTATGTCAATATCTGCGCAGTAAATTGCAATAGAACTCTCATTTGGATACCACTATGTTTGATTTGTCATTATGAGCCGAGTGATATACATATTGACTATGCTTAGCTAGATGATGACCTTGACCTGACCCTAGGTCATGCTATTTTTATACTTTGATCTAGTATGGTCATATTGTACATCATTGGAATCGCCATAAAGAGAGGAATCGAATGACGTTTAAATTTTGGCTCTAACTTAACTCGGCCAAACTCTTAAGTGTTGTAAATTGTGCTATTTTGACCTTTAATGACCTCAATATTACTCTGAGCTAAAATGTTATGGGAAAAGTTTCTTGATCGGTTTAATGGTATATTAAACCATTCTTGCGCTTTTTCGCTACCCCGCTCAGGAGCCAAATTGCCGCCCCGGTGGCTCAGTTGGTTGAGCGTTGGGCTCCGGCTCGCTGCTCAGAAAAATGCAGTGGCAATGCATGCCCAGTAGGGTGCATCAAACGCCCCGACTTTTGAAATTAGCTACGCGGCCCGGCCCAATTTTTGCCGTGGACCTAGTGAGTCCAAATATGAAATATTTTGAAATTTCGAAAGGGGCTAGGGTGCCACCTAGGGCCAAAGTTTTCAATTTTGACCATTTTTAGATATACTTTGGATTGGCCGCAGAAGTCGTCTCATTTCATTAGTGGACTGTTTTGTGACCAAACACTGTTGCCTGGCCTAAAAGACATGCATGCCATTTCTGGATTTTAGACATCTTTAGGGTGCCTCTAGCGGTGAAAAATAATTTTGACAGTTTTTTACAATTTGTTTCATTAAATGTGGGGACAGAATCATTGAGTATTTTGGTTCAGCTGAAACGAGATTTTGCGGAATCGACCTCAAGGTACTTGCGAGACGGATTTATGCATTTTGGATTTCTTTATATGGCACTACCTGGCGGCCTAAGTTGAAAATTTACATTGGCTTCTGTTCATCCATTTTTATTATTGAGGACACTGGTCCTGCTTGCAGCTAATTTTTTGGGTGATAAACTACCGTTTTACTGTAATTTGATGCCTTCTCGTACACACAAGGCTAAGAACGAAGAAAGACGGAAACAAGTTGTGGGGAGCGGACATGGAAACTAATTACTGCTTACACCGTGGTAGAGTAAGACAACGAATGGAAAATACGGCTCCCCATATCAAATTTGACGGTTGAGCTTCTTGAACGGCAGGAGTGTTCGGACGCAGTGGTGAACATGGTGTTTGCCACAACAGAGTCGAACACAGGTCATCGATCAGCCACCTGCATCCAAATCCAAAACCGGCTGAACAAGGCTTTGCTCTGGTCTGCGGACAGGCACTAAGTCGGGGAAAAGTCACGTAGTGCTTTCAACAGACTCGATATTGAGAAATTCTGCTTGCCTAACCAATAATTCTAACAAAACCTACTTACGTTCATTAAACACTGAAGAAAAACGGGCCAAAAATGAACAATATTTCTAAATTGATTATTTATCAAGATAAGCGAAATATGAAAGACGGTTGAGTTTATCTTCAAATAAACTCAACTTCACCAGAAAGTCGCCCGTTCCTGTGGAACTCAGAGAACCTCCTTCCACTGTCTGTCCGAATCAAGCTGTGATGACCACGGGAGTTGGAATTGGATTCTTCCTGGCTCAATAATCCAGATGTTATTTTGAGCAATGCGTAGAGCTAGATGGATGAGCAGACTGCCTTATGCGATGAGATATGACGTCCGAGACCACATTCCCACGTTCAGGACGAAAAGCTCCAACGCAGGAACTATGTAAGCTTTGGCGGTTCGGGACCTTCATCACCTCCGTCTTGGCTTGTATGCATGATATGCCGGACGCGTGGGTTCCCTGGCTGTCTGAATCTTATCACCACTTTCCTGTTTGGGGACTGGGTGAACGAGTTGTTGGCCGGTGCACTGCTGGCTTTCGCCATCGCGTTACTTCACCTTGGTGGTTCCTTGTCTTTCGCAACTTGACATCTCGCCTGTGCGAGTCGCTTGCAAACGTTTTCTGGTGGTGAAGCTCAGTCTCCGGGCACCTCTCGTTGTGAGAGTGGGTCCGGGAAACCGTGTTTTTTATTTTATTTATTTATTTTTTATTAGGCTCTCCCACATGCCCTTGCCCATTACGGGAGTATTGGCGTGGGTGTTCGGATCCTCTCCACCGGGTAATCGGACACGGAAGGCGGTTTCCGCCGTGGGTTGAACCCACGTTATCCATGCTATCCGATCCGAAGATTGGCACAAGCCACCGGCCACCCCGGCCCCAGAGTTCGCGGGTGAGCAGAGAATGTTGGTAGACCTGGCTGAACCTGAATCGTGGTCTATTCGACTCCTGAGCTGCACCGGTCCTGGGCTGGATGTCGTGACGGGCCTGACTCATCTCCTCCGGAGCAGGGTAAGCCCGGGCCTCTGTTCCCATGATACCGCCGTAAGGGAGGAAGTGGCCTCGACTTTCAAACGACAGCGTAGTCTATCGACACTTGCGAACATTCTGCAGCGGTTGGGAAAACGAAAGGCAGCCTGATCTACGCTCAGGAAACCGAAACAGAGTAATCTGTGTGCTCAGAGTGGGGTTGTGTGAATAGTAGAAATAGAAACAGTCGTGTGACTATGTGGTCAACTGCGCACTGAACATGACGTCTTGTCGGACCATGAGTTGTGGCGCGGCAGTGGGTGGTTGCGCAGTTGGCTTCCCGCGCCGACCCGGGTTGGCCCGGTGACTTACTTGACGAGGAGCAAGCTGGCTCCCCGAAACCCTCCAAAGGGTAGAGCAGGCGACGCCGTATGACCCTGCGTTGGTGCTCGATAGCCCCAAAATCATAACAGGCCGAGAGCTGTGCTGATGTTCTTCAACTCGTATTTGTAATCGAAGATCGGTGTGTTATTCTATAACTGCACACCTAGTAACATGATTTAATCTAGACATTCGTTATTTGAACATCGGCTCTGGCGTTGTCTCGTACTGGCTTGCCCCACGGTGTTTTTGAGGACTTCGCTGGAACCTTCGCATTTTTTATTGATGATAGATGTTTTGGTCTCGCATTGTTACTGGCCTTGTATTGTATAGGTATCCTCAATCGATGACGGTTGGTTCTTCCGAATATCCCACTTAGCCGCCCACTGTGCTCCGGTGATTTTAATAAGAGGGGTCGTGTGGAACTCCAAACCATGAACGGTATGGAGGAATGGATGATTTGTGAAAAAACGGAAAGGAAGATTAATATTGGTGGATTTTGAAGGTGTTCTGCACTTGAGAGGATGTGACACAATTATCGTTGGAACTCACCAAACTCTACTTTTTTGTCATAGTCTTATTTCTTAAAACTTGAAATTATTTGGCGTGTCACTCATTGCCAAAGTTGTTGCCTTTCCGATACTTTGACCTACAGGAGTAGTTCTATTCACAGTTCTATCCAGGATGGTTCACATTATTTTCGATAAAACTCCCAAACGCAAACGTTGCACTTCTCGTCGGTGGCCCCCTGCTGGCGTCCAAATGCAATGACTGCACGGTATTTGGGCTTGAAAAGTTTTGACCAGTGGTCCTTTTTATGATAATACAATTTCCACGGGAGACCCAATGAATATTAAAATTGAAAACTTGAAACTTTGACCGCTGGTGCCCCTGCCAATATAGTTTTCAAAATTGGGATTTGGGTTTCTGTCTGAACACATGTGCGGGCCGCTAAGTAATTTATCAAAATAATCATGGGGCGTTTTAATGTCCAGGCTTGGGATCGGTTCCCCTGAGACGCCCTGAGGCCGGCAACTGATTGGTGAGAGGGTGACCTGCGCAGGGCGGCTGTCCCTGTGCTTTGTGGGACGTTGAACTTTGGCTTCTAAATTAAGTATTAACCCTTCATTATGGGAGTTGCTCGTTCGGGTGGTGGGGTTTGAGTCTCCGTGAAAAGTCCACTGATGACTTTAGTGAGACTCCGACCCCAACAGCCGTACTAGGAACAACTTGGACAAAGTTAAAAAAATTCGTGAGAAAGGGTGGGACCACTAGCCCAGCTTGTGAAAATTGGGTCCGATTTCGCTTTGCTTTTCAGTAGTAGTGATAGAGTGCACTCTGTTTTCTTTATTTTTATTGTAATAATTTAATTTTGCAACAGATTTGAAATTTGCGTTTTGATAGAACATGAATGTGATATTTAAGTCTTGAACAATTTTCAAGCTAAAAGGTGAAGCACATCTATATACATAATGGAAGTTTATTTTAATGTTTTATCCAACAGCACATCACACTGTTTGCGTGGCACCGCGCTCTCCACGTGCAGCAGTCTTGAGAGTCAACCGGACCGGCCTCTCAGACTCACGTCTACGGCATTTATGTATGTTCTTCAGAAATAAGTGCCGCAGACGTGAGTCTGAGAGGCCGGTCCGGATGGCTCTGAGACTGCTGCACGTGGAGAGCACGGTGCCACGCACACAGTGTGATGTGCTGTTGGATAAAAAATTACAATAAACTTTCAACTTATGTATATAGATGGGTTTCACTTTTTATCTTGGAAATTGTTCAACACTTAAATATCGTATTCCTGTTCTGCCAAAGCGCAAACTACGAATCTGTTGCAATATTAAATTATTACAATACAAATAAAGAAACCAAAGTGCACTCATTCACTAACGCTGAAAAACAAAGCGACATCGGACCCAATTTTGACAAGCTGGGCTAGTGCTGCCACCCCCCCCTCTAACTTTGTCCAAGTTGTTCCTAGTACGGCTGTTGGAGTCGGAGTCTCAGCAAAGTCATCAATGGATTTGTCACGGAGACCCCAGCCCAACCACCCGAACGAGGAACTCCCACAATAAAGGGTTAATTTAGAAGCCACAGCTTAACATCCCACAAAACACAGGGACTGCCGCCCTGCTCAGGTCACCCTCTCACCAGTCAGTTGCCGGCCGACCTTCGTCGGATAAATTATTGAGCGCCGGAGCGTCTCAGGGGAACCGATCCCAAGCCTGGACATGCACTGCCACTGCATGTTTCTGAGCAATGAGCCGGATCCCAACGCTCTACCGACTAAGCTACCGGGGCGGCAATTCGGCTCCTGGGCGGGGTAGCGAAAAAGTGCAAGAATGGTTTAATAGGCCATTGAACTGATTAATAAACTCTTTCCATAACGTTTTAGCTCAGAGTAATATTAAGGTCATTAAAGGTCAAAATAGTGCAATTTACAACACTTTAGCGTTTGGCTGAGTTAAGTTAGAGCCAAAATTTAAACGTCATTCGATTCCTCTCTTTATGGCGATTCCAATGATGTACAATACGGTCCTTTTAGATCAAGGTATAAAAATTACATGACCCAGGGTTAGGTCAAGGTCATCATCTAGCTAAACATAGTCAATATACATATCACTCGACTCGTAATGGTAAATCAAACATAGTGGTATCCAAATGAGAGTTCTATTGCAATCTACTGCGCAGATATTGACATAAGTTTCAAAACGTGCTTAGGTAGACCCAAATGACCTCTCAGAGGTCACAGATCAAAACTTGCAAAATGAACCTTGCAAGTGGCTTGTGATACTACGATCCCGCGAATAAGAAGTCCCTATAAGCTTTATATACAGAAAAATAAATAATTTTCGGCAAATTTGCGCTTTCCCCATGCATTTCAAATGGAGAGGTCATGACTCGTACCTGACCTTAGGTCAACAATATACAAAATACTGAAACATAGTTTGTAGCCCCCGGTGAGCCCATTATACGATATATGTTTCACATTGATAAATTAACCCTACTCCGAGCTATGCAATCCCAAACATTTTTTGAAGTGGAGTTACTTGACCTGGCCTGGTGACCTGACCCGAGATGACCCGAACTTAAATTTTTAAGGGACGTTGCAGAAATGATTAATGATAAGCTGTGCCAAGTACGGTGGCGCTTGGCGCCGCCGTTTCTCCGCGACAACGAAAATCTGTAGGGGCATAGTCAGCACCCTTCCGCCCCACTGGGAGAGGGTAAGAAGTGAAAATCCGTTGCTTAAATTCGAGAAAATGACGAATTTTTTGCAGGATTGTTCTTATATTTGTGTCTACCGTCTAAAGCCGCGTGAAAAAGGTTTCGATTTCGAAAAAAGTGTTGTATAATAATTTTTGGGGCTTATCGACGCACCAACTGCCAGGGTCATATGGCGTCGCCAACTCTTTCCCTGTTGGAAGGGTTTCTCGGGAGCCAGCTTGCTCCTTGTAAAAAGTGTTGTAACGCGCACCCTACTGTACAGTGTTTATAATAAAATGGGTCTCTTAACGCTGTCGTAGTTGACAGTTCTTGGATTTGGGCGCCCCCAATGGTTTTCGAAAATCCACGTTATTATGGTGGATCGATTAAGAGTGCCCTCATTAGACAAATCCGTTGTCTGTAACTTTTGGTTTTCACCATAGAATGTTAAATGTCTTGGCATGACGTATGAAAGGTGAAATGCGTTATAACATCGTAAATGTTTTGAGTCCCAAATTAGGTTTATTGCCTTTTCACCGACACCAACCAACAAGGAACAAAGCAACACGTGCTTCCCTCTTCTGGTATATTATCTAGTTTTACTTTGGCAGCTCTCTCATTACTTCACACTCGCTATAACTCGTCCGAAGGTTAAGGTTAACTTTTAGGTACCTACGTCTCTCTCCTCTCCTTCTGTCGGTTACAATCGGGCCGGGCCCCACTCCTTTTCGCTCAGCAGAAACCCACCTCGCGACTCTCCTGACTTCTGCGAACTCGGCCGCCGTCTAACCAGTGCTGACTCTGCCGCTGTCTCGCCTGTACCAAAGAGTATCGGATGGTAGCGCAGATAATCAAGCCAATGTAGGGCAAGATATGGCTAGTAATGCTTGAAAAAGGTCTTGTTAATATGTCTCTTGGTTTATGGCTTAAGCTTTATCATTCTCATGGAAAAAAATTCCGCTGTATTTATCGTTAAGTGGACGAGCCTCCACCAATCAGCAGCCGCCATCCGCTGGATGCCGATTGCCCGCGGGGCACAGAGGTTAGGAAGGTCACGCCACTGGGCGCCGCTGGCGCCGAGTTCAAGCATCGGTGGGGAGGAGTCGCGTGGCGGATTATAAAACGTACGCATGTGATGTTGAGAATAGTGGTTGTTCTGCCTGCTGTTGGACTGAGGGAGGAGGACATATGTAGACATTCTGTGCACATGGGTGGATGCATGGGCTAGATATTTTTGCAGTGTGCGGATTTGATATCACTAGAAAACATGAGTATGAGCTCATTAAATGAGTTCTTTATGTAAACACGCCTGACGAGTAAAACTGCAGGTACCGATTTAGAGTCCTTAGTATTTTTTGGCATCAGGGTAAATGATGCAGCTTCTCATTTTTTCATTGTTTCTCAAAAGTGGGGAGAGACCTCGCGAGCGCTGGGCACCCGCTCTATAATCAGATTCCTATGCAAATGAAAGCCAGTTTTTTCAATATATTGCAGCAGGAAAATCTAGGTATGTCTCTCACTTAAAGATCCATCAAAGGAATGCTTTGCTTTTTCCCCAGAATAATAAGAACGAGCTCTGTTTTTCTCTGTTATTCTCTTCATTCAACGATGGAGTCGCGTTTGTATGAGAGGTACCAACATCTTATATATATATATATTATCCTCCTGTCACTTTCCGTTATCCAGATATACCTACACTTCTCTTTTGATTTTAACCAAGTTTGAATATGATTTGCTGAAGACAAAAGGCCACATAAAAAGAACAATGCAATTCAAATGGTCACGAAATCGCACATAGCTCTGTTTAATCGCAAATGATAATTCTGGTGAAATCAGTCAAAAATTACTGCTTTCTGTCATCCTAAGTCTTTATTTCAGAAATATTTGAAGGAAGATGTGGGAAATTATAGCATATTGAATAGCTAAAACCATATCACAGAAATTAGAGGCAAAACATAAACCCCAGTTTCCTTTAACCCGCGACCCACCGGGGGTCCGGCGTCACCTTCGCCCCACCGGGGCCATCGATGGCCCCCTCTAACGCCGAAAATATGGGGGTTAGCGAAAATCTGCAAAGTGTATTAGAAAGCTCGCGTGAATTCAGTAAGAAATTACTTCGTATGTTTAAGCGCTCAGATCAATGGTTTGACCTCCAGAGGTCAAGAAAGGTCACGGTAGGCTATTTTCACTCGAATATGCAATGCATAAGAAAACTGGGCATAAGAGCCATTAGAGCTATTAAAGCTATTAAAGCTATGCCATTAGAGGTATTGAGATCTCGTTAAGTACATTTGATAGGAAATTGCCTGACCTTTTTCCGCTATGTGAAGCGGAAAGACCTCCCATCAGTGGTTTGACCTCCAGAGGTAACCTCGTGACCTAATATGACCTGAGGTTACGAAAGGTCAGAAAGTGACCTTGCCGTATATCAAATGAAAGTCAGCGACAAGACAAAGACGATGGTGTTTGTTTCAGCGCTCTAGATTAATTAGGTCAAACGTTATTGTCAAAATACTGTTTTTGACCCCTGGTGACCTTGGATGACCTTGGAAAAGCCAAAGGGAAAATATGACCCCTGGGATCCGTGAAAGGGTGTCCAAAAACGCTGTTCTGAGCAGTCTGAGCATTTGCAATCATTTTTGTGACTTTTAGATCATGAGACAGCTTTTTCCCATGCTTTTCCAAAGGGAGAGGTCGCCTCGTGACCTGACCTCAGGTCACGAAATCGACAAATCCCGGATATACACGTTATAGACCCTGGAAGGGTTATGAAGTGTAGCAAGTTTCAAATCGATCGATTAAGAAATGTAGCTCTTATAGAGCTTCAAAGTTGAAGTGAGGTGATCTTGCTGGACCTCGCCTGGTGACCTGACCTTGGGTGACCCAGGGTAAAAATTTTCAGGGATGGTGGGAAAATGATGAGGTAAGAGATAGAGCCCTCAACCGCGGTGCCGCGTTTCGTCCTTTTTCTGCTATCTTGAAAAACCTTAGGGGGCCATTGATGCCCCTCTGGTGGGGCGAGGGTTAAACAACGCGCGGTAAATATGTAGCAGGCAAACGAATGTTCCGTCCGACATGTGAGTGAGTGTCTAGGGCTCAGTGATAGAGCCCCTGCATCCTGAGTCAGTGGTGCCGAGTGTGTCCTTGGCTTCCTTGCTGTAGTGTGTCCTTGGCTTCCCTGCTGCAGCGTGTCCTTGTGTCCAGTTATACTGGACACGTTCCTGCAGGTTCACTGAATAAGATGTTCTTAATCTGATATATAATATATAGGAATGTTTCCTGGATAGTGAATGTCTTCCTTCCAGGCAATATGCACGTTGGCAATATGATGGGACTTCAATTATTTTTGTGTAGCTCACCATAATAATTATAGTCCTGTTTGTCACTGCTTTATAGTTCAGAGGCTTTCTAAACTTTGACTAGGAGAGTATCAATCTTCCAGCAATTAGCTTGCTTAAGCTGCCACCTTTCCAGAAACACAACAGGGAAGCCAGAATAGTTTAATAGTGCTTACCTCGCTCAGTGGTGGATCCAGGATTTCATTGGGGGAGGCAAGGGGGCTCGAGCCTCCTCCGCTATTCCCTTGAATCAGCCTCCGGCTATGTATTAACTATAGGCACTCGGACGTTTGCGGGGCTTGAGCCTCGCTAGCGCTCCCTTGTACCCACCACTGCCTCTGCTTTTCCGCAGACTGCTCATTTATATTCGGCTTGCTGAGAGAGATATAACACGGATAAAATTATGCTGAGAGACCCATCGGCCCATTCACAAGACAGCTTGAAGCATACTCTTTTTATGCATGGCTCCGTGGATGGGGCATCCATCTGCTGAGCCACAGGTCAGATGTTCAAGCTTTGGTGAGTTCTCACAATAAATAGACTATGATCCCAAACATATATTTTAACAGAATGAGAGCTGGCATTGCCTATAGTCTAACCAGGTGATGAGTCTCAAACCCGGACACTCGTTATAAAACATAAGAAGCGAGTTTCCTCGACTGACTGCTGTAAGCTTGATACATCACAGCGAGCCTAGTTATACAGTAAGGAAGTGTTGGCTTTGTCAATGGCTGCACTGTTCTGTCGCACTATACTGCCTCTATGCGGTGCACATTGTTAGAAAATGCCGATTTCAGTTCCGATTGGGGAAGCTCTTTAGCGCAGCTGAGCTGATCTACTGGATGGGTCTTAACAGTCGCAAAATTAATGCGGTGAGAAGTATGAAATTATTTGGTGAAGTTATTACCTAGTTCCAAGGCTCAGGTTAGGTCAGTCATGAAATCGTCCCGTTGCACCTACATATAACTTACATATAGGGGCGAGAAGGTGAATGGACTACCTTCAGCCAGGCTAGCTTGGTTGGATTTGTTCTTATTCCTTATTGATTCTGGACAACCTCTGAGAATTTTTTTATTTCTCTTGAGCGCACACCTGCTGTGCTTCTGACCTACCTTCGCCTGAGTGGGGAAGGAGTTTAAATACCCATTTTGAACTTGGATTATCTGAGAGACAGCGGGAAAAGTTTGAATTCTGGCGGTAAATAACCGACAAGGAACGACTACGAAACTTTATCGGTAAATCTTGGCTCAGGTCAGTGTTGAGGTCATGGTAAGTCAAAGAAGGTGGCAGGTTGATGAAGGCGGCTCTTCGGCTCTAGCTGCTGACCGGATCAAGCTGGATCCAATGTTGACTCATCACTAGATTCCCTTCGCTACGAGAAATCAAAGGACGTATACGTAGTATAACTTTACTAAGTCAACGTATAAAAATGATTTCGCACAAAATCCTGTCAATGTTACTGCCTGCCTAAATATTTTCATTGAGTATATAAATCGACTCACAATGACAATGGAAACACGATTACACACAATTTAAGCGCTGTGACCACTTCCTCCGAAGTTATTGACTATTTTTAACTTGGTGGTAGAGCGGTACCTGATAGATGACGATTTGCAGAATAAAAAGTATTTCCAAGCCATGTATACAGGAATATAACGATGCTTTTTTATTTATAATTCTTCCGCGCATTTCCAGTGTAGAGTTCATGGACTGTATCTGAACCTATGGCATCGATAAACAACTTCCCATTACCATAACTTGTGGTATTTGACATATTTATTATATGATATGAGTCATTGACGAATAGATTAAACCTATTCTCGCTTTTGCCACTTTTGACATTTTTGGGGGTGAAGCTGATTTTGCCTAGCCTGTGACCTGACCCGAGATTATTCAGAAGAGAACTTAAAGAAAAGTTCCGAACTGATTAAGAATAGGACATGCAAAGCACGATAGTACTCCGCACCCCCAAGTGCTGGCTTCCCGTGAAAAAGCCAGGGGATGCCTAAACACTGCTGGAAGCCTATCGGGAAATGCAGTAATTATGCAGAAAAGGGCGGAGGTTTACCGAAAGTGGAATCATTTTTATAGAGGGAACGTCTCTGCAATGCTCTCTGAAAGCTTGAGATCAAGATCATTCAAGGCCACTGACCTGTGACGCCACAACATGCCATATTTCCAATAATGCACAAAATAAATGACACTATGGTAGCCTTTGGGGGAAATGAGGGTTGGGCCTTAACGAAAAATATTTGACCTTGACATTGAGTAATCTAAACTATCAAGTCATAGCTAACATACGCTACACTGAGTAATACCATTTGACCGAAACATTGAAGTCAATGATCCTGAAAATGATTGAACGACCTTGACACTCAGACAGACTGACAGACAGACAGACAGACACATATTTTTTCCAATACACGTTATGCATAATATAGCATAAACAAGCGATTGGCACAAAAGTGCAATATATGCACTTGTTACGAGGTACCTTTCGCGTTATCTACTTTCTTTATATTCACATGTTCGCCGCCAAGGGAGCCCCACGCCATTTCGACCAGCAGCTCAGACAAGTGCCTAATGTGTTCTAATAATCTAGGACCGCCAACCCACGCCATACTGCACCGCCACCGCCACCAACACCGCCACCATCTGTGACCTTGATGTGAGGTTGTTTTGTGATTTAATCCGATTACGATTCTATGGTGTCATTACGTCACTACTCGGTCTATAGAGCAGTGGTGCGACGGCCTCAAAATATAACTTTAACCTTTGAAACCCTATACGTAAACTAATTTTTGATACATTTTGCAATGTTTCTTTCACCAATGAACGCTTTCATCGATTCGCTTAAATGTAGCGAGTTGGAGTTTTCCGTCTGAGAACGGTTCTCCAGCCACCTCGGAAAAATAGATGGGGAAACTTTAGGACCCATTCACAGCACGTGGTAAGGTAGAGAGGGTATCTAGACTGGAAAGTGAGGAAGGGGAACAAAAATGGAGGCACATTTCTTCTTGATGTTGACCCGGTACCACCTTACTTCTTTTCGCACACACATCGCTGCACCGCCTGGGGGGCCTCGATTGGGCCCTCCCCCACGACCTCAAAATCAGAAAAGATACAGAAAACAATTGAAAGGGTGCTGAAAGCGCCTTACCGTCATCGACTTTAGAGCCGAGTTTGAATCATATCCGTTGACCCTTGACGCCACAGTGGGCCAAAATGGGTCTGATTAGACCCATTTTGAAAATACCTTCTAACTCGGGAACCATGAAACGCAGAACAGAACCAAAGACATAAATGGGTTCATTTTGACCCAAATATTTAAATAAATGCGACATAATAGCGTGACTGCTATTTGTAGAGTAGCGCAACCAGAGCTCGACATTATCACGCCACATATAACCAGTGCCACCATGGTATTCATCCAGCGGAGTTAGTTTCACAGCTGGTGTGGTGTGTTTCAGGCGGCCGAAGGCCACCGGACCGGCCTCGCCATTCTTAGCGCCCAGCACCCGGGGTCGGGCTCGCAATGGGCCACGGCCTGCGTCACCTCCATCGACGACATGCCACACAAGGGTACGTCCAGGCCCCAAATTGGCGCGCTGGTGGAAGCCGCATAGGTGTGGCCACAGTGAAATGAAAAGAATGTTACGAAGGAGATAGGTTCTCTAGTGGTAGTACTTATATGTAGTAGTGCCTGTGTGTGGTTTGGTGCATACAATGCACCAACCGTAAATATTGTAGAGAGTGGCGAACTCTAACTATGTGGGGAGGAAGTTCAAATGTGGTGGGTTGGGATTCGAGCCTTCATGTTCTGTAAGAATAATGAAGAATATCCCTTAAGAATCTCTTCACCGCCTGAGGGTTTTACCAGACCTCTTTTTTTGTTCTGGTTTTTGTAAATGATTCTGAGCCGTTTTAACTGAGACATTGTTTTGCAACGCGCACGTTTTGCATGCCTAGGCATGCAAAACAATGCGCGTAGGCGCTTGTATACCCTACAGCCGCCTGTAACAATACCCTACAGGCGCCAGTAGAGTATTTAATTTCAAAACTTATGACCAAGAAGTGGCATCAGGTCAGGTCAGGTCAACGAGTTATGACGTCATTTTGCAACCAATGTAAGGCGACTCTGTTCTTCTAAAATGAGACTGACAAAACCAGGATGTGACTCAACTTCTAGAAGAGCTAGATCAAGGTTTTGAACACCATTCGAAAGCTTTTGACACGAAAAATATGGGCACTGTCAACCATTTGTGGGTGAGTTCAATACTAGGCTCACCACAGATCACCAAATGTAACAGTTTTCAAAATTGTTTGTGTCTATAAAATTTGAACGAAACAAGATGCAGCCCTAAACTGGGTATCATAGTAACGAGCATGACCCAAGTATTCAAATGAAATGCAATATGACCTTTAAAGATTATTATTCGAAGTTGCCTCAATGTCATAATGTGACCTTAAAAGGTCATGGAGCATACCATTCAGATCCTTACGTCCAGACAAGCACATTTATACCATTGGCTTTGTTGTAGGTCTAATGGTTCCCCAAATTATAGGACACTTAAAGTCGTAGATGCTTCCTAAATTGGGCTAATTTTGACCCATTTTCAACCAATATGACGTCATAGGTCAACGGATATGGTTCAAACTCTGCTCCAAAGTAGAAGACCATAAGGAACGTCCAGCATCGTTTTGATTTTTTTCCATATCACCTGAGGTTCCCGAGATTGTGGAAGTTCAATGACCTTCCCCCCAGGCGAAAATCCCCCCTTGTGTACGAAAAGAGCCGCCCAGGCGGTGTCGGGATATACTGGCGGCTAAGAATTGAGGACGGTAAACACTGCGTGCGACCACTCATGAGATTGGTGGCGACAATTTCGGGAAATGTCATCATGGGTATACCGTAACCTTGGGCCAACAGTAAATCTTCCAATGTCATGTGTTCTATAGGCACAAGTCATAGTGCTTGGTTTCTTGTTTCCGTAAAACCACACTTCTCTGTGTGGCTGAGCTGCTTTCAAAGTTACTTACAGGAAAATAGTTAGCCACGTTCAAGCATAACCACGGAAAAATAGCGTCTAGATGGAGCTTGATTTATGTTTTGACTTGAAAATATAAGTAACATTCGCTGTGTTGAGTGATCTGTAGCTCCTCAGCCTTTGGCCTTAACACCCGCACTGGAGGGGGTCTGGCACTAACGCGCACTGGAGGGGGCCTGGTAGGCCCCTAAGATCTCGGAAACTAAGAGGGTTAGAAAAACGCCACTTGGTAGGTGGGTGGGGGCTATGGTGATCTACATGATGACCAATTTTCATTGACCTAGGTTAATATCTTCAAGGTCAAACGATGTCGTAAAGGTCAAATATTGTCCATGCTGGGATCGATTGGTAAATGCTGTGATTATGCAGGAAAATGGCGGGAATAAGCTAAAGGCGGACAAGTTTCATAGAGAAGAGGTCTCAAAGAGGCTTCCCACAACTTTTGAGTCAAGGTCATTCAAGGTCATTGACCTTTAAGGTCACCATATGGTATACTACTTATTATTTACACTTTGACTAAAACTGTAGCCACTGTTTGGCGGGAAATGAGGATCGACCTTTCCCAATGACCTTTGACCTTGACCTTTGACCTTGACCTTTGTATTGGGGTACCCTACCGATGACGTCATAGCATAATATATGTCAGACGGGGTAACGTCATTTCGCCGGACGCACAGTGGTCAGTGACCTTGAAAGTGCAGATATGACCTTGACCTGTGACCTTTGACCTTGACCTTGACTTTCATGTGAAGTGACCTTGACATATAGTCCCGCTTATATGACGTTATGACGTCACCACTCGGTCTTCGATGCAAGCTAACTGGTCCGACCGCGCGTTTACGGCGATCTCAAAATGCAGGTCTGACTTTGAAAGCCTATAAGTCAAAAATTTTCGGCCAATTTTCAAAAGTCTTCACCAATCGACGCGCTATTAAATTCTGTTAAATGTGGCCACGTGTCGTTATTCGGCTACAAGCGGTTCTCCGGCCACCTCGGAAAAACAGTTGGGGGCCTCCGAGACCCCCTCCAGTGCGCGTGTTAACACGCGCATTCCGGGGTCTGAGCCACCTTCGGATTGACGAGGGGGCGGGTACCCACCCCTAAGATCTCGAGAACCACGGTAGGTAGCAAAAACGGTAAACGGCGTTGGGTAGCCCATCCGCTTCTCATCGAAAATATTTGAACCATTTTTTGTCAGGTCACATTTAAGGTCACCAGAGGTCAAAAACATGCCGTCACATGCCGTCATAGGGATAACATGTAAATTAAGTTTTTCGGCCATTACATCTGAACAAGTAAAGATAGAGCAAAACGACTTCAACTATATGAATCCTCTTAGCAAGCCGAATCGAATAATATATAATTTGACCTTGCTAGGTCAAATCAAGAATTTGACCTGACCTGAGGTCAGGTCAGGGTCAAATTATATAAAATGCATATTATTAGAACCACAAAGCCAAGGTGAGTCTAATGAAGCTAAAATAAACGTTCTATCGCCATCTGTTACTGAGTTATTCAGTAAAAACCATATTTCCCATGTATTACCAATGGAGAGGTCATGCTTCGTACCTGATCTTAGGTCATCAATATCAAAAATACCGGAACATATTTTAGAGAACTCGGTGAGCCCATTATGTGATATAAGTTTCAATTGGATAAGTTCACCCTGCTCCGACTTATGCTATCTTAAACTTTTTTTGAGGTCGGTTCACTTGACCTGTACTGGTGACCTGACCTGAGATGACCTATCCTTAAAATTTTCACAGAAGTTGCAAAATGATGAGGGAAACGGTATACCAAGTACGGTGGCGCTGCGCGCCGCCGTTTTTCTTCTGTCTCCGAAAACCCGAGGGGGCGGGTACCCGCACCCCCGTCAGTGCGCGTGTTAAAGTCATCGGGTGCCACGGAAAAGGAAAAAAGTCATTTGGTGTTTTTGAATGGGATAGATAAAAGGTTACTAGCAGTTTCAGCTTCTGAAATGAACCAGATTTTGTGCGTAAGTGCACCTCATTCCAAGAGATTTGACCTAATTTGACCTCCAGTGACCTCAATACTGACCTCAAGAATACAACAGCCGAGGTAACTTAGATTTCATTTTGGTCGATCTTTCAAACACATTTTTCGGCGTCTTTTTAATTCTCTTTGTTTCGAGTAAGAAGAAGGGACTGGTCAACCCCGCAGGGAAAATGCGGGTCATACTACACAGGCGAAGGTTTATCAAAATTCAACTTTATAAATTGCATCATCGCCCCTCAGCACTCGTTTGAGACACTACCTTTGCTCTAGGTGCTGACCACTATAAGAGGACCGCACAACTTTTCAAGCATATCGATTGTGAATGCCCGACCCATTTCTTTCTCATAATTTCGCCCGAAGAAAGGTGCTCGGGCTATAGAAAGCTGCAAGAGCTGGAAAGCTGCCTCACTAGCCATTTTTACAATGCTCCGAGAAGGAGTGCTACAGTGTTACAGGCGGTGCACGTCAGGGGCGAAGCCAAGGGGGGCGGTAGGGACAGCCGCCCGAGGGCCCAAATTTCTGATAATTTCGCCCGAAGAAAGGTACTTGAGCTATAGAAAGCTGCAAGAGCTGGAAAGCCGACTCACTAGCCATTTTTACAGTGCTCCCAGAAGGAGTGCTACAGTGTTACAGGCGGTGCACGTCAGGGGCGTAGCCAAGGGGGGGCGGTAGGGACAGCCGCTCGAGGGCCCGAAGGGCCCCTGAGAACACAAACCGCGCGAAGCGCGGCTTTTAGCATTTAGCGTCGCTATCCCCATTTTTGCGTGCTATCTATGACAAGCGCTAATTCTGGAAACACCGTGTAAACATGGCTAATATATTTTCGAGACGTTTCTACCTTCAGGGGTAAACCATGTTGGGATGCTCCATTTTGCTGCCCTCCGAGACAAGTTAGTAAACCTCGCACACGATATGTTTCTAGCACTGCCACAACCTCCATTTTTCTCCCTCTGCAAGTGTGCGTTGTACTCGCTGGCGAATATTTTGACAGCTCCTGTCGTTATCCCGTCGCCGCCTCTCGCTTCCTTCCTCTCGCACCCCCTGCGCCGTTGCGTCGTTTCCGACGCGCAGCGGCATCGCTTCCGACGTTTGGCCGTCGCCCCCGTCACAGTCACTCTACCCGGCAACCAGCCCCATCGCGGAGCGAGACCACACAAAGCACTGCACAGTCGGGGTGAAAAGAAAGCGCTCTAAAAACAGGTAGAAATAAATTAGGATTGAAAACATCAAACTGTAATGTATATGAGCTTATATTAACCGAAACTATACTAGAACTAGTCATTTGCTTCAGAGTCTTACTGCTTCTTGATATCAACATAATTTTCGGCCTCACCTTCTAGCGCTGACCGGACCATCGCCACCGTCGTTGAGCGCAGACGATGACGTCATGATGCTGCTGCCGCCGCCGATCTGTTGGCCTTTCCGTCCCATTGGCTCCATTAGATTATCCTGTGTGAAGTTTCTTAGCATTTAGATGGAAATCGCTATTGATCTGGCAGCTCATCATGATGGCGGCGAGGATGGTGCTTCGGCTGCCAACTTTGGCCGGGAGGCGGCGGTGCGTCGGCGTCGATTTTCCTGCTGACGCGGCGCGGTGGCGCGGGGCGGCCAAAGTTGGGCCAACTCAGGGAGCTGAACACGCTCTTCAGAATGAGAATTGAAAGGTCGGCTGGCCCAGCTCATTTACGAAAATTTTCAGCCAAACCACATGTGATGGAAGCACAAGAAAAAACGTTTCTGCTGGTGGCTTTGAAGCTGATCAGTGTTGAGGGTAGAAACTGGCCGACGGCATATGACCGCATCAATTGGGGCGTCATTAAATCTCGCCTATCACGCGATATGAATCTCAGATCAATAGATTAAGCTTATCCTCACTGGCGCCACTTGCATAGGCGTAGGAACCGGGGGGCCAGGGGGCCACTGGCCCCCCCCACTTTTCTGGCATGGGCCCCCGCAACGGAGATAAGAATATCAACAACTGTAATATCAAGCAAGAAACTCAAACTGTCCCGATAGCTTGCCCCGGAACCCCGTTAAACTTACCTGTGCCCCTAAATTAAGTTGAGGTCCTATGAGTTGATTTTAAGGTCCCCTAAGCTTCTCGGGGCCCCTGAACTGGCCTCCGATGCCATACGAGCTAATCTGGGCCCTTTGAGCTGAACTGAGCGCCCCTGAGATGGTTTGGGCAGCATGAACTGTTCTAGGATGCCTAAACTGAGCTAGGAGCCGTGACCTTAAACAGGGCCCCGTGAGTTGGCTGGAACCTATATCCACCGACCTGGGGGGCCCCTGAGCTGAGCTGGGACCGTAAAGTTAATATTGCCCCTTGAGCTAATCTGGATCCCCTGTGATACACAGAAGACCCTAAACTTATCTGAGGCCCCTGCACAGGAATAGGGCCCCTGCTCTGAAATTTGGTTATAAGCTTTAATTGAAACCCTGAAATGTTCTGAAGCCCCAAATATGCCGACAAGGGGCCCCTGGATGATCCGGGCCCTTAAGTTTATCTGGTCATCAGAGCTAATATGGGACTCTGTGTTGAACTGAGGGCCCCTGAGATGGTCTGGGACCCCTATAAGGCTTTACAGCCACTGACCGGGCGGCCGAGAGCTTGAATGGGCCACTTGAGATGTTCTGACAGTGGTGTAGCCAGGGGAGGGGGTCTCAGGGATCCGCGGACCCCCTTGGGCTGACCTTATGTACTAAAAACACAAAACTTGATTTCGGGGGCCCCTGAGCTTGGTCTCGGGGGCTCCCGAGCTTGGTCTCAGGAGGCCCCCGATAATCGGTATCGAGGGCTCCAGAGTACCGAATATTGATCTTGGGGGACCCCTGTGCTCAGTCTCAGGGGGTCCCGAGCTTGGCCTCAGGGCCCCCGAGCTTGGTCTCAGGGCCCCTCCCCCGAGCTCAGTCTCACGGGCCTTTCGATCTTGGTCTCACAGGTCTTTCGATTTTGGTCTCAGGGGCCCCCGAGCTTGGTCTCAGAGGCCCCGAGCTTGGTGTCCGGGGGCCCTCCGAGCTTGGTTTCAGGGAGCTCCCGAGCTTAGTCTCAGGGGGCCCTTCGAGTTTGGAATCAGGGCCCCCGAGCTTGGTCTCAGGGCCCCCGAGCTTGGTCTCAGGGGACCCCCGAGCTTGGTCTCAGGGATGCCCCCAAGCTTGGTCTCAGGCCCCCCTCTCCCCGAGCTTAGTGTCAGGGCCCTCGAGCTTGGTCTCAGGGAGGCATCCGAGGGCATCTGATGCATAAGGCTGACCGTATGCACTAGAAAACACGAGCATTGGTCTCGGGGGCCCTGATCTTGGTCTCAGGGGCCCGAGCTTGGTCTCAGGGGTTCAGGGCCCCCTCGGGGTGCCCCCGACTATTGATATCGAGGGTCTCATGAGTGAGGGACGAGCATTGACCTCATGAGACCCAGAGTTTGGTCTCAGGGGCCCCAGGCCTGGGTTCAGGACCCCCGAGCATCGGCATCGAGGGGCTCCAGAGCACCGAGCATTAGTCTTGGGGGGGGCTCGAAATATTGATCTTGAGGGCCCCGGAACATCGGTGTCAAGTTACTCCTGAGAAAAGCGTGAGCATGGGTCTAAGGGTGCCCCTGAGCCTGATCTAAGTGGGACCCCGAGCTTAGTCTTAGAACCCCCCGGGCATCAGCATCAAGGGGCTCCGGAGTATAGGTCTAGGGAAGCAATTATTTTAGGAGCCTCCAAATGGTGATTTCAGAGGGCCCCCGAAAGTTTGGATGCAGTGGTGTAGCCAAGGGGGCCCTAGACGTCCGCAGACCCCCACCCCTTGGGCCAATCTGAACCACTGCAAAGGATTCTCTGATCATGGGGCCCCCAGAGTCAGTCTCAGGGGCCCCTGAAGATTCGTTCTCAGGGCGTCCCGAGTTGGCCTCACGGCCCCCGCCCTGAGAGTCGGTCTCAAGGCCCCCGAAAGTAGATTTTAGGGGCCCTAGAGGGTTGGTCTCAGGGGCCCCAAAATTCGGTATCAGGGACCCCGGGAGTCTGTCTCAGGGAGGGGGCCGAGCTAGTCTCAGGGGCCTCCCAGAGAGTGGTTCTCAGGGCCCTGCAACATAGTCTATTTCAGGGGGGCCCCTGAGAGTCAGTCTCAGAGAACCCCAAGAGTCGGTCAAGGGGACCCCAAGAGTCTGTCTTAGGGGACCCCGAGATTCGGTCTCGGGGTCTCCCTGAGAGTCTGTCTCAGAGAACCCCAAGAGTCAGTCTCAGAGCACCCCAAGAGTCGGTCTCAGGGGGCCCTCATAGTCTCACGGGCTTCTCTCTCAGGAGTCAATATTTAGTTTCAGGTGGCCCCGAGAGTTAATCCGGGGGTCCGAGAGTTAGTCTAATTTGATCCGCAGAGTGCTGGTTTCAGGGGGCCGTAATTTTGGGAGCCCTCGAGATTTAGCCTCAGGCTGTGCCCCCCCGAGTTTTGGTATAAGCGGCCCCGAGAGTCAATCTCAGGGAGCACCCAAAAGTTAGTCTCAGAGGGCTCCCGGTTGTCAGTCTCAGAGACATCCGAGAGTTAATCTCGGGGTTCTGAGAGTAATTTCCAGAGGTGCTCCCGAGTTTTGGTCTCACGGGCCCGGAGTTAGCCTTAGGCCCGCGAGAGCTAATCTGTAGCCTCCGAGTCAGTCTCAGGAACGCCAAAGACTCAGTCTCAGAGGTGATTCCACCCCCCCCGGGTGTTTGTCTCAGGTGCGCCCTAGAGTAAGTCTCAGAGGGCTGTCGGAAGTCATTCCCAGCCACCCTCCCCCACCCCAAAGACAGCCTCAAGGGACCCCAATAGCTAATCTGGATGACCACGATACTCAGTCTCAGCCCCCCCTCCAGAGCAAATCTGGGGGGCCCAATAATTAGTCTCAGAGGTGCTGCCGATAACTAATCTCAGGAGCCCCGAGAGATTCTCAGGAGCCCCCAGTTTTGATCAAGAGGCGCCGTGAATCGGTCTCCGAGACCCACTGAGATCTAATCGGGAGAGCGGCCGAAAACTAGCTTTGTGAGCGCCGCCAAGTGTTGGTCTTAGGTGACCCCAGAGCTCAAATAAAAAATTTCAAAATCATATGCCTCGGAAAAAATATACCTACCCCTATTACGTACTAAAAAAGCACAAATTGAAACATGTCGATCAGGCACCATTATCGAAGGAAAGGCAAAAATTAATCTAATTTTACCATAAGAGCAAATCGAACAGGGAATTGGGCACTTTGTCAATTTTTAATATATTAGCTTAACACCAATAACTACATTCCTAAATATTCTGCAATAAACAACTTTCCAACATTTTCGTAGGAAACCAGACAAACAAGGGTAATGACAGAAATTGATGAGCATAATCCCAAAAAGAAAAATAGGTATGAAAGGTTGAAAATAACAATAACAGTGAGCCAAGGCGATAGATATCTTGGGCGCCTTTTGTCTTGGTAATTTGCTCGTTTACAAGATAGCAAGGGTAAGAAAGTAACTGGATCTCAACAGGATCTGTCGACGGAATAGAGGTTATGTAACGTTCGAGACACACTACCATATCCCTTGTATCTGTATTCGTTTTTTTTGTTTCTTTGGAAATTTCCTGATTAAGAGTCCATGGATTAGACACCGGGATATAATTGCTAATCATTTCCCGTAGAAGATCATTTCTTCGTACTCAAAACGACTGACCTCCAATAACTTCATGTCTGATTACCCGAGTGAATTGAGGTAGACTCAGGTTTAACATCATGCGCGCATCAACATTGAACTTCCCGAAATATGGCTCAAAGCTGTTATTATAGCCACGCTACCATATAAGGTATGGGTCATCCTTAATATTTGGTGACCTTAGTTTACCAACACTTGGTCAGATCGAAAAAACCAAGCTATAAACAAAATAAGAATGAATGCTTAAAAAGGCACAACGAAATTTCCTTCGTGTGAATGTTATAATGTTAAAATACTATACAAAAGATATAGGAGATGGGCAGTGGCGGATCTAGCCGGTCGGTTTGGGAGGGGCAAACCAAAGTCGAAAAGCAAAAAAAAAACGTCGCGCAACTGCGCTAAAATATGACTTCCCGGTACGGGTGTTTGAGGCAAGAAGCAAAAAAAAAACGTCACGGGCTGAAAAATATGAGCTCAAGATCCTTTTTCCTATCCAAAGCCCGTTATTTTCACTGAACTTAACTGGTTCCGTTAGAAGTTGAGAGTTAAAGCACCAAAATGTTGCCTATAAACTTAAAATGAGTCGGGGAAAAAAGGAGGTCGATCGCTTTGGGGGGGGCAAAAACATAGTTTTGCCCCGAGCTTTTCCGTTTGGGGGGGCAATTGCCTTTTTGCCCCCCCTGGATCCGCCACTGGAGATGGGCCCGGTTACTAAGGGGACCCCCGGCCTGGGGCCCCACGACGGTAGTCGGACCCCTCCGTGGCTGAATCCTGGCTACGTCACTGTGTTCTGAGACTCTATATCAGCCACCCTGGGACCCCTAAGCCTAGCTGGGGCCCTGAGCTAATCTGGGTACCGCTGTGCTTAACTGGGGCCTCTGATCTGGTATGGATGCCCTGAACTGTTCTAGCATTATTGAGCTAAGCTGGGCTCCGTGAGCTTGAATAAGTCCCTTGAGCTGTTTTGAGACCCTACATAAGTCGACCTGGGGACCTCCGAGCTGAACCGGGCCCCTAAGCTAATCTGACACCCTCTGCGAATCTGGAACTCCCCTGTGATGAGCTTCTAGGGGTCCTGTGCTTATGTAGGGTCCCTTGATAAGCTGGTCCCGAGGCTAATGCACTGGTCTAGGTCCTTGAGCTGACTGGATCTGGGTTCCTGAGCCATGGTCTGGACCTTGGGGCCCTCCGAGATAATTTAGCGGTCCCTGGGTGGCATAGCCATAGGAACCGGTGGTCAGGGAGATACTGCCCCCCTTGAGGTGGGCCCCCGCAACGAATATACAACTATCAGCAACTGTAATATAGAACAAGAAACCCAAACGGGCCCGATAGCTTGTCAGGGAACGTTCAAGTTCGGTAGTACGCTGCCTGCAAGCCCCTGGAGGAGGAGCGCTTCGTAAAAAGCCAAGGCACCTACTACCCGAGTGTTGCCAAATGAGTCCCGAGAACTGGGCCCAATCAAACTCCATCCCAATCCCAACACAAAATATGAATCGGACACAGACCCCGCACCAAATGCCGAGCAACAGTCGTCCCTGAGCCATCGAAAGGCGCGACGTCTTTCGATGCCAGGGTTATATGGCGTCGCCAACTCTTTCCCTGTTGGAGGGGTTTCTTGGGGAGTCAAATCGCTCCTTGCACAAGAAATCTGCCGTGCCTTAAACCCGAGTTGGTCGCGTGGAAAGCAAGGCTGCTAACCACTATAACACCATTCCCACACCTCCTCGGCATCACAAAGCTGGCCATCAAGTACCTACATTGCACTTGCAGTCATGCTGAAACTCTGCATTTTAGGCATCGAAATATAGCTAGGCGTATTTATTGTGATCAGGCTTCACCTAAATCAATTTCTAATGATGGCAAGAAGAGATCTGTAATAACATAAATAAATGTTCCCATTTTCGTCATTGAATAAGAAAATTCAAGTTGATTAGGCATAACGAAATGAGGGTATTTGGTATCAAAGCATTGTCTGTAGTTTTCTAAACAGTTCCTAATTTTGTAAATGTGATGAAAATTTTTGTAGATGTGATGTTTACTTAGCCGCGCCAATTTGTTTCAGTAACAAAATTGTCCCATTTTTTGCCCAATGGCCAAGTATCCTTGGACACCATGCAAACGTTACAAGCTTGCTTATGGTCTTGCGTGATGTCCAAGGAGATACCTATTTTAATGCTGGAGGTAGGAGGATGCCCTTTGTTCATACGCGTATTTAAATTTTAAAAAAGAAAAAAAGGGCCTAAACATCTGTAAATATAAAAAACGCGCTCGCGGTAAAAAAATGATTGAAATCCTCCAAAAAAGCTTAAAAATGTATTTCGTATTTGAAATGGGTCTTGGCAAAAAACAAAAAATGTTTTTTTTGGCGTTTTACTATGATTTGGTATCAAATAGGTACAACTCAAAATCATAGGGCAAAATTTAATTTCTCAATTTTCCATATATTAACATCCTTGTGTGCATGCGTGCCTTATTGACACCAAACGATCTAACTATTTTTTTTACAATTATGGGCCCCCGTGGACTGGGGCCCCCTTGAGGTGGGCCCCCTCTAAGGTTGGCCCCCCCACTTTTCAAACCGTTCCTACGCCCCTGGCCACTTGTAACATGTTTTAGAGTTTGAGTCACTTGGCCTGTCCTAGTGACCTGAACTGCGCTGACCCAAGCCTGAAATTCTAAATCTGCAATTGATCAAGGAGGAGGCGTGCAAAGTACGGCGGCGCACCGTACCACCATTTTCTGATGTTGCTGGAAAAACCTGAGGAGGAGTGTTCGAACGAATTGTGAACTCTACCATCTCCACTTAACCCTCACCAGGGTGAGGGTGGGAAAGGGGGCGGTTACCTCCTCCCACTTAGGACCGAGAGGCCATCCCCTGGCGATTTCGGGCGCCAAAGGCGCCCAAAATTGACGTCAGCTTGGGTACAAACAGTGAATGCTAAACCCAAAGCGCAAAGAATAAACCACTTAAAACTGACCTATTGCACGATGAGCAGCCCCTGATGTTGAATCAGCTGTCCGCAGGATACCATCGAGTACCCCACTACAACGTGGGCGACCCTAATAGATTTTTGGCCGTTCTCCACTTCGTGGCGGGGCGCCCCCATTTCACGATTCGTCGTTCTTGTTCCACCCCAGTGCGCCCCACTGCAACATAATCGCCATCTTCTACTTTTGCTCTCCCTTTAGAGCATGATTGTGCGCCCCTTCTCTACCATGGACCGCTGTTTTGTAGCCTTAGGGTACCCCACTTCAACATACCACCCTCATTTATCTCCAGGCGACTTCTACTTTCTAGTTGGATGCCCCTATTTCCCGACTGGCTGCCTTTTTAGCCTTAGAGCGCCCCCATGCAACGTGGATCGTACTCAGCTTTCAGTCGTGAAAGCTGCCTCGAGTTCATTTAGTGTATGCTTTGGGCATCGCTCGGTACCATATTTGGCTCAGTACCACTCAGGATCAACCAGTGCGCCCACATGTCCGACGGATATGCAGTTGTGTTGCCTATTACAACTGAAACATGCTACTATGCAACATACCGGGCTGGTAAAAAATTCTTTGAAGCAGAAATTGCCCACGTTTACCAATATGTTTTACATTATTTTTCTAGAAAATGTTCCGAATTTGCATACCTATCACTCTGCTTGGTTTTCCTTAAAGTCTTAGATCATGTATCTATCTTGCCGAGGTGCTTTTTCCGGGTCAATAAGGAAAATATGTGCCCAGACTAAGATATAAATTCCAACGCAATCTTTTGCTTGCACCCCTCCCCCTACTGATGTGTAAATCCCAAAAAGTTGGTCCTTTGATAACATTGCGGGTTTAATATATATTCAGGAAAACATGATTAGCAGATTTCTATCACTTTTCAGATGTCGAAAAGCCCCATTTCAATAATTTGTGCATAAATGTGCAGAATCGTGGCAACTGTGGCGGGTGTAGTGTTGTTATTGATGAGAGCCTGTTGTCCATTTCAACGGATGTTTCAAGTTGCAAGTAAGACTATATTTACTTGTACGCCAAAGAGCTTCACGGGAAAACAAAAGGTAGAAAAATATTAGCTAGTTGGGCATTTATTGCTTTGAACCTGAACAAATCTTACAGATAGTGTTTGACAGTAGGTATTTTTCCAGGACCGTACTTGTTGAGGGATCTATATCTGTTATTTTCTAGTATTCAGGATGCTTTTCTCAGAGTTCTATCTCGCATTCCCAAGATCTCTGAAGTATCTTTTGTATTAGTCGCAGTGTGATCAGAGGAAGTAGCTACACACCAAATGCTAAGTCAATTTCTGATATGGAAACTGCTTCACCTACAACGAATGCATCTGTTGGCTTCCGCTCCTAAAGTATTATTTGCCATTCCTTATGCACTGGAGCTAGTAAGGATATGAGAATCACAAATTACCTTGTATCCCCAAAACATGAAATTCCCAAAATATATAGGTCTAAAGAATCAATGCTCCCATTCTATTTCAAAAGTCGGCCGTTGGAGGCAATTTAAAAAATGTATTTTTTCAAGACGTTAAACCGACTCAGCCCTGGCTCACGGCTTGGTCACTGGCTCCAACTCTGACTTAACTCAACTGATTGAACAATAGAGTCGACTCTGGCTCATCCCATATCCAGAAGTGAGTCGATTTAATTCTGACTCGGTCAGAAATTGAGTAAACTCAGAGTCGACTCTGGGTCTGAGTTCCGGCTCAACAAGTCTAGCTGTCGGGCTTAATTTAAAACATTAAACGCTTATTCCACCGGAATAGAAGTTTACCGCGAATTGCAACAATCCCAATCTTGGTAGAGCGTTATAACACTAGAACTCGTATTCAAAAGAGGAGCGATGAAACCTTCTGCAAGTTAAGTCAGACTCCTTGACTCCAAGCTGAATTTAATCTGTCAGCTTTCTGGTAGGAGTTACCTTCCCCTTTAGCTCAGAACGGCGGTTGGACCGATTGAAGGCACTGCTCTGGTGACCTTGGAGGCATTGAAGCGACTTCTGCAGGACGAATCACCTTGGACTCTGTGGAGACCCGTGTGCTACTCACAGCTTGTCTGAAAAGTTGCTCTTTTGCTGTCTCTGCACGCCCCCGTCATCATAGAGATCCTGGGATTAATATAAGGCCACCAGGTTTGCTTGAAATTAGAGCGGAGTGTACAGCACTAGTTATATGTAAAAAAAGAAAGAAGTCTTACTTGCTTCCAATACATTTGCGGTAGTTGATTATGCTATGCACAACAAGGTCAAATGTTTTATAGTATGCAGTAGTCACCACGGTTGTCTTGTAGGCATTAGTTATACTTGGACGTCCAAATCAAAACGGCAGTTCTTTCGTTGTGAAGCAGCTTCACTGCCACGGATTGGTGTGCTATGAGTTTTACGATAAGAAACAAAATTGTTTCCGTGGCAAAGGTTAGAAACAGTGATGGAGCAATGGAGCGAAGTAATGGAGCAGACGGAAAAAAACAGGGTTAACGTAAGCTCCGCAATACCTGCTCTTCAGTCCGAATTCCATCAAGGTGTCACGTTCCATATGAATCCCGCACCGCGGGGCATATAAATCCTTGATGGTTTGCACCATGTTCAGTTGAACGTAGAGAGGAAACCCTGATTCATGCGCTTGACAATTTCACAAAGTCATTCACGATCTGACGTTCTTTCACAATTTTGGCTAATTTGTCGTCCATAGTTCAGCTGTAGCCACCACTGTGTATGCTGCAGGTCATAGGCGTAGGAACCGGGGGGGCCAGGGGGCCACTGGCCCCCCACTTTTCTGTGATGGGCCCCCGCAACGGAGATAAGAATATCAACAACTGTAATATCAAGCAAGAAACTCAAACTGGCCCGATAGCTTGCCCCGGAACCCCGTTAAACTTACTTGTGCCCCTATACTAAGTTGAGGTCCTATGAGTCAATGTTAAGGTCCCCTGAGCTTCTCGGGGCCCCTGAACTGGTTTCTGATGCCATAAGAGCTAATCTGGGCCCCTTGAGCTGAACTGAGCGCCCCTGAGATGGTTTGGGCAGCATGAACTGTTCTAGGATACCTTAACTGAGCTTGGAGCCGTGACCTTGAACAGGGCCCCGTGAGTTGGCCAGACCCTATATCCACCGACCTGGGGGACCCCTGAGCTGAGCTGGGACCGTAAAGTTATAATAATAATAATTGTTGGGGCTTATCGACGCACCAACTGCCAGGGTAATATGGCGTCGCCAACTCTTTCCCTGTTGGAAGGGTTTCTCGGGAGCCAGCTTGCTCCTTGTTCAGGGAAGCCGCCGGGCCTTGAACCCGGGTCGGCTGAATGGAAGTCAGCTACGCTGACCACTCCACTACTGCGCCCCCTGATCGTAGAGTTAATATTGTCCCTTCAGCCAATCTGGATCCCCTGTGATGCACAAAAGACCCGAAACTTATCTGAAGCCCCTGCACAGTAATAGGGCCCCTGCCCTGAAATTGGGTTATAAGCTTTGATTGAGACCCTGAACTGTTCTGAAACCCCATATATGCCAACAAGGGACCCCTGGATGATCCGGGCCCTTTAGTTTATCTGGTCATCAGAGCTAATATGGGCCTCTGTGTTGAACTGAGGGCCCTTGAGATGGTCTGGGACCCCCTATAAGGCTTTACAGCTACTGACCTGGCGGCCGTGAGCTTGAATGGGCCCCTTGAGATGTTCTGATAGTGGCGTAGCCAGAGGAGGGGGTCCCTGGGGTCCGCGGACCGCCTTGGGCTGACCTTATGCACTAAAAACACGAACATTGATATCGGGGGCCCTGAGCTTAGTCTGGAGGGGGCCCTTCTGAGCTTGGTCTCAGGAGGCCCCGATAATCGGTATCGAGGGCTCCAGAGTACCGAATACATTGATGTATTGATCTTGGGGGACCCCTGTGCTCACTCTCAGGGGGTCCCGAGCTTGGCCTCAGGGCCCCCGAGCTTGGTCTTAGGGCCCCTCCCCGAGCCCGGTGTCCCGGGCCTTTCGATCTTGGTCTCACGGGCCTTTCGATTTTGGTCTCAGGGGCCCCTGAGCTTGGTCTCAGGGCCCCCGAGCTTGGTCTCAGGGGCCCCGAGCTTGGTGTCTGGGGGCCCTCCGAGCTTGGTCTCAGGGAGCTCCCAAGCTTGGTCTCAGGGGTCCTTCGAGTTTGGTCTCAGGGCCCCCGAACTTGGTCTCAGGGGCCCCCCGAGCTTGGTGTCACGGAGCCCTCCGAGCTTGGTCTCAGGGGCCCCGAGCTTGGTGTCTGGGGGCCCTCCGAGCTTGGTCTCAGGGAGCTCCCAAGCTTGGTCTCAGGGGTCCTTCGAGTTTGGTCTCAGGGCCCCCGAACTTGGTCTCAGGGGCCCCCCGAGCTTGGTGTCACGGAGCCCTCCGAGCTTGGTCTCAGATAACCCCCGAACTTGGTCTCAGGGGACCCCCGAGCTTGGTCTCAGGGGATGCCCCCAAGCTTGGTCTCAGGCCCCCTCTCCCCGAGCTTAGTGTCAGGGGCCCCGAGCTTGGTCTCAGGGCCCTCGAGCTTGGTCTCAGGTGACCCCCCGAGCTTGGTCTCAGGGGGCATCCGAATGCGTCTGATGCATAAGGCTGACCGTATGCACTGGAAAACACGAACATTGGTCTCGGGGCCCCTGATCTTGGTCTCAGCGCCCCCCGAGCTTTGTCTCAGGGGTCCCGAGCTTGGTGTCAGGGGCCCTCCGAGCTTGATCTCAGGGAACGCCCGAGCTTGGTCTCAGGGGACTCCCGAGCTTGGTCTCAGGGGCCCCTGATCATCGGTATCGAGGGCTCCAGAGTACCGAACATTGATCTCGGGGGCTCCCTGAGCTCGGACTCACGGACCTTTCAATTTTGGTCTCAGGGCGCCCTAGAGCTTGGTCTCAGGGCCCCCGAGCGTGGTCTGAGGGGACCCCTGAACTTGGACTCAGGGTCCCCTGAGCTTGGTCTCCTGGGCCTTCCGAGCTTGGTCTCAGGGGGGCCCTGATCATCGATATCGAGGGCTCTGGAATACCGAACATTGATCTCGGGGGCCCGTAAGCTTGGTCTCAGGGGCCCCGAGCTTGGTCTCAGGGGCCAAACGAGCTTGGTCTCAGGGGGGCAAGCTTAGTCTCATGGGCCTTTCGATGTTTGGTCTCATGGGCCTTTCGATCTTGGTCTCACGGGGTCTCGGGCTTGGTGTCAGGGGCCCTCGAGCTTGGTCTCAGGGAACATCCGAGCTTGGTCTTAGGGTCCCCTCGAGCTTGGTCTCAGGGGCCCCCTAGCTTGGTCTCAGGGGTTCAGGGCCCCCCTCGGGGTGCCCCCGACTATTGAAATCGAGGGACTCATGAGTGAGGCACGAGCATTGGCCTCATGAGACCCAAAGTTTGGTCTCAGGGGCCCCAGGCCTGGGTTCAGGACCCCCGGGCATCGGTATCGAGGGGCTCCCGAGTACAGAGCATTTGTCTCGGGTGGGAGGGCTCGAAATATTGATCTTGAGGGCCCCGGAACATCGGTGCCGAGTTACTCCTGAGAAAAGCGCGAGCTTGGGCCTAAGGGTGCCCCCTGAGCCTGATCTAAGTGGGACCCCGAGCTTGGTTTTAGGAGCCCCGGGCATCAGTGTCAAGGGGCTCCGGAGTATTGATCTGGGGGAGCAAATATTTTAGGGACCTCCAAATGGTGATTTTTGAGCGCCCCGAAAGTGTGGATGCACTAATCTGAACCACTACAAAGAGTTCTCTGATCACGGGGCCCCCAGAGTCAGTCTCAGGGCCCCTGAAGATTCGTTGTTAGGGCGTCCCGAGTCGGCCTCAAGGCCCTCGCCCTGAGAGTCGGTCTCAAATACCCCCGAAAGTAGATTTCGGGGGCCCCAGAGGGTTGGTTTCAGGGGACCCCAAAAGTCGGTATCAGGAGTCTGTCTCAGGGGAGGGGGCGAGATAGTCTCAGGGGCCCCCAGAGAGTGGTTATCAGGGCCCCGAAAAAAGTCTATTTCAGGGAGGCCCCTGAGAGTCAGTCTCAGAGAACCCAAGAGTCGGTAAAGGGGACCCCAATAGTCTGTCTTAGGGGATCCCGAGATTCGGTCTCGGGGGTCCCACTGAGAGTCTCTCTCAGAGAACCCAAAGAGTCCGTCTCAGAGCACCCCAAGAGTCGGCCTCAGGGGGCCCTCATAGTCTCACGGGCTTCTCTCTCAGGAGTCAATATTTACTTTCAGGTGGCCCCGAGAGTTAATCCGGGGGTCCGAGAGTTAATCTAATTTGATCCGCAGAGTGCTGGTTTCAGGGGGCCCCAGAGGGGTAATTTTGGGAGCCCTCGAGATTTAGCCTCAGGCTGTGCCCCCCCGAGTTTTGGTATAAGCGGCCCCGAGAGTCAACCTCAGGGAGCACCCAAAAGTTAGTGTCAGAGGGCTCCCGGTTGTCAGTCTCAGGGACATCTGCGAGTTAATCTCGGGGTTCTGAGAGTAATTCCCAGAGGTGCTCCCGAGTTTTGGTCTCACGGGCCCCAGTCAGCCTTAGGCCCGCGAGAGCTAATCTGGAGTCTCCGAGAGTCAGTCTCAGGAACGCCAAAAATTCAGTCTCAGAGGTGATTCCACCACCCCCCCCGGATGTTTGTCTCAGGGGCGTCCTAGAGTAAGTCTCAGAGGGCTATCGAAAGTCATTCCCAGCCTCCCTCCCCCCACCCCAAAGACAGACTCAGGGGACCCCAAGAGCTAATCTGGAGGGCAACGATAGTCAGTCTCAGCCCCCCTCCAGAGCAAATCTGGGGGGCCCAATAATTGGTCTCAGAGGTGCTGCCGATACCTAATCTCAGGAGCCACGAGAGATTCTCAGGGGCCCCCAGTTTTGATCAAAAGGCGCCGTGAATCGGTCTCAGAGCCCCCTGAGATCTAATCGGGAGAACGGCCGAAAATTAGCTTTGTGAGTGCCGACAAGTGTTGGTCTTAGGTGGCCCCAGAGCTCAAATAAAAATTTTCAAAATCATATGCCTCGGAAAAAATGTAACTCCCCTATTGCGTACTAAGAAAAGACAAATCGAAACATGTCGATTAGGCACCATTATCGAAGAAAATGCAAAAATCAATCTAATTTTACCATAAGAGCAAATCGAACAAGGAATTTGGCACTTCAGTCAATTTTTAATCTATTAGCTTAACACCAATAACTACATTCCTAAATATTCTGAAATAAACAACTTTCAAATATTGTCGTAGGAAACCAGACAAACAAGGGTAATGACAGAAATTGATGAGCATAATCCCAAAAATAAATTTAGGTATGAAAGGTTAAAAATAACAATAACAGAGTGAGCCAAGGCGATAGATATCTTGGGTGCCTTTTGTCTTGGTAATTTGCTCGTTTACAAGATAGCAAGGGTAAGAAAGTAACTGGATCTCAAGAGGATCTGCCGACGGAATAGAGGCTATGTAACGTTCAGGACACACTATCATATCCCTTGTATTTTTATTCGTTTTGTTCCGTTTCTTTGGAAATTTTCTGATTAAAGAGTTCATGGATTCGACACCGGGAAATAATTTCTAATCATATCCCGTAGAAGACCATTTTCTTCGTACTCAAAACGACTGACCTCCAATAGCATGTCTGATTACCCGAGTGAATTGAGGTAGACTCAGGTTTAACATCATGCGCGCATCAACATTGAAGTTCCCGGAATATGGCACAAAGCTGTTATTATAGCCACGCTACCAAATAAGGTATGAGCCATCCTTAATATTTGGTGACCTTAGTTTACCAACACTTGGTCGGATCGAAAAAATCAAGCTATAAACAAAATAAGAATAAATGCTTAAAAAGGCGCAACAAAATTTCCTTCGTGTGAATTTTGATATTTTAAAATACTATACAAAAGATCAAGGAGATGGGCCCCGGTTACTAAGGGGGACCCCCGGCCTGGGGCCCCCGATGGTAGTCGGACCCCTCCTGGGCCGAATCCTGGCTACGCCACTGTGTTCTGAGACTCTATATCAGCCACCCTGGGACCCCCTTAAGCCTAGCTGGGGCCCTGAGCTAATCTGGGTACCCCTGTGCTTAACTGGGGCCTCTGATCTGGTATGGGGGCCCTGAACTCTTCTAGGGTTCTTGGGCTAAGCTGGGGGCCGTGAGCTTGAATGGAGCCCCCTGAGCTGGTATGAGAGGGGACCCTATATCAGCCAATCTGGGCCCTTGAGCTGAGCTGGCCTGTGCTGAACAAGAGTCCCAAGCTGGTCTGGGGCCCCTGAACTGTTCTAGTCATTGAGCTAAGCTGGGATCCGTGAGCCTGAACAAGCCCCTTGAGCTGTTTTGAGACCCTACATAAGTCGACCTGGAGACCTCCGAGCTGAATCGGACCTCTTAGCTAATCTGGCACACTGTGCGAATCTGGGGCTCCCCTGTGATGAGCTTCTAGGGGTCCTGTGCTTATGTAGGGTCCCTTGATAAGCTGGTCCCGAGGATAATGCACTGGTCTGGGCCCTTGAGCTGACTGATCTGGGTTCCTGAGCCATGGTCTGGACCTTGGGGCCCTCCGAGATAATTTGGCGTCCCCTGGGCGGCATAGGCATAGGAACCGGGGGCAGGGGTATACTGCCCCCTTTTTAGGTGGGCCCCCGCAACGAATATACAAATATCAGCAACTGGAATATAGAACAAGAAACCCCAAACGGGCCCGATAGCTTGTCTGGGAACGTTCAAGTTCGGTAGTACGCTGCCTGCAAGCCGTTGGAGGAGGAGCGCTTCGTAAAAAAGCCAAGGCACCTACTATACCCGAGTGTTTCCAAATGAGTCCCGAGAACTGGGCCCAATCAAACTCCATCTCATATCAATCCCAACACAAAGTATGAATCGGACACGGACCCCGCACCAAATGCCGAGCAACAGTCGTCCCTAAGCCATCGAAAGGCGCGACGTCTTTCGATGCCAGGATTATATGGCGTCGCCAACTCTTTCCCAGTTGGGGGGTTTCTTGGGAGTCAAATTGCTCCTTGCACAAGGAATCTACCGTGCCTTAAACCCGGGTTGGTTGCGGGGAAAGCAAGGCTACTAACCACTATAACACCATGCCCACACCTCCTCGGCATCACAAAGCTGGCCATCAAGTACCTACATTGCACTTACAATCATGCCGGATCTCTGCATTTTAAACATCGAAATATAGCTAGGCGTATTTATTGTGATCAGCCTTTACTTAAATCAATCTCTAATGATGGAAAGAAGGGATCCGTAATAACCTAAATAAACTTTCCCATTTTTGTCATTAAATAAGCAAATATAAGTTGATTAGGCATAGCAAAGTGAGGCCATTTGGCATTGTCTGTAGATTTCTAAACAGTTTGTAATTTTTTAAATGCGATGAAAGGGCCCTAAACATCTGTAAATATAAAAAAACGCGCTCGTGGTAAAAAATGATTGAAATTCTCAAAAAGAGCTTAATAATGTATTTCGTATTTGAAAAGGGTCTAGGAAAAACAAAAAAACTGTTTTTTGGTGTTTTACTATGATTTATTAGATCATAATAGGTGCAACTCGAAATCATAGGGCAAAATTTAATTTCTCAATTTTCCATGTATTGACATCTTAGTGTGCATGCGTGCCTTATTGACACCAAACGAGCTAACTAAAAAATTATAATTATGGGCCCCCGTGGACTGGGGCCCCCTTGAGGTGGGCCCCCTCTAAGGTTGGCCCCCCCCACTTTTCAAACCGTTCCTACGCCCCTGCTGCAGGTCACAGCGGTGTAAACCAGCTGGGCGGTGCCTTCGTCAGCGGGCGGCCGCTGCCCGACACCACCCGGCAGAAGATTGTGGAGCTGGCCCACTCGGGGGTCAGGCCCTGCGACATCAGCCGGATCCTGCAGGTCTCCAACGGCTGCGTCTCAAAAATACTGGGCAGGTCAGTCGGTGGCGCGGACGTCTGCTTCACTGCTCTCTCACATGAAAGCTGACATGATTGCAGTTCTAAGCGTATGCTCGTATTTTGGCAGTGACTGTGCCGTTGTGCTACTTGGCAAGACTATAATCAGGCACGAGTTATTTACCCCAGATACATGAGCAGCCTCAGGATTGTACCAACCACCGGAAGGGCCCAATCGACCCATGTATGCTGGTGTTTCGTACCATTCTGCCACAAGGTTCTGGTCCTTCTCTAGTAGAAGGACCATGAGGGTAGTTAGTACCATTGGACATAGTTTTATTGAAAATACAATATTTTCATTGGGCATAAGTAATTTGCTATAAATTATTTTTTAGAAATGACAGAAAATAGATTTTATGAGGTTACATGAATATTTCATTCAAATCGAGTTGACTTGCTCCTCACAACGGTACGTTCCGAGCCGCCCCATTCGTCTGGGCTGCGCCATATTCCGTCGGGACGTGATGGTGCGTACCGAGGGCCTGGGTACCGAGGCTGCTCATGTATCTGGGTCATTGATGAATCACTACTTTAATAAACCTAGATAATCTGCTGCACACGCCCATCTCGTCCCTCGGCTAGCTCTAGCTCAATATCCCTGTTTCCGCTCCCGTACCTTACCCTCGGTAATCGCGCCTCAGTGGGTACCTCTCCTCCCTCCCTCTCAGCTGCCGCACTGTTGGACGCTGGGACACGCCAGCCTGCCCATCCTCTCGGTGTCCCGCAGGCCGCCTGAATACGCGCCGAAATTGAGACACGTCGTCACCGGTGCGCCATTAATCATCTTCAAAAGCGACCGCGCCGCGATTTGCGCCCAATCAGCTGGCGCCGAAGTGGCCGGCGCGCGGCTGAATGGCGCTCTGATCTGGCGCGGGAGGAGCCGGCCCGGTCGCGGAAGCCAGCCTCTCAGCGCGGTTTGTTCCGTGGCTCGCGCCTGAAAGGGGACCATGATGGATGATGGTGAAGAACAGGGTCGATTTTGACGTGTCTTTTGACGGTGCGCCCGGCGGCTGTGCGATGGACCTGCGTGCGCAGCGGAGCAGGAGCGCCGCCGCCGCTGGCGACAGATGTGGCGATTGTGTTTCGTCTGTTGAACCGGCACGGTGTTTAGTGTCCCGGGTCGTCGTTTCACGTGGAGATGACCAGCGGCCGCTGCGACGGGTAAATTATGATGCTGTGAGAGGCGTTGAGAGGCGAACAAGCGTGACGTAATCAGGCAAACATTTTCTCGTCCTGCACAAGATCGTTCAGCCTTTATGTTGAACAAATGAAGCCAGCGTGATGTATCTTATGATCAAACAGGCTACAACAGAAGACCTCAGAGGAATGGCTTCCAGTCGAATAATTTACTACAGATGCTAAATAATATCTATAGTTTTCTGCTCCCTTTCTTCATACATTCCCAAGGCAGCTTCCATACTTTTCGTTAACATATATGATATGCCTTTCATATTTTACCGGTTATATATATATATATATATATATATATATATATATATAATTTTGAACTGGAAATGAGGTCGAGGATAAAAGAGCTAAGTGATAGTTATACTCAATATAATCCACATCCCAATAATTCCCTTTCCTCTTAAAGAGAATGGGGCACCTTGGCCCAATCCAAGAATTTAATATAATAACGGGTATTTTTAGCAGAAAATCATGCGAGAGTTCATGAAATCTCTGAAAAATGTACAATGAGCTCAGTATTTTGATTTTCAAAATGCTCCTCTAAGGTGAAAGATAAAACTCTGCCTGTGAATGACGTCATAATCTGGCAACTACTACCATATTCACTAGGCTTCAAAGGCCTTCAATTGGCTGAATACTCACCGTGACGTCAGCGCTGTCGTCACACCAAAAACTGACAACTGTGGCCGCCTGGCTTTGGTACATTTTGATTACATTTCAGTAGGTTTTTAGCTTTTCTCCACGGAAATTTTGAGTTTCAAAATGATATATTAAGTACCGGGTTCTCCAGCATGCCTTACAACTAGGCTATCTCAGTTAAAATCACAAGATAAAGTTGTCACATTCCCTTTAGTGCAACTTACGATCTTAAAGCACTCCATTTGAATCTTGATTCTACAAAGCTGACCTCTTCGTCCTGTGTCCAGGTACTATGAGACTGGCTCCATCCGGCCGCGTGCAATCGGGGGTAGCAAGCCGCGCGTGGCCACCAACGAAGTGGTGGAGAGAGTCACCGCTTACAAACGCGAGTGCCCCAGCATCTTCGCCTGGGAGATCCGAGACAGGTTACTTCAGGAGGGCGTCTGCTCGGCGGAGAACATCCCCAGCGTGAGTGGCACTACCCGAGATAGCGGCGATCTGATATCAGAGGGCACGCTCAAGCAGAACCTTACCCATGAAAATGCAATATGCTGTAGTTGGATTGTTTGATTGGTTGGTTGAAGCGTTGAATCGGTTGAGGTGTTTGACTGGTTTGATTTCATTTCAGGCCTTGAGATACAATATAAATATGTAATTTTGTTACAGAAGATTGCATTTAAACCCACTCCTGTCAGACTCCTTGCTACCGCTATTCGTGTCGGGGGGGAGGGGTGGATTCGCCCCCTAAGATCTCACAATCTACCCGTCAGATTGAAAGGAAAAATTGAAGTGGGATCGATCCGTTTCACGCTGAACTTTTTTAAACAACTTAAGTTTTGAGAGTTGTGGGCAGGGATGTGCAAAATATGTACTTTACAAAATTTGTTAGATTATCCGTAACTCTCGGCCCTGTTGTTGGATATTCGAAAAACTAGTAAGTATTGACAGAATATTGATGAAAAATTTTCATATCTTTCAGTTACAGGAAAATTCCAAATTCAAAGGAGGATCCAAGGTATAATGCTGCATGGAATGGCAAACGTCAGATGCTCCGTGAAATCTCCCACGTAGAACAAATTGTATAATTGTAAAAGGTACATCAGAGGCGGATACAGGAATCCCAAACAGTTGCATTACCAATGTTTGAAAACCTTTACATATGCTTCTCAACTATTGGTACTTTTCATTTGTTTGACCTTTATCCACCCATACCAAGTCCGAGAGACTTCAAATGATTTTGTCACCTCGATCTGCCTATGGATACATTTTTATCTATTGGGCCTTGGATGCTTGTCCCATTCATTGCACTTATTATGCTAAAATAAGCTTGCACATGCGTAAAGCCCACTTGATTACAACACCTGAGCACGCCAGTGTATCTTATTGTCAAATAATATAGGTTTGGGAGTATGATATGGCTGCTTTTGTTCCCCCGGCTGTCTTGCAAGCAGTCTATTCACTCTGAAAGAGTACAATCAAATTACCTTTAAAAATCCCCATTTTGAGTGCTAAAATTGGCTCTGTCAATATCAATATAACTGTAAATGAACAATTACTTAAGTCTTATTCTTAGCATTCAAACACTCATTCTAACCGTTCTCACGATTGTTACGGACGGCTTTGCTGTGCGAAGAATGCACCATACAAGACAAAACTCGGTTTGCGAATAGATACTCCTTAACACGCGCATTGACGGGGGCGGGTACCCGCCCCCTCGGGTTTTTCGGAGACAGCAGAAAAACGGCGCGCGCAGCGCCGCCGTACTTGGTATACCTTTTCCTCATCATTTTTGAACTTCTGTGAAAATTTTAAGGATAGGTCATCTCAGGTCAGGTCACCAGTACAGGTCGTGACCCGACCTCAAAAAAGTTTAAGATAGCATAAGTCGGGCAGGGTGAACTTATCCAATTGAAACTCATATCACATAATGGGCTCACCGAGTTCTCTAAACATGTTCGGTATTTTTGATATCGATGGCCTAAGGTCAGGTACGAACCATGACCTCTCCATTGGTAATACATAGGAAATATGGTTTTTACTGAATAACTCAGTAACGATAGTGATAGAGCGTTTATTTTGCATCTTAGCTTCATTAGACTCGCCTTGGCTTTGCGGTTCTAATGATATGCAATTTATATAATATGACCCTGACCTGACCTCAGGTGGTCAAATCTTTGATTTGGCCTAGCAAGGTCAAATCATATATCATTCGATTCGGCTTGCTGCGAGGATTCATAAGTTCAGTCGTTTTGCTCTATCTTTACTTGTTCAAATGTAATGCCCGAAAACTGATTTTACATGTTATCCCTATGACGGGCATGTTTTGACCTCTCGTGACCTTAAATGTGACCTGAAAAAATGGTTCAATGTTTTCGATGGAGAAGTGGATGGGCAGCCCAACGCCGTTTACCGTTTTTGCTACCTACCGTGGTTCTCGAGATCTTGGGGGCGGTCCCCCCTCGTCATCGAGGTGGCTCAGCCCCGAAGCTGTTAAATACCGATTCATAGCTATGCTCCTCGTAAAGTTACTATCCCAAACCAGGGAATCTGCCAAATTTTGTTTTAGGAAAAGATGGAATGCTCCAATGTCTATCGCGAACTGTGTTGGAGATATCCCGAAAAAATTGGTGAGAGGTGGGCAAAATCCCCCCTCTGACAGGAATAGGGTTGATAGTATAACACCATGTATGTGATACTTTCCTTGGGCCAAGGTGAGTTAGATAATCTGCCTCCTTAATTACATAAACCTTTATTAAGTGGGGACATTGGCAGATCCAGGAGCAACTTTTGGACGGGGCCAAACCAACTTTTGGGGAATAAATTGAGAAAAATCGCAAACACATAGGGTTTAGGAAAACGATTAAATTTGGTCCTTTGGGGGGCAAAAGATACTGTTTCAGTCTTTGGCGGGGACCATGGTTCCTTTAACCCCCCCTCCCTTTGAATCCGGCAGTGAGAGGGGAATTTTTTTAGGAAAACCTTGAGCTTTGCCTGCAGCTCATAGAAAAACAAAATACTTATTTACCTGCTGCGGCGACGGAGACCACACTAACTCGTTCCAGTTCGCTCCGAACTCTAGCCAAAATGCATGGAGTCTCATGAAGCCGTCTCAAACACCCGCTCTTTTCAATCCACACCTCTACCTCAGGTTTCATCAATCAACCGAGTGTTGCGCAACATAGTGGCCTCGAAGGACCAGTCTGTGCCGGCGTCTGCTCCCTGCAGCCAGTCGGCTGACGTGGCCGTCTACGACAAGCTGAGGGCGCTGAACAGCCCGGGGGGCTGGCCTCGTCCCGAGACCTGGTACCGCGGAAGCACCACCCAGGGTTACCCTATGTCAGCGCCCTCCGAGTCACCGCCGGTGGGACAGGTCCCGCCTGGCGCCACTCAACACATCAGGGACGACCTCAAAACTGAAATAGGTGAGTGCCTGACTGCAAGTGGGTTTCACTGCGTTTGATTAGAAATCGGACTAAATATGACTTTACGACTATTGGAGGATTATGAAATCAACACTTAGGGTTACATACTTTTAACACGCTCATTGACGGGGGTCTGAGCCACCTTCGCTTTGATGGGGGGGCGGGTACACGCTCCCCTAAGATCTCGAGAACCATGGTGGGTAGCGAAAAACGGCAAACGGCGGTGGGCTGCCCATCCACTTCTCCATCAAAAACATTTGAACAATTCTTTCAGGTCACATTTAAGGTCACGAGAGGTCAAAACATGCCGTCATAGGATAACATGTAAATTAAGGTTTTCGGCCATTACATCTGAGCAAGTAAAGATAGAGCAAAACGACTTGAACGTTATGAATCCTCTCAGCAAGCCGAATCGAATGATATATAATTTGACCTTACTAGGTCAAATCAAGGATTTGACCTGTCCTGAGGTCATGTCAGGGTCAAATTATATAAAATGCATATCATTAGAACTGCAAAGCCCAGGCGAGTCTAATGCAGCTAAAATAAATGCTCCATCACCATCCGTTACTAAGTTATTCCGTAAAAAGCAATTTTTTCCCATGTATTTCCAATGGAGAGGTCATGCCTCGTACCAGAACTTAGGTCATCGATATCAAAAATACCGGAACATATTTTAGACAAATCGGTGGGGCCATTATGTGAGATGAATTTCAATCGGATAAGTTCACCCTGCTCCGACTTATGCTATCTTAAACGTTTTTTGAGGTCGGGTCACTTGACCTGTACTGATGACCTGACCTGAGATGACCTAACCTTACAATTTTCACAGAAGTTGTAAAAATGATGAAGGAAAAGTTATGCCAAGTACGGCGACGCTCCGCGCCGCCGTTTTTCTGCTATATCCGAAAAACCCGAGGGGGCGGGTACCCGCCCCCGTCAATGCGCGTGTTAAAGACTGGGAATGTTGCAGATTGCTTCGGAAACTCGGATATCCATAAATCAAAAGTATGTATCTTTGACTGAATGATCTGAGGAGCGCAAACGCAAAATCGGATTCGGGCGTGTAGGTGATCCCTGGGAGTGGCAGGCGATTTTTCCTCCTGTTCGTTTTAACTGTTCCTGGAAGTACCTCGTACGGATTGAAACCAACATATATTAACAAGGATTTCTACAAGGCTGCAAGAAGCGATTAAGCAGAAACCTTTGACCAATCATTGCATTTGTAGTTTCTCAATGTGGGCCCTTGTGAGTGGAATTAATCTCACTTTCATTTCCAATATAAATTCAAACTTGCATAAGACAAGTCCGGGTACATCTTCTAGCCCACTGCAGCGCAATGTTGAGTGCTGGCACACTATTTTCTCCTTGATACTGCAGCCTCTCTGATTTATCCCTCCGACTGGTGACAGTGGGAGTCGGCGCAGACCTCCTGCTGTCTGCCTCAGCTCCTGCGGCTCCCCGCCGTCCTCGCGGCGTCGCCCTGCGCTGATCAGCTCTGTCCCCCATTGAGCGGGTTCAGAAGCCGCTGTGGCCGCCGCGTCGCGCGCACACTCGCTCCCACGCCTGTAACGCGACCACCGAACCGTACGTGTCGCGCATTGTCGCCGCATTGTGCCAGCTCCGCCGCGACACTCGGCCGATTCGGGGCAGGGGGGCGCCCCCAGTCCTCACCCCGCGACGTCCAACCGGCTATTTATCGTTAGCGGCGACAAAGGATCAGTAGCCGGCTCATAACAGGCACCCCACTCCAGGCAGCGTTGTGTTGAACGCGCCACCCCTGCTGGCATTCGCTACAGACGCCAGCGCGGCCGATAGAGACGTCATAGAGCTGAGGTGTCCAAACAACGTAGCTGTCAGCGCCGCCGCTGGAGCCGGCCGGCCGGGTCAAACCAGCCGATGACAGATATATGACAGGTGCTGCTGCCGGATGTCTGAGGGCCGCCGCGGGAGCGCTACCTGTTGTCGGCGCACCTCTCTCTGCCGAGATCAAACACGCCGACGGACCCCGTTCAAAGGCGGCAATAACGATGCTGTGCGATAGGGTAGGACTCTGTTGTGGGAGGCGGCATCGGCCCTCCCCGTTCCTGGTCAGGATTCTGGTGACAATTGAGGAGGGAGCGAGCGCAGAGCTGGAGATCTGAGGAGCCGAGCTGCTACCAATAAGATGCCGGTGCTTTGTTTGACATGTTTTTAAACCGAGTCCAGTGCGCACTGGAAAACAGGTTGGATTGTGAGTTGTCCGTGTCATTCCCTGTATTACTGGTGGTCTCGAAGCCGGGTGCTTCCCTACAGGTATTCAGACGGTTATGGAGATTCACCGAGATATACTTTAAAAGTTCCACAAATTCGGTAATTTTTTGCGTTTTACGAAACTGTTTTTTTATATTTTTGCGGCCCCGATCTGGGGACATTTTTGCATATTGCATCACACACCCCTACAGTATCTACACGGTAGTGTTTCCACTTTATCGGAACTGTTGTGGGTCTGTCACATCCGCACGCTCCCTTTTACATACCCCACTGTATGATACGGTGAGGCCATCACGATTTCTCGGACCCGGCGAGACAGAGGACTGTCCCGGTGACACGCGAGGAGGCCATGCCCTCGGCCGGTGGATCATTTAAAGACTGATCAAAGCCCGTGCTCCCAATACCAAGGGCGCTGGTTGGTCAGCGGAACTTCCGTGTTAAGCCGGGCACGGCCCAGTTTACTGCCATCTTCTTGGCAGGAGGTGGTCAAGGAAAATGCTGCCATGGGTCAGCCTTGATCCAGAGACCATCCCCCATTCAACTGTGACACACTAACCAACCGCGTCACTGCGATGGTGTAATACGAATATATTTGGTGATATTTTTACAAGATCTAATATGATTACATAAGAATGACCTAGACGGGTTCCAAAAATTAGAGGTAACTGAATAAGCTTGAACATCCGTTTTTGTTTGTTAACACACAATCATCGTTCCTCGTGAATCCTTACCGTGAGTAATGCACCAGGTTGGAAGCCTAGACGAACCTACTGCTGGTATAGTTTCGATTTCAATTCATCGTGAGCTCGTGTCTGTCGGGGTTTATGGCACTGCAGTATCCGGGACAGTGGCGGATCTAGCCAGTCGGTTTAGGAGGGGCAAACCAAAGTCGAAAAAACGTCACGCAGTGAAACATTACGCTAAAATATGACCTGTCGGAAGATTTTGGGCATTAGAGGCGAAAAGCAAAAAAACGTCACAGTGAGAAATATGGGCTCGAGATACTTTTTTCCTATCCATGCCCCAATATTCACACTGAACTTAACTGGTTCTATCTGAAGTTAAGAGTTGAAGTACTAAAATCTTGCTTATAAACTAAAAAGCAGTCAGGGAAAAAAGAAGGTCGATCGCTTTGAGGGGGGGCAAAAATATAGTTTTGCCCCGAGCTTTTTCGTTTGGGAGGCAAATGCCTTTTTGCCCCCTCGGATCCGCCACTGATCCGAGATAATTTTTGTATCAAACTAAGCTCGAGCTACATTTTGGAATCCGTCAAATAAGATAAACAATATTAGCCTTCCTGTTAAGCTTGAAATGTCAGGCGCCCAAAATGGGCGAGGACAATTTGACATCACAAGCTCACACAGAGGTGCCTTCCGGTCGGCCATACCATTATCCTGTCTCATCACTCACTGCCCCAGTGGGTCATTTTCGGCACCCGGGGCGGCCCAAATGGCCGACTGCACTTACCAGCCGGCACGGGCACACTCCCGATTGCAGGCGAGTGGCTGAGCCGCCGTGAATGATGCTCCCACTCTGACACCTCTGATGTGAAGATGCAGTCCCCCTATTACCTCCCTTCCACCAGTTGGGCGTCAGCTCCAGCAGCCAGGCGCTGTGGCCACGGCATTTGGTGTCGCCGCCAGAGCGCCGGCGTCGCTATGACCGGCACGAGCTCGTGATTTGTCAGCGTCGCCGGCGACGCGCGTCGTCGCCGACGGCACCGCCGCCCCGGGGAAATGTTTACGGCGCGCGTTACCGCATTATTGCATTATGGATGAGGTGGAGCGCGTCAGCGGAGGCGACCCGGCCGCGGCAGCGCCAGCCGAACGGGCCGATGTCGATACAAGCACTGCTGTCAGCACCCAGTGAACAGGGACTCGGCGTCCACCGGGGCTCGCCTGGCCGCTTTCACCAGAGCCTGATGTCAGCAATGGCGGCGTGATGTGTGAGAGAGAGACCGTCTGCTGAATAGGACCCACTGAATACAGAGAGGCCGCACACTTTTCATGGTGTTATGTGTTACCGTTACAGTTTCAGACATGCGAGTATGAAGGGAAAACACCTAGAAATAAGAGGATTAAAGGTACTAAAGAACAGATTCCACGTCTCATCTTTGTGATCACCCAGAAACCTTAATTGCAGATGTAATTGGTCAATGACCGAAGGCAGTGACATTAGCCAACTGATCTTCTTATCAATACCCTAACCATTTCTATGGACATAGACCCCAAGCCACTTGTAATCCCGAACTGAAACAGGATCATGATTAAATTCATAGGGGGGGTGGAACTAGGGGCACCGGGACACCCTGTCTCCACCCCCCTAAATGAGGATTCTTAATATTAACCCTATGGCGTTGCCTGGAAAGCAATGGGTTGGAAAGTCCATGGTGCCCCCTTAAATTTGGACCCTTCACCGCCACTGATCAAATCTAGATTCAATGCAGTAGTCATACCACAGATGTTTTATTTGCATGCAAGCTGGGAACATTGTTGGCCCCCACCCGCTACATTGGTCCCCAATCATAAAAGCTCTGCTTTGCTGCTCGCCCATGACATCTTGGTCCTAGACTAAAGCATACCTTTCACTAGTTAAAGGGAATGTGGCACCCTTACAAGGTGATTTTAACTGAGATGGCCAAGTTGTAAAGCATGCCGGAAAACCCGGTACTCAATATATCATTCGTCTTGAACCTCAAAATTTCTGTAGAGAAAAGCCAAAAACTACCTGAATGTACCCCTCATGTACCCAGCAGCAGGCCACAGTTTCCATGACTGTTAATGTGACGACATATGCTGACGTCACGGTGAGTATCAGCCAATCGAAGCCCTTGAAGCCTATTGAATATGATAGTAGTTGCCTGACCATGACACCGTCCACAGCCAGAGGTTTATTTATTACTCTAGAGGAGAATTTTAAAAATAAATATATCGAGCATATTGTACATATTTCAGAGAAAGATGGATGTTTTCATGGTTTTCGCTAAAATACCCCTAATTACGCTGAATTCCAGGATTCGAGAAGGTGCCACTGTGGCACCTTCATAACTTTTTAACTGAGATAGCCAAGTTGTAAAGCAAGTCGGAAAACCCGGTACTCAATATATCATTTGTCTTGGAACTCGATATTTCCGTAGAAAAAAGCTAAAACCTACCTGACACTAACCCCCCCGCATCAACCCCTCGCCGGGCGGCCATTGTTGTGAGCTGCTGGTGTGACGACATATGCTGACGTCACGATGAGCATCAGCAAATTGAAGCCCTTGAAGCGTTTCAAGTATGGTAGTGGTTGCCAGATCGTGACATCATCCACAGGCTGATATTTATTTCTTTTTCTAGAGGAGTATCTTAAAAATCAAAATATTGAGCTTATTGTACATTTTTCAGAGGAATCATGAGTGGTTTCATTATTTTCCGGCTAAAAGTACGCCTAATTGCACTAAATTCCAAGATTCGACCAAGGTGCCACATTCCCTTTAAACAGACCTATCGGGCATTTTCCAAAGACTGTAACTTTCTAACTGGTTCTGCCTACTACATAAATTTACAGGTATGTTTTTCAAAAGAAGAATGCCCTCGCAAGTGTCAAAATGCACCCCCTGAAATGGTTAAGACGATTGAAAAAATGTTATCTGGCCTTCTTAGATGACCCATTTTCTTTTCTCAAATCTGGGATAAAAATGTACTCCATTCTCTTTGGCATCTTTCTTTTTCTCAGTGTGGACTCTTTTGTCCACACCGAATCATACTTCACCCAAACCTTAACAAGCCAAAGGTTTACGGGTGCATGGGAACAGGAAAAGTGCCTCCTGGGTGTCCCCTCGATACTGCCCACTTCCAAGGCGGTGATATTAACTTTGGAGAAAAGCCGAGGCCAGTGACAGCAAATAACCTATTTTAAATTACTACAACCACCCATCTATATTTGTCGTGAGGTTTCAGCCTTAGAAGCTGCCACACCGCTGAGAAAATATTTAGACCCGGATCATCAGGAGGCTTGCAACTGTCGATGGCATTTGATAACCCTTGGTACTTTTTACAACCGAAGCGTAATACAAAACACGAAATTTTCACTTAGTACCAGGGTCCAATACCGCGTGCAAAAAGGTCTGATATGGCAAGAGTTATATGCACTTTTATATAAGTATATATAACCCTAGCACCATCACTATCCCATTCATAAGGGCATATATACCTTATTATTGAAGGTTGCGTTCCCGCTTTCATCTTGGTACCTGTGATGTGACGCCAAATGGCAAGTAAAAACTTACACGTTATGCATTATCATTAACACGCGCATTGACGGGGGTCTGAGCCACCTTCGCTTTGACGGGGGGGCGGGTACCCGCCCCTAAGATCTCGAGAACCACGGTAGGTAGCGAAAAACGTTAAACGGCGTTGGGTTGCCCATCCACTTCTCCATCGAAAACATTTGAACTATTTTTCTCAGGTCACATTTAAGGTCACGAGAGGTCAAAACATGCCGTAATAGGGATAACATGTAAATTAAGTTTTTCGGCGATTACATCTGAACTAGTAAAGATAGAGAAAAACGACTGGAACTGTATGAATCCTCCCAGCAAGCCGAATCGAATTATATATAATTTGACCTTGCTAGGTCAAATCAAGGATTCGACCTGACCTGAGGTCAGGTCAGGGTCAAATTATATAAAGTGAATATCATTAGAACTGCAAAGCCCAGGCGAATCTAATGCAGCTAAAATAAATGCTCTATCACCATCCGTTACTGAATTATTCCGTAAAAACAATTTTTCCATGTATTTCCAATGGAGAGGTCATGCCTCGTACCTGACCTTAGGTCATCGATAACAAAAATACCGGAACATATTTTAGAGAACTCGGTGAGGCCATTATGTGATATGAGTTTCAATCGGATAAGTTCACCCTGCTCCGACTTATGCTATCTTAAACTTTTTTTAGGTCGGGTCACTTGACCTGTGCTGGTGACCTGACCTTGGATGACCTAACCTTAAAATTTTCACAGAAGTTGTAAAAATGATGAGGAAAAGGTATGCCAAGTACGGCGGCGCTACGCGCCGCCGTTTTTCTGCTATCTCCGAAAAACCCGAGGGGGCGGGTACCCGCCCCAGTCAATGCGCGTGTTAATGATCTATCATGTTATTGCAAACCAGAGCTGAGTAATGTTCCTCAGCAGCAGGGGCGACACCGCTAAAATTTTACAGGAGGGGAGGGATCCTGGTCTGGCGATGACCGGGGGAGGGCGCGGGAGGCGAATTCTTAGCATATTGATCATCTCTGAAAACACTACCAACAACGATGCACTTCATCACAAATTTACGCAGGTCCACACAGGTAACAGTGAGAAAACGCAAAAACGCCTAGGTCGAGTCCACAAATTTAGGGAGATGGGAGATGGGAGTCCCTGATTCGCGAGTAGGGGGGACGCTTCCCCCGCCCCCGCCCCGATTTCGACGCCCATGCTCAGTGGAAGTCCACTGATCCATTGATTACTTCACTGCCACTATACCTTAAAATCGAATACTTTTCAAAGTTAATTTATATGAGCCTTATGCAAACTTTCAGCAAATATATATGCAACAAATTCAAAGTTCCGATATTAACTGAAAGCAGTGATCAGAAAACATTTTTTAGCATTCAACACCTTTAGTTGAGATGCCAAACAACTTTCAGCTCACTATTTCAATAGTTGAAACCCAAAAGCATAGACCGACTCGCGTTTTGTCACTCTTCCTTTTGAAAACTTTTCAACGGCAGGAGCAAACAGTTCTCGCGCTGATGAAAAACTCCGACCATATCAGACGGCGCGCCTCTTCTCTCGGTTCGCTTGACGACATTTCACTTAAAAAGCGGGCCGCCGGCGACGATAAAGCGCGCGCCGGGGCCGGAGGCGGCGCACCGCGCCCGCCGCCCTCCGCCACCATTTCCATATGGAAACGAGAGCCAATTTGGCGCGTCGGCGGCGCGGCGCGGCCGAGTGTTAATCAGCGGCAGAGGTGCCCGCCGTGTAATGCCGTCGTAATCCCCACCCTGGGCCGCAGATGAGCTGCCCCGCAGGCCAGGGGGCGCCTCTAGCAGTCTTCACCCACTGATCGGAAAATTCCTGATCGTTATGCAATCAGGCCGGCCCGATGTGTTTGTTGATTACAATCCAAATCACCGATCAGCAATGATGTAACCCGGATGGTGAAAGACTTTTACGAAGACCCTTGAAATAATAATCAGTTGATATTCCACAACATCATTTCATTGTGTTGTTAGCATTTGCAATAATTAGTGCCTATTATTCCGATCACATCGTTGTTTTCTCAATAAAAAGCGGTATAGTGCTTTTTATTGAGAAAATAATGATGTGATCAGAGTTATATATATATACTCGTTAAGCGCATTTCTGTGATTAACTTAACACGCGCTGGTACAGGGGTCGGCGTCAGCTTCGCCAGTACAGAGAGGGTACCCATCCCTTTATATTTCAGCGATGGGTGGCGAGAAAAGAGAGAAAGGGAGAGAGGGAGAGAGAGAGAGAGAGAGAGAGAGCGAGAGGGCGAGAGAAAGAGAGAGAGCCTTTCTCTCAATCGCTTAATGTTAGGTCGGTTTCCGTTCCTCTCCACCCAGTAGGTATCCACGTTGACGCCCCTAACTTCATCCGTTTCGGCAACTGTCCCGCCTGTACAGGAAATCAACCTGGATTACTGAAATAGACTATCGAGCCGATAGAGCAAATAAATATATATGAACTGCTTCAAAAGGACGCAAAATAAGTGAATGTGTACATAGCTTACGACACCATCATTTTCATCAATACATTTTCGCTGAGTTCATCGCAAGGCACGTGAACGCGCCTCTACCAATCAGCGTCCAGCATTCGTCAGATAGCCGCATACCCGCGAGGCACAGAGATAAGCGGGGTCACAGGTGCAGGGCGCTGGCCACGAGTTCTAACGTCGGAATGGATGGGTGGCATGCACGCCATGACGGATTATAAAACAGGTGGTGATGGGTTTCGTGGCGTTTGGTGAGCTGGACGGAGCGAAATGATTATGTGTATGGGGTGTGGGAAATCTTGATAGCACTGGGAAACAAATGTAAGCCCATAAAAAGTGCGAGAAGTCGTCGGGGGTCGAAGGGTTTAGAAAATTTCCAACGTGAATGCTAGCGTTATTCCTCTCAGGCTCCCGGTTACCCCTGCTCCTGTCAGGGAGGGGGGGTGGATTCCGCCTCCCTAACATATCGGATTCCATCTGTGACCTTGTACAAATTCAAAATGCAGCCGATAGTTCTCACACTAAAGTTTCTCACTCTGGACTTTATCCTGTTGCATGATTTCACAAAACCAATGCGTATGGACACAGACTTAATGCCATCAACATCATAGTTGGGCTTTTAGGACGCATCGACAACCTAGTCTATATGGCTTATACTAGAAAATGTTGGCAACATTCTTATATCTTTCAGCTATATGAAACTTCAAAATCTAAAGATGACTGCAGGGTCAGAACTATATAGCGAAATATAAACATTTTAGCCGTTTTGTATTGTACAGATTGGCAAACGTCAGATAGTTAGTAGCTCTTTGACATCGAAATAAATTGTATGACCACGAAAAATGATCAGAGGCGAATTCAGGAAAGCCAAATTGTGCGAAAAGATACACATTGCCAATGTCTAAAAAGCAAGTATGTACATACATATGTTCCTCAGGTATTGGCACCTTTCATATTTCCTATTGCCTAACCTTTATCTGCATCTGGGGATTTCTAATGATCCTGCCTCCTTGATCCGCCTATGGTTGGACTTTTCTCTATGCGGTCTTGGAACCAATTCCAAGATGCTTATGCAATTCATTGCAATTAGAACACTAAAAATACGTTTCCGCATGCGTGAAAACTGCTCAATTATAAAACCTGAGCTTGCCCATGGTATCTTATTATCTTATAGTATACGGTTGAAGCATGGTATAGTTTCATTTATTCCCCCGACTGTCTTGTAGGCAGTATCTACCCCTCTGTTAACCCTCGCCCCACCGGGGACATCGATGCCCCCTAAGGTTTTTTTCGGAATAGCAGAAAAACGGCAAGACGCAGCACCGTGGTTGAGGGCTCTATCTCTCACCCTATCATTTTCCCATCATCCCTGAAATTTTTTCTCAATCATTTTCTTCTACATTTCTCAATCGATCAATTTGAAACTTCCTACACTTCATGACCTTTTCAGGGTGTACACGATGTATATCCAGGATTTCTTCGATTTCATGACCTGAGGTCAGGTCATGAGGTGACCTCTCCCATTGACAAAGCATGGGGAAAAGTTGTCTTATGGTCTAAAAGTCACAAAAATGATTGAAAATGCTCAGTGTGCTCAGAAAAGCGTTCTTGGACACCCTTCCACGGATCCCAGGTGCCATGTTTTCCCTTTGACTTCTTCAAGGTCATCCAAGGTCACCAGGGGGTCAAAGACAGTATTTTGACAATGACTTTTGATGTAATTAAGCTAGAGCGCTGAATCAAACACCATCGCGTATGTCTCGTCATTGACTTTCATTTGATATACGGCAAGGTCACTTTCTGACCTTCTGTGACCTCAGGTCATATTAGGTCACGAGGTAACCTCTGGATGTCAAACCACTGGCGGGAGGTCATTACGTTCCCATAACGAAAAAAGGTCTGCCGATTTTCTATCAAATTTACTTTATCAGATCTCAATAGCTCTAATTGCATAAGAGTTATGCTCAGTTTACTTAAGCATTGCATATTTTAGTGAAAATTTGACTCTTGACCTCTGGAGGTAACTTGACATCTGGAGGTCAAACCATTAGCCTGAGCGCTTAAACATGCAAATTAATTTCTTACTGAATTCAGGTGAGCTTTCTAATGCACTTTTCATATTTTCACTAACCCCCATATTTCCGGAGTTAGAGGGTGGGGCCATCCATGCCCCCGGTGGGGTGAAGGTGGCGCCGGATCCCGGTGGGGCGCGGGTTAAAAAATTGTATGAGAACAGTTGAATTATTAACCGACATCTTGTTGATAATATTCCATCATTCTAACTACTTTCAATACTGTTACATTCGACTTCATTGTAGGGAGAACGCACCGTGCCCATTAATACTTGGTTTGCGAATGTTCTCCCTCAATACGGGTATATAGCTCCCCCTGGTGAAGATATAATCTTAAAACTTGCGAAGAATCTTCCAAATTTACTTGAAAAGAATCAGGGAATATCTAAGCCTATTGCCATCCACTTTGGACGTATGTTAGCACAATATGAGATGCGGGTAGAATCCCCCTCCCCTGACAGGAATAGGTTTAAATAACTACTTTGTAACGTTTGAGCACACGTATTTTGAGTGGACCACGTCTTCCGAACAAAAAGCGCTTGTGGCAAACATTCTGACAAACGCAATGCATAAGTGCGCGAGCGTCGATTAACAGCTGGCGTCACTGTAACACCCCTCAGTAGAACTTGTCGCCGGCTTAACCCTATTTCCGGCAGGGGGGCTAATATTGCCCCCCTTCAGGTTTTTCGAGAATATCTCCGAAACGGCTTGCGATAGAACTTTGAAACTTCCTGACTTTTCCTAAAACTAGTACAGGCAGGTTTTCTGAAATTTTCAAGATTATATACTTACCAGGGGCGGAGCTATGGCTGGGTTTTTGGGGAGGTTCTATCCACAAACCAAGTATTATCGTATGCGATGGGTTTTTTTGTAAAAGGAAGCCGTCTCTGCTGATCCTGATACCAGTTATATGGTTTTATTGTATCATTTTTTATGTGAGATGATAGTGCATTCACAATTGTCACTATTTGTATTCATCAGGGGCGGTTACAGCAGTTCAAAATGGGGGGGAATGTTATCAAGAAGGACTAAACGTTAGTAAGTGAGAAGACTGCTTACAGCCGTGTCAGGGCGAATACAATTGGGTATATGAAAATTCAAAATAGTTATAACCCAATTCTAGATTACCAGAGGCGTGTCCAGCCACTACACATTTTCAAAATGTATATTCCCAGCCAGTATCACCGCCGCGACTCAATATCGTTGTATATTGAAAATGTGTTTCCAATCACCCCCCCCCCCCCACGACGAGTCCTTGATCCGCCTATGTCACCCCCTTTCCCAGAGCTGCCATGGGAGGGTAAAAATTATCAGAAATTAAATTTCAACTAGTCGAGGGACTAATATACTCATGCATACCATTCGCATATTGTTGGTATGTATTTTACCCCACTGTTTTACCTTACTGCATCCGCCCCTGATGAGTTTTTCACTTTTTTCTCATTTATTTATGTGTCAAAGATGCCAAGCAGTATATGACGGCTTCTAATCCGCGTAACAAAAACTTTTTAGGTTGTATATATTTCCCCTCATAGTCCTGGTCCTGGAACTGCCATTGAATTTCGAATTTTTGCGTAACTCGAGTATATGAAAATTTTGGGTCAATTATTTGTAAATCTGAACTAGTTTTGTGAAAATTGTACAACAGAGACAAGGGTTATGGAAAATCTAAAAAATACACAAAAATTGTATATTTTGCACGACCTTCTCCAAAAAAATAAAAATTTTGAAATTTTCTTTTTTCAAAATAAAGTTTAGCAGCAGAGGAATCTATGGCACTTTGAATTTTCAAAATCGGCCGGTTAGATTACGAGATCTTAGGGGGGCCGATATTGCCCCCCCTGCCGGAAATAGGGGTAGCCGGGAGCCTGACGGAAATAGGGTTAAGCTTCATCCCGGAAGGGTCTTTTTAAACCCTCCTGACTTCGACCTTTCCATGGTGGCCGGGAAACAACAACGCACAGCGCAATAGTGCGCAGTACCTGCTCCTTGATCTTCCTTGCATCTTCTTTAGAATTGAAATCTAAGTCATGTTAAGTCATGAGACTAGTTTAAGTGGCCTCAACTCCAACAAAATTTAAGCTTGCACTGCTTCTAGGAATCTGAACGAAATAATCTGAAACTTTCTGTGTGAGTGGCAGGGGGCGCTGGCTCTGCACTAGGGCAGGGGGCTAGCCCTCCCATAATGTCGGAGTACCTATAGTAAATGCATGCCGGAGGCTGTTCTGAGGCAATGGCGGAGGAGGTTGGAGCCCTAGCCCCCTGAGATGAAGTCCTGGATCGGCCACTGCTGTGCGTCATGAAGGTGGCTGGGGCTGTTCTGGGGTAACTGGGGCTCTAGTGTTCGCTATATTTGATTTCTATGGCCTCAGGCCAGGTCAGGTGCATGACCACTCGACCTTAAGGCTATTGCACATTTTGACATATCTGTATTTCACTACACAAGTCGCAGATCAACTGAGCATGCCATTGAAAACTGCAGCCGAGGTAGAACACTTTGACATTTTAAATAGTGACAGCCCAAGGTGGCCAAGGTGACAAAATAAGCCGACACGTATGCACCTGTAACTTGAACTCGCAATGTTTTTCAACAATTAGGGTGGTCCAGGAGTATCCATTAGTATCCTACTAATGCAAAACGTGCTACATTCTGCAGCCTGGGCTGGTGACACATTTATGTTTTGGCATTTTCAATTGTGACACACTGAACATGACCCTGAACTGCAGTATTATAGATTCATGGGAAGTTGTCGAGGTTCAAGTTTGTAAGTTCAAAAACTAAAAACAACTTATCAAGACTGAACACGTCATCTACGGCATAAGCGTATCTGGAGAGGGGCAAGTGTGGGCATCTGTCCCCATTCAGATTGACCCTAGGCGCCCCTTCCCTGAAGTGGTTAGGGCGAATCCCTGAAAGTTCAATCACACCCCCTGAAATTTCGCTTTCCACCAACTTTATCGGCGCGTCTCTATGATAGGACTTGGTGCCCACCTGATAAGGTTTCCCGCCCAAAAGTGGCGCCCCCTGGTCTAGATGACGCCCCCCCACCCCGACCATGGGCCCCACCTCCCGATCGGAGATCCTGGATCCGCCTATGATCTGAGGTAATGAAAGTGCCTTCCTCATTTCCCGCGTCCCTTTGATATTCTGGAGCTATGTGAGCCTATTGTTCTGTTTTTTTCTACAAGGAGGCATACGCTACCGCAACACACCTACCTGCAAGGCTATGTTGTACCGCAATGCGTGAAGACCCTTCGGGAGCACAAGAAGGTATTTTATGTTTCATTTGTCAGTAGGGATTGCCGGGAAGGTCAGAAGTGAGACATTTAGAACGGCGGTGTTGGAAAAGATGTCAAGGCTTCTTGAGCACATCTGTGCAAAAAAAATCAAGATTTGAAAACGTAAGCAGCCTAGGATTGTATGTTTCACTCGCATGCTTTGGGCAAAAACATCCATCACTGTGCATATATTTCTATGTGATAGGGTATGATTCGACATTTGCGTAGTTAAATCAGTTTAGATACAAAAGCAAGCATCCCGAATTCATAATGGAATGACAAATTTAAGCAGGGTGAATTTTTCACCAGATCAATCCAAGGAGAACCACCAGCCTTCGGCTATTTTTATGTCATTTATTTGCCGCCCTGCAAACCAAGTGACCGAATGTGGTACGATCATAGACGTCGTTACTGAAGAGCATGAATACCTGTCTCTTCCTCTGCAGTGGGGAGGAGTCTGACGTCCACGAGCAAAGGAGGGGAGTGGTCTGACGTCAACACGCAGTGGAGGGGATGGCTAAAGTGCGCTTCCTGAGATATCAAAAACCAAGGGGATTGGATAAGCTCACGTTTGAGATTTTGTGAGCGCTATGGTGGTCTACATCATTGTCAATTGTCATTGACCTAGACCAAGATATTTTAGTTCAAACGAATTCATAAAGGTCAAATCTCGGTCATGTTGGGGACCTTTTGAGAGATTTCATTATTATGCAGGTATAGTCACGAATACACTAAAAAAGAACTAGGACCAGTTAAGGGAAGTGACCTATGACGTTATAATACGATATATTCGGTATATTGTGAGCTAGAATTATAGTAGTAGTTTGGCGAGAAATAACGAGGTTGTGGCCTTGAACCATGGCTATCGAATTTGATCTTAACATTGAGAAGCTTTAACTATGACTTCATAACATAATGTACGTCATACTGGAAAATGTCATCTGATCGGAAACAATGTGGTCAGCTTCATGTGAGTTGTCCTTATTATACAGTCTCGATTATATGACGTTAGGAGTTACTACGGCACCACTTAGTCCACAATTCAGATGAATTGGTGCGAATGCGCCATTGTGCCAATCTCGAAATATATGTCTGGCTTTACAAGCCTATATGTAAATAGGCATAACCTATATGTAAATATGTAGATTAACCGACATTCAAAATTAGTTTGCCTACCGACGCGCTTATCAACTCCTGCAAACGAAGGCAGGTAGCACGTTCATGCCGCGAATGATTCTCCTGAAATCTCGGAAAAATGGGTAGAGAGACATTTAAGAAGTCCCTTCAATGTGCGTGTTATAGCTCTTGGGTCTGAAAGTAACGTCTTCCAATGGTGGAAGGATCAAAACTATCAAAAGGGAAAATTGTGTAACTTGCTTACGGTCATTTCCTGGCTCCAGCTGTGGGATTTACATCTCCCGTTGTATTTCCGAGTGCACGGACGCTGACAGAATAAAAATTAAAGAGACAGTGTGTGTGAAGAAAAGATGACGATTTGTTATACGTTTCTCTGCCCGCGTTTGTTGTTTCAACAGTTTTATATTATAACTATTGATAACGCCTAAACGCAAAAGCAACTAATTTCGGTGCATGTTCTACTAAATTTTTAGCGTGTATAACCAATCACATGTTCTTAGTCACAACAGATAAACATGTGAAATTCTCCACTTTCTTAAACTGGCTTCCTAAAAAATGCATTTCCACTTTTTCATCTCACCGTGTTTTTTATCTTTTGATATGCTCCAGTGTCACTCCAAGCAACCCTGTCGCCATCATCTCGATCGGGATTACAGAAGTCAATACCTGAGTTCCCATATCATTGACTTCACTGAAACTGGACCAAGTGATCCATGAAACGAAGGGCGTTTTGGCCAGCTCTCAGTTCAGCCCCTCGTGTGAAAACGGGTATTATATGCTGATTCGAAGGTGTTCCACGTTTAGGAAAGGAGAGACCGCCTCCAGTCAGAAAGGCCTTTACTTTTCTTAAAGGGAATGTGGCACCTTGGTCGAATCCTGGAATTTAGTGTTATTGGGCGTACTTTTAGTCAAAAATAATTAAACCGATCACGATTTCTCTAAAAAATGTACAAAAAGCTTAATATTTAGTTTTTAAAAATACTCCTCTAGAAAAAGAAATAAATATCAGCCTGTGGATGATGTCACGATCTGGAAACCATTGCCATACTTGAAACGCTTCAAGGGCTTCGATTGGCTGATGCTCATCGTGACGTCAGCATATGTCGTCACACCAGTAGCTCACAACAATGGTCGCCGGCGACGGGGGGCTGAGGGGGGCTGGTGTCAGGTAGGTTTTAGCTTTTTTTCTACGGAAATATCGAGTTCCAAGACAAATAAAATATGGAGTACCGGGTTTTCCGACCTGCTTTACAACTTGGCTATCTCAGTTAAAATCACGTTGTGAAGGTGCCACATTCCCTTTAATAAAATAACAAAGATAGAGCCAAATTTCCCCTAAATTTCTCCATGCACCTTCAAGCGCGCAATTTCACTCTTCATCCATTCCCCCAGCCTCGTCACCACCCCGCACTTCTCCGTTCATGAGCTATCACCACCCTCTCTTCTCTCCCTCCTCCTCCCATCAGCGCCTCCCTCACCATCCCAGACTTCAGCTCCTTCCCAGCTTCTGTCGGCGGTGACGTGTCGGCGGCCCGCGCCGTTCTCCATTGGCGGCCGGCCGGGCGCAGTCGGCGCAGCCGGTCATGTAGCAACTCTGCTTTGTGCGCCCTAATTGGCCAGGTCGCAGTAACTGGGCGGCAGCGCGGCGCGGCGGCCAGACGGCCAATCGACAGCGCTAATGGCCAGGGAACAATGCCACCGGCACAGCACAATGTCACGCCGATTATCAGGCGCGTGTCGCCACGACACAGAACCTGCTGCCCCGCTCACTGGGCGATAATCACTCTAGCGGCTCACTGACTGCGATGCAGACAGTAGTCTTTTTTTCTTCTAGCATAAAGAAGAGATATGTTAGCAATATTCTTTTCAGTGATTTTATGGTTGTGACATCTAAGTGTTAGCAAGGGTTGTGTTCCCGCGCCTTCTCCAGCCTGTTCGAAGCTTCTCGCAAAGTTGTAGGAGACTTTTCTAAGCTCTACTGCCCCATAAAAAGCTCAAGTAGATGATTTTACTCTTCTGAGAGTAGCTGGATGAATTTGGAGGAGACACTGGAACAGACCCAAGGAAATATTTGAAGGTACATTACACATTGTTAACGATGATACGTTAAACCTAAATTTGGTTTCAGTGACTTACGAATACATTGGGTTCAAATAGGTGATATTGGTTCTTGATTTTGTGACAAAAACATATAAAACACCTCCCCAATCACAGATGAACAGATCTCGCTGTTTCATGGGGACAAGCAGGTAACTGCATCGGTACTATCTAATTCGCAAAGGAGAACAAATGCAGCCATAATGCTGATACACACCTTAAGAGCTAACGACCTCCAATGCCATATTTTATTAGGCACACTTTTCAGGTAACTGCGGATGTACATTTTTGTTTCGATACACATGTTTGTATCTATTCCAACAATGTTTGTTAATGTCGGAATCGTATTCAAGGAAAAACATGTCAAATATCTGCCACAGCTATTGTCAATTATCTGTCAAAAATGTCAGACGCGTTTTCTGGGACAGGGCCGTGCAGTCAGAACACAGGCTAGGTCCGGATCTGGAGTCCTCTACTGGGATACATGGGTCTGCGAGTTCGACCGCATCAAGGGAGGGGGTTCGAATTGCCTGCATGCCACCATGCCTGCACAAACTTCACTGGCCCAAGCCTAGCTCACCCCCTTTCCTTTCCCACGGCCTAAATCCTATCCGTTACGGCATCGGAAAACCACAAACAGGAGTAGTTCATGCGAGCCGAATAATTCATTGTTTGTCTTGCGTCGCATGTTTTGCTTGAAAATGAGTCAAACTAAGTTTTCGAACTAGGTTTTCCGACTGAACATGTAAGTAAACAGTCAATGCAGCTGATATTAAAACTCTATCGGAACCAAACAGCTGTTATCTTCCAGTGAAACTCTCAGTCTTAAAACGTGCTGAGTGAGTCAAATTTTCAATACGTGAAGGGTTTGATCGCCGGCATGGGTGCTGGCTAATGCAGCCGCCATGTCCCAGTATTGGAGAGCGTCGCCACGTCGCCGGCATAAACGCGAACAATCTGCCCAGGCCGATCCCCTCCTCAGTCGCGCCATTTGAGAAATAATTGGACGAGTCCAACAATGGGACAAAAATGCTCTCTCGATGACAAACGGCCGCCTTCGCGCCAGTTTAGTTTTGGGATCTGTTGGCTTTGCCTATAAGCCCTGCAATCAATTGCGGCGGGTGTATTGATTTTGGCGCGGGCTGGGCGCGCCACGCCACGGCCCGGCTGGCGGGGCGGGCTCGCTTGTAGCCGTCCCTGTCGAACGCGGCGGCGGCGGCTCTGCGTCGGTTTCGATCGTTACCGTCGAGATCGGATGCGAGCGAGACGCGTCGGGCGCCGCCCTGGGCCTCCGCGCGACGCGAGCGACGCTCTGCTTTGTCACGCGCTGCTGGCCGCCCTAACGCTTTGCATTTTGCGCGGGACTACAGAAAGATGTCATAAACGGGGATACCGCCATGAATATTTGTTGGTGACCAGGTCTCTGAATGCCTGGATTTGCGCAATCATGTGCTATATACATAATCCAACGGCTTCGAACAGAACAATGGATCCACTTTGCATGGGAATTTAAATTTCTACTTTGATGTTAAGCTTGCTCGGTTAGAATTTCCTATTTCCCTGCTTTAGTAAGCGTAGACGGCCGTGCTCAGTGTTGACCAGCCTAGTGATATGTGTATAAATACGTCTGAACTACATTTGGTGTGGCTTTTAAGTACATCGGTCGAAATGCATAGTACCAGTGGGGTATGAATGATTTTAGGGAGCGTGTTTATCGCTGGTAATCCATGGAGCTCAGCTTTGAATGGCCACAACTTCTGCCCAGAGCTACTTTCAGCTATTGTTACCAAAATATACGCCTTTGCTCTACACAATATCTTGCCAAGCGCCTTGGCTCTAGCTGGTGTTGATTTTGGATAATTGGCAAATCAGAAATGACAAAAATTCCGTTGTTTTCCAATACAAATTTCAAACCACACCAAGTAAAAATATACATTCTATATCAATACCATGCATAGGGCTTTCCACTCGCACTTCTTAATCATAAAAGCGAGAGAGTCCATTATGTGTCTTGTTCCTAGGTGCACCAACCCGAATATATTTGTTTCTTTCAGAACTATCAAAAATGTTTTTCCCACAATTTCAAGAATCTACACTATCAAAACAATTTTCTGGTGAATCGTTCGCCCGAATATCTATTAAAAGATAGCGATTGAATTTTCTAAGCCAGGAGTAATTTTGTTATATGAGCAATGACATTGGCGGGCCAATTACTCGTTTTCCACGAACTATGTGGGCTTGAAATATTTTTTCGTTAGGAAATTGGTTAATTGGAAATAGTTTTTCTCATTAATCACAAGAGTAAGCGCCCGCAGTGCACCATTACTGCCTGCCATAAAGAGGGTGATTTTATGAATGTGCCCGCCTTTCAAATGCCTCAAATGCGCCACGGTGCATTCACTTGACATGACAAAATTGCATGGGCACTTTGTTTCTGAGAGACAAAATCTGCAAGAATTTCCATATCATTAACATAGCGACCCCAACGCGGCCGTGGGTGGCACATTTTGGTACTGGCGAGCCATAATTATTTCAAAATGCGAGAATTAAAACTTTTTCCTAAAGCGTATGGGTACCTATATCGCATAAATTGAAAATATTTACACGCATAGAAAGGGCACAGTTTCTAGTAAAATTATCATGCTATTTGAATTTATTTTTATCTTTGGCTGGCTATTATTTTTTTGCACTATCTCCTGCTTTTGCTGGTACACCGGGAGCACATAGAGGGCACTCGTGCCTAGTTCCCAAGTTCTTACAGATAATGGAACATCCATCAACCATACAATACAATCTAAGCGATTTTGGCCCTCCATCTATAACTTTGTAAGATTATGAAGACTTGTCAGATATGCCCTAAAGTTTGGTTGGAGCCCTGCACCTCTTCTGCCCTTGACTTGATACGCCTCGGCCGTGCTGAGCAGCCTCAGTGCGTTGAATCTGTCGCCATTTTGTGCTTTGCCTTGCCCGAATTTTAGCGAAATGATTACACCCGGGTTGGTTTTGATGAAAATACGACCCTGGGTTCCAATTTCACCACTTGAACTCGAACTGCGATGAACTTGAACTTAAAGGGAATGTGGCACCTTCACAACGTGATTTTAACTGAGATAGCCAAGTTGTAAAGCAGGTCGGAAAACCCGGTACTCCATATTTCATTTGTCTTGGAACTCGATATTTCCGTAGAAAAAAGCTAAAACCTACCTGACACCAGCCCCCCACGGCCCCCCGTCGCCGGCGGCCATTGTTGTGAACTACTGGTGTGACGACATATGCTGACGTCATGATGAGTATCAGCCAATCGAAGCCCTTGAAGCGTTTCAAGTGTGGTAGTGGCTGCCAGATCGTGACATCATCCACATATTATAACACCACCTGCGCTGAAAAAGAAGCTTCCTCTTTCTCAGCTATCGTCGTAATAAAAGGTAAATAATACAGAAAATCACGAAGTGATCACAATATTTTCCTTGGCAGTTAGTGTGGCCTACGCCACCGGTCTCTATAACTCAAAAGCTCAGTATCATATCAGCTATAGCTTACAAGGCGTTCCTTCCTCCACGACCATCACGCAAAAAATTAACGTCGAGAAAATAACATTCTTTAAAATAACGGAAACAAAACAAAACGAAACAAAGCACAGGAAAACAGTTATTCTGTTCATATAACTCCGGAAAATCCCAACAATACACGTTCATGCTTTTTCTGTATTTGTTCTACACTTAGCCCACTTCTCCTACTTTGTTGGTGGCGCTGGCTGAGAGCCATCTGGATCCACCACAGGTGAAGATACGACGCACCGTATTTTATTGATAAGTCTTAGTAGAAGCCAAGCTTCTACAATACAGTTGTAGTGCGGGACTAATTTCTCACATTGAACACAATAATTGGGCATTGAAACCTGATGACACTGTGGATGCTACACTCCCCCACCTTTAGTAGGCCCGCAACAAAACCGCAAACAAATTTCAACTCGATTGAGTTTTTGTCGTTTGTCTCGATAAATGAACAAATGAACACGGGCTTTGGGAGACGTTTCCAAACTGAATTAAAGTGGAGTGCTTTGGTAGTGCTCTCCAGGATAAAGGTAAATAGTTGCTCAATAAACTAGTAACAACTAGCACTGAGGTGGGTTCAGCGGCGAGGGAAAGATATCTTCCCTCCCATGGATTAAATTTCTCCTGAATTTGGGCCGTTTTGCCCCCCCCCCGCTTCATACAACCAGTCCAGACCCTGTACTGAGCTGTTATCTGGTGTTTCAACTCCTTCAGTCACCGCTCAGAGTCAGGGGTGCCGATCATGGAACATGTTTTGGGGTGCTTTTTGCGTACTAACCGATGAAAATCTCGCTGAGCGGAGAAATGGGAGGGAGATGAAATATTGAGCATATTCCCACAAATTGTAACGTGTGCAGTAGGGCTGATAATCCCGAGATCGGGATCCCGGGATTGTATTAATCCCGAATCCCAGGATTATATATTTCTGAATCCCGGGATCCCGATATTTTCCAACACTAAAAATGGCGTGGAAAGCGTCGTTGATAGTATTAAAAATCATTATAGAATCAAACAACATGCTACAGCGTTGTTTTATGCTTAATATTTTACCTACCTGAAATGTTCAAACACAAGCAAAAGCCAGGGTCTCCTTCTGCATATACGTAGATTATATCTGGCATCGCTTCACAGTTCACACCGTGTCAGTTTCTCTGTTCGAGCTCGAGTCTGAAAAGTAAAAAAATGTTTTTTAACGACCCTAACGAGACATGCATCGCGATCGAAAAGAACCAGACGCATGGCTTTAATATATTACAATTGACCCCTGGGGTGTCACAAGTGACCCTTGATGGGATCAAATGTAACATTTGAGGTAAGTATTTCAAAGCCAAGTTATGTAGTTATGTACTAGCCAAGTTATGTACTAGCCAAGCAAAGACCAATCAATGTTTTTATTTTGGTATAGTGCTACATCTGCCAGATAGCCAAAATGTCAAGGTTGCTGAAAATATGATGAAAACTTTTCTGGCACAAAGCATTGCCCTTCCTGAAGCAGAAAGTAAGAATTGTTACAGTTGACCACGGTCTCCCTATCAACTTTACAGAAAAAGTGATACAACGATTCTCTATAAATTTCACGTATGCTACCAACACAATAATAATAATAAATGGGCTAAGCACTTCACACCGGCACACCAGTAACCAGTCTGACGCGCATTGATTACACTGTGTCCCACCTGATCCACGAACGAGCTCAGTGCTGTTAACCGACCACGTTTGAAATGAGAGCATCATGCAGTGCCACGGTACTGGCTGGCGGCGCTTCTGGTCGGATAGAAAACGTTGTTTGATTGGTTTTAGGCTATTTCCTGCGTTGTGGTTAGTGAAATTGATGCTGAGGCTACTCAGCCGGGATTTCCCGCAACTACTTGCTTTGTTACGTTTTTGCACGATGGAGCAGACGGCTACTGATGGTAGTTTTTGAATACAATTTTTGTGGATTGTCGGTTTGGGACGAGCAATAGAACAAACTTATTATTAACGGGTGGTATTCTGTTTTATTTTCGTTAGGTGAGGTTTTGTTTATTAAGTTTTAAGCAACACTCGTCTTTTTACTGGGGGGCAATTTCCCGGCACTGGGGGGCGGGGGCATTTCGGCCGACTGGGGGCCAATTGGCCCCCAGTCAACATGTTAAAAATGGCCTGGGACAGATGCATGCTTCCGAAGTAGTTGTAGATGCAGAAGCGATGGACGTTGATGATCCTCAGCCAGCACAGTCGCTTCAATCGATGCTTCAATAGGCTCTAGATACGATAAGAGTTCCAGAGCCAGATCACAGTTCAAGTGCATCCAGGCTAAGTCTCGCTTATGACCAAGGCCATTAGGAAGAGTTGGAAAACCTGCCTGCCTCTGGAAGAACGGGTATGATAGCTCTGTCCTATTGCTGGCTCAAGGACATAGTCCCTACGAGTGTTGAATCGGAACGTGTGTTTTCAACTGTCGGGAATATCGTCACTAAAGTACGATCGAGTCTCGGCGACGAAGCCGATGATGCCCTTTGCTTCTTAAGTGCTACTATCGTGGCGGGTGACTTGTGTGACCAGGACACAATAGGCCGGGTCACAATAGGTAAGTACCTCTACTTTAATATGACTAGAAATATAACCAATAAATATATATATATATTGTCAATAGCATTCATATGTCTTTATTTGTTTGGGGAGCAGAATATTTTATTCTGTTTAGTGTCCATATGAATTATCATGTGCTTTCCGCATGGTGAGAATAGTATGCTATGAGTTATCCTTAACGAGAAATATTTACGATGCTGTTAAGAATACGCCACATACGTCATCTAAAGCAGACACTTATTTTTCAATCAATCAATCAATTTTTATTTCATTTTCCATATAGACAGGTGAAGAGAAGCAAAGGACATGAACAGCAGATAAGGAACATGAGAGAGGCAAGCAATAGTCATACAGTACAGCACAAGGTATGTTGTGGTATTAGTATGTTATGAGATTAGGACAAATAATAATGCTGGTCAGTAGAAATAACACAAAAACAAAGCAGAAAAACAAAAAGAGAAGCAATACAAAATAAAATGAGCAGACAGACCATCCAAAACGTGACTAACAAAACAAATAAAATGACGGAAAAACTAACCAATTATAATTATATGTTTGATTGAAGTTGTGGGCCCACATATGTTCTTCACGTTAGTCACAAACGAAGGAAAAGAAAACACCCAGGTTCACACATTGTGCCGGATAAGAACAGATAATTGTGGCAATTAATGAAGCAAAGACAAAGCAACGAGCAGGAAGCCAACAGCGCAAAAGCAGGACACAGAACATAACCAGGCGAAATGAGAGCAGAGATGACAAGCGTGAAAGCAAGTAAGTGCAAAAGCAAACGAAAACGGATAAACAAAGGTTGAGTTAAATGGAACAGCACAAGAGCAGCGAGAAAAAGCAAAAGAGCAATACAAGAACGAAATGAACATAGCAAAACGAAATGAGCTCACGTAATATTTTGACATGTTTATTGAAAAATTGCCCAATCCGGGATCCCGGGATATCCGGGATTGAGGGTCGGTGAATCCCGGGATCCCGGGTTGAAAGTGTCCCGGGATTGTAGCCTAGTGTGCAGGGAACTGTTGGCCTAAAACATACTTACATAGCACTAAGGCTGGAGACTTCTTTCCGATCATATAAAAACCCTATGGAAGACCCAAAAATCCAGCGGGTTCTGACCCCCGTACCTCCATTTATGCTAAGCATGCATGTATACTCTGTTGCATAAGTATTCCCGTCCTTGGGTATTGAATGTTCAGACCAGAAGTTTTGAGAGCTCTACGCCTAATCATCAATACAACCATCATCACTGTGGTGTTCTCAAACCCCAATGATGATTTAGGATGGGCCTGTAGAAATCCTCCAATTTTGGACCGTTCACCATATAATTGCAGCGACACTTATGCAACATACTATACATACATGCATAACACAGTTTTTACCGTAAGCTACACTGTGGAGATAGACTCAGGCGTAGCTTACAGCCTTACAGGTACTTTTCTGATTTTTACGGGTGCTTGCACAACCCAGAAAGCATAAACTTCTACACAACTGGGCCCGTATTCGGATCGATCATGCTACGCACATATTTTGCGTACGAACAAAGTTGGCCTTCAGGTCGTTCAACTTAGGCAAAAAAACTTGTGACCATCGGCCTCACTAAGTTAGTAGGTATTCAAGGCCGCGTCTGCAGGCTAGTTTGGCATTTAGGTTGACATACTTACGCAAGTTTTGCATTCCCCTGGTCGCAAATGTGACACGAATATCTTCCAATAAATTTGACGCAAAACACCAGCTTACGAAATCGACCTGCATACCGATTTTGCGGCGTACCTAAGTCACCCGCGGGACCTACGAAGGTCTTAAGTTATGATGCCGGCCCTGGTCAGAGCTTGTCCTTACACCCTCTAGAAAATGAGGGGATGACGATGCCAAGTCCGTGCGTTGTATCTCATTTTACCCCCACGGGCCATTTTATTCTTAGGAGAACCTTACTTATTTAACACCCGCCCCGATGGGCCTTCGAGCCACCTTCGCCCTGGTGGGGGTTCAAGCACCTTCCCTCCAACTCGGCTCCTATGCGAACGCGAAATCTGGTGGATAGCTAATAAAAATTCATGAAGAAACTACATCGGTCACGTCTTGGCTTAGGTCAATATTGAGGTCATGACAAGTCAAAGAAAGTGGGATTTTGAGAAGAGGTTTTGGGCTCTAGCGTCTAACAGAGTTAAGTGAGAATCATTTAAAGGCACCATTCGATTTCTATCGTCACGACGAATCAGAATGATGTATAATATTACTATGATAGGTCAAAACACAAAAATGACCTGACCTCAGGTCAGGTCTAGACCACTTTTCAACCTAGCATAGTCAATATGCATATCAATCGACTCGCAATATCAATCCAAACGTAGTTGTATCAATATATAAACTGTATCATCATTTCCTGCAAAGTTGTTGACCCAAGTCTGAAAACTACGTAAATGACCAAAAATGACCTTTCAGAGGTCACATGTCAAAATTTCAACATGAACCTGAAAAGGGGCCCAGGATACTACGATTTGGCGAATACGATGGTATTCTCAGCTGTATCTACATAAATATAGCCCATTTCCTGTTTTCCCCATGTATTTCCAACGGAGAGGTCGTGATCCGAACCTGACCCTAGGTCATCGAAACGTAAAATCCCGGAATAAATTGTGTAGTACCTAGTGGGCCCATTATGTGGCATACATTTCAATCCGATTGGTTCACCCATTTCTTACTTATGCCACTTTAAACATTTTTTTAGGTGAGGTCACTTGACCTACACTGGTGATCTGGCCTGAATAACCCAACCTTAAAAGTTTGGGGAAAGTTGTGGGATTGATCAAGGGTAAGGTGTGCCAAGTACGGCGGCGCTTCACACTGCCGTTTTTTGTGCCACCGGAAAAACCCGAGGGGGCGTTCAAACACCCCCACTGGGGCGAGGGTTAAAACATATGTGTGTTTTTTGTTTGTATCTGGGGCCGGAAGTGAGGTAAGCCTCGGCCGGGGGCTCCATCGTCTGCATAGATAGTTTTGTTTCAGACTTTCCTGAAGCTGTTCATGTATCATTTTTTAGCAAAGGAACATTGCATTTTGTTATACATTTGCAACCCTTTTAAATAAATGATTTGCTGTTTGTCCTTCCATATTCATACCCAGCGGCAGCTTTTAGGTAACAATAAGGGCACGCGTACCTACCCTTATGTAACGTTACGTAACGTTCCCCACCCTTCCATGTGCTGCGTAGTTTGTGGATGCCCTATATAGAGACACAATTTGGAATGCCTCAACAATGAGCTATGTACTTACTTGGGTTTAGCGGCAGGCGAACCACTGCAGTCATATGGCTGACAACAGCGAGTGGCATGTTCTATAACGGTACCCAATTTTGGAAAAGTTGAGATGGTCTAACGTCATTGTTTTGTCACAAATCGGCCTCTAGGAAAAAACGGATTTGTTTGTGGCCAAAACATTTTTCGTGTAGCTATCGCCAAAGAACGAGCACTGACTATTGCGTAGGAGCCTAACACTACCCTCTGTACCTACCACTCTGCAAGCAAAAAACGCAGCCCCGAATATCGTGATTTGCATTTATTCCACAAGATGTGCCTGTAAGCCTACTTAAAAGAAAATTAAAGCGGAGGAAAGGAATGGTACAACCACCAGTTATTCGAGGTTCCGCCGAAGCATAAATGTGAAAACTATTCCACATATGAATACAGAATTAGGATGACATTTCAGAAAACTTATTCCATCCCTTTTCCTTGAACCCTCTCTTTTTCTCTGGCTATGAAAAACCTACCGCTATCACTCTTCCCGCTGCGACATTTCCTCCTCCCACCCCACCAGCCCAACTCCATATCTCCAGCCATCCCTTCCCTCACCCTTTGCTGGGGTGCAGCTGAAAGCGACACCGCCATCGCCTCTGGGGCGTCAGCCAATTTTGTATATTTCTCGTGGCGCGTGCGATGCTGTTTATCATCTCCTCTGGCTAAGACGGTGCTGGCACGGGAGCAGACGCCAGCGCCGCCGCCGACGCCAACGCGGCGCCGACCCCCGCGATAACGGCCGCGGCTTCAGCCAACCAGAAGTCAGATAACAGGAGTGGCGGCGCGTCGGCAAAAACGGTGCCGAATACGGCGCACCACAGTCGCCGCCAGCGCCCACATCACGTCAAACCCAGCAGCGCCGTTATCGGCGCGCGGCCAAGATTCATTCGCGGCATTCGGCGCGATCGGACGGCGATAGTGGCGCTGAATGGGCGCCGGCCGCGGCGTTAGTGGCGCGGTGGCGCGGCTGCGGCGTATCTGGCGTGACGGACGGCCGATGTGGCGCGGCCTGAGCAGAAATGGCCGCCCTTCTGACGCCCACACAGCGACTCAGGCCAACTGGCGCGGCCCAGTCCAAATGGAATTCAATGCACTTTGGAGCCAACTTACTCCCGGCGGAACTGCGTCACATGGGTGATCTGACCCTGTTTTTACCAAACACAGAACTCGTCGCGATACATTTCGTTTCCTATTTTCTGCCCTAAACAATCATTGGGAAAAACAAATGATCGACTCAGATCGTTATTTTCATTCGCCCCCAACAGGTTAGGTACATACCTAGTACCTACACATAACTCTATAAACATTCCAGGGCATATTTTAAGCTACAAATGGTGGGCATTTTGCCCACCAGTCCCCCGTGCTATGTCCAGCAGTGAATGGCCCTGAACGGCTCAGTGCCCACCAGTCACCAGTCATTAGATGCCCCTGGAGTGCCCTTTGGTGGGAATTCGTGCCCTTTTCAGCCGAATGCCCACCAGTCCCAATTCCTTAAGATATGCCCTGCTACATTCTCATCCCCAGTAGGACTATCTTTTGAGATGTCATAGTAAGACGCCCGTTTGTAATCTTCCGCACGCCTTTACTTTTTCTGATAGGAAATACTGTTCATTTTGTAACTTTCACGAGCTTAGAAGCTCGACAGGCAGTTTCAGGCTGAGGAAATCCGCTTCATCGTCTCTCCTTATATTGGGTCCGCAGACATTGGCTGACGCAGGGGGAGGGCATTCCGGCCGTGGCCCCCCAAAGCGCTGGAGGGGGGCCAAACTATCTTTGCCCCCCAAACGCCGGAAACATTTTTCAAAAAATGTGTTTACTGTTTACATTAGGCCTCTAGAGCAAAACAATCTTCGCTCCTCCCCCAGGAGGAGAGGCAGACATGGGTTTGCCCCCCAAACTCGGGTCTGCGTCCGCCCCTATCCGCAGAAACCCTGAGGTCACGGCTTTCTGTAAACTCTCGGAAAGAGGAAAGGTTCGGTGCATACTTTATGACCTCGCACTTGTTTATTGACAGCAAATAATAAAAGTTCTCACATTGGATACAATCTACACTTTAAGAAGTATTAGTCATTACACAATACTGACTATTTAACATAGGGTAGAAGGAGAAAAGCCTGGCCCGGATGTATGTAGTTACCACACTGAGTGACAGTTGCCCCGTCCTACCCACCCTGTACTATGTGGAGAGGCCATCCATTGGGCATTTCGTTCTCTCCGCATCTGTGCCTCCAGCCGCATGGCCACCTGTCGGCGCCCCACGGCGTCCCTCGCAGCGGAGGAGATGAGGCCTACTCTGGCCAGGAGGCACATGGCCGAGTCCTGACGATGGTGGTGAACAATAGGCGACGGTACTGTCCAACGTTAGTGCCGAGCAGTCTTCTATTTCCCTGGTAGCCAGAGGAGCGAGTGAGGTGTTGCGCTCGGGCCTCGGCACAGCTCTGGATGAAGGCGCCCAGGATGAAAGCGTGGAGGTCGGTGCTTCCTTCACCCCAGTTGCCTGCGACGTAGCACTGCAGGTTGCCGAAACTCTGCAGTCGTTGCACAAGTCTCTCTGTCTCCCCTGGCTGGGCACCGTAGAAGTGCCGGTCCAATCTCTCCACGGAGCGCCTGTAGGGGCCCAGTAGTTCCTTGGCCTTTCTGTTAGCCTGCTTCTCCCTCCTGCCGACAGGGTAACGCGTGGCTCCGGCGGAAATGAGCTTAAGCTCGTCCAGGCAGTCACGCGGCCCATCAGCAGTAGGGAGACGGAGCTTAAAATCTGGACACAGGCCGAGGCGCTGGCGCCCGCGCTCCAGCTCCCCTCGCTCCTCCAGCAGCTCCGTAGGTATCAGGTCCTTGAAGACTCCGAAGAACCCGCAGTCTATCGGCACCCTCGCTTCGTTTGCGATGCTAACCATCACCACCTTCAAAGAGTCGTGTCGAATGCGCCAGGTATCTTGGAGAAGCTGAGCGGTCATCACCTCGTCGCCAAACAAGCCCACCACAGCACTCCTGGTACCGACTTCCTGACCGAGGATGGAAGAGCAGGCGGGGCTCGGGAGGCAGAGGTGCTGGGCCATCACTTCCCTGAGGACAGGGGTGGTGAGGCCGGTGGTGGGGCCAGGCAGGGCGAGCTTCCAGGCGGTAGACAGCTTGTCCAACTGAGGGTAGGCAAGCACGGACCGCGCTGACAGATCTGCGTGACTCTCAGGGCCTCTGCCACAACCGCTTCCCTTAGCTCTTCCCGCTGCTTCGTCACCAACTGTGCATACTTTATGTAAGTCAGGTCGATATCAAAATTACGGGAAGCGAAACAAGGCATAATTGCGGCTTACCTGCACTTACCGTTTTCAAAACAGAAAAAGGCAAGTGGGTAAAGAAGAACTAACTTGAACATGGATAAAAAATGGGACCTTTGGTGGTTGGGTGACCTGTCCTTGCGTCAAACAGTGAGAACTGACTTTTCGTTGAATTTCAAGCAGTATTGCCCGTCAATTTATCAATTGCCAACAATTGATTTCCAGAACAGGATACGAGGGTAACTAAAAACAAAGCGGATCAATGTTAAAGAAATATATCAATCCAATCTATAGAATATCTCGTGTCATCTTATCAACAGCATACAAAAAATGTTAAGCCAAAAAGAAAAGTGCAGTCTCCTCAATGTCCTGTTTTTGTGAGGCAGCGACTTAATATTTACATATACCTATTTATGGATACGGTTAAATCAATTCAGTTGTTTGAGAGTGCAGTGCACTGATCACTTGTTCAAGGGATCTGCGCCCCACGCAGCGTTCACAGCAACGCCTTGTATGTATGCAGTACAAACCCTAAATTTTGTGTCGTGAGTAGCCTTGCCAGTTCGGCTGCCATGTTGTTAACGCGCGAAACCCAGCCCCGGAGGCGGTCCGGCCCACGTGACCTGGATCGCCTCAGGGCGAGCACGCCAGCAAACACAAGCGTTGGCGGCGGCGGACATTTCAGCGGACCATAACTTCAATGCCGCACCGAGGAAAATATACTGACGTGTGAATACAGCTATAAGGAAGGAAGCTCCAGTTGTTTCCTTTTCTTAGTCTTCCATGCTAATTCCTCATACACACTTGGGACACCAGGATACATCATGACACGAGTAGCTGATCCGAGGGTAAGTTTGATAATTATATGTAAAATCATAGAATGCTAGTTACAAATGGCGGATATATACTTCTGTAACGAAATCTCTTTTGACATTTGTGAAAAACGCCAAAACGTCAGGAGCAGGAGAGGAAGTGGGGCCCAGCCCATCGCACCTTTTGCCCGATGTTTTTCTCGATTCGAGCCATATTGCGGAAATGTGAATATTTTGACGGCAGCATGAGCTCATAAAAACAAGAAGTCGAAATCTGGGCCTTTGCTTTGATAGAAAAGGGTAAATTCCTATAAGCACCAACGGGAGGTTAGATATTCCCTGCAGTCACTCACATTTGACTGGTGGAAATGCGCAGACATAGCAAACGCTGCCTTTCATTACGAAATTCCACTGCGATATTATTCATAGGCTAAAGCATTACACAGTTTTGGCTACAGCTACGACGCAGAATATAAAGTACTATGATAATTTAGAACTCCGTAATGGAAACAAAGCATACACGCTGAACATAGAAGATAAAAACTATAAAACCTGTTTTGGGTGATGAGAGGTGATGTTTTCCTCTCACGGCACGATAGACGTCTAGAATTCCTGCATACTTGTAGGGAAGCGTGAGCACCCCTTAAAGCCAGAAGAACTCACCCTCACATCGGAAAGCACCCGTTGTTGCGATTGTAAGCTGGTCAGGGAACTGTTTTCGGGTAAACAGTTATCTAAATAGTGGACTGTATCAATTATATGAAGGTTGACTATACATTGTTCGGGTCTTCCCATCCCAGAACCTTTTCAATCACCGTCAACAGAGAAAGCAGGAGGATCAATTGGCCGAATCTATTTTTCAATATTTTGGCGCTTGATGTCACGAGGGAACCAAATAATACATAAACACAGTGTCTATCTAAAACATGGAATGTGACAGTCATGGAAAATCACAGAGATGACATAACAGGTTCCAAGGTTGGATACGGTCTACTACCACTCGGCTGGGCTGCACCGGTAAATACTCACGCTTACAGGCCTGCACTGGCCTGCACCAATCCTAAAGGCCGGTCGCTACGCGCGACCGGCTAATATTCAAAACACTAGCACACACGTTAAAATCCTCACTTAAAGTTACACCGGTGGTGGGGCTCCGAAATGACTTAAGCGTTCGAAATAAATCTAAAAGGTTAGAACTATCCCCAGCGGGATGAACGAACTGGTCAGGCAGGCCAAATTCGCCCACTGAAGATAGTTTTACGTTAAATTCCAATAAGTTCTAATATATAATTAAATAAAGTGTCTCTGCGCTGGCAAACAGTGCCAAACGCAGAGCCCAGCCCACACCCACCGGCGGAGTCGTCCCAACTGACTTCTCAACGGGTCGCAACAATAGCGGCGCGCGTGCCGCCCAGACTATAATTGCCATGACTACCAGCGAGTCGCGCGAACAGAAGTGAAGTAACTCCGAGCGCTCTATTATTGGAGATATACCACGCGAAATAAGGTCGATTTTAGATGCAATTTCAACACCCGTTTAAGTCCAGCTCACTATGGATAGGTGGGGTTATGGATCACATAAAAAAACAATGTGCGTACTGAGTACGCCTTAGAGCAGTGGTTTCCTCCAAGCTTACCAGTCCAATGACCATATTCGCATTATTCTACCCCCTCCCCTCCCCACTGCTTCTCACTCAGCGAAAAAGTTATCAGCCAGACCGGGAAAGCACCGCCAAATGTGTTCACAATTCTAGCCCGCTGCAGCTTAGTGCTCAGCGCCACTCTTACCGAGCCTCGGGGAGTGCGGTCTGGGCAGTGGTGCCCAGCCTTCACAGAATGGTGACGTTTTTTCGAACCGTCAGAGAACTACATGACCTCGAACTTAAAAATGAACCATTCTAAGGAAAAACAGGGTCAATTTCCAGAGGAATTTAACGAAGGAAACATGGTTCCACTCCTACCTGTATCCTGGTTGCATCTATTCACACACTTTTTGGGGCTTAACTGTTGACACTGGAAACAAAGATATAAAAATTGATATGTATTGGTTTCATTGCTTTAAAAACTTTCCCGATTCAGAGCTCTATTGCCAGCAAGACGCGCATGAATTTTTCATTGAATGCTATGGTTCCAAAGCCCTGTTTTCAGAGGTGGGCGTGGCTACCAAATGTTTGAAGCCGTTACCGCTACTCCCGCTACCATGGCTAGCTGAAACTCCTACCCCTACCTCTCAAAATCGTGACACCGCTGCCCACCATTCTATTATGGCTACTAAAGCGTTACCCAAAACATTTTGTTTCATTGTCATCACTTATCAAATATAAACTGAACTGCTCCTTATATGTATGCTAAACAAGAACGCATCAGTTTTATGGTAAGATATATAAGAAATCGCATTGAGTTCTATTTGCTGTCTTATAGTTTTGCTAATGTAGGAAAACCTTTCTCTCAATCTCCCACTCAAATTTTGTTTCGGATGGCTGTCCCCTTAACAGGCTGTCGATAGCGGTAGCGGTTTTGAATTATTGTAAGTCCGCTTGCTGTCACTACTTTGTCCACTACTTTACTACACTGTCCGCTACTTTGTTATAGAATCACTACCGCTACTCCGCTATATTTGTAGAGTCCACAAGTCTCCGCGCAGCGAACTTAAGTAAAGGAACACCCGGTTCTGCCTGTTTTTGATGACCAAAATCTTCGAAAAAACACAAATACGTGGTAGGAATTCATATAAGATAATTAGAGTACGGCTAGGAAGAACCGGATATTGTTTGAAATTTTCAAAAAGCATCAATAGACTTCTCAAAATCCATCCAGAACGATATTTCCTGAACTCTGCCCTCGCGAAAAGACGCATACCTAAACGTATACGGAAGGCAGGGTATCATAAATCCGTCAGTCTTAAAATCAATGGAGGCTATCTTGAAGCTGTTTTCGCCTAATATTTATGGTTTAAATTTAAACCATCGTGAACCCCACAAAACGGCTACTTCATCCGAACTAGAGCAATGATCCATCGCTTTTGAACCTCTGGGTTAATGCCTGGATTTCCTTTTTGCACTTTATGGCTTAAATGTGATTTATAGGCGAGCTGTATGTGCAGCGGATGGCGCCTTTCAGCATTTGGGGTCCCGGTCCCTTCAGCCTCCACGGTGTGCCGGTGCTTAGAGCTGGTTTTCGAAGGTGGCCCTGGCAGAGGTACCCCATTTTCGGGTTTCTTCCATTGTTGGACCTTCATCCACTATCAACCGCATTTCCCGTTTCAACTTAAAGCCGCCCCTCCAGACAGCAGTGCCCCTGGGGCAAAATTAGATCCGTTAGTATCTATATAGCTTTTAAAATATCCCCCATTAAGAACATTTCCGAAACTATTTCAAAGGGGCGGACTCACAATCCCCCAAAATCCCCCCTCCCCACCAGGTGGTATATTGCCTCTTCTTCTGCCGAAGGCTTCGACCCATCTAAGCGAAAATGTAGATCTGTCAGTGGAGAGCACACATAAAATAACCCTATTTCACTTGACCTACTCCTCAATATCAAACATATTTTTATTTGATCTTACTGCTGGATTGCGTTACCCCAGAAAACGCACATTTTCCCTTCTGGTAAAATTGATATGAACTTGAGAAAGAATTTGGGCAGGACCCCACTTTCTCCCACTGTCGTGTCACTGCCTTCCTGTTATCAACAAACATCCTCCTTCGGTCATTAGCATACGAAGTGCCAAGTGATGATGCAACTTTTAGTTGCGGAACAAGGGCGACGCTTATCCAAAGTTCTCAGCCTCACAATATAGTTCTACTTCTCGCGATACAAAGCACCAATAAGGTGAAGCGCCCGCGAACACCGTCCAAGTTTGGGGTCCCGACTGAAGTTCCGTGGCCTTTTCCACATTCAACACGGAGCAATGCACCGTCTGCTTCCGTATCGGATATATCTTCCGGCAGCACATTGCTATGTGGGAAAACCTATATGTGGGAAAAGGTAGCGAGGAGCCCCAGTCCACCGGATTTTGTTCCCACGGGAAAACTTGTTTCCAGCGGGAGGTTGAAGATTTACTGCTCTCCGACATTTTGTCGGTGGTGGTGCGTACGGCTCTGGTCACAAATCCCCAATCCCCTCTCCTCCCACCGACTACCTTTAGGCAAAGCTGCCGTTCCTCTCCACTCAGTTGATACCAACGCTGACGCCCCTAAATTCAGTCAACTCGGCAAACGTCCTGTCTGTGCCAGACAACAACAGCCAGGAATAGTGAAGATGATAGAGTCGATAAAGAACACTCAACGCATCAGTGTCTAAAAATGACTTTCCAAACTATTGAAAATGTACACACCTTACGATACTTCCATTTTCAACAACATAATTCCCCGAGGTTTATCGCAAGGGACATGAACGCGTCTCCACCAATCAGCGTCCGCCATCGGTCAGCCGCCGTATGCCCGCGAGGCACGGAGGTGAGAAGGTCACGGTCGTACAGCGCCTGACACCGCAGGCGCTGAGTTATGGTGTCGGTGGGAAGGGAGGCTTTTGGTAGGTACCTATACCGGGGGTGTAATTTTCTGGAAAACTTTAGGGGCCACTTTTCCTAACAGTTCCATATATTTGATTGATGAGGCGACGGGATGAAAAATATTAAGATGTTGTCCTCATATATCGTACAACTATGCTGTATCCCCAATGCCCTGAAAATATCACTGCTTCAACAGCAAGAGGGTGAATGTCAGTGGCTGTTTAGGCTCTATATCCTTATTTTTTCGTATTAGTGGGATGACGGCATATGTCAACCTATCGATGTTCTCAATCGATGAGTGGGCATTATTGGAAGGAAAAATTTTGGACGGCTTGCTGGATGAAACGTCTCGGAATAGGTGTCACAACCATTTGCTGTAATATTTGCCTGCACTTCCTTGGCTAAATTAGGGGTCCTGTGACATTATTTTGAAATTGTTCCCACTAAAGGGATACGAGGGCAACTATCTTGGCTGATGTGTACTTCATTTATGTCAACTTATTTTCGTTTCCAGGCTTGATCTGTTATAAAAATTCAGAATTCAATACAAACTGTTTCTCTTACTTGTATGTACATACATTGCAACACTCCCGTCTCGTTTCCATGGCTTTTAGACTTCCAGCTGAGGGTGGGTTAATAGCTTTGAGCTCATGGCATTGGTGGGTCGATTATTTTCTATTTCAAGGAAAACTTCCCTAGGGGTTACCGATCGCAGAACTGAAAGTCAAGCATGTAACTATCTACGATCGCGGACCACCATATATATATATATATATATATATATATATATATATATATATATATATATATATATATATATATATATATATATATATAGATATATATATATATACATACATATATATATCTTTCGCCATATTTTTATGCGCACCACCTATTTCTTAATCGCGTGCCGAGCATGGATGACCTGAAAAAGGATTTCAACAACTGGTCAATTTCAAAAACTGGCCACATGGTCAAATGAATTCGAGGTAGTTATTTCCTGTTGGTGGACGCACCCGAATAACTTCATCGATAACAGTTATCGTAATAGTTACCGACGAAAACGTTTCACCGATCTGCAACTATCCATAATCGCATTATCGTTACCAAACTCTCCATTCCGAAAAAAGTTATGGAGTTATCTTCATTGAAGTCTGGATAAAATTATCGAGCGTCCACTACCGCTTTTCTGGAGTAACAGCCAGACCGACAAATCCTATATAGCGAAAGGAAACAAAGATCAGGAGCGGGTCAAGTGGGAGAAGGGTTGAGCAACAGTCTTCAAGCCATAAGTAAAAAAAGTTTTCTAAAGCCCGGCCTTGATTTCCCTCTTCTTTTAAACCAGTTGCAATGGATGTATGATTTCCACACGTGAACCTTTTTTCGTTCCGGAAAACAAGCTGTTGGTAAAGAAAGGACGACAGCAACGGCGTTTGCAAAAAGGAGCTCACATCGGAGACTATTATTCTTGTGGCACTCCAGGCTATTGTTTTGCTTAGATCTTTCGGAAAAAAGCGAACACTTTCAGCTTTTGTCGAAGTAGCGGCTGTCTAGTTTCCATGGTTACCCCCGCCACTTAACACGCGCAGTGAAGGGGGGTCATAAAGTTCTCCCCTGAGATCAAGAAAACAAAGAAAGCTTGCAACCGCCCATTTGAAGGTGTGTGGAGGCGATGGTGATCTACATTAAAGATAATTTTCATCGACCTAAGTCGATATATTAACACGCGCATTGACGTGGGGGGCGGGTACCAGCCCCCTCGGGTTTTTCGGAGACAGCAGAAAAACGGTGGCGCGTAGCGTCGCTGTACTTGGCATACCTGTTCTGACATCAATTTTACAACTTCTGTGAAAATTTTAAGGTTAGGTCATCTCAGGTCAGGTCACCAGTACAGGTCAAGTGACCCGACCTCAAAAAAGTTTAAGATAGCATAAGTCGGAGCAGGATGAACTTATCCGATTCAAACTCATATCACACAATGGCCCCACCGAGTTCTCTAAAACATGTTCCGGTATTTTTGATATCGACGACCTAAGGTCAGGTACAAGGCATGACCTCTCCTTTGGAAATACATGGGAAAATTGTTTTTACGGAATAACTCAGTAACGGATGGTGATAGAGCATTTATTTTAGCTGCATTAGACTTGCCTGGGCTTTGCAGTTCTAATGATATGCATTTTATATAATTTGACCCTGACCTGACCTCAGGTCAGGTCAGATCCTTGATTTGACCTAGCAAGGTCAAATTATATATCATTCGATTTGGCTTGCTGAGAGGATTCATGTAGTTCAAGTCATTTTGCTCTATCTTTACTTGTTCAGATGTAATGGCCGAAAAACTGAATTTACATGCTATCCCTATGACGGCATGTTTTGACCTCACGTGACCTTAAATGTGACCTGACAAAAAAATGGTTCAAATGTTTTCGATGGAGAAGTGGATGGGCAGCCCAACACCGTTAACCGTTTTTGCTACCTACCGTGGTTCTCGAGATCTTAGGGGGCGGGTACCCGCCCCCGTCAATGCGAAGGTGGCTCAGACCCCCGTCAATGCGCGTGTTAAATGTCGAACGAAGTCATGAAGGTCAAATCTGGACCATGCTGAAGACCAACTGGGAAATGCCGTGAGTATGCAAAAAGTCAGGAATACACCAGAAGAGGACAAAGGTTATAGGCGGAAGATCCCACAAAATATTTTCTGAAAGTTTGAGGTCAAGGTCATTCAAGGTCAATGACCTATGACGTGACAACATGACATATTCCAAATCATATTCCCACACAATATTCTCTGAAAGTTTGAGGGCAAGGTCATTCAAGGTCACTGACCTATGACGTAACAATATGACATATTCCCAACCATGCACGATATAACTGGTAATATAGCAGCCTTGGGTGGGAAATGAGCGCTTGGTGTTTAAAAAGACCTTTGACCTTTACCTATGCAGTGATAGCATAGCATACGTCATTCTGAATAATTCCATCTGACCGGAACACTAGAGTCAATGGCCTTGACCTGTGACCTTGACCCTCATGGAGGGGATGAAGTTGACATATAACTTGATTATATGACGCTATTATGCCACCTCTCGGTCTACAGTACAGACGAACTGGTTCGACCGCGCGGTTGCAACGATTTCAACATATAAGTCTGGCTTTGAAAGCATATAAGAAAACACAATTATTGACCTATTTCAAAATTTTAGGGGTGCTTGGGCACCCCTAAAACCTTCCGTCAAAGCACAGGACACCTTCCATCCAGGCCATTTTTAACATATTAACTGGGGGCCATTTGGCCCCCAGTCGGCCGAAATCCCCCCAGTGCCCGGAAATTGGCCCCCAGTGAAATAGACAGATGACTTAAAATTGACCAAATGTAGACTCGCTTAGCGAAAATAAGACAGAACACCACCCGATGATTATAACTTTGTTTTATTTCTGGTCCCAAATTGGCAATCCACAAAAATTGTGTTAAGAAATTTCCACCCGTGGCTGTCTACTCCATCGTGCGAAGACGAAACAAAGCGCGTAGTTACGGGAAATCCCGGCAAAGCAGCCTCAGCATCAAGTAATCATAGCGCTGGCCTACAACCAATCAAACATTCTGTTCTATCCGAGCGGAAGCCCACATCTCAGCCAGTACCGTGACATTGCATGATGCTCTATTTCACACAGTCAGTTGTCAGCGCTAAGAGCTCGTTCGTGGATTAGGCGGGACACGGTGTAGTCAAAGTGCGTAAGACTGGTGGCTGGTGTGGCGGTATGAAGTGCTTAGCCTTTTTATTTATTATTGTGATGGTAGCATACATAAGCGTCGCCACAGGCAAAAAGTGAGGGGGCCAGCCAAACTTCAATCTGATGCTGACAGCAAATTTTCCACGTTAGTACCAAAAACTTTTCGAATTTGGGTTCCTCATTGCCTTCCGCAGCGGATGGTTATACAAATTTCCGGTTTGCTCCCATTTTGACTGAGATCAGAAAATTATTGGTCAAAAGTGGGGGGGGTGATTGATGATCCAAAAAATGTTCTGGTTATGAGGATAAAATCCTTCGATGGCCACGCGGGGTTGGAAGGGCACCCCTGGCTTCCTATTAGATGGACAGTGTGCTAAAAATATTGCGTCAATTAAATATCAAACTCTCAACAATTAGTTTTAAACAGTGATACAAGTCACTTTTTCTGTGGTTTTATGACTACCGCTAGGCCTCGTTTTAGCCTCAAATCTGGCTTTTGTGGTGTTTATTTGGCTATTTCAGTGAAAATAAAATTTTGCCACTCTTAGGCCCTTTTTCTAACTCGGTTTGACATTTTCCGCTGCAAAAAACTGGCAGCCCTGGACAGCATCTATAATCTCTAGACTTAGAATAACTAAACAATTGTGAAACATTTTTTAACACTAACGCGTCTAAGTTTTATCAAACCCCTAAAAATGGGGTCTTGATCCCTTGAAGACACTATAATGGCCAGCACAAGAAATGCCCCGCACTGAATTTTCCTTAAAAAATGCCCTGCTTCCATCCCGTACAGGGCGGCCTTCGTCTGTTGCGACCGGCGGTGACCAGCCCCACGTTCTCGTTGGCAGGTCTGGAGTCGAACGAGGGTTCGGCCACGTCGTCACCGACGCCAGGCCTGGCAGAGGGCGACGACGAGCAGGCCCGCGTCAGGCTCAAGCGCAAGCTGCAGCGAAACCGGACCTCCTTCACTAACGAACAGGTCGAGAGCCTCGAGAAAGGTGGGTCGGCCGCTGAGTGAAGATCTGTACCTTTTTTATAAGTTCGAACGCAAATATGGACCCCAGGAAGAATTCGTGTTAGCTTCTACAATCATGTGAGGAAGCAGTTCTCTTTTGGCGTTATAACTATTACCAATTCTGTGAAGTGCTGAGAAAACTCAACATTGAGATAGTTGCTACCAATTGCTAGCAAGATATTCAAAGGCCGTTTGATTTTATTAAGCAACCAATGTCAGATCAAGGACCTACAAGTAATAATATACGTTCTAACACGACTAAACGTTGGGAAAACAAATGATTACACCATAGGAGGTATACAACTTCCTATAACCATACCATATGAGGAAACGATGATTTATGATTTTTCAGTGTTCTTCAATGTCTTTCACACGAGAATCAGTAACCCACTGTATCCATCCATAGCACTCGACCTCAACCCAGGTCATCATTGGAGCCAACTGGGTAGTAAGTGGCCCCGCGGGACCCGGAATTCCATCTTTGGGCCCAGCACGTTCCAACGACGCTGACAAGTGGTTTTTCTTTTGGCAGAGTTCGAGAGAACCCACTACCCGGACGTGTTTGCCCGAGAGCGGCTCGCCGCCAAAATTGGATTGCCGGAGGCCAGAATACAGGCAAGGAAGCACTCATCACATGTTAAAGGAAATCATGTCAAATGTTGTAACAACAAAGGCTCAATGCTATCAGTATGTGTGACCCTCAAATCTCCCCACTTAACCAGCTCGTCGTGCAGGTGTGGTTCTCAAACCGGCGTGCCAAGTGGCGCCGTGAGGAGAAGCTGCGTTCGTCACGTCGACCATCGGAGGCGGCTCCCAGTCCGTCACCGCACTCTCAGCAGGGCGCTAACGGTGGATTCGGGGCAGCGCTGTACCCTCCCCTGCCGTCCGCCGGGTCCGTCCCAGACTCCTACTGGTGGGTGGCAACAGCCTCTATACAGCTTTCTAGGGTGGCAGCATCTAGTAAGGTGCTTGCAGGAGGTTCAGAGAAAGTTCTGGTGGCTCAAGGTGTTTCACAAACTATTTTAGCTGTTCGTTTAGAGCTGCAAATAAAATGTATGCTTCTCCGAGAAAAATGAGGATCTGGATCACTTTGGCGTTCTGCACTGTCCTCGCTTACACAGTTTAAAAAGGCGAGGTCAAATTTGCGCGGGCGGTGAAACAGACGTAGGATTAGAATGGGAAGACAAGTAATTCTGTAACATCAAAACAACCATGATAAATATATATTCATTCGTTCAGCTCACCCCAAATCAATTTTTCAGATGACCATGGTTCAGTTGAGAGCCTCGCATCAACCCAAAACTACATCCGCACTGTCAGCTCAAAGCCACTTCTAACACCACCCGTGGTTCGACAGCGCGCCCTCCGTCAACATGTCGCCGATGTCGCAGTACATGTCGCAGCCGCGGCCGCCGCCCAGTGCCGCCTGCCTACAGTCGCAGGCGCGCGACTACGCCGCCTCCTGGGGCCGACCCGCCTACGAGCCGCTGGCGTTCCCCTACGGCCGCGCCTCGCCGTGCCAGGCAGCGGGTGGCGGCCAGTACGGCGGAGCGCTGAACGGCCAGTACGCAGTGCCGACCACCTCCGCCGGCAACGCTCATGCCGGCAGCGGTCAGTACATACAACGGCAGCCAGCTCACGTGGGCCTGGGTATGGAGTAGAGAGTCTGAGCAGTTGTGGGAGTGGTGGTCTTAGAAAAGGCTTCGCTGTGGGCCTGGGTCTGGAGTAGAGAGTCTGAGCAGTTGTGGGAGTGGTGGTCTTAGAAAAGGCTTCCCTGTGGGCCTGGGTCTGGAGTAGAGAGTCGGAGCAGTTGTGGGAGTGGTGGTCTTAGAAAAGGCTTCGCTGTGGGCCTGGGTCTGGGTAGAGAGTCTGAGCAGTTGTGGGAGTGGTGGTCTTAGAAAAGGCTTCGCTGTGGGCCTGGGTCTGGAGTAGAGAGTCGGAGCAGTTGTGGGAGTGGTGGTCTTAGAAAAGGCTTCCTGTGGGCCTGGGTCTGGAGTAGAGAGTCTGAGCAGTTGTGGGAGTGGTGGTCTTAGAAAAGGCTTCCCTGTGGGCCTGGGTCTGGAGTAGAGAGTCGGAGCAGTTGTGGGAGTGGTGGTCTTAGAAAAGGCTTCGCTGTGGGCCTGGGTCTGGAGTAGAGAGTCTGAGCAGTTGTGGGAGTGGTGGTCTTAGAAAAGGCTTCGCTGTGGGCCTGGGTCTGGAGTAGAGAGTCGGAGCAGTTGTGGGAGTGGTGGTCTTAGAAAAGGCTTCCCTGTGGGCCTGGGTCTGGAGTAGAGAGTCGGAGCAGTTGTGGGAGTGGTGGTCTTAGAAAAGGCTTCGCTGTGGGCCTGGGTCTGGAGTAGAGAGTCGGAGCAGTTGTGGGAGTGGTGGTCTTAGAAAAGGCTTCGCTGTGGGCCTGGGTCTGGAGTAGAGAGTCGGAGCAGTTGTGGGAGTGGTGGTCTTAGAAAAGGCTGCGGCTTCCCAGGATAAAAAAACACTCAGCGGTACAGTGCCGAGAATGACATGGATAGAATGTATGTAGTGATATCATACATGTTTGAGCTAACTATGACTCTGTGATGATACTAGAAGGGTGCTCAAAATACAAATTTACTGCAGAAGAAATACACATTTTAATTGCAACAATTCGACAAAATGAACACATTCGCACTTGGTATTCCCAGGCATATCGCCTTTCTAGCGCCAGTTTTCGCCCTTGGGCACATGGTAAAATCAAAGGTATAGGAAATCGTATCGTTAAAACGGTCAAGGAAAAGGCGACAAATGACTCGCACATCTCACAAACACAAAACCGTACAGGGAATGCACTGTACGGACATGGCTGGAGATCTCTTCTCGACCAAGGGGGGAGGGTCTAGATGGGTTAACGCTGGCATAATACAAGCCCTACACAAAATCTATGAGAGAACCTAAATACAGGGGGTCCTGACCCCCCCTCCCGATCTCCACTCACGACCATGGCTAAATTTATTTTTATTTATTTATTCAAGTAAATCGCCAAGAGAAAATGATCCAATAACAGGCGAAATCGATGTAAGTAAAAGGAAAACTATGTACACAGATGAGAGACACACATGTAAAAAGCGGTAAAAACATCAAAATGTGAGTGATGAGAAAGATGCAGGTGATGATAAAACCGACGGTAAAAGAGACGGCAATAAAAGCTAAACAGTGCGAATATATGCAAGAACATGTTTCCTAAAATCGATAAAAGAGTCGTTGAAAAAATCTGCATTTCCCCGCCGCAGAAATGCATTTAACTCCCTCGGTATACGCTGAGGGAAGCCGTTATTGACGGTGCTGACACGACCGCGGCGCTCAGCGAAAAGAAGCAGCGTGCGAGTTGATCGGGATGGCACATGCAATGGGAATTTTTCGAGCAACTCTGATGACCTAATTTTGTTCGAAAATAGACCTTTAAGAAAGAGCAAGTCGTGTTGCAATCTACGAGAAGAAAGCGAAATGACGCCGAAGTGGTTAAGAAGAGATTCGTAAGAAAGGGAAACGCAATGTCTGGTAACATGATGATTTAGCCAGATGAGAAATTTGTGCTGTACCTGATCAACCCGCACCGTGTGGGAACTGGCAGCACCTGACCAGATAACGCTGTTGTATTCTAACAAAGACCTAATGTTGGCGTAGTATGCCGTCATAAGAGATTTTTGGTTGAATTTAGTCCTTTTTGAATTTGTCTGAAATGTCCGAATAAAAAGGCCTAGTGCACGGTTTGCCCGACTAACGATGCTAGAAATGCTAGCCGAGAAAGTGAGTTTGGTGTCTAAAATTGTGCCTAGATCACGAATTTGGTTGACAGCTTCAAGAACAGCGTTATCGATATGGTATTGTATCTGAACAGGTGCACGTCTGAGAGTCATCGTGAACGATTTGCACTTTATGGGATTTAGAATGAGACCCCACCTAACGGACCACCTCTGCAAACGATCTAGGTCGTGTTGCAGCAGCAGCCCGTCAGCTGGGGCCGTGATTTTACGGTAAATTTTGACATCATCGGCGTACATTAAACAGGATGACTCAATTTCCAACGGAAGGTCGTTTATGAACAGAGAGAAAATCAAAGGAGCGACCAAAGAACCCTCCGGAACACCTGAAGTAACTGGCATCCAGTCCGATGTTTTTCCGTTAACGATGACTCGCTGACGCCTATCGGAGAGATATGAGACGAACCAGTAAAGAGCAGAAGCCTGCAAATGATAGAAATTTTTCAATGTATGAATGATTAGTTTATGGTTCACACTTTGAAAGGCGGCTGAATAATCCGTGTATATGGCGTCCGTCTGATGGCCCTCCGATATTGCCTCCCACGCCGAGCTGAGGCATGTGGCAAGGTTGCTAGAGCACGACCGACCCGGAATGAACCCATGCTGTTCCTGGCACAGGACCGGCGCAACGTGGTGGTACAGCTGGCTGTACACAATTCTTTCCAGGATTTGTTAGAAGAGGGTCAAAAGAGATACGGATCGGTAGTAAGCCGGGTCCTTTTTGTCGCCTTTTTTGAAAATAGGAACAAGGTTGGCCAGTTTCCACCGTGTAAGAAAGATGCCGCTCTGCAGAGAGAGTTTACAAATTTTGGTGAGGGGCACAGCTAGCTCGTCGGCACACTCCAAAATAATCCTCGCACTGATATTATCGGTGCCACTCAGGGATTTTACAGCTATTCGGACTGCTTCCTCGGTTACGGTAAATCTAAACAATGGTTCCAAAGAGTACTCAGGTGCCGGAGGATATGCGTTAACGGTGGGATTACTGAATTTTCTAGCAAAAGTCGTGTTCAGAAGAGCTGCTTTTATAGTTTACAAACATCGTGTTCTTCTTAAAGACGGGCTTAAAAAATCAGAGAATACCATCGCCATATGTCTATGTCTATGCATGTCTATGTCTATGTCTATGTCTATGAATACCATATCATATGTGCCATATGCTTCAGACCTGCTTTCTAACCTGCTGTTTTTTATTATTATTCCGTCACACACTATCCTGCTGATAATGACTATAACGCAAGCACAAATCTGACGCAAGCCCCTCGGTGTTGTCGGCAGGTCTGTTCTCGCCGGGCGTGTCAGTGCCTCTGGCGGTTCCAGGTCAGATGCCGGACGTGGCGTCCCCCTACTGGACGCGACTTCAGTGACGCAACAGTTAAGCCCGCGCACGATACCACCCTAGCTTCAAGGGCACGACGGGATTTGGACGTCCCATATCCATACAGGACCTTACCTCAGTGGTTATTCTCGGTGGCCGTGCTGAGTTGTCTTGTATAAACTAAGTCAGAATATGAATACCAGAATCAGCACACCTCGTGCATATGCTGAAGACGACTGCCTCCGCCTTCAGACGATCTGAGGAGTCAGCATCGGCGAAAAACTCCAGATTTCACGCGCATTCCAGCACGAGCGAACAAGAGCTCAGCGTTAAAGCACTCCCTAGCCAAGTACAGCAGATGGGGCCGAGGCAAAGGTCAGCAACCCGCATGTGAAAACAAGTGAATACAACATGAAGTATCAATAGAAGAGGCCTCTCATATTTTGAGGAGACTTGCCTGATTTACATCGTGAAGAACTCAAGCACCAATGCTACCCAATCAAGCACCGAGGGGCGTGGAATATTGGGGTGTAATTAATGAGGGAGCACATTATTTCAATGGTTGAAAACTCGTGATAGCAATATACGCCCATGCGCTTTGTACGTAGCACAGAACACCGGACACTCCTATATGAAGTGTAGCACACAAGATAACCAAAAAACGAGCTCCCCAACAGCCCCATACATTTCAGCGATTTTTGAGCACAATGCAAATGTTTAACGCGCAAATGAACTTACGCTGATCCGCACAGGAGTTTCGAGAATGGCCCGAACGCGGAGAAGACGAGGGTATCGAGTATATTGTTGCGAATGCTGTCAAAAGCAGCTAATGCCCGAGTTGAACGCGTGGTGAGCGGCCGACTGTGAGTGGTGATAAGGAAGTTATGCGAGGATAGTTCCGCCCCCGTGTAATTTACGTATGAATTTGTTTTGCTCTCGATATTTACCATAATTAACATTTGGTTTTTAGACGTTCTTTCTGACAGAGATGAAAACAAAAACATTTGATTTTGCTAGATAGTCGATCCAGCTCGTTTCCTTCTGTTACTTTGTTCGCGTGCGATTGACCATGATATTTGGTGTAAATAGACATCCCGGTGACGTACTCAACGTTTTCTTTTTCAACGCTTGCTTTTGAGGGCTTTCAAAGCACCATCCCTATGACGTACGTCATATCTTACAAAATATGGGCGTCTTCAAATCTACCACATTTCCATAGCAACGAGGCGTTCTCTCGCACTAGATGAAGGACTCTCCGATAATGGGGAAATAAACCGGGAATCAGAGCGGAATTAGAAGCAATCAGAGCGGAATTAGAACTAGCCTGAACTAGAGGAATCGAAGAGCTTTTCGATGCGTATGTCCGCCCGCTGTCGACCTCTCAAGCGACAAGAGTCACAACATGTGGTCACAACCATGTATTTATAGAAATATTCCCGAGTTGAAACACGCGTGATTGACTAGATCACAGCGCCGAGGAGAGCTGGTAGATAGGCGTCTGAAGGCGTCACGGGCGGCGAGAGGGCGCCACATTAGCACCGCGCTGATACAGCGCTCAGAGAAACCCCTGGCGGCGCAGCAAACACCTAAAAATGCACGCCATGTGCGCTTACAAACAACATTCACCAAAGAGCCACTAAACTCAACCACTGACTGATAGTCCAAACAGGAGTGTCACTGACAAACCGAATGTAAACGCCTGATCTGGTGGAGTACTTCCGCAGGATGGGGCAGCGACAACAGGATGTTCTGTGACACTTGGCTCAATGCCGCACTAGGAATATATCTACAGCCGGCCAATGATAATGCAATATTTGATAAATAGCCCAACAGCTAATCCCACACAGAAGCGTTCTCACATCATTTTGAAGCACTCCTTAACATGCAGCACATTCCAAAGCCTTCAACCTACACTAAACTACGTTGGCGGAGGTATTTTTCTCTATTTCACTTCCAGTAGGTTCACGTCTGGAAATTGGAACCTTTCTTTATCTTCTGGACACTAAAATAGAAACCAGAAGGTAAACAAAAGAAACTTGGAGCCGATGCAAACACAAGCGTCTGGCCCACTTGGCGCAGCGGTTGGTAGGAGATGCAGTACCAGGTTGCCAGTAATCGTCCCCTCTTCCAGCCCCGTGAGGCAATCAGCATGCCCGATATCACCACTGGACATCCACGGTTATCCTACGTTTTTAGGTTGCCACCTAGTCTGACTCAATGACTATTTTTTCCTACAACATATTATGTTTCTACGCGTCCTAGTTCACTCTCATGAAGCGTGAATCACATCCGCTCTTCGGCAAAAACAAGGTAACTACGAAAAATATACCCAGCCCCCACTAAGTTCAACGATGTTCGATGCCTTAAGTTTGAGTAGTAAACTCCCATACGACGCAGGGCATAACGTGCCATTCCTCAAGCCCGACGTTCGCCACGTAGACGAAGCAACAGCACAACGAGCGCCTACTGGTAAAATATGCAGGCCAAGAGGACTGCTACTCCTGCACGCTCTCTAGTACTAGCAATTGCGCGGTCTCCCCACCCCCTCCCCATTGCTAATCCGGGCTCATTTGGAACTGTATTTGTGATCTTTTACGGTCTTCTTCGGAGTTTTCTTTGTACGTGTACGAGTTCCAAGCATACTTAAGTGATCAATATCAGTGAGATGCTCTGACAGTCTCGAGACGTCAAAAGTAGACTTGAACTTTTCCGTTTCGGACTACGGGAAACGTGGTAACTGCCTATCCTCATACACGCATGCCAAACTAAATGCATTCATTATACGCATAAGCTTGTATCTTCCATGTGATATCACCGTGGATCCATTCCTGCTAACCATAACATAGGGTCGTTCTACAGAAATTAGCTAAATAAGATGGAGGAATGAGCACTTGATCAGGGTTCAATAATATATAGCCCTGGCGGTGCCAAGTGAAACGAGGACTGGGACTTTCGCAGGAGGTTGAAGAGCCACCGATTGGGATCCAGCCCACCCATGGCAGGGGAAAACCAAACAAACGTAAGACAATCAACAAAAGAACAGACTTAAACAGCGAGGTAAGGCGCCACCCTGATCTCTGGATGAAGAGGCCAGCAGCACATCTCCCTGATTCGGGCCGTGGAGGCCGATTGGAATGACCCGGCGATTGTCTATCTCCACACTGCCGGGTAGAATGCCCTCGGAAAAGAACAACACCACGATGGTTAAGCCCCACTAGCGGTGGGACAACAGCGAAGACGAGCATACCGTAACAACAGAGTTCAAAGCCGTTGGATCACCATCACTGCGTGCTTCCATGTGACCAGCTGTGTTTTACGAGCTAAGCTCGCTATATACGTCTCACATTCCACTGTAAAAGACACGGGAGGGGTATGGCAGAAATGCCCACCAAAACCCAGGAGCAGTCTCAGAAAGAGCGGCTTCAAACCAGCACAAACACCAGGCGAGGGAGAGGGTATCATAACCGTACAAGAATTTCACCAAGCACCGGAAAGTTTGACTTGCAACTTGGCCCTACAGTTCAATAATGACGAGTTCACCATTTCACGCAGCTATCGTGCAACTAAAGCTCAACAAGCCTAAGTATGGGTTCCAGCAATATTTCAACTTACGTCAATTTGCAAGATGCACGCACAGAGGTCCAATAACACGGAAAGGCCCACTGGGTCAACCTGGATAGGCAAATAAATAAAACACACACTTGTAATCAGCAAAGGATCAACATTCACCGTTCTGATTCTGAGATCACATAACTGACGAGGGCACCATCTGTGATATTTGACTGTACGTATTTGCCTCTGACCTTCGCCAGCAGGACTTTGTCTAGACTGGTGTGATTTCCTGATGATCCATACGCACCGGACTGCACAGTTGGACTGATAGCGCCCGCTTAGTCCGGCTAGGCCAGTCCACAGGACCGGACTGTCGGCCATTACTGCATGACCAGTCGGACGTCCGGCGGCGCTGCACCCGCTGTCGGCACAGCGCGAGGTCAGGACACAGATGTACGGACCGGCCACAGCGCGAGGTCAGGACACAGATGTACGGACCGGCCACAGCGCGAGGTCAGGACACATGCACGGACCGGCCACAGCGCGAGGTCAGGACACAGCTGTACGGACCGGCCACAGCGCGAGGTCAGGACACAGATGTACGGACCGGCCACAGCGCGAGGTCAGGACTCAGATGCACGGACCGGCCACAGCGCGAGGTCAGGACACAGACGGATATACTCACAGCGCGAGGTCAGGACACAGATGTACGGACCGGCCACAGCGCGAGGTCAGGACATAGATGTACGGACCGGCCACAGCGCGAGGTCAGGACACATATGTACGGACCGGCCACAGCGCGAGGTCAGGACACATGTACGGACCGGCCACAGCGCGAGGTCAGGACACAGATGTACGGACCGGCCACAGCGCGAGGTCAGGACACAGATGTACGGACCGGCCACAGCGCGAGGTCAGGACACAGACGGATATACTCACAGCGCGAGGTCAGGACACAGATATACGGACCGGCCACAGCGTGAGGTCAGGACACAGATGCACGGACCGGCCACAGCGCGAGGTCAGGACACAGATATACGGACCGGCCACAGCGCGAGGTCAGGACACAGATGTACGGACCGGCCACAGCGCGAGGTCAGGACACAGATATACGGACCGGCCACAGCGCGAGGTCAGGACACAGATGTACGGACCGGCCACAGCGCGAGGTCAGGACACAGATGTACGGACCGGCCACAGCGCGAGGTCAGGACACAGATGTACGGACCGGCCACAGCGCGAGGTCAGGACACAGATGTACGGACCGGCCACAGCGCGAGGTCAGGACACATATGTACGGACCGGCCACAGCGCGAGGTCAGGACACAGATGTACGGACCGGCCACAGCGCGAGGTCAGGACACAGATGTACGGACCGGCCACAGCGCGAGGTCAGGACACAGATGTACGGACCGGCCACAGCGCGAGGTCAGGACACAGACGGATATACTCACAGCGCGAGGTCAGGACACAGATGTACGGACCGGCCACAGCGCGAGGTCAGGACACATATGTACGGACCGGCCACAGCGCGAGGTCAGGACACAGATGTACGGACCGGCCACAGCGCGAGGTCAGGACACAGATGTACGGACCGGCCACAGCGCGAGGTCAGGACACAGATATCCGGACCGGCCACAGCGCGAGGTCAGGACACAGATGTACGGACCGGCCACAGCGCGAGGTCAGGACACAGATGTACGGACCGGCCACAGCGCGAGGTCAGGACACAGATGTACGGACCGGCCACAGCGCGAGGTCAGGACACAGATGTACGGACCGGCCACAGCGCGAGGTCAGGACACAGATGTACGGACCGGCCACAGCGCGAGGTCAGGACACAGATATACGGACCGGCCACAGCGCGAGGTCAGGACACAGATGTACGGACCGGCCACAGCGCGAGGTCAGGACACAGATATACGGACCGGCCACAGCGCGAGGTCAGGACACAGACGGATATACTCACAGCGCGAGGTCAGGGCACAGATGTACGGACCGGCCACAGCGCGAGGTCAGGACACAGATGTACGGACCGGCCACAGCGCGAGGTCAGGACACAGATATACGGACCGGCCACAGCGCGAGGTCAGGACACAGATATACGGACCGGCCACAGCGCGAGGTCAGGACACAGATATACGGACCGGCCACAGCGCGAGGTCAGGACACAGATATACGGACCGGCCACAGCGCGAGGTCAGGACACAGACGGATATACTCACAGCGCGAGGTCAGGACACAGACGGATATACCGGTCACAGCGCGAGGTCAGGACACAGACGGATATACTCACAGCGCGAGGCCAGGACACAGACAGATATACAGACGGCAGCGCGATGTCAGGACACAGACGGATATACTGGACAGCGCGAGGTCAGGACACAGATACGGATATACCGTCACAGCGCGAGGCCAGGACACACAGGATAGGGCTCGCGCGATTACGGGATGCCCCGCCGGCACCCCACGAGACCCGCTGATGGCCGAGGCGGGAATCGTGCCCGTCAGGTGCGACGGCAGGTTCTGGCCGCGAGGCTAACCTGCACGGCGGCGGCTCTTCGGGAGGATGACCCCCTCCGAAAGACCGCCGAGCGCACGGCACCCCAGCGCCTTCTTACCACCACCGGCTGGCGCGCTGTCGGGGCGCGGGCCTTGGCGCTGGCGGGTGCTGTCGGTGCCCCCGTGGAGGAGCGGCTGCACGTTACCATCCCCCGTGGGTGGACAGGAGCGGAGTGTCCATCCGCTTGGACGTCCCGGGAGCCAGTCGCGAGGCCACGACCACCCGGCGGCGAACGGCGACCGAGGAACTCCTGGCCACCCTCCCAGATCAGGCCATCTGGATCTGGAGCGACGGCTCTGGGGAGCGAGGTACCCACGACGGAGGGGGCGGCGCCGTCATCACCCGACCCTCGGGCCGGACGCAGGAGGTCGCCGTCTCTGCCGGCGCCTTCTGTAGCAGCACGCGCGCTGAGCTCACAGCGATGCGGGCTGCCCTGGAGACCGCGCTGGATCCCATGGGAGATGACACCGTACCCATCGTCCTATGTACGGACCCCAGGCCGCGCTGGCCACCCTGGCGGGTGGAGCCGGCGCGCAGCGATCTCCGATGGGTGCCTCCGTCTGGCGCCTCCTGCTGCGTGCCACCGCAGGGGGACGTCAAGTCTTCCTACAGTGGGTCCCTGCTCACTGTGGACTACCTGGAAACGAAGCTGCGGACGTGCTGGCCAAGGGGGCCTCCAGCCTCCCACAGGGGATACCCCTGTGGACGTCAGCAGCCTATCCCGAGCTGTCGCCCGCGCCGCCTCTAAGGCCTGGCGTTGCCGCTGGCCCGACAGCCTCTTCAGGCGAATCATGGGGGACCGGATGCCGGCTCCGGTCCTCACCGACGTGCGGGAGGACGCCGTCAATGTCCACCAGCTGCGGGCAGGTCACTGGAGCCGCTCAAGACAGTACCTGCACCGCATCGGCCGTCTCCCGTCGCCCGCCTGCCAGCAGTGTCCCAACCGCGAGTGCCCCGCTGCACGATGCATCGTGTGCCGAGAGGGGCCGGACACCCCGGAGCATGTCCTGCTCCGGTGCCCCAGTCTGGCGGGTGCGAGGCTTCGCCTATTCGGCACTATCTACCCCGACCCGACGCAGCTCCGGGACGGCGGGGCCGCGGCGGCCTTGGCCCGCGGCTACCGGACTCACCAAGAGCCCTGGATACGGACCGGCCGTAGGCCGGCCCGGGGGAGAAAACAGACTATACAACAACACGAGGCCAGGACACAGACAGATATACAGAGCAGCGCGATATCAGGACACAGACGGATATACTCACAGCGCGAGGTCAGGACACAGACGGATATACTCACAGCGCGAGGACAGGACACAGACGGATATACAGAGCAGCGACACCGCGAGGTCAAAATACAGACATTCATACAAGCAGGATCTGCGGCATCTGTCGCCACAGCATAGTCAGTATTAAGTTCTTAGGGTAGGTTGCCGGAGATACAGGTGCCATTTACAGAAAGGCACCGTTTAAGAAATGAACTTTCGCAATAAAAATATCGAAGTTCATTCTTTCCGCGACACAAATATTTGAAGCCACCCTTCACACACTCCACATTCAGAAGTGATATACTTTGAACCTGTCGAAGATTCTGTTCTTGATAGTTTACCGTATTCTTTTTAACATCTTTTTAGGTAAAAAAATCCTTTTCAGCAGGGCATCAGCCCACAAATATTCACCCAGGATCCCAACCCGCAGCCACACGGCAGGGTGTCGTTATTTCAAGAGACGTACTGACCTACGCACGCCGCCAGCACATCCCGGGGTCATTACAAATTTTATAAACATGGTGCTACGATCTCGTTTTACAAACAATGGTGCACAATGGGGATCACTGTAGGGGTATTGTGGATCAGTGGGGATGGGGATGAGGGATCACAGCACATGATGCACAACAAACAAACTCAGAGCAGACAAAAGGTCAGAGTCTGACAGACAGATACATACAGCGGACAGACCACTCGCCACTGGCGATACACCACGTCTTTAGTCACCAGACTCAGTGCAGGTCATATCAGCGCCGCAAAACCCAATGTACAGATCTGACGATCAGGGTGACGCCGCGCTCACCAGCGCCGTTGTCGCTGTAGACGGCGTCGGCGTCGGTGTAGGCCTCGGCGTCCTCCGAGTCCTGCTGGTGCTCGGCCCAGCGCTGCCGGCCCAGCAGGCCGTCCGAGTCCAGGTCCACGTGCCGCTGTGGGAAGCTGACGCCGTCCCCCAGGCTGAGAGAAACAGGGCCCTGCCCTCAGTCTCGGCTCATAGCTGAACTTGCAATGCACGGGATTTCAACATCACATCTTGAAAAGCATTGGTTCGCAAACTTTCAGCCCTTTCTCTGTTTGCTTTCTTCTTCTTTGCAAGATCCGGCGAGCATCCCAGCACAGCTTATTTGTTAACCCTCGCCCCGGTGGGGGGTATTTGTACACCCCCTCGGGTTTTTCCGGCGGCACGAAAAAACGGCGGCGCGAAGAGCGGTCCGTACTCGGCACATTTTATCCTCAATCGATTCCACAACTTTCCCAAAAATTTTAAGTTTGGGTCATATCAGGTCAGGTCAACAATGCAGGTCAAGTGACCTCACCTAAAAAATGCTTAAGGTGGCATAAGTAAGAAATTGGTGAGTCAATCGGATTGAAACTTATAACATATAATGGCCCCATCGAGTTCTACAAAACATGTTCCTGGATTTTTCATATCGATGACCTAAGGTCAAGTGCTGACCATGACCTCTCCATTGGAAATACATCAGAAAACAGAAGTTTGGTTGTATTTGTGTAGATAAAGCTGATATTACCTTCATATTCTCCAAATCTAAGTATCCTGGGCCCCTTTCCAGGTCCATGTTGCAATTTTTACCCGTGACCTCTGAGAGGTCATTTGGAGCTACTTAAGCAGTTTTTAGACTTAGGTCAATAACTTCGCATGAAATGATGATACAGCTTTTATTTCCATACCATTGCGTTTGGATTGCTATTGTGAGTCGATTGACAAGCATATTGACTATGCTAGGTTAAAAAGTGACCTCGACCTGACCTGAGGTCAGTTCATTTTTGTTTTGACCTAGTATGGTCATATTATACATCATTCAATTCGCCGTGGCGAGAGGAAGCGAATGGAGCCTACAAATTAGTCTAACTCAAGTCTGTCAGAAGCTAGAGTCCAGAAACCCTGCTCTAACATGTCACCTTCTTTCGACCTATCATTACCTCAATATTGGCCTGAATCAAAAAGTGATCGATGTAATTTTTCATGAATTTGTATGAGCAATCCACCAGCGTTCACATTTTTCCGCTATCCCGCATAGGGGCTCGAGTTCGAGGGGCGGGGGTGTTCAAACACCCCCGCCAGGGCGAAGGTGGCTCGGAGGCCCACCGGGGCGCGGGTTAACCAGGGGCACATGGTGTGCATCAGTCTCGTAATATACATGTCTGCGCTGCTACTAACACACGGACAGTGACCCAATCAGTATCCGAGGCACCAATAGCATCTGCTTGGGGATAACAATCCGAACACCCGCATAAGAACAAGATTGGGTTATCATAAAAAGGGTTATTTTGTTGTCTTCTACCGATTGGCTCAATAGCTCAAACGAACCAAATCCTGTCCAAAATTGGTGTGCCTTCGATCTATCTGCATCTGCATGAATTTCGTCCGCAGGGGAGATCCAATGTTTCCATTATGACTCAATTAGGTATCAACAATTAGGGCGCAAATGACAAAGAAGACGCAAAAACTGGCGCTAGAAACTAGAAAGCCTGGCCCTTGAGACGTTACGACGCACTTATTACTGCCAGATGGCGTGGACACTGGACAGCTCTCGCCCTTTTGGAAAGATATACTGGGGATCAGAAAGTTCTTATTCAGTATTCCCTCCCCCGGATTTGAGCCCGGGTCAGTGATGGGTAAGTCCGACGCGCCACTACATCCCCGTGAAACTAGGCCTGTCACTGCCTTAACCTGCCAACTCTGATGTTAGCAGTCCTCTTATACATGCTGATATCCAGACCATAAGCATCACCACCAACAGATAAAGTGACAGGGTCAGTCAATCTTCAACCTGCTACTGACAAATACCTTTTCTCTCTAGAACTGAAAACTTATCGGATTTGGGCTCATTGTTGCCTTACGCATTGGCGGGTCACAGTGTTTCATATTTCTTTCCAACTTGGCTTAAATCGGGAAATTGCATGACAAAAAGTGAGGGGGAAGAAAGCAGCCCCTCCTAGCCCTCTATTACGATGCGGATGAGCCAGGTACCATGTTCTTGCAGTCACAATTTCCCCTAAAAACAGTGACACATATATTTTTATAAGCGATGACATTATATAGATTTATGACATGTATATATGCTCCACAGACGATGGCTGAAATGCAACTAGCACTAGTTCAGTACTTGTCCCGCTATCAGCAAAATTTCTATCAAACCCAAGAGAACAATCTCAAATCCATACGAATACATGTACAAGAGAAGAGCTCTGCCCTCCCTGCTCCGGCTCGTGTTTAACCTACCTGGAGAAGACCGGCAGCAGCCAGACCAGCTTGTTGTCGCCGAACACCTCGCACAGATTGTTGAGCCGGCCCATGTGGAAGCCGCGCTTGTCTGGGCCGGACTCGAACACAGGCGGCCGAAACGTCTCTGCCGGCGCAACAGCATCAGCCAGTTAAGACGAACAAACCACGGAGAGGGAGAGGGGGTGAAACCAACACCAACGTATTCCGGTCACAGCCAGAAGTGAGGTTTACTACAGATGAAGCACTTCATGACACTTATTTTGACAGAACATTACACGATTTTATGTTTTAGGTTTACCAAGCGCAAACTGACCTGACCATACGAGCATAACACACAACGATGAAACATTTACCAAGCAGCAGTGACTTACAGCAAAAGGTCACTTCTTTCAGCTATAGAATTGGGCATCCTCGAATGGTGTTCACAGAGCCTGGGCAGCAATTATAATAATTCCTTTGTTGTTGAAGGGTTCGACAGTGCTGCGGTTGGGATTGACATGTCCACAGCAGGCCGGCAGCAGTAGGCACAGACTGCGACTCCTCCAGTCGCAGCCGGCTGCTACCTACCCAGCGTTGACTGGTTGCGCAGCACCAGGTAGCAGTGGTAGCTAAGCAGGCTGATGAGACTGACGCCGAACATGGAGGCCACAAAGAACAGGAACAGGATGTGAAACCGCGCCATCCCCTCCAGGCCGTCCTGTGACGGCGAGAACCGCGCCTTAACGCGCGCCAGACGGCTCATCAAGACAGCACTTCAAAACAGCGTGCATGCCGAAAACAGACATCGAAATCGTCAAGTGATATCTATTCTCGCACATCCCTAAAGAAATGACGAGAACAATAATCTAGATAACTGAGATTTCGAGCAGAACACCATTGCAATTTCGTGCAGAACCTTGTTCAGTATTTTTAAGAGGAAATACCCAAATATTTCACATGCATCACCTAATACCCAATATTTTCCATGACCAGGACTAAAACAGAACCAGAAGAACACTAGAATATATCTAAGATATACATGCCAAAACAAAAGAAAACAAGACACATTGCAACAAATTCAGGCATTTTACGGTATACAAAGGATATACAGTATTCGAAAAAAATCGGGCACAGGTAGAAGAAAAATAAACGATGCATATTATAGGACCAGCCGAAAATCATTGCATCCCAATTTGACAACAAATGATGACATGCACAAGGATGTTTATCACAGCGCTGACAACCGAGGTATGTACGTACCTTCCAGAAGACCACGAAGTATTTGAGAGTGGTGAGTGTGACGAACGTGCAGTAGGTGAAGGCGTAGCCCAGGAACAGAACGAAAAACTTGTAATTGGAAAACCCGATACAGTTGTTAACCTGAGAAGACAAACGGCCACATGAACACTGACTCTATTGTTACATCGTTGAATCAAATTCACATACCAGCGTATAATCTACCTATTTACTGAAACGCTTCTCCCGAGGGAAGACCATACACGATTACGGATTACATCATCAGACACAGATGAGGCGGATCCAGAGAGGGCACTTGCCAGCCCCCCCATCGACCCTCAGCGTTCCCTGAAATGGTCACAGCGCCCCCTGACACGTCACCTCCCACCCGCCCCCTCCCCCAGGACGCAAGCACCGGCGCCACCGCGATAGGATTTGGCGCCCCGGTCCGGATGGCGCCTCCCGACTAGTGCACCCAATGGGCACAAACATGGCCTCAGTAGTGGGGGCGCCCTAAAACACCAAATGATGATGTCCAAGTGCACCCCTCCCCCGATCAGAAATCCTAGATCCGCCCATGATTAGACAAGTCAGTATCACACATTGCCATAAGACAATTGGTGGGAAGAAAAAGACGTGTCTTGACAACGTGTTGAAACCCGTATTCCGGATAGCGCTGCCCCGACCATACAGTGAATTGTTCACTGCAGGATGTCAGATATCTAACACCTCCCAGATCACGTCCGTAAACATTTTTTTCTGCCTCAATGACCTTAGATGATATATATGACACCTCGCAAGACACAGAAATACGCTTCGTCCCCAGCATTGAAGTAAAAACCTGGCGATTGTCGCAACCTCTCTTCAAAAATGATTTCCGGCGACCCCCGACAGACTTTGATTGGACTCAGAAATCCTCAAAAAGTGCGTATATGCGCAGTGGCAGATGGGGGGCAAGATGGTGCGGGTAAATAGTAATAAGCATAAGTATTATAGTAAATAGTATGGAAGTATTCTCGAACCCAGCATTTACAACCACGGAATACAGTGGACGATATTACCCAGGGACAGTGATGGTCCATCTTCAGCACACATTGGCCACACACTGAGCAGTGGTGGCAGCGGTCCGGCTTTATCAGACGACACCGGTCACAGTAGCGCAGTGCTGCCGACACCAGAACACCGGTCACAGTAGCGCAGTGCTGCCGACACCAGAACACCGGTCACAGTAGCGCAGTGCAGCCGACACCAGAACACCGGTCACAGTAGCACAGTGCTGCCGACACCAGAACACGGGTCACAGTAGCGCAGTGCTGCCGACACCAGAACACGGGTCACAGTAGCGCAGTGCTGCCGACACCAGAACACGGGTCACAGTAGCACAGTGCTGCCGACACCAGAACACGGGTCAGAGTGGCGCAGTGCTGCCGACACCAGAACACGGATCACAGTAGCGCAGTGCTGCCGACACCAGAACACGGGTCTCAGTAGCGCAGTGCTGCCGACACCAGAACACGGGTCACAGTAGCGCGGTGCTGCCGACACCAGAACACGGGTCACAGTAGCGCAGTGTTGCCGACATCAGAACACGGGTCACCGTAGGAGTGCCGACACCAGAACACGGGTCACAATGGCGCAGTGCTGCCGACACCAGAACACGGGTCACAGTAGCACAGTGCTGCCGACACCAGAACACGGGTAACAGTAGCGCAGTGCTGCCGACACCAGAACACGGGTCACAGTAGCGCAGTGCTGCCGACACCAGAACACGGGTCACAGTAGCGCAGTATTGCCGACACCAGAACACGGGTCACAGTAGCGCAGTGCTGCCGACACCAGAACACGGGTCACAGTAGCGCAGTATTGCCGAACAGGACACGGGTCAGAGGAGCGCAGTGCTGCCGACACCAGAACACGGGTCACAGTAGCGCAGTGTTGCCGACAGAACACGGATCAGAGGAGCGCAGTGCTGCCCACACCAGAACACGGGTCACAGTAGCGCAGTGTTGCCGACACCAGAACACGGGTACAGAGGAGCGCAGTGTTGCCGACCCAGAACACGGATCAGAGGAGCGCAGTGCTGCCCACACCAGAACACGGGTAACAGTAGCGCAGTGTTGCCGACACCAGAACACGGGTCAGAGGAGCGCAGTGCTGCCCACACCAGAACACGGGTCACAGTAGCGCAGTGTTGCCAACAGAACACGGGTCAGAGGAGTGCAGTGCTGCCCACACTAGAACACGGGTCAGAGGAGCGCAGTGCTGCCCACACCAGAACACTCGTCACAGTAGCGCAGTGTTGCCGACAGAACACGGGTCAGAGGAGCGCAGTGCTGCCCACACCAGAACACGGGTCACAGTAGCGCAGTGTTGCCGACAGAACACGGGTCAGAGGAGCGCAGTGCTGCCCACACCAGAACACGGGTCACAGTAGCGCAGTGTTGCCGACAGAACATGGGTCAGAGGAGCGCAGTGCTGCCCACACCAGAACACGGGTCACAGTAGCGCAGTGTTGCCGACAGAACACGGGTCAGAGGAGCGCAGTGCTGCCCACACCAGAACACGGGTCACAGTAGCGCAGTGCTTCCGACAACAGAACACGCGTCATTTGGTAGTGCGGCCTGGCATATTGAATTGCTATCATATGCTATAACCCAGTCCGAATCTAATTGGGCGAGACGCTGACGTGATCAGAACATGTTCAAATTTCTCAGGGCTATAAGCTATAGGATCACATATGACCCATGATAAAGGCTCCAAGCAGGGAGAGATCTCAAGATCTAAGCCGCTGCTGTCTAGATCACTGACTAGACATTTCTATCGCGGTCTTGCTGCCGAGTCGTCACGGGTTCCTCTATTACAAGCATTGGCAGCAATGCAAGAACACAGAAACGGAGAGACGTGGCCACCTGGCTCAGGCTAGCATGCGATTGCATCGGAACTGCAGCGGTACTCAAATTCTGGTGTTCAGAGCGAAAACGTCCGCTCCCAATCCCAGTGGTGGAGACAAGAACGTTACAAACTCTTGTGGAAACAACTGGCGTCTTACTGTCCTTCACACATTACAATCCTTTTGCCATTTGCCATTGTGTACTAGAGTCAATGACTGGTCCGATCCGGTTCCCCCTTCCCATGAAAACCCAAGGAGACACCACTCGGCTACCAAGCGCCGTGCCTGGAAAAAAGGAGAGAGCTGCATTGAACGCGACAGCTCAACGTGGCCAACCAACTTTGCAGCTCATAGCAATTAATTAGAAAATCACAGGGTGTGCAAATAATGTTACAAATATTTCACGTCCACGAAAAGGGCATATAAAACCTAAGCGCATGCTGATTTTGTATTACCAGAATTTCGCACACTTCCTACCACACGATCGGGTTATCCCCCCGTCTACTCTCTCAGAGCTAGCAAAACAGATTCCCCTCGCCAAAGCCGGCCACGCCCTGGCACGCGGCACTCACTGCCGGACATGGTGCGGTTGTAAACGGGCAGACAGGCGCGCGCCGCGTGTCTGTCCAGGATCTGCAGCTGCACCCGGCTGTCCTCGGTCGTCTCGAACCTCTCCCGGTCGGCGGAGCTCAGCTGAAACTGTCGGCAACAGCTGCCGTCAGCCGGGAGCGGGTACGCGGCCACAGTCGACACATTGCCGGACACCGCGCGAGAAACGCCGCCCAAAGTTTCCGAGAGAAATACAGCGACAGATCGGACCTTCAACAGGAGTTAAATAGGAGTAAAGACAAAGGTGGGGTGCTACAGCAGCTAAATTTGCTAGATGCCGATTGGTAGTTGCTGGTATATTGATTTGCTATCCCATACTATTACCCTGTCATGATCTGATTCACCGCGGCGATGAAATGATCAGACAATGTTCGAATTTCTCGGGGCTATAAGCTTTACGGTCATATATGATCCCAAATGAACGCTACCTGCACGGGAAGATCCCGATATCTAAACTCCCCATTGTCTATATCACTGAGAAGACATTTCTATATCTGCCAAGTAACAAACGAACACACTATATTTTGTACTGCTAGTAATTCTGTGGCCGTTAAATGACCAAAAGGTTGGCAGCCTTTAAACCCAAATAACTATCTGCGCCAGTAACCTGCCTTACCTGCTTTGGCACTCTTGCCACCGGAGTCATCACGGTCTGGTAGTAGGCCCACAGGAAGAGGGCCAGCAGGACGTGGTAAAACAACAAGCACACCACCTTTTCAGCATAGCTCTTCATTGTCACTGAAAAGACGAACATTATTCGTAGACAGTGTTAAGGAGACCGTCACTGAAAAAAATAGGAGATGGGCAGTGGAATAAATCTTTATCTCCATGAAAAGAACAAGACAGCGTTGAATGATTTTTTATGCGGTTTCTCCTCCATTCCATACAATAAAACTGTCATTTCTATGGACCTACCTAATATACAAAAGATTAAACATTTACCCCCAAACTTATTAAAAAATACGATGAAAATATTTTCTGGGAAGTGTTTAGCGGCAATTTATAATAAAACAGCGATAGCCCAGTGCTGAAGTAGCGGGTAGCGGTTTCACAATTTTAAAATGTATTGCTAGTAAGAGTTTGAGCTAGTCAATGGAGCGGAGGTGGCAGCAACGATTTAAACACATTTAGCAGCGACGCCCACCTGTGACTTACAGTTTTCCAGTTTCCAGGGTTTAAACGTATGTCACACACATCATATTCACATCAAAATGACTAAGTTAGACCATGTCTATGACTGCAGCATAGCCTGGGAATATGCATATTCCTCTCTTTGAGAGCCTATAGGGTATTCTGATTTTGAACAGGCTGTGTGCCTTTTGGCTAAAACAGGGGGTTTCAACTACGTTTTCACATAAATGATGCCCTATCCAGAGTGAGATACAAATGGAGAAGAGACCTGTCTTCCGTCGGTTTAACTTCACAAGAGCTACAAGAAAGTATTACACCTACCTAAATCTCACACAAACTAGCCGACATCCAGTGCACTTACCTAGACAAAGCTCCACAACATAGGCATAGTAGGACCATATCACTACTGCCATGATAAATATGACAGGGATCCATTTGGTAATACTCAGGCAAATGCTACATGGTTTTCTGCTTACAGTCACTGTGCTTGTCATAACAGTAGTAGACATTGCTCTAGCTGTATCTGCAAAAACGCAAAACATTATCATACAACTCACAAAATCAACAAAAATACAGTACATATACATACCTAGACAAAGCTCCAACATGTATGCATAGTAGGACCATATCAACACTGCCATGATCAATATGACAGATCCATTTGGTACTACTCAGTATCCACATTGAACCTCTGCTCCAGCCAGTCTGTAAAGTATGGCAGCACACCAGACGAGTCACACCAGCCATCTAAAATTCTTACCAAAATTCGCACTGCCAGACACAAAAAATTGCACCAATCCACCATCTACCAGGGAGAAAAACGCGCCCACTACTCCTACCCACACAATACCATGCTACCTCTCCCATTAGTGCGCCATTAGTGAGTTATGGACTTCTTATAGGGCTCCTTTTGCGTTTTTAAAACCATTCAGCCATTATTTTTTGGTTTTCAGTGTTACCTCCCCGCACCAGCCTTGCAAATTCGCACAAAGTTAATACAATTCACAAGGGCACTCACACTGACGAGATCTCGTAGAAAGTGTCATACTTTGCACACTGGAGCTCCAGCAGGCTGCGCACTAACCTCATGGCTGAGGGCTGGGTCTGCCAAAAATCAAGCATACAACAAAGCAATATCTGCGTTATTAGTATGATCAGCATTGAATGATGGTCCCTGGGGTTCCACGCGCTGCCACCTCTCCATCCAATGTGGGCTCCATGACCACCACATGTCTTCACTTTCTGTACCTAGAGGTTTTATGGGCCGATAATTTGCTGTTGTGCTGCTGGAAACAGTAACAGCATGAAAGCAGCACCCTACAATTTAATGATTGGAAGTTAAGTATTATGTTTCATCCAGTGTGCAAAGTTTCTCTTTCGACGAGATCTCGTCTTTGCCCTGACTTAGCCTTTGAGCTACATTGATATAAAGCTGATTAGTAAGAGAAAGGCTGAACCATCATCATCATCTTTTTCATTTTACATACTGATAGAAAACAGAAGGGAACAGAACAGCAAAAGAAGACATGAGCAGGGCAAAGCAATAAGGAGCAACAAAAGGAAGACATTTATAAGTATACAGCATTGAACAAAACCCAGTGTGCGAAGTATGGCATTTTCGAAAAGATCTCATCAGTGCGAGTGCCCTTGGAGACAGGAGCGAGTGGTGCGAATTTTATCAACCTGGTGTGAATTTGCGAGACTGTTGCAAGGAATGTGACACCTAAACCAAACAAATAGTGGCTGAATTGTTATTAAGACACAGGAAAGGGGCCTTATAAAAAGTCTTTAACTAAGTAACTAATAAGAAAGGTAGTATTGCATTGAGTGGGTAGGAATGGGCGTGTTTTTCTTCATGGTATATGGCAGATTGGTGTGGATTTTTGGAGGCTGGTAGTGTGAGAATTTTAGATGACTGGTGTGACTCGTCTGGCCTACTGCCATACTTTGCAGACTGGAACAAAAGGAAGCAGGCGAGCATGTTATCAGATTATTGCAGATGATCAATATAGGTAGAAAAAACAAAACATAAACCGCCAAAAAAGAAGCAACACTTACGGAAACAGAAAAAAGGAAAGACGAAAAACAATATCAAACAGAAAGACTGACAGAACATAACAAAAACGAGATGACAAGTTTGCAAAGAATGGCATCAGACCAGACGAGTCGCACCATCCATCTAAAGTTCTCACACCGCCAGCCAACAAAAATTCGCACCAATCTGCCATATACCAGGGAGAAAAACGCACTCATTCCTACCCACAAGATGCAATGCTACCACTCTTATTAGTTAGTTGAGGACTTTTCATAAGGCCCCCTATATCTTAATAACCATATAGCCATTATTTGTTTGGCTTTCAGTGTTACCTTCTTCACACCAGTCTCACAAATTCGCACCAGGTTGGTAAAATTCGCACCACTCGCTCCTGTCTCCAAGGGCATCGCACCAACGAGATCTCGTCCAAAATGCCATACTTTGAACACTGGCGAGATGAGCCGTCCACAAAACAAAACAAAACAAACGAACTGAGCAGAAATACAATGGCAAAACACGCTTACAAGCCAATGAAAGTTAAGAGCAAACAAAGCAGACAGGAACAAATACAAATCAACACAGTTAACTTGTAAGTTAAGTACAGTAAATAAGCACATAAGTAGACCAGTGTGCAAAGTATGGCATTTTCGACGAGATCTCGTCGGTGCGAGTGCTCTTGGAGACAGGGGGTGAGTGGTGCGAATTTTATCAACCTGGTGCGAATTTGTGAGACCGGTGCGAGGAAGGTTACACTTAAATCAAACAAATAATGGCTGAATGGTTATTAAGACACAGGAGGGGGCCTTATAAAAAGTCCTTAACTAGGTAACTAATAATAGAGTTAGCATTGAATTGTGTGGGTAGGAATGGGTGCATTTTTCTCCCTGGTATGTGGCAGATTGGTGCGAATTTTTGGAGGCTGGTGGTGTGAGAATTTTAGATGGCTGGTGCGACTCGTCTGGCCTGCTGCCATACTTTGCAGGCTGGTAAGTAGAGGGCCCAAATATGCACTTTACCTACCTATACCTAAAAATTACAGAAGATTTTTAGACCGTCACGGCCTGTTGGCTCTGGTCTTTGACGAGCTCGTTCCAATCTGAGTCTTTAGTCAGTCTTTCTCAGAGTGAAGTGTCTGAGAGAAAACGGAGGCCCTCGTTAACCGAGCGACCTGCCGAGAAGTGTTTCTGGAGTGTGTATGGATCTAATGAGTTCCTGTGGAGATGTATGGCTCTGGAATAGCGAGAGGCCCACAGACCTTCCGAGTTTGGGTCGATTAATGGTCTTCGTCGGGTACATGGAACATCTGCTGGCCCCAGTGATTGTCCAACCAAGACTTGAATGTATTTAATGAAGGAGCAGCATCACATGGGCTGGCAATGCATTCCAGTTGTTCACGATACGGACACCGAGGGACGCCCCTACGCACGCGTGAGACGGCTTCCGGCTTCGTCAGCTTCATAGAATGCCCACCCGGGCGAGATCTGCCATCTAGATGAAAGAACTGAGTATAATCCTGGTCGATGGCGCCACGTGAGGAGTTGGAAAACTCTTATCATATCTCCTCTGAGCCGACAATGGTAGAGAGAGGGAAGATTGAGTGCACACAGTCTGTCCTCGTACAAGTGTCTTCTCAGGGATGGTACCATGCAGGTAGCTCGATGTTGGATCCTTTCGATGAGCCTTTGATCTGCCCTGTTAAAAGGTCCCCAGACAGAATTTCTGTATTCGAGCAGCAGGCGAACCATACTTTTGTACAGTAGTGGAAGCGTGAATGTGTCAATGTTAGCAAAAGACCTCCTCATGATCGCCAGTACTCTGGATGCTTTAGAAGCTGCAGTGGCTGCCTGGCGCCTAAATTTCAAATCCCGATCCACAAAAACTCCCAGGTCCTTCTCAACCTCCAGTGCCTGGACTTTCATGCCCTCCATTAAGTAGCTGTGCTCTTGGTTATTGTTACCTAAGTGAAGCACTTGCTTAGATTAAAGGGCATCTGCCAAGTGGAGGACCAATCAAGTGCCCTTTCCAGGTCCAATTGGAGGGATGCAACACAAGTGGAGGAGTCTGCTCTGGCATATAGCTTGGTGTCATCTGCAAAGATTTTGATCCCTGAGGTGATGGTGTCAGGCAGGTTGTTGATGTACAAAAGAAACAACACGGGGCCTAACACTGAGCCCTGTGGGACGCCACTGGTAACTCGCACCCAGTCAGAGGCTGAAGAGCCAACCACTACCTGCTGGCGAAGACCTGTGAGAAAGGCTCTCAACCAGGCTAGCAGCCTCCCGTCAACACCATAGCCTTTTAATTTGGTCAGCAGACGTTCATGCGGGACCAAGTCAAATGCCTTTTGGAAGTCTAAATAAACAGCGCCAATGGGGTGGCCTTCCTCAATTTGTTGACTCCAGTCTTCTATGGCTTCCAGGAGTTGAGATTCACAGGATCGTTTCACACTGAAAACCATGCTGGTGACTGGAAAGGGGTTTTGCGCATCAAGGTGGCCAAGAAGCGCATCTTTCACCAAAGACTTCACCAGTTTACAAGGAATGGCAGTTAGGCTGACAGGCCTGTAATTTCCTGGGTCTTGCTTATCACCTTTCTTGTAAATGGATGTTATGGTACCCAGCTTCCAGTCCTGTGGGATGACTCCTGTGTCTAGGGATTTCCTAAAAAGGAGGGCCAGTGGTGAACATAGCGACTTCACACTGTCATGAAGCACCCGAGGGTGAAAATGGTCTGGGCCTGGCGAGCTTGTTGTTTTTAGCGAAACCGGTTCTTTGTGAACACCATCTACCGATATCGGAATGTCAGTCAGAGGTTGACACTCAAAATGATCATCAAACACCGGCACATTATCCATATCCTCGACTGTGAAAACAATGCCAAAGAGCTCATTTAGCAGCTGTGCCTTTCCCCAAATCATCTGACTCAACTCCACCATTTCTCTTTTTCAGGTCACCAATTGCAGCATTTGTTTTGAATTTCGAACTGGTGTAGCTCCCAAAGGCTTTTGGGTCTGACTTGACTCTGCATGCCAACTTGTGTTCGTATTCTCTATAAAGCCTGAGCGTCACTGCCCTAAGTTCATTTCAACAGATGGTGAAGCAAGCATAGTCGAGTAGTCGCCCATGTGGTGATAGATCCGGGCTAATTTGTTTTTCTTCTGCTTGAGACACAAGGCTGGGCCAGTCTGCAAAGTATGGCAGCAGGGCAGACAAGTCGCACCAGCCATCTAAAATTCTCACACCACCAGCCTCCAAAAATTTGCACCAATCTGCCACATACCAGGAAAAAATGCACCCATTCCTACCCCTACAATGCAATGCTACCTCAATCATACGTCAGTTAGTTAAGAACTTTTATAAGGCCCTCTCCTGTGTCTTAATAGCCATTCAGTCATTATTTGTTTAGTTTAAGTGTCACTAACCTCACAAATTCGCACCAGGTTGATAAAATTCTCACCACTTGGTGCTGTCTCCAAGGGCACTCGCACCGACGAGATCTCGTCGAAAATGCGAAAATGCCATCTTCCTGCGAAAATGCGAAAATACTGAACCTGATCTGATCCCACTTTACTATTCACAATTCCTTCCAGACCAAAACAATGAATACAATACACCAGTCCTGCCTCGCCGCGTTCTCTTTCGAGGCCTCAGGGGCAAGGCCCGATAGACTCAGGGGGCACATTTATTTTTGTTGTTATTACCGCAGATATTTTGCAACTGATTTGCGCCGCTATCGCCGTATTTTACCGATCTCTGCCCCAGGGGCACATTGTAATGGGGATATTTTATTACTCTTTGGGGAGTTTTTTCTGAAAATCTTGGAATACATGTAGTGGTCCTGGGCTACTGGAGATATGTCTGGGTTTTTTCTTGGAGAAACTCTCAAGTACTCGGGATATTGTCTACATGACTTGGTAGAGTATGAAAACTCTTGAGAATTACACGAAACTAGCAAAATGCTGACTCCTTTCACCTCAGTCCGAAATCATTTCATTCGGTCTCTCCTCTTCAGTTCGGGTGGTTCAGTTCGTGCCCGAGTGGTGGTGGTGGTGCTGGCGGGAGGCGGGACTGGCTACTGGTCGTGGTTTGGAGGGAAATATAGGTGATTGTGTTCGTTTTAAACGGAAAACGGTCGTTAAGGTAAGTGTGGGGAGCATAATACACTGAGGCATGGTATCGGAAACCTATGGATAGGTGATAGGTACCTGGATAAAGGCCTAGGTATATTGGTAACGAGGTAGCTGGCTTCACACATGTTGCCAGATAGAATCACAGCAAGCTAAATCCACATCATAAGTACCACAGTTCAAAAGCTCCTATGAACCAAAACTTCCTTTCAAACAAAAGCACCACAGGTTGATCCAGAAAGCTCCTATGAATCAAAACTTCCTTCCAAACAAAAGTGCCACAGGTTGATCCAGATCGTAAGTGCCACTGTTCAAAGCTTCCTCCAGTGAAATATTCCAAGTGGTCTAGCTGTTTTTGGCGTTGCTGCAACATCCTTCTTTGAAATGTTCTTAGTGCCAAAACTGCTTTTTTGCATTGCTGAGTGACACTTTTTCAAAAACCTTTGGTAATTCTTTTTTAATATTTCTACATGTAGCACAATGTAACCAAACCTGACCTAACCTTTTCCTCGACTCAGCAAGCTGGCCTGTGGCGCAACAAACCTCCTGGTGGCACTTTTGCCTTCATCAGCTGCTGTGGATACGCTGTGTGCCTACTTAACCTAACCGAGCCTAACCTAACCTAACCTAACCTAACCTAACCTAACCTAACCTAACCTAACCTAACCAGTTGTGGTACTTGGAGTATTGCACTGGATGAAGTTTTGAACAGTGCAATACTCCGCTGCCGCTCGCTCATCAGCATGCTGAAGACGGCCACCAACGACGGCTGGAGAAACCTGGCTGCCTCCGCCTGGCCCTCTCTTTGGACGCTTCCAGCAAACCCACCTACATGAACGTGCCAATCTACAGTAACATACCGCGCCACCCACAGTGGTCGGTTGGGCCTGTGATACCCCAATGGCCTAACACTTATATTTGTGGTATTCTCCTGTTTTATCCCTCTTGCTCTGTTTTGTATGTTTACTGCCTAACTGTTTTATTCTATTCTTGTTTTTGGTTTCTTCCCACTAGTGCCTTAATTTGATCTCGCTGAACGCATTTTGTCTGTGGTTTAGACATATCCTGCTTTGTTTATGTATGATTTAGCTAGTTTTGTTTTTTTAAGTTTTATTTGTTTTGTTTTGTTTGTTTTCTAGTTTTTTTGGTTGATTGCCTTGCTTGAATGTTGTTGAGTTTGATTGGTTCCTGCTTTGATTAGGTGTTTGTCCTTATTTCTCATATTTGTTCTTGCTTCTAATAACTAAATATTTTCTTAGATTCAATATGTTCAACATATGTGGGCCCTCTACGTATCTACTTATAACTTAACCTTATTAATTTTTGTTTTGTGTCCCGTTTTGTTTACTTGTAGATTTATTTTGCTCTTTTAACTGTGTTTTGGCGTTATATTTGTTCATTTCGTTCTCTAACGCTCATCTTACTTTGTTATGCTGTTAGCCTGTCAGTCTCTGTTTTATCGCTTTTTCTGTTTGTTTTCTCGCTCCATGGTTACTGTCTCTTTGTTAGGTTTTATGATTTGCTCATTCTGCCTATGCTACACACGTGCTCTTTTACACTCGTGGTCTGGTTGCTTACTTCCTTTTGTTTATACTATGTGCCTGTAAAGTTCTATTCTGTTGCTAGCTGTTCAGCCTTTGCTTTACTTTGCCCATGTCTTCTTTTGCTGGTCTATTCATTTCTTCTGTCCCCCTGTTTGTATATGAAAAACGAAATAAAAAAGCTGATGATGATGACAGTGGCACTTATGATATATATTAACCTGTAGCAATTCTAATTAATGGAAGTTTTGATCCGTTGGAACTTTTGAACTGTGGCACTTATCATACAGATCAACCTGTAGTTATCTGGCAACATGTGTGAAGCCAGCTACCTCATTACCGGTATATTGATACCTCAGTCGTGAAATATTTTGTTTCGGTGATAGGTACGTAGTGAATTGGAAACAAATGCAAAATGAATGTTCGGTGCTTACTCAGCATCATTATCTATGCAACAGGTTCCACTCAATCCCTTATATCATGATCTGCCCCAAAATTCAATGAAGAACCTGCACTGTAAACTTCCATATGGATCAGTTGAGGTTGCTTTGTTAAGTATGCTAAGTAACAAAACAACTTAATAAGTTTCACACATACTGCCAAATATCTCTGTAACTTTGCATATACGGAGTTACACTGGTCTGAGGCCAGATTATAGGTAATTTATTCTTGTGAATCTTAACTGTATTCAACTTTGTATGGTAAGCTATATTTATTGCATTACAAATTCAAAAATCAGGTATCAATATGATCAATGTCAATCATATAATAGCAAAACCCCAATAATCAATGTTGATATATAACCAAGAATCCAGTCTGCAGAACGTGGCAGATTTCGACGAGATCTCGTTGGGGCAGCCTTGGGGCAGACCTACCGATTTGGGGCAGCTTTTGGTTGATCTTGGGGCAGATGGGGGCTCTTGGGGCAGGAACTAGTACTTGGGGCAGCGGTCGGTACGGGTAATCACCGAGGGAAGAAGAAAAATAATGAAAAGGAACAACAATCATCAGTTAAAGTTGCGCTGTAAAAGCTGAATTGTCTCAAAAGCGTCATGTTTGTCGTCTAGAGAAATATGGTTAAAAAGATACCAAACAAAGGAAATTTTTAATAGATGTAAAGTCAAAGTTCCTGGAAGTGAATAAAAAATCAGGCAACAGGCGCCTTTCTAAAGCTAAATTTAAATTTATTTTCTAAATTTGTAATCTAAACCTAGTTTTAGTTACAAAAAACAATCTTAGAATTCGAAATAAAATTTCCCTGTATGTACTTTTTTGCATTTCCTCTGCTATGTTTTGATCGCCAAAGGCCGGCAAATCGGGTCTATGTCAAAAGGTCCACTGTTCAAAGGGTCCACCGTTCAAAAGAAAATCATGCCAGCCCCCTCCCCTAAGAACAAATGCCAGTCAGTGATGTGACGTCACAAAAGCGCACGGGAATATTTCTTCGCTTGGGTCTTGTGAAAACTAGGGGTGAAAATATTCCAAATTTTGTCATGCTTTCATGCAAATGTGAGAAAATTGAAGGGGGAAAATGCTTTAGCTGTGGAAAAAATTATTCTTTATCGAATTTAGCTATCAATTGAAATATTTTTTAAACTATTGATTATAGGGCGTGAAAGCAGTGGCAAATGACGTCTTTAAGGGAAAATACTTCGCTTGTAAATATACCTTTGAATAAAAGTATTCTTGAAGTCGTGTATCATGAATGCAAGATAGCTGCTGCTGTGCGTGGAGGGTCGTGAGTGCGTTGCCATCGTCGAGTTGGATGCACGGTTTTCTTTCATTTCTGGGTGTTTCGTTTAAAATGGAGTAGATAAACATATATCGGTAAAAATACCCCCCCGTTGGAGGAGTCTGCCCCAGCCTCCAAATTTCTGCCCCAATTGGGGCAGGCTTTGAGCTGCCCCAAGCGCCTCGTCGAGTCGCCTGCCACGTTCTGCAGACTGGCCAAGAATCAAGTAATTAATGAAGGAATTTAAGTTGATGGCTATACCATGCAGAAAATGGTATGTCCCATCCAGGTGATTGTTTTATGTTTTGTAGGCTCCTGGATCACTAATAGGCCCATTTCTTATGATAGAATTTCTCTCTTCAATACCTACATGATTTTTAATGACATTTAATATGTCCTTCATGGGCATGTGTATTTTCAGGGTAGGTACTATTTTTAACTACCTGCAATGAAGGCAGTAAAGGATACCAAATTTTTTTAGTATTTGTATTCATTCCACCCCAGGATCTCATCTTAAGCTGCAAAATCTTGATAAGTGCAAGTTTGGCAACACATTCACAATCAACACTCAACTTCCCTGTCACAGGCCTTGAAGGGGCTTGCAAGGGCTCCAAATCTGTTGTACCACAGAAGAAAAGCAAAAGTCATGTTTTTCCTCCATTGGATGGCAGAAGTGTAAGGGTCTGAGATGGCGGGCCGTCGCACGCACTAAAATTCTGACCGCCGCCACCAAAATTTGCAACAATCTACACATACCGGTAGCATAACTCTATTCCTGACATGCAATGCTACCCTCTTATTAGTTAGTTAGTTGAGGACTTTATAAGGCCCCTCCTGAAACCATGTGTTTGACCTCAACACAAGCAGCACAAAAATAAAAACATGGCACACACTCGGGGCCACTAATTATGTGATGAACTGCAGACGGACAGTAAAAGGCAATTAACTTCCTATGTCTTTATAACTATTTAGTTTTTTTGTTTGTCCCTTCCTCCCCAAAATCAACCGGTTGATAAATCTCACCCCTCTAGGGCTCACAATCTTGTAAATGCCAACTTGCGTGTAAGTAAGATGATTGAATGAATCTTGTCTTAAACACACAGTAACTGATCACACATCTTAGAAGTTCAAAAATGTTGTATTCATAGGGGCTATTCTGGTACCCTCTATGGAAAAAGGTTGAGGTCAGGCTGGCAGATTTATTGGCCAAAAGAAGCAAAGTCATGGATTTCAGAAAAACTGAATGACTAGAATTCAATTCAAGGTCCCATCGACCTTCCTTGGTAATTTTGAGACAGTCTGACTTTTAATGGCCTGTTAGCCAAACCAAAACCTGGGATACAAACATCCTCTGTTTTTAATAGAGGAGACTGGAACAGCTCCACAGCCATGAGCCAACTCACCAAGAATAGTGTTTACTTATTTATTTTCACAAGGCCAATACATGGATGTGGCTGAACAGTATGTATTCTTCTGATTTCAAATCACTTTGCTGCCTCAGAAATAGTCAGCAGCTGCCTTTTCAGCAGTTTTTTTTGGCATCTAGCTTTCTTTTGAACTAGTATATGATAATTAGTGGACCATCTGTTGTAACTCAATTTGAGACCCATTTATTCATCTTCATCCATGTGATCAGTGGAGGTGTTGAATCTTGATTAAGAAATGGCTGGAGCAGGAATAAACAGACTGATTCACTGTCTATGCCATGCTTAAAAAGTGAATGCATTCTTCTCATAAAGGTTTATACTGTTTAATGCTTCTGAAGTTCCAAAGAAGTCTATGATTTGCACAAATTATTTTGTATTGGCTAGTATTTATAAAATATTGAGTGGAAAACTTTTATGAGAAAATAAATTGGTGAGTGGAAGCCCAAATTTTAAATATCGTGAAAGAAGCCCGATACTGTCACTCGAATCGTCGAAATAATTGAGCTCGAAAAGGAAGCGAGCCATCTATACGCGTCGGTCGTCGGCCGCCGTCCTGCCGTGGCTCGCTTGTCCGTTGCCCCCCCCGCCGTCCGTGAGCGTTGTTCCGCGCCCGCCCTCTCGGACTCCACTCACGCGGACACCATCCCGCTCACCCCGGCATACTCCGTCCGGAATCCGCCCTCAAAAGCTTCTTTCTTCTTTTCTCGAATCCTCTCGTGTATTTCTTCTCCCTCCCATGTTTGTGTTCCTGCGATGCGGTTTAGTGTTATCCCTCCAAGCATCAAATATGTCTTATAGTGCATTTTGGTGACATTCACCTCGTTTTCTTTCAGTCCTGGTTCCCTTCTGACAGGTGTTGTGTACATATGTTATTTGATGCTGTTCCTAAATACATGTAGGAAAGTAAGTCGCATTAATTCCCTTCTTAGAAATAGTATTAAAAATCTTATTTAAAGCTTATGAATTTCTTCTTTAGAATTACCTTACTACCAGACTTTTAATGAGCTGATTTACACCGGCATTTGATTCAAATTAACACTTCATTTGAAAAGTGGATGAAAATTTAACTAGAAATAAAATAAGGGGGTGGAACATTCAGCTTGCTCGGGTGTCGTTCTCCAATTAACACTCTGGGTTTTGGAACAAAGTCCGTGTGTGGTCCCATCCCAGGCTTGTTCTCTTCCAAGAACATGGCAGTTCTGTATTTGTTCCCGTTCTAACCCACATGTGACCTTATCTGATGGTGCTGCCCTGAGCGGCAGTTTGCACTGGGTGCCGCATGATGCGGATCGTAGATGTCATTTGACTTTAGCCCGACCTGTATCTGTTGGCTGATGACGCTGTCCACATCTATTGACTGATGCCGCTGTCCACATCTGTTGACGTGAGCGTTCCGGCAGCGTCAGCATGCTGAGGCTGATCTGTTTGGTGGCTGGGCTCGGCCTGGTCGTGGCCCCGCCTCCTCGTGGCCATGTTCAGCCTCCACAGCCGACCGAGGAGGAAATGAACATGAACTCCGAGGTAACCATCTCCCTTCTGACAGCTGACTTCTGAGTTTTTAAAACGGTTCTTGCTTTCAACAATTGCACGGTAATATGTTCGCACACACAGCTCATTCCTTCAAACCAGCAAAACATGTTTTTTTGCATCTCTATGATGGAAATCTGGTATTCAATCACGGTGCGAATTCGTTACATTTAATATCGTAGACAAAACGTATAAACCGTGGTCCGTTACCCAGTTTCCCAGAAAATAACGAACGCTTTCAATGTATTTCAAAGGTTTGATGAAGGGCGTATTTGCACTTGGCAGAATCTGGCAATATTTGTTTTGTCATCAATCTACTGACGTGCTTTTGAAAATTGGTCGGATAAATCTTGTCAGATTCTCCAATACGCGAAGAGACCTTAAAAGCGTCTACATTTTCCTCAATGGCTTGCTTGTTTTGTTGTAGCGAAACATCCTCCATGTGTTTGCATGGACGCGTTCTATTTGCCGCAGACCTTGGGGCTGGAATACAGAAATTATTTGGAAGAAGTTGTGAAGACGTTGGAGCAAGATGAGCAGTTCAAAACCATTCTGCAAAACGCCACCGACGAGGATATCAAGGTATGTTACAACCCAAGATACCTTTACTTAAAGGTACGTTCAAGAGGGATTCCTCCACGCCCGAGTGACGTCACACGGGCGTGGAGGAATTCCTTCACCATTGAGCCGTGTGTTAAACTGCTGTTAATGGCACTTCCAGCATACAAATTTGTGAGAATAAGTTTGGATATTTAGCCATTTAATTTTTCCATGTTATATGCTACGAGGTGTGACGTCACATCCGGTGGTCTGCGCTTGCTGTTGGAAGGGGCTGGTTACAACCGACTATACATCTATTGACTGGGGTATGTGATATTCGATGACCTCAACTTACGGGCACCTCCACGTTCAAAATTCTGTATTTTGATGGCTTAGTACAGATTACCTTTGGACGCATTGATGCAAGTCGATTTTTTTTACCTTCTGAAACTTTGTAGCAAAAGACACAAGGAGCTGAAAAGTCTCCTCCGATATTCATCCCCTTAGTGACAGATATAATCATGTTGACTGTTTTTTTAACGTTTGAGCTTTTGCTGATCAAATTTGATGAATTGTAGGATAAAGTGGCAAAGTGACTTTTAGTACCTTTTCTTTCAGAAAATTGTATTGCTGGTTGGTTTCCCTTTAACTATTGTAGCATACTATTTTAGTGTCACTATCTTTTACACTTTTGGAGTGCACAGGCCGTTTATGATATTATTTTCTTGCAAACTTGCCGAGGATATAGGTAGTAGATGCGTCGAGGCTGAATGAAAAAAATGAAGAAAATGAGCGATGTTTTTTATGGGTATCGTTTCTTCCCACTTCTTTCACCGCTGTTGAGATAATACGATTGACACGCTTCTGTTTCGAGGTGGATTTACGGGAGCTGGGAGGATCAAGTCAATGACGTGGTATCAAATCAAAACCCGTAGCACCATGTGGTCGCGGAACGTTTAGCTATTGTGCTGCCGCGTTGCTTTTTTGGAGGGTGTTGGATGCAAGTGCATGAATCAGGCTGCACTGCGTGGGAATTAAAACTGCTGAATCGCACAATTTGGCGACTACTAGCACTGCATCTGAAACGGAAAAGTATGAAGCGGAAAACTCGAAGTGAGAAAGCGCGAAACCTGTGCCACAAACCAGATTCTCATTATTTGCTTTTGCAGAAAGAAGTGTGGCAACATTTCCTTTTACTTTTTTCCTTTTACATTTACTTTTCTTTTATGAGATATGATTCGTATTCATTTTAGCTGTCTTGAAGCTTTTAGAAGAATGTGACCCGTCCGGCCTCAGTTTTCTTTGTAAGACTATGTGATCCATTATGTAAAATCTCGGATCCGAACGCTAATAAAAGCGCCAGAAATCCAGAACGTTACAATAAAAGAAGCGAAACCTCGAGAAGGAACGTGTAGTATGACCTCGTTATAAGTGGGGAAACTCATGGCTGACCGGCCGGCCGTAAATCATGATGTTATTTAACTCGAAATACTTGCATGTTTGATCGGGAATCTATGAAGACCCATTATTTTCCGTAACCAGAATATCATCGCTCGGAAGCATCCCGCAGTCTGCAGTTGTGCTAGAGGCCGTCAGCTCGGTGGCTGCTGGCGGCGGCCGGCGCGGGGCCCGGCTTCCAGTCGGCCCCGGCTGCTGGCTTACGCTGACGTGGCGCTGAGGCCGGGCCAGCACAGGCGTGGCTCTCGCACGGCCCGCCGCGCTACGAGACGTGGCGCTCGCCCGCGCCGCCCCGTCTGCAGCCGTATAACCTTGAGGTGCGCCGGAGAAAACCCGGCCAGGTGACCTCTGTGGTCCGGTTATTGTTTGTGGCTGATTTTGCTGAGATGCAGGAGCACGATTACCAGGCTGCTACCAAGGACTCAAATGAAGCATATTACTGTCCCCAAGTAATTCCGGCGAAAGCCAGCGGATGCTAGGTTCAGTGGGGGCGGACAGACATCTACTATCTTATATGCTCATTCATAGATTCACACAATTATTAAATACAAATCTTGGTATCCTTCTCCATATGCAAATGTCCCATGGTAAAATAACCAAGAAAAAGGAACCGTATTATGAAACCACCAACTTTTCCTTCTGCTTTAAAACACACTTCCGAGACAATTCTGCGTAACTAATGTGACGCTTTGGAAATGACGGCGGACACTCATCTACATAGTTGTCGGGCGATTCTACCTGGGTCGATGACGTTCGCATGGAACGCCCTTCCGCCCGTCAGTTCGCGGAAGCTGGACTTTCCGCTGGAATTCCCAATTTGACCGCGCGGTAGGTTTACGTTCGGTATGCTTCCTGCCGCTACTTGGACAGATGGCTCTGACCAAGGCTTCGTCCGGTTCCCATAAACAAAGTGACTGTTTCAAAACCCAAGCGGACAGCCCCTCTTCGGTGTTTCCAGTGGTGACGTCATTGGTAGCTGCTAATTAATCGCCTTCGGCAATGGTGTCAGGGAGGCGACTAATGTATCGTCAGAACGATGAATATCAATCAAGTCAGTCTTTTTCCTATCCCGATGTCGTTCTTTGGTGACGTCCGGACAATGATATTTCTTTAGAAAAAGTCGCTAAATTAATTTATAAGTGCTCGGCACTTTGCCTTGAGGTTCGAGAGTATATATGACAGCAAATCCATTTTGTGTATTTGCACTTTACATTCTCCAAATGTATCAAAAGTAACAATTTAAAATTAGTTTTAAATGATTCAGCTTGCTAAAAAAACTGATTTGGATGGTTTAGCTGTCGAGTTAGTATAACTGGTTTCTTCCAACAAAAATATGCGTTGTGAGCCCGACGCTATGTCCCTAAACGTGTTTCTGTATCGGACACGCCTATTAATATATACAGAATGCTTTATTTGTGCGGCAGTGTTATGTGGTAGCTACACGCAGGGTCACATCACAAATCAGAAGGGTGGGTATACCATAGAACGTAAGTGAATTGTGGCTAGACCGGCTGAACATGTTTTTCATCGGCAGGCTAGCTTTAAAGGGAATGTGGCACCTTTTATAACGTGATTTTAATTGATATAGCCAAGTTGTGAAGCATGCCGGCCAACCCGGTACTCAATACTTATATCATTTGTCTTGAAACTTTAAATTTCCGTCGAGAAAAGCTAAAAACCTACCTGAAATATACCCCACATGTACCCCAGCCTGGAATGTAACTACATGTAACACAAAACTACCTGGAATGTACGCCTCATGTACCCTTAGCAGCAGGCCACAGTTGACAGTCATGCTGGTGTGGCTACAGCGCTGACGTCACGGTGAGTAATCAGCCAATTGAAGTCCTTGAAGCCTATTGAATATGGAAGTAGTTGCCAGATCATGACGCCATCCACAGGCAGAGGTTTATTTTTCACCTTAGAGGAGCGTATCAAAAATCAAAATATTGAGCTCATTAAACATTTTTTTCAGAGAAATCACGGACGTTTTCGTTATTTTCGGCTAAAAATATCCCTAATTACACTAAATTCCTGGATTCGACCAAGGTGCCACATTCCCTTTAACGGCGTTGTTATGCCTAATCAGCGGTCTAATGACAAGTTTCCGAAATTTTCCGCTAAGCTGCCAAATGAAATTTATTTATTCTCAGCTGTTCTCTTAAAGTTCCAGCGCTTACGAAATAAAAGAATCAGCAAAGGGCGTTTACTATCCCGCACATCTCCTCTCCCCTAAGGAAGAAAACGCTACTGACGCGGCCCGTCAACCGAATACAAGTGTGTCAATCGATTCCTCGGCAGGCAAGCGACCATGGATTAGCGTGCACGTCCGTCTGAATCTCGACAGAGAGTAGTTGTGTTAGCACGAGCGTCAGTGTAACGCCCTTCCCCAGTTGCCAGAATGGCTCTGTGTCGCGCTGACGCCAGTGTAACGCCCTTCTCCGGTCGGCGAGCCGTCTGTGTCAGCGCTGACGCCAATGTAACGCCCTTCTCCGATCGGCAGGCGGCTCTGTGTTAGCGCTGACGCCAATGTAACGCCCTTCTCCGATCGGCAGAGCGGCTCTGTGTTAGCGCTGACGCCAATGTAACGCCCTTCTCCGATCGGCAGAGCGGCTCTGTGTTAGCGCTGACGCCAATGTAACGCCCTTCTCCGATCGGCAGAGCGGCTCTGTGTTAGCGCTGACGCCAATTTAACGCCCTTCTCCGATCGGCAGAGCGGCTCTGTGTTAGCGCTGACGCCAATTTAACGCCCTTCTCCGGTCGGCAGAGCGGCTCTGTGTTAGCGCTGACGCCAATGTAACGCCCTTCTCCGGTTGCCAGAGCGGCTCTGTGTTAGCGCTGACGCCAATGTAACGCCCTTCTCCGGTCGGCAGAGCGGCTCTGTGGCGGACCAGCTGCACCTGGTGGACCCCCAGCTGCGCTCCAAGCTGGACGAACTGAAGCGGATCGAGCTGCAGCGGCTGCGACAGCGCGCCACCGAGGCCTTCGAGCTCTCCAACGGACTGGACCGCAACGCCATCAAGGAGCCGCTTCACCTGGAGCACCGCAACCCGCACACATTCCGCGAGGAGGATCTCCGCAAACTCATCCACAAGGTCCGCCCCAGGGAAATGTACAATCTATAATCCCATCCACCATGCATACTAACGCTTGGTACATATGCACAACTGGGTACATAAGACGTTGTTTGCTGCTAATTCGATTTCTCTCAACATTTTGTGTACTGTGTTTTTCACCTTTCCCCCTTGTGCGAGTAGTCTCATCGGTGCTCCTCTGTGGTGACCCGAATTCCTTTGATGCAGACAACCCGCGACCTGGAGGATCTGGACAAGCAGCGCCGCGAGGACTTCAAAAAGTATGAAATGGAGAAGGAGTTTAAGTACCAGGAAGAGCTGAAGGGCATGGATGAAGAGCACAAAAAAGAAGCCCAGAATAAGCATGAGCTGGAGAAGAAGAAAAAGAAGGAGCACGCGCCGGTATGTAATTATTTTGTTTAGTATTTTTGATACTCTCGTTTTCCACCTCTCTTTGTTTTTTGCAGTTTTTATTCTTTCGTGTGAGCGACATGGTCAATAAAACTGTCACGCTATAAATATTTTGGTTCTATTTAAGCGGAAGTACGATTGTAGCAGTTCTGCAAAGCATTACGGAAGTCAAAACATTTGAACACGTTAGCTCCATGCGTTTAATTTCAGGACAATATCACCACACATTAAATCGTTGTTCCACTTTGCTGCTGTTCGCGCGGGGTAAGCGGGGAAATATTTACCTATTGCTTACATCTTTAGAGCAAGGAATTCGCGTAACTCAAACCGGTGTCGAATTTTTGGTGCTGATGGTTGTTTTGAAATAGCGATCTGGCCGACAGGCGTTGTGTCGAGTAGCGAGTGCGTAGTGCCTGACCGTGTGGCACGCCGCTGCATGTCTCTCTAACCCCAGGGAGAGCCGCAGGTGCACCACCCGCTCAGCGAGGACCAGCTGGAGGAGGTGTGGCAGGAGCAGGACCAGATGTCCCGCGACGACTTCGACCCCGTCACCTTCTTCCGCATGCATGGTGAGCCGATGCCAACGAGAACACCGGTGCCGGAGCTGACATAGCGCACCGCATTGCTCTTGTATAGCGTCGATAAGATTATATCTGAACTGATAGAATAGGACGACGGAAACCACGTGGTGTCTTGTGTCGGCTGATAAAATGGTTCGCGTCCGACCGGTCCTTCCATAGGTGACGGTACTGAATGACACTGTCACTGTCAGCGCCGGGTTTGACCACGGTTGACAGCCCCTTGTACGCAGGGATTTCGTGCACTGGGAACACTGCCAAGAGGTACTCTGTTGTCCTCTCGTTTTTGTTTGTCGAGGGCTTCAGGTGGCGCAAATCGTTGTGGTCTGAACAGAACCGGGGCATGTAGAGCCAACAGAGCCTTTTTGGGGTACTTTATGACACCTAAAACTACAGTACTAGAACTGAACGCAGGGAGGAATATTTTTCATGTATTCTCCCCGTGTGGGATGAGCCGTTAGCGTCCTCATACCCTGTAAAAGCTGTTGTTTTGTCAATTTTACTCACCGCCCTTTCTGTACCGCTTCAGATCTGGATGGTAACGAGGTACTGGACCAGACGGAGGTGATGGCGCTCTTTAAGCGCGAGCTCGACAAGCTGTACAACGGCACCGACGCCGACCCGCGGGAGAGGGAGGAGGAGATGAATGAGATGCGGGAGGCCACCTTCAGTGAAGTCGACACGGACCGGGATGGCTTCATCAGGTACAGATGCCGGAGTTTACTGAACATATAATGGGATGAGGCCTCCGCGCGTGAAAGAGGACACTTTTGGTCGAACTTCGGTTGTTTCTGCCGGTCTCGTTTTGTATCCGGAGTAACTGATTGGCAGAGTTATATTATAGATAAGGTTTCACTCGAAACTATGTCAGAAGGCCAGGAACTTGCCTTTCCCTCAAATGGCGCGCAGGGCAAACGCCAAACTCACCAGCAGCCTGTAAATAAAGTGTCAAGCTTTGTGCTGACCCGGTGTCGGCCGCAGTCTGAAGGAGTTCATCGCGAGCACCCAACACGACGACTACCGGCACGACCAGGGCTGGGAGGGCGTCAACGAGCGTGAGCAGTACCAGCAGAACGAGTACGAAGAGTACGAGCGACAGCGCATGGCCGAGATCCAGCGACAGATCGACATGGGAATGGTGAGAGCACACACTAAGCGGCCGGGGTGTAGGCGTCTCTGTCGACGTCCTCGTTCATACTGCGAACTGCCGGCCTGAGTACACAAATTTTGTGGTTGTCAGGTATTTCACTACCTTGTCCTGCTTCGGGGATGTTCAGGGAGATTTTGGCAGCTGTAGTTTTCGGCAGGGGCGCTTTCTCGTTGCCACGCATCCCCCGCCGGCCTGTGTCGTATCCTTGCCGACGCGCGTAGTACACTTTTCCCGCCAGAATGTGTCATTCCACTCTCTGATCTGTTTGGGGACGTATAGTTTGTCGCCTGTGATGTGTTCGGTATCACCTGTGACGGAGGGGAAAATAACAGCTGATTTGTGCCGAGATACCACGGCGTAAGTTTTGGAAAATCTGGCCAAATGCGTAAGTTTTCCACCCAGAATACATAAGGTAAAGATACGGACAGAGTAGAGTGGCGGCATCGCCATCAAAACATTCAGGGTGAACCAGTTGAAGTCCTCTACGTTTCCTCTAGACTTCTGTGTATAAAGTGTGCAAAAATCCGTAACGTAAGATGAACTTTGAAATCGAGGGTAACTTCCTATAGTGTTAAAGATTTATGGAAATGCTATTTGGTTCAGGAATGGTTCTGTGGAAAGTGGCAGAATTTTCAAGGAAAAATAAAACATGTATAGGCAGAATGAACTTTCTTTATATTTACGATAATGCGTACAAATTCCACGGGTTTCTTAAATGGAGATACGCGAAAAATTTTTATTGGCTATATGAAAAGGTTACAAAAGTTGTTTCAGAAGTCCTATTCTCATTTTTGCGAATTCGGCCTGCAAATGCCTTAAAATTGCTCTCAAAGTCAACAACATTTCTAGACGACTTTACCGGTACACCTCATATCGATGTATATGACGTACACACGGCGAAGGCTATCAATTTCTCTAAGAATTAGGCCATATCTATCCTAAATAGTGATGTAGAACTTTGGACTACTGCAGAAAAAAATTACCTTAGAAAAACAACATTCCAAAACTCTTGAACCAGAAATATAGGGCTTAAAAGAAATCACAATTAACCAATCAGAAGCCTAGGAATTCTCAAACCGGGGTCACGTGACCTATCTGACTCAAAAGTTTTGTCATCCTGGGGCTGAAGCAGAAAATGACTCAAGACCCGCGGTACGAAACCGCTGAAGACTTGAGTCATTATGTTTTTCCGTTTTTAGGGCAAACTAATTCATTTTGTAGTTTTTAAAAGCTTTTTTAAAATTAATTCAAATACAAATACAGGAGAACAGACATTTGTAATATAAAAAACATCACTTTTTAACTTTAAATAGTTTTCGAAAAGTAAGTGATGGGTATGAGCATGGGTAAGTGATGGGCATTTTATCGAAACTGTTAACTATTTCGATAATAAGTGAGTGGCCTCCCAAAATTTTGCCGAAGATACAAAAATAATTGATAGTTTCATTATCAAGATTTTTCAAATAGCGAGAAACCACAATAATAATTTTTTCGCGTATCTCCCTTTAAGCTGCGTATGTTATTTATTTTTTTGTATGGGGCAAGGCGGAAAATTCATAATTTTCTGAAATCCCACTGCGTAAGAATTCGTGCCCTGCCCAAGTATTCTTATCCCCTGCTGTGACGTGCGCGGTAACGCCTGTGACGTGCTATAGCCTGTGACGTGCTATCACCTGTGACGTGCATCACCTGTGACGTGCTATAGCCTGTGACGTGCGCGGTATCGCCTGTGACGTGCATCACCTGTGACGTTCTATCGCCTGTGATGTGCTCGGTATCGCCTGTGACGTGCATCACCTGTGACGTTCTAGCGCCTGTGATGTGCGCTGTATCGCCTGTGACGTGCATCACCTGTGACGTTCTATCGCCTGTGATGTGCTCGGTATCGCCTGTGACGTGCTATCGCCTGTGACGTGCTCAGTAACGCCTGTGACGTGCTATCGCCTGTGACGTGCTATCGCCTGTGATGTGCTCGCTATCGCCTGTGATGTGCTCGCTATCGCCTGTGATGTGCTCGCTATCGCCTGTGACGTGCTCGGCATCTCCTGTGACGTGCTCGATATCGCCTGTGACGTGCTCGGTATCGCTTGTGACGTGCTCGCTTTCGCCTGTGACGTGCTCGGCATCTCCTGTGACGTGCTGGGTATCGCCTGTGACGTGCTGGGTATCGCTTGTGACGTATTCGCTATCGCCTGTGACGTGCTGGGTATCGTCTGTGACGTGGTTGGTATCGCCTGTGACGTGCTCGGTATCGCCTGTGACGTTCTATCGCCTGTGATGTACTCGGTATCCTAGTGACGTGCTATCACCTGTGACGTGTTTGATATCGCCTGTGACGTGCTCGCTTTCGCCTGTGACGTGCTCGGCATCACCTGTGACGTGCTCGGTATCACCTGTGACGTGCTATCACCTGTGACGTGTTATCGCCTGTGACGTGCTCGGTATCGCCTGTGACGTGCTCGGTATCGTCTGTGACGTGGTTGGTATCGCCTGTGACGTGCTCGGTATCACCTGTGGCGTGCTATCACCTGTGACGTGCTATCACCTGTGACGTGTTATCGCCTGTGACGTGCTCGGTATCCTAGTGACGTGCTATCGCCTGTGACGTGCAGTGCTATCGCCTGTGACGTGCTCGGTATCGCCTGTGATGTACTCGGTATCCTAGTGACGTGCTATCGCCTGTGACGTGCAGTGCTATCGCCTGTGACGTGCTCGGTATCGCCTGTGACGTTCTATCGCCTGTGATGTGCTCGGTATCGCCTGTGACGTGCTATCGCCTGTGACGTGCTCAGTAACGCCTGTGACGTGCTATCGCCTGTGATGTGCTCGCTATCGCCTGTGATGTGCTCGCTATCGCCTGTGACGTGCTCGGTATCGCCTGTGACGTGCTCGGCATCTCCTGTGACGTGCTCGATATCGCCTGTGACGTGCTCGGTATCGCTTGTGACGTGTTCGGTATCGCTTGTGACGTGCTCGCTTTCGCCTGTGACGTGCTCGGCATCTCCTGTGACGTGCTGGGTATCGCCTGTGACGTGCTGGGTATCGCCTTTGATGTGTTCGCTATCGCCTGTGACGTGCTGGGTATCGTCTGTGACGTGGTTGGTATCGCCTGTGACGTGCTCGGTATCGCCTGTGACGTTCTATCGCCTGTGATGTACTCGGTATCCTAGTGACGTGCTATCACCTGTGACGTGTTTGATATCGCCTGTGACGTGCTCGCTTTCGCCTGTGACGTGCTCGGCATCACCTGTGACGTGCTCGGTATCACCTGTGGCGTGCTATCACCTGTGACGTGCTATCGCCTGTGACGTGTTATCGCCTGTGACGTGCTCGGTATCGCCTGTGACGTGCTCGGTATCGCCTGTGATGTGCTCGCTATCGCCTGTGACTTGCTCGGTATCACCTGTGACGTGCTCGGTATCGCCTGTGACGTGCTATCACCTGTGACGTGCTATCACCTGTGACGTGTTATCGCCTGTGACGTGCTCGGTATCGCCTGTGACGTGCTCGCTATCCTAGTGACGTGCTATCGCCTGTGACGTGCTCGGTATCGCCTGTGACTTGCTGGGTATCGCCTTTGACGTGCTCGGTATCGCCTATGACGTGTTATCGCCTGTGACGTGCTCGGTATCCCTAGTGACGTGCTATCGCCTGTGACGTGCAGTGCTATCGCCTGTGACGTGCTCGGTATCGCCTGTGACGTTCTATCGCCTGTGATGTACTCGGTATCCTAGTGACGTGCTATCACCTGTGACGTATTTGATATCGCCTGTGACGTGCCCGGTATCGCCTGTGATGTGCTCGGTATCTCCTGTGACGTGCTCGGTATCGCCTGTGACGTGCTCGCTATCCTAGTGACGTGCTATCACCTGTGACGTGCTCGGTATCGCCTGTGACGTGCTGGGTATCGCCTGTGACGTGCTCGGCATCGCCTGTGACGTGATATCGCCTGTGATGTGCTCGGCATCGCCTGTGACGTGCTCGGCATCGCCTGTGACGTGCTGGTTATCGCCTGTGACGTGCTCGGTATCGCCTGTGACGTGCTCGGCATCGCCTGTGACGTGCTATCGCCTGTGATGTGCTCGCTATCGCCTGTGACGTGCTCGGCGTCACTTCTGACCGGCGCGGTTCGGCAGCTGCCGCCTCCCCACCAGGGCTACCAGCCGCCGCCCGGCTACGCAGGACAGCCCGGTATGGGACAGCCGCCGGTCAATCCCGCCGGATTCGTACCGGTAAGTACCGCCCGCCGGCGACTTAGTGGGGCCGGGTGCACTTGCAGCCGTCCCAAGATGACGTTCTGTCGCGCCGTTGACGGACGTCGGACCCCAACTTACCTGATTACTTCAGTGTCGTATTGTGATCTTCTGAGAGAAGTGATGCGGTGCGTAATGCTGTTGGCGTGTTATTAAGTGCGATTTTTTGGACGCACTGGAGACATGGTGTACCCCGCTTTGTTGCAGCCGCATCTAGCTGGCATGCCCCAGCAGCAGCCCGGGATGGTCCAGCAGCAGCCCGGGATGGTCCAGCAGCAGCCCGGGATGGTCCAGCAGCAGCCCGGGATGGTCCAGCAGCAGCCTGGGATGATTCAGCAGCAGCCCGGGATGGTCCAGCAGCAGCCCGGGATGGTCCAGCAGCAGCCCGGGATGGTTCAGCAGCCGGGCGGTGGCCAGCCTCAGCTGCCTGGGCAACACCCAGCAATGGCCCAGCAGCAATTCCAGCAGGTCCCTAACCAACAGATCCCGCACGAGGTGCACCAGCAGGCGGCGCAAATCCAGCAGCAGATCCACCAGCAAATGCAGCAACAGCAAATACCTGCCCAACAACAGCAGCAGATTACGGGTCAGCCACAACAGATTCCGGTTCAACAACAGCAGATCCCCGTCCAGCAACAGCAGATCCCCGTCCAGCAACAGCAGATTCCGGTTCAGCAACAGCAGCAGATCCCCGTTCAGCAACAGCAGATTCCAGTCCAGCAACAGAAACAACAACAGCAGGCGGGTGCTGCTAACCAGATTCCTGTGCAGACCCGGCAGTAGGTTTGACAAGTACCTTCAGCTGCCTGCAGCAGCTAGCAGCTTTATGTTGTGAAAGATCAGTTCACAAGAGGAGCTGAGCTTCGGTCTGGCTGTGGCGACGTTGAGATATCCGGTGTATTCACCGCAGCCCGTGGCCGGTCGTGTTCTGTCCCGTCCCTGTGAGGTATGTGATGTGAATCCGGGCGCTGGCATGTGTAACATGCTTGAGATTGTCTTCGCCACACCGTAAGGGGTCGTATTCCAAGTGCACTGATCTCAGATCCTACAGAGCAGTGGTGGTGCGGGCGGGGAGCGCTCGCACGGGCGCGTTGCAGATGGTACGCTATTCGCCAGCTGTCTTCCCAAAATATGGTGGATTTAGTAATGATTAATAATCGAATTTCGATATTTTGAGGAGAGCTTTCTCAATTTGTTTTATATGTTGCACGTTTTATTCGCCCGAACTGTTTAGGTTTTGGTGACCCTCAGCCTTGCCATTCGCCGCTGTATGGTCGGAACATCGTGACGGTAGAAGTATATTAGTTGTTGCTCGTGTGAATGCTCTATATGGGGGAGTCGTGGTGAGGGATTTAGTTTTCTGGGGCCGTTTTGTACCTACTGTTTTCTGTGTCATGGTTGTGAGGAATCAAATATCCTTTACGCGAGAGCGGAGAGGGACGGATATGGGCCTTTTAGCAGAACTGGGCATTATGCCTTTCAGACTGGGACAACGGGAACCATGCAATGTTCAATGTATTCTTGCTGACATATTTCCAAGTAATAGACATCAGCTGGTTTCGGTAACCATCGCATCTTTCAATGAACCTGTCACTTTTAGCTTTTCTGCCAAGCCTGCGACTGATAACAGCATACAATATTCTTAGCCTCGCTTATATGCCATCCATCCAGCACCATAAAAAGTGCACGTAGGCGTTCAAAACACCTATCACATAGCAAAGGTATAACAAAGTAAGTAATAGTACAATTTACGGAATGTTGAATCCCGTCGCTCGTCATTCATTGTGCAATAGTAAACGCCGAACGGTGGCTTGGCTTTCTCCACCCTCTCACACGATCCCCACCATATTGATCCAGCTGCTGAGCAAGCCAGAGCCGCTGAGCCGTACAGCTGCCAGCAGTCAAATGCTGGGCCGTGCGATACTTGCTGAGCTGCGACCACTGCTGAGGTGTGCGACCACTGCTGAGCTGTGCGACCACTGCTGAGCCATTCGACAACTGCCGACATCTCGGGAACTGACGACCAGCATACAGCACTGCAGCTGTCTGGGCATTCCAGGCGATACTGCTCGAGATTCCTCACTTCCTGTGACGGGAAACCTGCCGTTGGCACAGTAGAAAAAGCAGCACGGCCCGCATCGATAAAGTCGCCACTTCTCGTTTACTTTGTTCGAAGCTTTAGTTTTGATTATTGATGAAAAGGATTGCAGAAAAATGGAAGCTTAATATTTCTTGCTAAAAATGGGCGAAACGCTCAGCAATGCCCCATTGCAAACAACTAACCCATATCATGATGTGGTCAACTGTGGGTGATTTTTCATCAATGTTTTCTGTAGGCAAACAAAGTATTGTACAGTATTGTGAAGTATTGCATTCTACATTGCAGCAACGGCCTAAGTCATTGTAAAGAGGGTTAATCGCTGCCTTCTGAAATTTAGTAGCAGATTGTTCAGGTCAGGTTATATGATCATCTACCTATATGTTTTGCGCCACCCTTATTACCGATGACAATTATCTTCGAGAACACCACTGACATGTTGTAGCTGAAGAACCTTTTACAAGGAACTACGACACACCGCGGATGAGGACCAGATGGGGAGGGGGAATTGGCGCAAGGATTCGCTGAGGGAGGTGGGTCATTTTTCACCTCTGAAGCTTGGAGGCATCCCCAAGCGAGTCCAGTCAGAGGGCCTGAATTAAGTATTTACATCGTGGATGTATACCTAAGCATGGAAATACAGAAAGCGTGATAAGCCCGGCCCTTTTCTGCTTTTCGCCACTTCTGCCCGTGGAGGGATGGCGGGGAAGAAGGCATTGAGACCACTCGCGATTGCCCCTTAATTGACGTATAGTTTCATGGTCATATCAGAACCAGCGTGTTGCTCGTTACGAAATTTTGCTAATAATTTGTATACTTTTGTGGTCTTAGTTCATCAAATCCCATCCAGGTCAGGTTCTACATTTCAGTTTCTATGTACTGCGATCCAATAGGTGTTTTGACCACTAGCGCCGGAGATCCGCGGGCAGCCTAGCTCAAGGTGCATCTCACCGCAGCTGGTTGCAGATCAGCACCAGGTTCTGCACGGCCTGCAGCGTCGACGCCTCGTTCTGCCCCGTCACCAGTCGGCGGTCCACCACCACGTGCACGGCGCCCGGGGCGGCTCCAGAGCAGAGCGCGCCGCGACTGCGCAGGCCGTCCTCCACCAGGGCTGGACACCGCGAGAACTCCCGCTCCAGGCTCTGCTCGTAGAGTGTCGGCTGCCGGGCCGAGCGGACGACGCCGGTCAGCATCCCCGCGGTCAGGACAGAGCGGACAGGGCAGAGACGCCGGGCAGGACAGAGCGGACAGGGCAGAGACGCCGGTCAGAACAGAGCGGAGCGGACGACGCCGGTCAGCATCCCCGCGGTCAGGACAGAGCGGACAGGGCAGGGACGCCGGGCAGGACAGAGCGGAGAGGACAGGCAACGCCGGTTAGCATCCCCGCGGACAGGACAGGGACGCCGGTCAGAACAGAGCGGAGAGGACAGGGACGCCGGTCAGAACAGGTCGGAGCGGACGACGCCGGTCAGCATCCCCGCGGTCAGGACAGAGCGGACAGGGCAGGGATGCCGGGCAGGACAGAGCGGAGAGGACAAACAACGCCGGTTAGCATCCCCGCGGACAGGACAGGGACGCCGGTCAGAACAGAGCGGAGAGGACAGGCAACGCCGGTTAGCATCCCCGCGGACAGGACAGGGACGCCGGTCAGAACAGAGCGGAGAGGACAGGGACGCCGGTCAGAACAGGGCGGAGCGGACGACGCCGGTCAGCATCCCCGCGGTCAGGACAGAGCGGACAGGGCAGAGACGCCGGGCAGGACAGAGCGGACAGGGCAGAGACGCCGGTCAGAACAGAGCGGAGCGGACGACGCCGGTCAGCATCCCCGCGGTCAGGACAGAGCGGACAGGGCAGGGACGCCGGGCAGGACAGAGCGGAGAGGACAGGCAACGCCGGTTAGCATCCCCGCGGACAGGACAGGGACGCCGGTCAGAACAGAGCGGAGAGGACAGGGACGCCGGTCAGAACAGGGCGGAGCGGACGACGCCGGTCAGCATCCCCGCGGTCAGGACAGAGCAGACAGGGCAGGGACACCGGTCAGGACAGAGCGGAGAGGACAAACAACGCCAGTTAGCATCCCCGCGGACAGGGCAGGGACGCCGGGCAGGACAGAGCGGAGAGGACAGGCAACGCCGGTTAGCATCCCCGCGGACAGGACAGGGACGCCGGTCAGAACAGAGCGGAGAGGACAGGGACGCCGGTCAGAACAGGGCGGAGCGGACGACGCCGGTCAGCATCCCCGCGGTCAGGACAGAGCGGACAGGGCAGGGACGCCGGGCAGGACAGAGCGGAGAGGACAGGCAACGCCGGTCAGCATCCCCGCGGTCAGGACGGGGCAGGACAGAGCGGAGAGGACAGGCAACGCCGGTCAGCATCCCCGCGGTCAGAGCAGGACAGAGCGGAGAGGACAGGCAACGCCGGTCAGCATCCCCGCGGACAGGGCAGGACAGAGCGGAGAGGACAGGCAACGCCGGTCAGCATCCCCGCGGTCAGGACAGGGCAGGGACGCCGGGCAGGACAGAGCGGAGAGGACAGGCAACGCCGGTCAGCATCCCCGCGGACAGGGCAGGACAGAGCGGAGAGGACAGGCAGCGCCGGTCAGCATCCCCGCGGTCAGGACAGGGCAGGGACGCCGGGCAGGACAGAGCGGAGAGGACAGGCAACGCCGGTCAGCATCCCCGATGTCAGGACAGAGCGGACAGGGCAGGGACGCCGGTCAGAACAGAGCGGAGAGGACAGGCAACGCCGGTCGGCATCCCCAATGTCAGGACAGAGAGCCGACAGGACAGACGACACCGGGCGAGCTCGCGCCTCAGGCTGGACTATGGAGCTGTCTACAGGCCCAGGGAGCGTCGTCAGGATAAGTCTACAAACCAGCAAGATATCACCAAGTCTGTGGTTAAGGGCGGAGAACTGCACGGAGACATGTATAAGCTTCCACTTATGTATGACTGAGTTTTATTTTCCCGTGACTTCTACGAAATAAAATAGTTTGGTTTTATGTATTTGCAGCCGTCAAGCTTTTCCTTATTCGATGGAGGTAAAGATAGGTCAGGATGGCATAACAGATAACAGATTTATTTGAACATGATCCTCAAAGAATGAGGCTTTTCACACATTCACGTCACATGTTAAAATCGGTTCAAAGTAGGCTGAGATAAAAGGGTTGGATACATACCGACATACTCCTCTGCAGAAATATACACCAAAACAGTAGTGAGCGAAAATAAAAACATTCACAACTCAATCCTCTAAAATGTCTAGCAAGGTCACTTTAAGTTCAGTCTTAAAATTAAAAGAGCCAGGTATAAGTCCAGCCCGGTTCAGCAAGGACACGCCTCGATAACACAGCCGCCGTCGATCCGCCTCTGTGCGTATTGCCGGCAAGGTCCACTGGCAAGAGCGACGGGTATCGTGACCATGCACTTGGTTGGCTTGCCGGCAATACGATATATGATATATAATAATATATGATATGATAAACATATAGATATATGTTTTCTTATATGTTTTCATATATAAATATATGATAAAATATACGGTGGAGTGCTTATTTTAGGAGAAAATCAAATTCTTGCCACAATTTTGACGTACAATTTACCACCCAAGCATATAAAATATAAAACTTATAAGAAATCAGGGACAATTTGTTTCCATTAACGCACTAAATATTTTGGAGGCAAACTTCCCTTCCGCACCAAGAGGTAAACATAGTTTTGGAGCACTGAAGCAGCAAAGTGGAAATGTCTTAACTAGTGCTCTCTTCGTCATATAAGCATACAGACGACACCCGTTCAATATCATGGGCAGGCGGCGGGTACGCACCGCGGTGAGGCAGACGTCCCTGAAGGGCCAGGTCGGCACGGCTTCTCCCGCTTCCGCCAGCAGCGCTGCCACGCCGTGTCCCACCGCGCACACCGGCTCTGTCGCACATGTCAGAGTGTCACTCACCACCGCCTCCCAGCAGCGCCGCCACGCCGTGTCCCACCGCGCACACCGGCTCTGTCGCACATGTCAAGAGTGTCACCCACCACCGCCTCCCAGCAGCGCCGCCACGCCGTGTCCCACCGCACACACCGGCTCTGTCGCACATGTCAAGAGTGTCACCCACCACCGCCTCCCAGCAGCGCCGCCACGCCGTGTCCCACCGCGCACACCGGCTCTGTCGCACACGTCAGAGTGTCACACACCACCGCCTCCCAGCAGCGCCGCCACGCCGTGTCCCACCCGCGCACACCGGCTCTGTCGCACACGTCAGAGTGTCACCCACCAGCGCCTCCCAGCAGCGCCGCCACGCCGTGTCCCACCGCACACACCGGCTCTGTCGCACATGTCAGAGTGTCACACACCACCGCCTCCTAACAGGCTCCGCGGATATATTCCAGGTCTGTCACACAGATCAAAACATCACACACCACCGCCTTCTAACAGGCTCCACGGTTATATACCAGGTCTGCCACACAAAGCCAAATATCGCACACCAGCGCCTTCTAACAGGCTCCAGGGTTATATTCCAGGTCTGCCGCACAGGACAAGCTTACAGCTCTGCCACGCATGGGAAAACAGATTTACTAAATGTATTAGTAATCAGAGATACATTTTTCTTTTGCACGACAGCTCAGCTGACCACAAGAAACGCTGGCACGCACATCACGCATGGTTCTCGGTGCGATGACAAAGCGGTTCCAAAAAGAACAGTTTCACACTCTGGTAAGCCTTCAAATATTAGCCACCAGAGAATTGATGGATCAATGAAACCCTCAACAGGTCATAAAAACAACACCCAGTTTTTGTGTCTTGCCATGACATGTGTCGGTAAATACAACTCCATACTCAAGTGGATTATCATGCAAACTTTGGCCAAACACCACATCCTTCCACAACACGGATAAGTTACCGGCTTTGTCATGCTCCGGATTTTTCCTACGTCCACAGAAACGAGTCACACTTACTGCCGTGTTGCATGAAGTGTGCCAGGAGCAGGGCGACCTCGCTACTAGCGGCCAGGTCGTAGGGTGCGCCGGGACAGTGGGGCACCACCATACAGGAGTACCGGCTGGCTGCCGCCGAAAACACACGCTCAGGGGCGGGGCTGAAGCGCGCGCGGAGCGTGGGAGTCGGGTGGCAGACGACTTCTCGTGCTAGTAGGACGTCGGGGATCATCTCAGGTCCAGAGCTCAGGTCATTTAGAGGGGAACATTCAACATCTAATGTAAAAGGCGGCACTGTACATTACCAAAAGTTCATGCGTGAGCTAGAGCCGATTTTGCGTGCATCACCGAGGTAACAATGCCGTCATTGTCTTTAAAGATAACTTCTATGTTGATTTATGGTGAAAACAAATTCCAGGATGTATTATGTTAGCCCGTTGTATTTTCAGATCCGTCGTGATTCTAGTTCACACCATAGTTTGTTGGGCTGACCAAAAACTGGTCTGCCCAATTAACTCCATTTTAGCAGTAATTTCCCGCTAACATCCGTATTCCTACAAAGAAGAGCCAATCCCATGTAACGTAAGTACAATTCCGTAAAATCGAACAGCCTCAATGAGACGATAGAAATTAACTGAACCGTAGGCACCCACATACCATCAACTATTGACAAATTCATGGGCACTGCCAGCGCTTTGGTCTTGAAATCTTCCATCCATTTTGTGGTTGAATCACCCGAATGTAAATACTCCGGATACTTTCCCTGAAAATAAGTCCGCCATATTAGCCATCGCGGGTAAAAGGCAAGTTCAATAGCATGCCATCATTTGCAAATCAGACATTTCAAAGCCGCGGAGGCAAATTTTCGTTCTCAAGACGAACTACACCGATCATCCATAACATAATTCAAAGTCAATGAAGATGAAGATAAAATGGTCACCACATAGTAGAAACAAGACTGGACCAGGCTTGGAAATATACTCACCCCCGGCGTCGCCAACTGAACAGTGAAACTGGAGTGCACTAGAGTGCAACACTGGATGAAAGACTGTGCGGAAACACCTGCAATGACGCGCACCAGTCAGTTGTTAGGTAAACAGGTTTGCGGGAAGACAAGATCTTCAGATTTTATCATAACAGCTTACCCAAACGATTTCAACTCAAAACAATTCATCATGATATGTTTAACTATTGGTTTTAAAAGCAGAATGCGAGAGACATAAGCAAACGAGATAATGACAATGAAAATTGTAAGAATGACGATGACAAAATGAGAATTAATGGATTGAATGGCGTCAAAACATGTTTTGCAAGATAAAATCAATAATCTGAAAAAATATACCAATTAATTTCAACACCAGCTCTTGCGCCACATGTCCCTCTCTACAAAAGCAATTGGGTGCTGCCCCTACTTTGGCTAAAAGTACATGGCAAGTGCAGTTTGACAGCCCGAAAAATACATACTAGACATCAACCTACCTTCTTTTGCAGAAGACAGCAGGATAAGACAATGCTGCGTCATTACGAAAATGTTCTAGACTAGGCTTTACAATCTTACAATCTACAACAATACCGCTGCTACATAGTGTGCGTTCTATCGATCATGTCTTAACCTTTTCATTTCCGTTGCTAATAGTTTCACTTTTGTGGACAGAATTTTCTTCTGACAGTATCTGCAAACACGGAACACATGAATCCAGACTGTGCTTCAAACAGATAAGCACTGAACACAAACGCTTTCACCAGCATTGTTGCAAATCATTGCCTGATAAATTGGGTCGACACAACAAAAGCTGAGACAATGGGTATCATCAAAAGCAGGGACACAAGGGACGCATTTGCTGAAGTAATTCTCAGGGTGAACAGTCCCCCATCAAATTGCATAAATAGACCGGTTATCCAAGTCTATTTTCCCACACAGTAACATAGACTTCCGTGAATGTTTCGATATCAATTATAGATGGATTGTTCCGTTATCACTATTCCGCACCAGCATAACAAGTTAAAATCATAATTGTGTCGTTGGTCGAAATGTTGACATGCTTTTAACCTTCACCTGGATGGGGAGAAAGAGTCACCTTTTTCGCCAGGACTTCGGGTGTAGGAGCGTGTAAGCGGTAATACTCCTTTCGAAATAAAAAATCAGAATCCAGAGAAGTACCCTACAAAAGTTTCTCTCCTAACAATATCCACGTATAAAATATGTATAATTATAAAAAGTCACAAAAAAACTTCTAAAAAAACTATAGCCAACATAGGCAGCGCCCGATTGGTGCCCGGTGACCGAAATGCCTTAGGCTATTTTCTACAGAGAACGGATAAAATGTGGTGGTCCTAAATTCCTAGTACCTACTACCTACCTTTGGTTTGGTTAAACGGAAGTTGCCAGGTTCGGACCATTTCATTACCCTATCGATGTCTGCCTGGAGCACTTCTGATGGGGCTGGTCCGTTACTTGGTGCATATATTTTTGTGTCATCGGTAATGATCTTGGTCTGGCTTGGACTGCGTCGGGAAGGTCGTTAATATATATATATATATATATATATATATATATATAAGAAATAATACTGCGTTCGTTAAAGAATTCGTTAAATAAAAAGTGTGTATATTGTTTATTTTGGCAGGGTCAGCTTCAGGATGTAAAAAAGAGGATGGGGCATGGTGCGGGCATTTCATGAGTTTGAAGTTTGAGCATCGAATATTTATCATTGTAACATTTTCTTCATTTTGCAGCCGATCAACTATCTACGCTAACACTGGCCAATTCCGGGCCTTTACCGTGGCGCAGCCAGCCATTACATCGGAGGAAGGAGTAGGTGTATGAACGGATAACCAAATGGGTTATTCGGAAGTTGCGGAGCTACTGGGGTGCAGCGGGTTGAAGAATATGGGTACGGAAGAATCCCCCTAGTCAGAAACCTTCAGAAAAAGCCAGATCCCTCCCCGTTCGTCAGGAGAAATAAGAAAATGCCAGACCCCTCCCCTTCGGTAGCTGAAGTCATGTGTGACTAAGACAGCACGTAAATTCTTGGAGGTACTCACAATCATCTTAGGAAAGGAGGCAGACCAAGCATTTAGCCACTCCTCTGTTTTACGTAACAGCCTGAGCGAAGTTGTGAAAGAGTAAACCCAAACAAAGCAGGCATCAGTAGTACTCCACATTGAAGCAGGTTTAGTTTTACAATTTTACACGCATCATCTTTGACACGAGGCATTTATTTTTTAACACACGCACACAACACCAATCACCATACACAAGCACAACCCAACAGAGCTAGCACCTTCCATGGATACAAAATATGATGAGTGCATGACCAAATGAAGTGACCCTCAAAGATACATGGATCTTTGCTAAATAATACTAAAATAAATATTCAATAAATAATACATGGAAACACTTTTGCTACATAATAAATTCATATCTAAATGGGGAAAACTGTGGTCCCAGTTCCCAAAAATAACTGTGTTCCCAATAATGGGACAATGATAATCATCTGGTAGATCCTCTCTCCATCCTTTCACAAAAATATCCCAAGATCCGGGAACAACCAGAGCTAACCCATACAACCCGAGATCACAATAAATCCCCATCCCCGGAGCAGAGGCATACTTATACTGGATGTATTGCACAAAGGCGTGCTCAGACTGCTAGGAAGGAGGTGTAGTTGGCAAGGGTGTGCCCAGGAGACTGCTGGCAAGGGGATGCATTGTACATAGACAGGTTCAGAGTGCTGACAATGGGATGTTTGTATTATAAAGTGTGCTCAGACTGTTAAGAAAGATAGTGAAGTTGGCAAAGGGTTGTCCAAGAGAGTGCTGACAAGGGATGTATTGTACAGAGGCATGTTCAGAGTGTTGGGAAGCGGGCGTATTGTACACAGGCATGCTCAAACCCCTAGGAAGGCAGTGTCATTGGCAAATGCATGCCCAGTAGACTACTGGCAGGGGACATATTGCACAGAGGCACGTTCACCGTGCTGGTAATGAGATGTTTTGAACAGAGGCGTCCTCAGACTGCTAGGAAGGGGGTGCAGTTGGCAAGGGCGGCCCAGGAGACTGTTGGCAAGGGAATGTATTGCACAGAGGTGTGTTTAGACTGCTGGCAAGGGGTGTATTGTACAGGAGTATGCCAAAAATACTGGGAAAGAAAATATATTTTACAGAGGCGTGCTGAGAAAGGGACGTATTATACATAGACATACTTAAACTACTAGGAAGGGGGTGCAGTTGGCAGTCAGTCTCTAGGCACGCCTTTGCCAGCTGCACCCCTTCCCAGCAATCTGAGCACATCTCTATGCAATCCATCCTGTTGTCAGCAGTCTGAATGCACCTCTGTACAATACATCCCCTTCTCAACATTCTGAACACAGCTCTGCATAATACACCCCTTGCCAGCAGTCTCCTGGACACAAATTTGCCAACTGCACCCCCTTCCCAGCAGTTTGAGCATGCTCCTGTACAATACATCCCTGATCAGTAGTCTAAACAAGCCTCTGTACAATACATCCCCTTCACAGCACTTTGAGCACCCAGCTGTATAATACATTCCCTTTCCAGCACTATGAGCCCTCCTCTGTATAATACATTCCTTGTCAGCTGTCTGAACACACCTCTGTACAATGCATCCCCTGTCAGCAGTCTCCTGGGGACATCTTTGCCTAGCCAACTGCACCCCCTTCCAAGCAGTCTAAGCATACATCTGTACAATACATCCAGTCTAATTATGCCTCTGCTCCTGGGATGAGGATTTGTTGCAATCTGGGGTAGTTTGGAACAACCTTGGGTTGTTTCTGGCTGTTCCTGAATTTAGAGACATTTTCAGAAAAGGCAAAAAGCTGAGATGTGCAATGTATTACCATAAAATGACCCATAAATGGAAATGGTTCCAAAATTGAAAACACATTCCAAAAAAGTGGTCACTCTTGAGCCCATTTTTTTCAGAAAGCCCCCATGTTACCAAAGATAACATGGGAAACCTTCAGACAGGCAGATTCACACCCAACATAAAATATTGAGGGATTTATACTTTAAACTAAAATATCCAGCTTTGAACTTTTCCTTAAAAAATTCACTTGAATTTGACAATATCAGTTGAAAGGAAAATACTGACAAGACATTGCATTGAAACAACATTTTATAACTTAAGCTTCATAGACATAATTTTCCACAAAATCATGCGAAATACAGGTAGAAGACAAAAAATAATCACAAATATCTCAACATTTTTTTCTCACAAAACCAGTGCTGCAAGGCATGCGGCCAGTGGAACCTAATGCCTGAGAAAACTTGATGGTCCTCTGGACTATCATCTGGAATAATGCTGGCAAGTAGGGCGAATAGACAGTTTTTGTATTTTTACAATGCTAGGCATAAAAACCTTTCATTATTATACTGGTTTACCTTCAAGCAAGCAATTCAAGTGTGATTTCTTCCTGTGGATTAATCACAGTGTTCCTATTCCAGAACCAGATGTATTCTATGGCCATAATTTCAGCTAGACAAACTGATTGTTAATAAACACCTATAATAAATGCAGAAAGGTGAAATTATTGTAAATTTGCCCATTTTTGCAGCACTCTTTTAATACATTGGAGCTGTTGAAAATACAGCAGCCATAGAATCACTGCACTGAAGTGCTGCCACAAGTGTGCTTCAATTTTTGGAAGGCATTTGTTTTCATTTCAGGCAGCTATTTTCATTGAATTGAACATTTCCAACTGAGGCAAATTATTTTCATTGATTATGATTTATGTATGACCTTAAACCTTGCCCTGCATGCCTGCTCCCATCCGATGTGTAGTTCTCACATGTCCTGTAACCGTGTATTGTTGTGCCATGATATATGTAATGGATTCAAACCTCGTTCTTCGGAGTGCAAGATTTGTGTGGCAATATGAGGGTTTTTATCAGTGAAAACCAATTATAATAAATGTATACATATGCATATCTATACATATCTGTACATCTATCATTAAAGGGATCGGAGCACATACCTAACTGGGAACTCTGACCATAGTTCCCCACTGATTTAATGTGTTGTGCTCGCATATTTGGAACCACACAGATGCATGGAGGTCAAACACACGGGGGTCACAGACACTAGCATACACTGAACTTAGTTTTGAAAGAAATAGGACGGAGGCAGGGATGAGTGACCAGGAAGTCATTGTTGTGGGAATCTGAGAAGAAAAGACGTGGGGCAGATATAGGAGGGGATAAATCTAATAGACACTCAACATAAGAGAGAAAAATTTCTTACCCACCAGACGCAGATTTCCATCAACGAACCAGTAATTACAACCATACAAGTTTATTTGAGCACACAGATCACCTAGCCACAGATGTCGGCATACAATGGGTTTACATTTTGGAAGAAACCAGGATGGAGGCGGAGGTGAGTCACCAGAAACGGTCACTGGTGAGGGAATTCGAGAGAGACAGGGTAGATATGCGACGGACCCACGGCAGAGCGACGCCCCGGCAACGACGGCGACCCCGGGGGCGGGCACCGCCGGCCCGAAGGCGACCGGCATCTCCGAGCACGGCCGACGCGAGCAGCCGCGGAAACACCGAGCTCGATCGACGAATACGGCGGCGGCCGCGCGTCCGACGGCGACGCGAGCACCCCACCAGCGCCCCCAACGGCGAAACGAGCGCCCCCCGGCGACGCGAGAAAGGCAAGAAAGGCAGTAATTATTCAATAATTGAGGCCTATAACATCCAGAGACAAAGCACGAGAAGAAGCATCGCCGTACCACGAAATGTCGAAGCAGTACCGCCGTACCAAGATATCTTTTCTTAAAGGTACGTTCAGGAGGGATTCCTCCACGCTTAAGTGACGTCACACAGGCGCAAAGAAATTCCTCCACCACTGGGCTGTACCCCACACTGCTGCTAATAGCACTGCCCGCACTGCCCGCTTACGAATTTGTGAGAATAGACGGTGAGCCAATTTATCTCAAATGCAATAGATAAACATTTGATTTTCGATCATTGGCCTTTTTTGCAAGAATTTGGATATTAAATCATTTAATTGTCCCATGTTATATTCTACGAAGTATGACGTCACAGCCAGTGATCTGCGCTAGCTGTTGGAGGGGGGGCAGCCCAGGGGCGGACATGAGATACTTCTCTAAAATTCTGGGGTTTTGAAGGTTCCATTTCTGGTTCTAACAGTTTTTTGGCAGCAAAATTTAACATGTAATTCCAATGGGACTGTTTGCAGGGGTTTGGGGCACGGGCCAGTGGGAAAATGTAAGTGGTGCTTAAGGGTACATTTTTATTTTTGGCATGTAAAATTGATCAGGCTATCTTCTGGATGCAGTTTTTAGTCTCTAAAGCGCTTTTATGACAAGGAAAATCCACGATGAACTTTATGCTAATTCCTTCAGAATTCCGTTTCAAACGTTTCGATTACTCAATCAAAACGCTGCATTTTACCTTATGCTAGCAAAATTAAAGTTATCTTGAACAAAATCCTTCAAAATACTACCATATCCTCAACGTGCTGCCAAATTAGGCAGTCAGCTGGCTGTCATGTCCGAACCGTATCTATAGGAACCATGGGCCAGCCATGTGGTGTTCCTGCCGTTCCTGCTAGTAGCACAGACACAAGATAAGCCGTGTTATACTGCAGTGCAGAACGCATACTAGTATGTCACACGCATGCGCAGTATTGTATCTTATATTCAAGATACGGTATTGCGCATGCGTGTAGCACACTATTATACGTTCTGCCGGCAGAATAACACGGCTATACCTTAGTAGCACGCACTTCCCGCTCGAGGATCTCTTTCTGGTCGTTCTTGTGGCGGTTCTGCTGCTGCCCCGGTTGGTTGAACCAGTCAGCCCCCAGCAACCGATTCAGAAGGAGGAAACAGCTGCTGTTAATTTTTCTGCTCCGATAAGGGGAAGGTGAGATAATTTCAATTTTCTACCACAATACACCTGTTCGCCGCCACCACTGTACCCTGCCTTGATTTTGCTATTTAACATTGTCTGGCCTGTGTGTTATTGGTGCAGGAAATACATGTATGGATGTAAGATGTTACGATAGCAGCAAGTGTGCCTCACATGCTGGATTATATGCCAGCAATTTTGAATAGAAATACAGTGTGCAAAGTATGGAACTTTCAACGAGATCTTGTCGGTGCGAGTGCCCTGGGAGACAGGAGCGAGTGGGTGAATTTTATCAACCTGGTGTGAATTTGTGAGACTGGTGCGAGAGACTGGTGTGCTCTGGGTGCCGCTCTGCTGGGTCGGTGGTTTCTGGTGGGGGTGATGGTGCTGGGGGGATGGTGCATCCGGCGGAGGGTGCGCTGGTGGCGGGGGAGGACCAGCGTGCTGGTGCCACTCCGGGGGTGGATGTTTCTGTCTCTGAGCCTGTGCCTGTCCCCTCTCTTGGCCCTGCCCTGGACTCTTCCCCCTGCTTCCCTGGGGGTTGGGGGCCTGAGTCTGTGACAGCATCTGCTGCTGTTGCTCCTGCGGGGTTGCTCCGGTGGAGGCTACTCCCCGTGTCAGGGGTTTGGAGGGGTCCCCTGCTGTCTTGGCCCGGATGGGTGGGGGGGAGGACAGACCTGTCCGGGGGTGGCGCCGGTCGACTCTGCCTCCCGGGCCCCTGTTGATGGGGGTGGTAGCTCTGGAACTCCATTGGGGGAACCTGGATCTTTAAGTGGGGGGACCTCTCTTCTTGCCCAGGGGACCTTTAGGGCTTCACCATGTCGTGTGCGTGAGTCAGGGAGCCCAACATCTGATGATACTTCAGTGAGGAGCAGGAGAGGACGGCCCATCAGACCCCCTGCCTCTAGGTTAAATTAATGGGACAGCTGTTGCTTAAGCTGTGCCTCGCCCTGAGCAATGCCCTGTACAGTGCCTCCTACAAATCTTGAGGCGGTCCTCCAGTGTTCCCGCGCTGAGCATGCCGGTTTACTGTTTTTTGTTTTTGTCTTTTTTTTACTCATTGCTACTAATTCTGTGCTAGTGCCTTCTGCAGTAATTTCTAGCAGCCTGCTTTCTGCCCATCTGAAACAGCTTGTTGTGCAACTTGCTGTATTGTCTGTTGCTGTGCCCCTTCGTAAATTAACACTTGCCTGTCCTTACTTTGTACTGAACATCACTCTTTATTCTCTTCCTCACCTGTCTGTCAGGATAGTGCAAACACTTGTATCCGAACCATCAAATATCTGTACCTACAAATTTAACTCAGGTGCCTCTCACCCACTAAAATAGACCGCAAATTTGAGCCCAATTTTTCATGCCTCAATACTGATGAAGATGTAAACCTTGCCCAATTTAAATCAATCTTGAACAATTGCAAACATCTAGATTTGAGAAACCTTGCCTCAAACAACCAGCAGAATCATTCTAACCCTCATTCTGGTATTATAGTGGTTCATATAAACATCCGCTCACTGGCAAAAAACTTTGATAGACTTGAATTACTAGTGTGTCAGCTCCCATGCAAACCAGACATTATCTTGATCAGTGAAACCTGGATAGACAATGCTTCAGCACAGTCATTTACTTTACCAAATTTCAGACTAGAAACCTCGTCACCTGATCAAACTAGAGGAAAAGGATCTGCTATCTACATTAGAGACTCTTTGTCATATATAAGAAGGAGCGACCTTGAAACGGATAGATTAGAATTTCAGTCAGTTTTCCTTGAACTAAAACTTCCAAATCAACGAAACATAATAATTGGCTCAACCTACAGATCCCCCTCCTATGCTGTCACTGACTACCTTGAATATATTGAATTAACGCTGGTGCAAATCAATTTACAGCACAAAACAGGTATTATTGGTGGGGACTTTAACATCGACCTGCTAAAACATCAGACTTCGGAATTTTCCGCAATTTTTTCTCAACACTCTAGCTGCGTTGGGCTTTTTTCCCTGTGTGTCTCTACCTACAAGAGTCTGTAACCAATCTAGTTCACTCATTGACAATTTTTTCAGTAATGATCCAGCAATAGTCTCCAAATCTAATGTTATTATCTCTGACGTCAGCGATCATTTAGCAATTTCTCTCACTATCAATTCTACCATTCACAAAGAAAAGAAAAGTCAACCTAATTATAAGCTATCGTTTGATTTTCGAAAAATCGAGACACTCAAAACTGTTCTTACAGAAAAACTTGCAACCATCGCTGCCTTTCAGGATCCCAGTTCCGCTGCTACATATCTGATCAATACAATAACAACTGAAATAACTAACCTAAGTAAAAACAAAGTTAGTAGAAGAACGGAACCAGTTCAGCCCTGGATCTCCTACACTCTGTTACAAAGTATAAATACGAAGAATGAATTATATAAACAGTCTTTACGTGAACCAACCATAGTCAACAAAGCGTAAATATATTATATACAGAAACAAATTAAACAGCACTATCAGAACAGCCAAAAAACTATATTTCAACCGCAAACTGGATGAATACAAGTCTAACCCAACCAAGCTTTGGCAAACCCTCTACTGTCTTGTTCACAAAAATCGTTCCAAACAAGACCTCCCTACGGAATTTACATGTGATGGTGATAAAATTACCTCGCCCGTGGACATAGCAAATAAATTCAACTCGTTTTTCGTATCTATTGCCTCATCATTGGATAACAACCTCAAACAGTCAACCATAAACCCAATGTCTTATTTTGGAAATAATCCCCCTAATCAAAATAATTTTGTTCTGCAGCCAACAGATGTTCCATCAATTACATCAGTCATACAAGATTTCTGTAACTCCACAGCGACTCCAGACAGCCTCTCCCCTAAGATTCTCAAAGGCATCTCTTCACCACTCGTACCAGCGTTAAATCATGTATTCAACTTATGTTTATCAACCGGTACTTTTCCTGATATATTTAAGAAAGCAGTTGTGGTTCCCATTTATAAATCAGGTGACAAAAACGTATTCAGCAACTATAGACCAATAAGCTTATTAAACCTCCTTTCAAAAATTCTAGAAAAGCTAGTTTGCAACCAGCTAAAAGAGTTCATTTCTACTAACAATATCCTAAATGAAAACCAGTTCGGATTCAGGAAACACCACAGTACTTATATGCCAGTTTCACTTCTTCACGAGCATATCACTTCACTCCTTTCGCAAAAACAAGTAAGTACTGCTATTTACTTGGACTTTTCGAAAGCATTTGATACTGTCAATCACGAAATTCTTCTGGAAAAACTTCAACATTATGGAATTCGAAATACTTCTCTAAAATTCTTCAAGTCATATCTGCACAATCGCAGTCAACTTGTAAAATTTAATTCGACCTATTCCGCGCCACAACGCATCACCTATGGGGTGCCTCAAGGGTCCATTCTGGGCCCGGTTCTCTTCCTCATCTTTATTAACGACATAACCTTTAGTACCCCTAACTGTAAATTTTATCAATTTGCCGATGATGCCGTCCTTACATTCTCAGCCCCCAGTGCTCATGACCTCCAAAATGTCGTAAATCAGAATCTCCCCAAAGTCACGGATTGGCTATCTTGTAACCGTCTCACTGTCAATGCAAAGAAATCTGCCTATCAATTATTTTCAAAATCATGTAATCATATAGATATAAGTATTTCGATCAACAATGAAAGGATAGCAAGACAACCAACTATTAAGTATTTAGGCATTACAATCGATGAAAATTTCAAATGGGAACCACATATCAGGACTGTGGAAAACACTGTCGCTCGCAACATCGGTTTCATTTCTCGTGTAAGTCACATCCTTAAACCCTGTCATCTCCTTCTTCTGTATAATTCCCTTGTCCAGTCGCACCTAACATACGGTCTAGAAATATGGGGGTCAACGTTCTCTTCCAGACTGCATCGATTAAACATCCTCCAGAAAAAAATAGTACGAATTATTGACCGTGCAGATCGTTTGGCCCCATCCACTCCGATCTTTAAAAAATACGATCTAATTAAATTCAATGATCTTTGCAAGTTTGCCCAAATAAAAGTTCTCCACTCCTTCATAAATCAAACCCTTCCAGAACCACTAGCGTCAAAATTTGCCCTCTCTCCCCCTGTAAGGGAGAGAAGGGCAAGGCATACCAGACATTTTGATGTACCGTTCGCTGCATTTATTTACCGGAGGTTTACCCTGTTCCACTCAGCTCCCAGGCTGTGGAACGAAACCGTAGCATCAAACATAAGAGATATTAATGACGTACCTCGCAACAAAGTATTCTTTAAGAAAGTAATCAAGAAAATTTTTCTAAGCCAGTATTGAGGCAAACCTTTGTCACTCAGCAATTCTAGATAACATCAAAATTTCACTCACTAGCCTTGTTCGTAGTGTCTCGACAGGCTACAAGTTTTGTCACTAACTTACCTGTCTTCAGCATCTCTCTCTCTCTCTCTCTCTCTCTCTCTCTCTCTCTCTCTCTCTCTCTCTCTCTCTCTCTCTCTCTCCTCCTCCTCCTCCTCCTCCTCCTCCTCCTCCTCCTCCTCCTCCTCCTCCTCCTCCTCCCTCCTCCTCCTCCTCCTCCTCCTCCTCCTCCTCCTCCTCCTCCTCCTCCTCCTCCTCCTCCTCCTCCTCCTCCTCCCTCCTCCTCCTCCTCCTCCTCCTCCTCCTCCTCCTCCTCCTCCTCCTCCTCCTCCTCCTCCTCCTCCTCCTCACTTTCCTTCCCATCTGCTTCCCACTTTCCCCGCTCTCTATCACTCTCTCCTTAACCACCTTGGATGCCACAGTCATCGTGTGGTTGTGCGTATTTTGTTTTGCTCTTTGTCTTTTGTCCTGCACTAGTGATCGATATGTCTATGCGTCTTGTTTTAGCACAGGTGGTCCGCATGTCGGTTTTCATCCATGTGTGCTGTGGGAGAGTACCTCATGCGCCATGAACGGCTTGGACTTTTGTGTGCACTCACTGGTGTTACTAGTCTTATCAGTGCACATATGTACTGGTGATCACATGAAATGACGTACTCACCATTTCGGGATAAGGGGTGGGAGTCTGTGCACCGGTTGGAATGGCTCGCTGAGTGTCAAATCGTCTCTCACATCCATGGTTAGCAGGGGGCGACGTCAGGTTTCCCAAGCCTTCCCGTTTCATGCCGACCCTTCCAACACCATTGGTTTAAACACTGCCTGCAAAAATATGTCATCTATCTAAGCCTTCCAGCTTCCTGCGGCCTCTCGCCCCTGTCCGGGTGATTCCCGTCGCCCCTCCTTCAGCCCGCCAGATTGTCGGCGCCGGTGTGTTAGGGGAGCGGGGGTGCGCTGGCGGGGACTCGGCCATACCCCGGGAGAGTTCCCCATGTATCTTTAAAAAATAAAAAAAAGAGAGGTGACACTGAAAACCAAACAAATAATGGCTGAATTGTCATAAAGACAGGAGAGGGCCTTATAAAAAGTCCTTAACTAACTAATTAATAAGAGAGGTCAGTGGGGGAAACTGTGGTCGGCGTTCCCAACAATAGCTACTTTCCTAATAATGGGAATATTGACCCATATTTGGGAACACTTGTTCCATAAATGGAAACACACGTTCCCAAGGATGGGAACGCCCGGAACGATGTTTTCAGAAAACACAACAGGAGCTTACAAAAGACAAGGGGAATTTTTCTACCTGGTCAATTTTAACTCTTCTTAAAATTTGAGGGGGAGTTCTACTTTGAAGTAGAAAATCTGTCTTTGAACGCTCCCTCAAATATTCGTCTAAACCTTGCAATCAAGCCCCAACGGTAAAGAACGATGGAAAGATTGCTCTGAAACTGTGCAGCCAGACAGGTATTTTTTTAGATAATTTTTGGGGAAATTTAATGAGAAATAGTAGTATAAAAACAAAATTCCAAAATTGTACACTGCAAAATATTTTTATTGGGTGTCACACAGTTGTTGCCCACCATGTGCTGAAGAATGAGGAAATAGAGGAACACCGTGCCTTTCATCTGTTTAGGAAGTAAGTAGTGCTTAAAAGTGGTATTTTCACATTTTCTAAGGCCTTCTATATTGATTTATATCAGAAAGTTTTTAGATTGTGTAGTTTTTGTCCCCAAGATTGTTTGAATTATTCCGTAGTGTTTTTATGAATTATGGTGCGCTGATGCATCAACTCAATATTTTCTACTGGGCGCTTCATTCATAGGCAGATCCAGGTGGGGAAAGATGGGTACGTTTCCCTCGATCAACCCTTGGCGTCCCTCCCCGAACGACCCTCGGCATCGACCCTCGGCGACCCCCTGATCGACCCTCGGCGCAATCCCCCATTGACCCTTGGCGTCCCTTGAAATGGTCACAGCGCCCCCTGAAAGGTCAGTGGTGCCCCCCTGATATGTCACTTCCCACCGCCCCCCCAGGATGCGAAAATCCGATAAGATCTTGCGCCCACCTAATAGGGGTTCCCTAGGGTCTCAAGCTCCCCCCTCAAGATATCAGAGCGCATGTAGTAAAAACATACACGGATACTGATCGAAGGCTATGGCGGGAGACGCTTGAGCCCCTAGCCCCCCAAAGAAGTCCTGGATATGAGAATTGGCCCCTCTGTGATAGAATTTGGCACCCCCTGCTCGGATGACGCCCCCTTTGGAAAAAAAACTTGGATCCGCCTATGCCTCCTACTCCTTTGAGCCTGCTTCTTGCAGGGGTAGGAGTCGGCATTTATCCTAGGGCCGCTATCATAGGCGGATCCAGGATTTCCGATTGGGGCATGCCTTCCCGGGGACGCCATTCTTTACTGGAAGACCTTTTTCGGATGGGCGCAAAATCCTATCGGTGGGAGCCGATTTTCGCGTCATGGGGGGAGGGGTGGGAAGCAGCATTTCAGGGGGGCCCGTGACCATTTGAGGGAGCGGCGAGGTTCGATGGGGGGGGCACGAACTCCCTTTGCCCCCTGGATCAGTCTGTGGGGCACATGCCCACTTTGCCCCTCCTGGATTCGCCTATGGCCGCCATTCATATTTTTCCGGAAAACTGGCATATTGAAATAATTCGGTAGATATACGCCTTTATTTGTTTCAAGCTGTCTGAAATTCCAGTTTGAATCTATGATGGAAAATGTGTTTCCAAATATGGGTCATTGTTCCCATTGTTGGGAATGTAGTCATTCTTGGGAACGTTGACCACAGTTTTCCCCACTGAAGTTGCACAGCATCGTGTGGGGAGGAATGGGTGCATTTTTATCCCTGGTATGTGGTGGGTTGGTGCGAATTGTTGGTGGCTGGTGGTGCGAATTTGTGCGAGAATTTTAGATGGCTGGTGTGACCCTTCTGTACTGCTGCCATACTTTGCTGACTGGATTACATGCCTCCTCATCACACATTAAATTTTAGGTTGGATGAGCATTGGGTCAGCCTGATATACAGATTCTAGATACAGAGTAAGACCAGAGCTGGTACAGTGAAGCTGGTGACCGTAGGTCCAGGTAGCAACTGAGCAGGAGGGGCCTAGTTGGCTGCCATCCCCCTCTGCTGCACACAGTGTGAAAATCCCAGCTGGCTTGCAGGTGCACTTTTCTGGTGTGGGATGGTTTTATGGATATGTTCTTCAGACAGTTATGGAAGAGGCTGTAGCACTACTGTGTGTGTGTGTGAGAACAGTTGAGTCTGTGTGTGGTTTCCCCCAAGGTTCCTTACATGTTCTTGTTGGTGATGCCACCATCTTATGTTGCTCTGAGACTGTTTAGATCAGACTCAACAGGCCATGCCTCCTAAAGTCTGTCTCCACAGCTAAATAAATACCTTACCAACTTTGCCTGGCTTCAATATGGCATTGCCAACATCGACTGTTTGAAGCGTTTCTACTGACTCAAATTTTTCCTTGTTCAGTAAAACTGCCCGACCTTGAACCAGGTAAGTGCTGTGGAAAGGAGTAGTCCAACTCACTGCACCTCATAAAAATATTCAGTCAAATTTTTACAAAGTAAGGTCTTGCACTTGGCCTTTTCAGTTGGTGCATCAAAGATACCCCAAACAAGATGTGGCTGCTTTTATTCTCACTTATGAATGGTGTCTCTCTTTTACATTGTGTTTTTGTTTGTAGGTCCAGCGAGACAAGTATATGTCTGCAGAATCAGTATGGTTGGTGTCAACAGAGCCATGATCACTTGAAAACATTGACCTGACTATTTGGGTAGTGATGGAACCTTCCTTACCGAAATTGAACCTCCAGTATTGAAAGGGATGGTGTCCATTTGAAGGCAGCACATCAAAGGAGCATATGGCAAGGAGCTAAAAATCACTTATAGTGTCCTAAAATCCATGGCTTCACATGTTGTTTCTCTCAGCTCACCTGTTAAACTCAGCTAGGGGTGTTTGAACCCCCCCCTCAGGCTCAGGCTCCACAGTCATAAGGTACCGCCCACTCCTCAAAACACAGCGCCAGAAGTAATGAACTCTCTACATACGGCAGCTTACGCTGTTCCTACTCCACACCCTTGTTTGCCGGCAGTGCAACTGGTTTGAATTACGCGCAGACGGGCGTGAGCGTGGATTCGTGCTGATATCTAGCTTACTCATGGTATTGTACGTTAAAAATTGATTATATGGCGAAACGAATTATTAGGTACGTTAGAAACAAGACCTTTAAAGGTAATACTGATTTAAGACACTCGAGGCCGCAATGGGCTTCCAAAGCGAGGGCCCTCACAGTCGCTCCGGTCGCGTGCAGCGTCCCAAATGACTTGGCGAGTGGAGGGTTCCCCCGGATTGGCGCCTTCCCGGGTAGGTTGTTGTTGTTGTTGTGTTTCTCGGCCTCGGCTCAGGGCCGAGGCGTAGTCGTATAACTCCTGAGGTAGCGGTAGGCGGCCGCCAGGCCGCCACCACGTCGCCGCGTCGTAGATCGGTTCGCTGAGCGAATATGTTCCCTAGGGAACGGAGACGGGTGCCGGCCGAGCCGGGCACCGTATCAAACATGGTGCGGTGTATCTGCCTCCTCCCGGCAGAGGGAGCGCGAGCCGCCGGGCAGAACTTGTCGTTGCAGCCTGCACAGGACGGGGAGGGCGGCGGCCGATCCTGTGCAGGTACTGCTCGGAGCCACTCCAGTGGCCGGCGCGGAGCTGATGTACTTCGACGGCGTCCTCTCTGGAGGCGCTGCGGACGGGAGGTGGTGAGGCGTCACCCCAGATAGATGAAAACCAGCCGGGGGCCAGTTGGTCCGCCACACCTGGCTGGCGGTGCGCTTGACGGCGCCGGTCGCTGTGCGATGATCGATTGGGGTGTCTGTTTGGGGAAGGGACACGCCTCCTTCGCGATGGTGTCGGCTCGCTCGTTCCCCGCAACACCGCGTGTGCAGGGATCCATTGGAGGTGGATGCGACGGCCTTGCTGGTGCAGCTGGAGGAGCTGGCGCCAGACAGCGGCGCCCAGCTCGGAGGTCTGGCAGCCGGTCCAGGCTCGAGTGTGGCCAGAGCAGCCCGGGAGTCTAGGCAGATGTCACAGGGAGTTCAAGCGGAGCATCCAGGAGGGCGACGCGCTGGGCGGCCTCCCGGATGGCGACGAGCTCCGCTCGGGTGCTACGCAGAGGCGGCCAGCTGGGGCGCGGACCTCCACAGGGGGTCCAACAGGGGGATGATGAGGGCTCCGCCGCCGCCGTTTGCCACCCCGTCGCTGGCCGAGCCGTCCGACCAGACCCAAATCGCCTGGGGTGGGGCGAGGCGGATGGGACTCGGCAGCTTCGCGTCTGCGTTGTGCGGATGAGGGCGGCCGCCGGACGGTCCCACGTCCAGGGCGAAAGTGATGCCTTCGGTATCGGTCCATGGGGGAGCGACACTTGCAGGCGCTCTTCGATTGGCAGGTCACCGGCCCCAGCGCTGTTGCGCCGCGCGGGCTACCTCTCGCCAGCGCCGCCTGGCTTCCTGCTGCGTCGACCTCCACGCGGAACTCATCGACCGCGAACTACGCGCCGCGCGCGGGTCGTGACCGGCTGCCCGCTCTCCACCCCTCGCACGCCGTCCTGGCGAGGCCGGCATCCAGCCGACAGCCGTCCGCCGTGGTCCTCGCGGCCCGACTAGTCCCGGGTAGGTACTGCACCTTCACGGCCGCTCGAAGATTCGTGTGCGCCGCGGGACGGTAACAGTGAATTTGCCGAATGATCTAGGAATCTCGCATTTACCAGCACTGTGTAGGTATCACGAGGCTCTCTTTGAGGGACCTGGCGCACGCGTATGCAGCCAGAAGGCAAGCTGGAGTCCCTTATACTCCAGCAGGCAGAACAGGCTCTCCTTGTCCTGACCAACTCAGAATGCTGAAGTGCAGTAGCACGGGTCGCCAGTGAGTGCCGCGGCGGATCGCCAGTTCGTTCATTCTTGGTCCCGAAATGGGCGCCGGTTCCCCCGCAGGTCCGACCCAATCAGGGAACAGCCTGAAATGTATCTCTGCATGATCGGTCACTGGAGTTAGCGAGTGTCGAGATAGAATAAAATTTGCAGCTACCCTACTCTCAAATAGGAACTGCATATTTATATTGCCAATACTTATTGGGGGCAGCATTTCTACCTACCCAGAACCCAGAGGGACAACAATTGGGAGCGAAGGGGTGTCATAGGAGCGGAGGAGGTTAGCGAAAGTAAGAGAGTGGTGCCTGAAATGAACACAGTCTTACTGTATATGTTTTATATATGGGCATCGTTTGGGAAAGATCAGCACCATGATTGTTCACATTGGCAGATCCAGGAGCACTTTTTGGAGTGGGCCAAACAAACGTTTAATTTTTTTGGGGGGGCGGAATCAAGAAACAATCGCAAAGACAGGATCTTTTAAAAAGGCCCAAATTTGGTCCTTTGGGGGGCAAAACATACTATTTTAGGCTTTGGAGGGGGCCACGGCCCCTTTGCCCCCTCCTCCTTGAATCTGCCAGGGATTGTTCGTGTGGCATGAGCCTTGTGGCATGAACAGTGTCCATGTGCCGGGAGAAGTGTCCTCGTGCCAGGGAAGGTGCCCTTCTGTGTTTTAGGGATTTCTTGTGCTAAAATAGATCATCTTGCACTACGACAAGTGCCATCAGATTAGCGTTTGTGCTCTGGTGCCAAGGTCGGTGGAGCTTCTATTCCGCGGAAGGTACTGCCACGTTAGGAAATGTGCTTCTGTGGTATCAGGAAGATACCTTTCTTTACTCAGGGAGGCATTTATATCTCAGGATAGCTGCCCCTAAGATGGGAGGGCGGCTGTATGTTTAAAATGTGTCGTCGGGCCAGGAGCGAGCCCCTGAAGTATGAGTGGTATTTGCACCAAACAAATGTGCTCCTCAGGGAAGGTTTGGCGGTATGGTTGTTTCCTTACCGAAAGTGGGTCTTCGTGCCAAGACAGGTCTCCTTTTTGTGTGAGTGGCGTTCTTAACGAGTGCTGTTCGGTTTCGGCAGACTGCTATGGGGCTGGACATTGACCTGTTCCGGGCAGAGAAGGGCGGCGACCCAGACAAGATCCGGAAGTCACAGAAGGACCGCTACAAGGACCCCACACTTGTCGACAAGGTCATCGAGTTCGACAATGACTGGCGCAAACGTGAGTGATGCACCACTGATTAGGCTTTTAGCAGGTGCGCCCATAAAATCATTCTGTCAGGTTTGACATTCTTCCCCTTTCGCTTGGTCTACTGGCAGCAGTTGCAAGATGCTCTGAATCGTTTGCAGGAGTGGTCCGTCAGACCGGGATTGAAGCTTAACCCCTCTAAATGTAAGAACATCACCTTAACCCGCAGGCGGGCACCAGTCCAGACTACCTACCACATAGGAAGTATCATTTTGGAGTCGGTACAATAAATTCGCGATCTCTGTGTAATTATCGATTCATAATTCATTCATTCATTATTGATTCATTATCGATTCTGTGTAATTTCAATTTTTCATCACTTGTGCACACTTGTTCGCCAGGCCAACAAAGCATTAGAGTTAGTGATTCGTTCCTTTCAAACAGACCTGCGAGAGACAAAACTCAACTCCAAAACATTACTCACAACGTATAAAGCCAGTGTAAGGTCCATTGTTGAGTATGGCAGCGTAGTTTGGGCTGGGGGAGCCAAAACCCTCGCCGAGCGGGTTGACCGCGTACAACATAAATTTCTTATGTGGCTTAGCACGTGCCCCGCTGGGGCCCCTGGCATGACGCGCCCCGCTGGGGGGCGTTTTTCCCCCCCTGTGTATCTCATTTCCCAGGAAAGCTAAATAAAAATTACGAACGGCGTTCGAAAGCCCTTGACGAGACGAAGTGAAATTATAGGAAGTATTTTTTATTTCAGGTCAATACCGAGGTCAGCAAAGGTCAAAGAAGGTTCCATAGGCTTACAACAGGGCAGTGTACGTTTCCACCTCTAGATATTTACTCAGCGGAGTTAGAGTAAATATTTATGCTTCATTGGATTCCTCTCATCGTGGCGAATCGAATGATGTATAATATGACCGTGCTAGGTTAAATTGTGAAAATGACTTGACCTTGAGCTTGGTCAGGGTCACAGGGTGACCTGGTATAGTCATGCTGAATATCACTCGACTCCCCGTGACAATATAAGCACAATGCAAGCAAAATAAAAGCTTTATCTTAATTCAGTGAGAGGTCATTGGCAAAACAATCACTGTATGCTCCTGTGACCTGACATGACCTTTGAGAGGTCAGATGGTCAACAACTTTATCGTCAAGATGGTGGTAAGAATACATGGTGTGAGGATCTTTAGCTTTATGTATCCGGTATTTACTGAAAACGAGCCCTTTAAATTTTTCACCATAGGCTTATTATAAGTCTTTGGTGAAAACTTCTTACTTTTTGGTCACCCCATTATAATAATGGGGTGACCAAAAAGTTGACCCCACCTTAGGTCAACAATATCAAAATTCCGAGATAACATATTTGTAGATCCTAATGATCTCATATTGTGAAAGTTTCAAAGTGATCGGGTGGCAAATGTTCCTTAGGCGCCGCTTCAAACTCGTGATTTTAGGTTTTGAGGTCGGGTCACTTGACCTTGGATAGCTCCTTGACCTGACATGACCTGACCTCCTAAAAAAATTGGGCAGATGTGTAAAATTGATCAGGGATAAGGTACTGTAAGTTTCGTTGTTCTGTGTCTCTTCGTTTTTGCGTTATCTGGGAAAACCAGGAGGGGGGACGAATTTCGCCCCCATCCCAGCGGGGCGCGTGTTAATTCCGATTCATTCAACCATGTACCACTTTGACTTATACCTCACTCCTACTTCACTTCAGAATGACCTTCTCGCTGCACGCCGAGTTTAACGCGATCTCCTTTGTATAAAATCAATATTTTCACTCAAAACTAACTCCGAAGCTCTTTTGAATTGTTTCGGCGTTCATGCTGCTATTCGGCCTATTCGAAACCTGCGTGTGTTTGCTGAGCGCCGCGGCCGCGTTAACCCTCGCTCCGGCGGGGTTGTTTGAACACCCCCTCGGGTGTTTTCCGGCGGCACGAAAAACGGTGGTGTGAAACGCCGCTGCACTTAGCACACCTTATCCTTGATCAATTCCGCGGTTTTAACCCAAATTTTAAGTGTGGGTCATCTCAGGTCAGGTGACCAGTGCAGGTCAAGTGACCTCACTTCCAAAAATGTTTAAAGTGGCATAAGTAAGAAATAGGTGAATCTATCGGATTGAAACTTATACCACATAACGGGCCCACCGAGTACTATGACATATATTCCGGGATTTTTCATATCCATGACCTAAGGTAAATTACGGACCATGACCTCTGCATTGGAAATACATAGGAAAAACAGTAATGGGGCTGTATTTGTGTAGATACAGCTGAGAATACCTTCATATTCTCCACATCGCAGCATCCTGGGCCCCTTTCCAGGTTGATGCTGCAATTTTTGACCTGTGTCCTCTGATAGGTCAAATGGGCTATTTAAGCAGTTTTCAGGCTTAGGTAGAACTTCAGTAAAAACTTCGCATGGAATGATGATACAGCTTTTATTTTGATATCATTGCGTTTGGATTGCTATTGTGAGTCGATTGATATGCATATTGACTATGTCAGGTTAAAAAGTGACCTTGACCTGACCTGAGGTCAGGTAATTTTTGTGTTTTGACCTAGCATGGTCATATTATACATTTTCCGCGTCGCCGTGACGAGAAGAAGCGAATGGTGCCTAAAAAAATTATTCTAACTCAACTATGTCAGATGCTAGAGCCCAAACACTCTACTCAAAATGCCACATTCTCTGACTTGTCATGACTTTAATATTGACCTGAGCAAAATAGTGACTGGTATATTTTGTTCAGGAATTTGTATGAGCTATCCACCGGCGTCTCAAAATGCCACATTCTCTGACTTGTCATGACTTTAATATTGACCTGAGCAAAATAGTGACTGTTATATTTTGTTCATGAATTTGTATGAGCTATCCACCGGCGTTCTCGTTTTTTTTCGCTGTCCCGCATAGGGACCGAGTTTGAGGGTGTTCAAACACTCCCCCACCAGGGCGAAGGTGGCTCGGAGGCCCACCGGGGCGCGGGTTAATACTGTCGCTTCGGTGCACACTGGGGAAAATGGCCTCCAAAACCCGCCAAAACCTCCAATTTTGACATCTTCAAAATGGGACTTAATCGTTTGGCTCTGACAGAGAAATGTCCAAAACCTTGGAAAAGCATAATTGTATCCATTGTTCTCTTCTTTAGCCGCTTGCACAGATGCTGGAACACAGCGCATTAAACACGCTGCAGCTCGGCGTCAAGTTGACTCGAGATGAGGTATAATTTCCGATGCATTATCATCCATGGTCGCAGTCACAAAACCGTTATCTATTTATATCAATGGAAAGCTGGGAACGCCCTGAAGACACTCAATGTTGAAAAGTACGAAATTTGACAATAAGAGCCTGATGGTAGGTGTAACTATTAGGACATGTAAAGCTTCTAACGTATTCTCAAGTCCTAAACTTCGTTAGACCTGCGAAAAAACGCACAGCGAGTTTCACTTAGAAATTTATATGTAGGGATGCAATGTTGTGTCCTCTAACCAGCCGTGAAAAATTTAGCTCGGCATCAGTTGTCCCAGGGGAGATATGTCACTTTTTGTGCGGCAATGTAGTCCAAGTAGCGCGGTGAGGCCGGCGGCTACCGCGGCCGTCGGCTCATGTTGCGCGGCAATTGGAGTAAGGACGGCTGACAGGGCGCCGTGGTCGAGTCGTGACAGGGGAAGGCGGACTTGCAAGACGCTGGGCAGAGATTCAATCTGTGCAAAAACCGATTTTAACACGCGCACTGAGGATGAGGGAAGATCAGAGAAGAGTCACCCATTTGTTCATGGAGAGCTCAAAACTACGACCAGAAGGACGCTGTTAAAAAACAAAAGAGATTTACAGGAATGTTTTCGTGCTACCATGAGTCTGGTCGTCGATCAGCCAAAGGCGGGGGGGGCAACGGCACAGCTAATGAAGGAAACACAACCCGCCGTTCTTTCGGGAACGTCCGACAGTTCAGCGAGGTTACTGGGGTAAGCCTGGATCTACTACAAAGGTTTTCGGTAATATTAGCCGCACTATCATCATCGGGGGCGTAGGCAGGATTTCACTCGGGGGGAGGGGGCGGTGCCCCGAAAAGGGCCCTTGCGACAGCGCCAAAAGGGCCCTGATGGGTAAAAAGGGCCATGCTTGTTACAGAATCGTGTCCTCAGGGGGACCCTTCAGACCCTCAGGAGGCAGCTGTCCCTGCCCCCCTTGGCTACGCCCCTGATCATCATCATCAACAATCGAAATTGAGAAGTATCCGGCCTATGCTGTAGAGACAGCGAGGCTGTTTGTAAACGTGTACCCATGGCACAGCATGCCGGCAACTATATATAAGGTGCAAATGCACGGGGAAGATGTTACTAAGAGCAGGGGCGTCGCCACCGGGGGGGCCAGGGGGCCTGCCCCCCCCACTTTTTGGCCAAAAATATCCTGATCTCAGTCAAAATGGGAGAAAACCGGACATTCTTATAACCAGCCGCTGCAGAAGGCAACGAGGAGCCCAAATTCGAACAGTATTTGGTCCTAACGTGGAAAGTTTTTTGTCAGCGTCAGTTTGAAGTTTGGCTGCCCCCCCCCACCACTTCTTTGCCGGTGGCACGCTTATGACTGAGAGCCTAAAATTTTCCATAGGAGCATACATGGAGGAGGCCCAGGAGGCAAGGAATAGAGATCACCTTGCATACAGGCAATACAGTGACCCAAAATAGGTTTTGCGCTAGGGTGTCGAGTGGAAAATTAAGCTCGGAATGTATGGCGAGTGAGTGGAAAATTCCCCCAAAATATATGGCGGAGTAAAAAATTTCCAATTTGGGTACTCAGGTGGTAAACTCTCAGAGCCCTTGTTTGAACTGAGGGATGGATATTTCCTTTAATTTTCTCAAAGTAAATATTTTTAAATCGTCCCCAAGCAGCATTGTTTGACCATAACCATGTGAAAAATTTGGGTTAAGCAGGTAAATCTTTACCAACTGAAACCCCCTGATGCAGTCTTCAATTTTTTTATTGGTGAATTTCCACAAATGAAAAGCTTTTTGGGGGCTTCTGAGACCAACCTTCGGGGGAAAGAACTCTGGGAGCCACCAAGACTAACATTTGTGGGAGGAAGATCAACTCTTGGGGGGCTTCCCTAGACCAACTCTTGTGCCCCTCCTCTCCTCTCCCACACGACCAGCTCTAAAGGGCCCCTGAGACGAAATATCGGGGCCCCTTTAGACCAACTCTGCAGAGGGGGCCTCCGAGATCGGCAGGTGGTAAAAAATGAAAAGGGATTTTTCATGCAATACCTAGTGCCAAAATTAATTATCTAAGCATACACTGTATAGTTTTTCTGTCCGGGACAACGCCCCTCCTATACCTATACCTATAGTTATCGGAATTTTGGAGGCCACTCCTGACCTCAATTACTGCACCTCGCATACACCTATGCTAGGGCCCAGTAGAGCCTTGGTTTACACCTAACTAACCCAAACGAAACTACAAACTTTCTATCATGGCAATAAACTCTTCCAGACTCTTGCTAAAAGTTTCTTTTCTTTACCTGTCAACTCCCCTGCTTCTTTTCACATATATGCTCACCTTCATATGAATATGCTGTTTTCTATCAATATCTAATCGTCGATGCTACTTTAGCATACAATCGTCTTTGCTACTTATCTAATCGTCGGGCACCTTTCTGTGTTGTTTCTTCCTTTCGTCTACAATCAGCCAGGCGCGGCGGGTTGCGACAGCGTCAGAGCAACTACTAATTTAAATTTCTGATCGCTTTCCGCTTGCCGGTCGCATGAGCGACATAATTTGCATTTCAAAAATTGCTCTAAATTAATTTTCTAAATCCTTATAGACTAGAAAATTATACAGCTAAAAGCACACCAAGAGGAAGACTAACAATGTTTTGTCAATAACGAATATGAAACCGGCCTTTCAAAAAGCCTAAAGATGCCGCTTTTATTTAATAGATGTAAAGACGGCGATTTGGTAAGTCCACGCCGTAGACCAGCCATACAAAAAAGTGCCGATGTTTGAAGGGTAACTGGATGCATTCTTGTTGCCCAAAAAATCGTTTCATGAAAATGTAGAGTTTCAATGTATTCAAGTACCGGACACTTTCAGTTGAACTTAAATATCAGCGTATTTATGCCTAGGGTGTCGTAGGGTGTCGTGAGTGGATTTGGGTGTCACAGGGCGTGGACGGAGCAATGAAGGGCTGATATGGATAAAAATTATTTTCTTCGAAATAAATGGTCAATTTTCTACCATACAATGTAAAAAAATATGCTGCTTAGCATACAAATTTCAAGATAATTGCTTTTAACAACAAGATGACCAAAAATGGTTTTTCACTATTCTCGGTACCAAAAATACAAAAACAACTTTTGAAGGACGTAAGCCTAGAAGTCATGTGCACAGATAAACTGCTTTCCAGAAATGTATCTTTCAAAGCGGTCAGCTCATTTTTTTGGCAACACAAGGCTAGGGTGTCTAATTTTCCACTCACCAATTTTGTGAGTGGTGGAATTTAGTGGCGGTGTTCACCCATTGGAACTTTCTCCGGTGGGGTAGGGGGCACTGAGCGTCTTGCCCGCGCCAGAATTTCGATTCAGTTGCTCCACTGAAATGGGTGGATATAAGGATGCCAGGTATAATTGGCTAGAAAAATAGAAATCGCCAGATTTTCTTGCAGAAAAGCCAGAGAAGCGCATAAGAGCCGAGTTAATTTGGCGACCTCTTAGTCGATTCTGCTGCTCTCTTTTTCCAGTGGACGTTGGTAGAGGAGGTAATGGAACTGGCCTTTGTAGTAAGTGTTGCTGAGTAAAATTAAATAGTCGTAAGTATTGTTGGAAGTGAGGGGAAAATTCAGCAAAAATATATAAAAGTGAGTGGAAAATTCTGCTTGACTGGGTGTCGTTCTGCACCCAGCACCCCAGGTTTTGGGACACTGAGGCAATATCATACCAGAAAGACATCCATAGTTGACAATCACGGATCAGTACCAGTACCTGCTTATCACCAATGACCTCGTGGTAACATGATCTCCGATGATATAAAAAATCCAGAAGGCCCATGACAACGGAGGTTTCGAGCCTGGCAGTAATCCTCTTTATAAGCTGATAGTGGCACTAACCATTAATAATTCGATGGTGCGTGAGTGGGTACTTGGATGTAAGACTGCTTTAAGAACTTACCTAGACTTCAACGATAATTCTCGGGGTTAATGGATAGAAGGCTGGATAAAGGGACGCTGGATGTTAAATAGGAGAGTTACACAAAGATGCAAAAGAGGTTGCATGATTTAATGAACATTCCCTGTGAGTTTAATGTGTTGTCTGTTTCCGCATGTTTGTGCTCATTTTCTGAGAAGAGTGACGGTAATCATTCCCTGAAATCGCGCTTAACAGTATTGTGTCAATAAATGCAGCTACCGCACATGACCCGAGCAGTTTCGATATGGTTCGGTACTGGATTTAAAGATGTCAAATAGTGAAAGAATGAATTTGTGTCATTATTTATCATGTGGTACTTTATAGTTAAACCAGAGTGAAGGCTCAGCAAGACCTCTGACCTATGATGACCTTGAATATGTCGGATCGGTTTTGAAATATTACTTTTGTTTTTTTCTTACATTTTAACCGTCACTGGACCCGCCTTATCTGATTCTGCCTCATTGAGTGTCTGCAAAACTGGAAAGAACGAAATCGAATTCCGATATTTATAAACCTTGAAAAATAGTCTATCTGATATGACCTGGTGTGGAAACCCAATGTTTTGTGGCTGGAAAATGAAGTTCAGAGCAACAGCTTTCATTTGAGCACAAAAAAGTATTCTTAATCAAAGTATTTTTTTAGTTACGAGGTTTTGGCCTATTTTGAAGCCCAGTTGCCCCAGTGTGCGGTGTACTATGTCGGGTACCGCGAAATACGAACAGTTTTTTGGTAGCGTCGGGCTACGAATTTTTTAATTACACCATAGGTACATTTAAAAACATGTTTTAGCACATGTAAGAATCCTGACCACGATGATGAATAGCCTCTGAAATATGTTTGAGTATTTTGTCGATGTGTCTTATTTTAACATATTGTCTGTATCTTTGTTTTGTTCCGAAAGCAGCAGCTTGATATGAATGTGTGATGTGCGTGTTCGTTCTATTTTATAACATCGCCTGTAAATGGATATTAATACGTTGGTGATTTGAACCTAATAAACAAATAGTAATGATAAACAAATACACAGAAGTCTGCATTTCATAGTCGGCTGGCTATGTCTGATGGGTACTATTTTCGTTTTCAGACCGCTTCGACGCCGACAACTGGAACAAACAGAAGAACTCCTGCTCAAAGGTCATCGGCGAAAAGATGAAGGTAAGGTGTCGTCTTCTTTAATAATACATTTTGATATGGAACATATATCTGCGAATGGCCACGAATGTTCTGCTTCAGTCACGCCGCCGCCGAAAGCGTGCTTGAAAAATATTTGTCGGTATATATATATATATATATATATATATATATATATATATATATATATATATATATATATATATATGTATAATATCACTCTTATCTGCGCATTTTTTCTGTGATAATGACCGTAGTTTCTGGTAATGTCTGGAAACTACCCCCTCCGTCACCAGCATAGAGGCTGCTACTGCTTTCTCGCAGTCTGTCTCTGTGATAAGTGTTTCTTCAATGACTTTGTCCTTCAAATCATCCCGTGCTTTAAGCTAGGGAAAAAGCCAGTTAAAAGGCAACTTAAAATTCCTACAGGTGTTAATGACGGATATGTATTTTGAATAGGTTATCGACTTTGATCACTAAACGTATTCACTATGTTCTGTGCAATACATTTCAATACCGAATAGCCTCCGTACTCTTCCCTCGCTGAACACCCGGAAACTCGTTTGAAAATCTCGTCATTACATATTTTTGTCTTGTCTCAGGGTATCATCTGAGACCTCTCTGTTAATACTTGTGTATACGAGATCGCTAGATTAGAAGCCATCGACGAATGGAAACGGTGCTTAATGTAACACTGTTTCCGGTCTCGTCGTCGTCTGTCTGTTAGCTTACTTACTTATGGCTTTTTATTAGGCGTTCTGTTGTAGCAAGTCGATTTCTACTGTTGAGAATATTAAAGATGTGAAGATGGTACGAAGAGACTTCTATTCCAGTATTTTGCAGTACAACAGATGAACACTTACGTCGGCGAGGAGTCAACGTACACTGCGAAGTGTGAGCGTTGTTTGCCTCTCGTCGAGTCCGGGGACCCCTTAAATACTAACATCATTGTCTACGTCATAGCTGTGCACGCGCTGCACCACGTTGACGCACATACAGCAGCTTGCACCATTCACGTGATCATGCCTATTCAGAGTTTGCACTGACATCTGCACGGTTCAGGTGTAAACATTCCCTGTCGGTAGTGGCCGGAGTGAATAATGACCCGCAGGGTCTGGTACGGCTAGCGTAACTAAACATCGGTGCCTGCGTGGCTTTGCTGTATACAGTTTACATGCTTAATGACCCGCGGTGCCTGCGTGGCGTTGCACATTGCAAGTCATGTATACAGTTTACATGCTTAATGACCCGCAAGGCCTGGTACGGCGGGCGTAACTAAACATCCCTGTCATTAGTGGCCGGAGTTTGTTTAGGCATGACACGGTGCAGCTGCGTGGCGTATGGGTTTTGCAGACGCGGGACCGTGCACAGCGACGCACAGAGACGACGAGCGTTACGAGTATAAACCTAACAAATGAAACTGGCGAAAAAGCTGGGCGAAGCCGGGCGGAGCCGGGCGGAGGACTGCTACAACACCTCCCCCTAATAAAATGAGCAAAATGCCGAAGGGCAGAGTGCGCGGGCTGGAGCCTGAAGGGCGAAAGCACAACAGGGAGAGGACATAAAAGCGGATCGGCGGCCTGCAACGGCAAGCGCAAGGGGCCGGACAGAAAGCTATACACTAGGTAAACACACGATTAAATGGCGCACAGAGGACTCACCAACGGCTTGTGGTGGCCATACACTAATGAAACACACACGTACACGGAGAGTTCATAGGACACACCAACAGCTTGTGGTGAGTCGATGCGATGGTGTCGGTGGCGAGGGCTCATCGCCAGAGGCCTCACACTGGCCCGATAGACCGAGGAGCATAGCTTCTCGGTGTGAGAAGGGGGTGACTTGCGGCGGCGGGGTTCCTCGAACCGGAACCGGCGCCGGGGGGCACAACGGCCTGGGCTTGGACAGACGGGGTTGTAATGGGAGCGGAAGATGTAGACGTCGGCTGCAGCGCGCGAAGCTCCATGACTGGCTCGGGAGAGTTGGCGGTGACAGTACGTAGAGGGGAGAAACTGCGACGACCTTTGCAAGCACGACAAAGCTTGACAAGGAAGTAGAGTACCAAGATCCCAACAATAATGCAAACAAAGATTAGTAGCCATCGGGTATGGAAGGTTGAAGGGTTATCAATGACTTCCTCCAAAGGTTGGTTTTCGATGGCCGAAAAGTACTGAGGGGCGGATACACCATCAAAAGACACTGGCGGTAGCGAAGGTTTCGTGACGTTAGGAGGTGAGGGAAGCCTAGCTTCTCTCATGACTCGAGACCAAGAGGGTTTCCAAATAGGGATGTTGTCAGTTTGTAGAGTGTCGGCTGGAACAGTGGGTAAATCGAGAAGTGTCTCGCTTGCATAATACGGTGGTAGATAGAAACTATCTCCGGTGGCAGAACATTCGGGCTGAAGCGTGATTAGAGTAACTGTCCTATTGATGTGTTGCGTTGGTTGGGGAGTGGCGATGGGGCAAACAATTGTAAGTACAAATGGTTTGGCGGACACAAGTAGCCAGTGACCTTGAGAAAGGTAATGGGCCTTCGGTGATTCTTTGGTAGGTAGCAAGATAGGGTTACAGTAACGAGCGATATCGTTTTGTGATTTTCGAAACAAAGCAATCTGACAAGAGGAAGATGACATGGTAGCGTAGGCAGGTTCATGTAGTTGACAAAAGGGAAGTTGAGCTAATAAACAGTGTTGGAGACTCACTTCGTCGGGATGGATATAGAATTGGCGATTTTCCGAAATCATTAAATATTTGGGCTCGGTAGGGAGATAGCCAATAGAGACATTATGCTGAGTATGGGGGACTTCGTAGGGAAAGAAACGAAAGACATCATAAGTGTGCAAAGTATGTAAGAGGGGAATGTAAAAGAGGATATGGTAACCGTCCGGGGTGGTAATCAACTTGGCTTTAGCAATTTTGAGGTACTGGTTCACTTGTTGATATGGTAAAGCAAAGTTACTAGGCAATGCCTTCTCAATGTTACGTAGGACGCGCTTGAAGTGACGTTTGGGAAGAAGATCAGCGTGCAAGAGACCCACTCGGGCCATAGCGAGCTTTTTGGGATAGGTCTTGTAATTCAAAATGTATTTTTGAACACTGGTTTTGACTAAGTGAAGTTCTTCTGTAAGATCGGTGACGGCATAAAGAATTTGGAGCGGAGGGGCTGTGGCAATTTCGTTATACATTCTGACATAGGTTTGCCGGAGATTTTGGACATTTGTGCGTAAAAGCCTAAGTGCTTGGCGGTTTGTGCTGGTGGCAGCGGCGGTTGAGTTTAAAATATGTAATGTTCCATTGAAAGCATGAGCTAGAACCATTTCTTTGCGGTTTATTAATTCTACGTTATGGGTGAGATGTTTGACCTCAGATTCCGTGGCGGTTCCGAATAAATAGTTAAGGGCTGTTCCTATTCCGTCTATGATGCCTCGTTTGACACGAGATCTGGATTGGCTGTCATCATTAATATTTATCAGGGGACCATAAATTTGCATGAGGGATGCCTGTTCATGTACAAGCTGAGTAATGGTCTGAGCGGTAAGATTGATGCCATGTTGTAGCATGATATAATCAGTACTGTTTTCGTAAATTCTGAATTTACGTTCCATGGTCGTCTGGAGTCTTTGTATATCATTTGTCATGCCAGCTAGATGATGTAATTCTTTACGGTAAGGGACGGTACTTAAAGCGATCGTGACTGCCCATGAGCTATAGCTGGGGCACAGTTTACCCAATGGGATAAACAAATGTCCGGGGTCGTCGTCGTCGGAGATGACTGTAGTCACTGAGTTGCCGAGGAGCCAGCCAAGTAGCAACGCGGTGCACCAAAACGCCATCTTCCGCCTGGAAAGGAAGGGTGTCGTTACTTGATGTATACATAAGGTAAAGCATCAAGTATTAGCAGAGCAGCGTTTCGGAATACAACAGAAACCCAAGTTGGCGGAATGTCATCGTCCTGACAATCCAACGGAACACATGAGGTGCCATCCACATGTGCAATGTCCATGTCCATAGGGCATTGTATTTCAGTCTGGGTTCGTTGTCTTTTGTCAACGCCTGATTCCACAGGAGAAGCAGGACGTTTTGTAACCCGGGGTATGGGTTCGGAAGATGCCTGTGACAGAACTGGGACAGGTTTATTGTATTCCTGCGGTAGTTCGGGAACAGGGACCGGGGATCCAATGGTTCGGGAACGTAAGTTGTACCTATGTATAGGTCGGGGTAACGTTGGTCGAAAGGGCTTCTCACCATCCGTTAATGGTGTGAAGAGCGTCTCACCTTTTGACGTCAGTTCGGGATCCCTATACGTGTCGGATGGCACGTTCTGTTGTTGCTCTGCTCTTTGTTGATACCAATGCCTATCACTAAAAGGTAGTCGGGCGGCTCGTAGAGGCTGTTGCCTGAGGGGTTCGCTTTCCTCCCTAATGTGTGTGGGAATGCGGACCGGAGGACTTACCTTATCGAATTGTCGTTTCCATACTTCATTGGTATCGCGTCTCCGAAGGTTCTCAGAGTGCACGATTTTTGTTTTCCCATTTGCCATATTTTTGATCAAGTAATTTTCATCCGACTTTTTGTCCAATATCCGCCAATTTGGTTGCCAATGAATTGTCAGTTTACTGGAATTTCCAGGCTTTACTGTGGGATCGAAATAATAAACTGCATCACCGGGAATGAAACTTGACTTTTGCGCCTTTTTCGCAACCATGTCACTATTTCTTTCCCTTGATTCTTCCAAGTTCTGAATGACTTGTTGGTATGCTTCGTGCAATCGTTCGAACATGATTGGGACATAATCTTCCCCTTGGTATTGTTCACGAATTTTGAGAATGCCATCTACTCCTAAAATTGGATCTCGACCGTACATGATAAAGAATGGGGAGTAGTTGGTCGATTCTTGCTTACTAGTCCGATAAGCGGCAAGACATGAATCTAGTACTGTATCCCATAATTCCTGATCTTCACTGATTTTCTTTGCTATCATCTCATTCATTACTTTATGGAAGCGTTCGACTTTTCCATTACTACAGGCATGGTAGCTGGACGTATGGATACGAGCAATTCCGAGTTCTGCGGTTACTGTATCGATTACTGCATTGCAGTATTCGGTACCCTGATCACTAATAATCAGACGAGGACAGCCATGTCGGGGAATGAATTCTTCAAGGAGTAGTTTGGCAATTGTATTAGCCGCTTTATTTGGGATGGCAAAGGCTTCTGGCCATCCGCTGAAATGGTCTACTATGGTACAAACATATTGATTTCCTAAACTTGATATAGGGTAGGGACCACATGTATCAATACCAACGATGTCCATTGGATATCGAGGCATTGACATTTCCATGAGGGGTCGACGTTCTTTTCGGAGTTTCTTACAATTGCAGATTTCGCACGTCAAAACATAGTTCTTGATCTCTTTTAGCATGTTCGGCCAGAAGTATGACTTTTGGATTTTGTCCGTTGTTTTTTCTATGCCGAGGTGGCCTCCAAAGTAACCATCGTGCAGTTGCTGCAATACTAATTTACGGCATACTTGCGGCAGTACCAACTGTAAACGAGTATGAGGTCTGGTTTTTGTTCCAGCGCTGACATGATACAGAATTCCATCTTGCAAGCAATATTTATCAAATTGAGTGTTCCCAGCCGGATTGTTTGCGTCTAGCGCCTCGATAATGACTTTGAGTTCCTCGTCTGAGCGTTGCAGCTCTGGAAGCGTAGTGGGGTCAAAATGCTGGAAATCAATTTGACTTTTGTCCTGACTCTGCTGAGTATCATGTACAGTGGTGATATCCACTGCGTGCAATTCTCCTTTCCAGTCCATATGTTCATTGTCTGGCAAATCCTTGGCAATCGCAGTATTGTGTAATCTAGAAAGAGTGTCTGCGGTTACATTTTTGGGACCACTTATGTATTCTATGTTACATCCAAATTCACCCAACATGATGGCCCATCTTTGTATTCGTGGGTTCTTCATTTCGCTAGTAAAGAGATGTTTAAGTGGTTTGTGGTCTGTAAAAACAGTAAGCTGGGTTCCTAGCACAATGGGTCGTAGTTTCTGTAAACTATAAATAATAGCGAACGCTTCGCGTTCAATTGTTGGCCATTTTTGTTGTGCTACTGTAAATTGATGAGATACATACTGGATTACTTTCTTTTCTCCTTCGATTTCCTGCATCAATACTGCACCTAGAGCGTATTGGGACGCATCTGTATACAATTGAAAAGGAACCGAAATATCAGGGAAAGCTAGTATGGGTGCTTTTACGAGGCAATGTTTGAGCGTTTCGAAGGCTTCTTGCGCTCCTTTTGTCCATTTGAATTTTGCATGCTTTCTGGTGAGAGCTGTCAATGGTCTTGCAATTTTGCTGAACTCGGGCACGTATTTGCGATAGTAGGACGTCATGCCCAGATAACTACGTACTTCTCTTACTGTGGCAGGGGCTCTCATTCCCTCTACGACTTTGACCTTTTCTGGATCGACTGAGATACCTTCATTTGAAATGACGTGTCCGAGGTAGTTCAAGTTTTCTTTCAGAAAGTCACATTTTGAAATTTTGAGCTTGAGGTTCGCCTGACGGAGGCGATCAAACACTGTTTCGAGATGCTCGAGGTGTTCTTCAAAGGTGTTACTGAAGACGATGATATCGTCTATGAATGCCAGAGCAAATTGTCTTACATCACCCAAGACCTTATTCATGAGATTTTGGAAGTAGGAGGGGGCACTACAGAGCCCGAAAGGCATGACCTCCATCTGGAACAATTGATCACCTGTACTGAAGGCCGTTTTCTCTTTGTCCTCCTCTCGGATTGGTACTTGCCAAAATCCTGATTTTAAGTCAAGACAGCTTCTAAATTTTGATTTTCCAAGAGAGTAGAAGATGTCTTCAGTTGAAGGAATGCTAGGGGCAGGCATGATTGTAACAGCATTGATTTTTCGAAAGTCAATACAAACTCGTTTTGATCCATCTTTCTTTGGCACGATGATAACAGGTGACAACCAAGGAGAGTTACTCCGTTTGATGATTCCTGCGTCTAACATTTCTTTTATGTGATCATCCATGAGAGCACGATGAGCTAACGGAAGCCTGTACGGTTTTTGCTTGATGGGTGGATGATTCTGTGTGTCAATACTTATTTCCATTGCATTGGTTACTGTGAGTTCCTTATCTTTGAGCACGAACACATCTAAATTTTGTGTCAAGGTTTCTTGTAGTTGACTTTTTACAGGTTCCGGTACGTGATCTAATCGAAAAGCTGCCAGTTTTTCCTCTATTGTTGAGTGCTCAGGTTCTTTTGAGTCAATCGCTGAAATATCTACTTCTTTTTGTTCTGTGTACGATACAGCAGTCCCAAGTACCTGTCCTTTTTTGAATGTCACAAATCGTCCTGTTTCATTCACTATAATCCATGGAATATGCTTGTTTTTAGATACTTTCACTAAAGCATTTGGTAGTAGAAGTCCTGGTTCATTCTCAAAACAAGGGGAAGACGGGAGCTGAGTGACTTCGAATTGTTCACCCGGTGATTTTCTTTTTGTTACTGAACATTTGATTTGCACATCTGATCGTGGATGGACATGAACGGTTTCTGATAGACGAACAAGATGAACTGTTGAGGGATTTGTGTCTGTCTTTTCCTTTAACGGGAACACAGCTTTTCCGATAGTGAGTGTTTTATGGTCAAAGTCTAGATGAGCTTTGCGGAGAGTCAAGAAATCCATTCCCAGTATCATATCTTTGCCTAGTTCTTGCACAACAATGAAAGGATGATACATTCGAACTTTGCCAAGAGTTACGCGAAGTTGGACCTGTTTGATGACTTTGAGATGATGTCCAGATACAGATTTCAAAGTGATATGCTGCTCATTTTGAACAGGCCGAATGAGTTTTTGATCACATAGGTCTAAAAAGGTTTCATCTATAATAGAAAGTTGGGATCCGGTGTCAACTAAGGTTCTAAATTGATTGGTTCCAATAGCTATGTCAATATATGGACATTCAGTGTTGATATCGGAAATAACTATCTCTTGTGTGGTGTGAGGCCTTTCTAGTTTTCCGACTGCATCGGATGATGTGGATGATTTGGCGGGGGATTTGCTTGTAGCCAGGCTAACCTTTTTCTGCATTTTCGCTGTATATGTCCTACGACGTGACAGTAGCTACATATAGGGGGTACCCGTATCAGTAAACTGATGTTGCCTCTCTGGCACTGGTCCAGACTTACCTGTTGGCTGATACTGTTGGCGTGGTACCTCGGCGTAGCGAAACCGCTGGGGATGAGGCGGTCCGTGGGGTTGTGGTGCCGATCTAGACGGGTTGGGTTTACCTCGTCCGTTCTGCTGAGCTTGGGAGGGACCTTGTGGCCTGGATGGGGGACCTCGGTTAGGGTGTGTTGGCTCCTGTGGAGGACGGGCAGTCGTAAATCGTTGGCCGTTCATGGTAGATTGCACTATGGATAGCACCTCATTTGCTATGTCGCGCGTTAGATCTGCCTGGATCGCGCTAATGTCCATGGGCTCGTCTTGGGACACGTTGGGGTCTCTGAGGGTGCCTTTTTGGTCGATGATTTTGTTCTTTCTTTGAGTATCCAAAGCGATCTGGAAAGCAAAGGCGAGAGACTGAGGTTCCGTTTGGATCAATTTGGCTCGAATTCGTTGGTCACGCATCCCGTCGATAAAGAATCTGATCAGTTGATCTCGTATCATGGCAGGGAGGTCGTCAGTGTCGTTGCCATAGGCATTGTACACACAGGTGGCACATCGGTTGCTATAATCTTCGAGGGCTTCGGTCCGATGTTGCGTGATATGGCCTAGTTGGGTCCGTAAAGTATTGACATCCTTGAGCTTGTTGTACTCGGCTAGCATTTGACTTCTGAACCAAGGCCATGTTTTTTGTTCGCGAGGAATGTCTTTGGTGACTTTGTAATAGAATCTTTCAGCTGCTCCTGTGAGGAGCTGAGAGGCGGCGACCATGGTTATTTCTTCGTTATTATCACAATTTTGATACACCCTATCGATTTGCGTGATCCAAGGTGTCAGGTCTTTGGCTGTCAGTCCGTCAAAGGGTTTCTGTTTTAGCAATTGGTTGCAGGCACGTTGGCTGTACAGGATTTGGCGGCCTATTTCCATTAGGGGGTGTGTGATAGGTTCATCTTGAGGGAGAGGCGGTAACTGGGCATGAGCATAAGGCTCCATTTTGTTCTAGGGAACGTATTTACCTTTTTGTGAGTCCGTGAAGGGTTCTGGCGATGAGCGACACCGGTTACCAGTCTTCTTTGTCCGGGTCCGGAAGGTACAGGGGTGGTCCGCAGCGAGTGTAGCAGCTGAAGTCCTGTGCTTCCTCCTGGGGGGCTGACTCTGGAGTGGGGGAAGTCACAATTACGGTCCCTGGTACTGAAGCGGGTACTGAAGAACAAGAATGCTTCTTGTAGAGGGCGAGTAGTCGCTGGGCTCTGCTCCGACGAACTTCGGCAGGTGTAGCACCCTCGAAGTATGACTGAATGTCTCTGGTAGAGGCAGCGGTAGTCGGTCCGGAAGTCGCAGTGGTAGTCGGCCTTGATGAAGTGATGACTTCGAAAGAGGAGGTGTCGGAACACGGAGATACGAGAGGTGGAGGGGAAGTGGCAGCTGGTCTTACTGGGACGTCGGCAATGGCGGGGGTAGCAGGTGTAGTAGGTGGTGCGGAAGGAGGAGATGAGTAGACAGTGGTTGTAGGAGCAGTCACAGTGCAGGGATGGGGTTTCGTACGTTCAAGCGTGATGAAGTGGTGTTGCAGACAGCTGGTGATGCCCTTTATCAGTTGATTTGAGCCGCAACACCGATAAAGGCAAAGGGTGCAAGCGCAACGATGGAATCCGTGGGTTGATGTGGTGACTAGATTGCAGTTGCAGAGATGGCAAAATCCGCAAGTCGTGCAGCAGAATTTCCTGGGAGAAAAATGACACTCGCAGCTGTGGGTACAGTTTTCTCTATCGTTGAGCCACTTCAGATGTTGGCTGCACAGCCGTTGACGAGTAATGTTAGAAGGGGCTTCTAGGCGGACGGTGCGTAAGATCTGATCCCAGCAGAGACAGCTTCCGTGGATGAGTTCGTCCAAGGTGGTTGGCTCTACTTGGCAGGTGACGGTGTGCAGAGGCAGTAGTGGGATTTCCAATGATGATCGAATGCGGCTGGATTCCAACACCGGAAGTTGACTTGGAGTAGCAGCAGGAGCAGCAGAAGAAGTGGCAGAATGAGCGTCTTGAGTAGTCTGCATTTAGTAGTGGTAGGACCTCGCTGTGGTTTGAATCCGGGTCACGGCACCAATGTAGCAAGTCGATTTCTACTGTTGAGAATATTAAAGATGTGAAGATGGTACGAAGAGACTTCTATTCCAGTATTTTGCAGTACAACAGATGAACACTTACGTCGGCGAGGAGTCAACGTACACTGCGAAGTGTGAGCGTTGTCTGCCTCTCGTCGAGTCCGGGGGACCCCTTAAATACTAACATCATTGTCTACGTCATAGCTGTGCACGCGCTGCACCACGTTGACGCACATACAGCAGCTTGCACCATTCACGTGATCATGCCTATTCAGAGTTTGCACTGACATCTGCACGGTTCAGGTGTAAACATTCCCTGTCGGTAGTGGCCGGAGTGAATAATGACCCGCAGGGTCTGGTACGGCTAGCGTAACTAAACATCGGTGCCTGCGTGGCTTTGCTGTATACAGTTTACATGCTTAATGACCCGCGGTGCCTGCGTGGCGTTGCACATTGCAAGTCATGTATACAGTTTACATGCTTAATGACCCGCAAGGCCTGGTACGGCGGGCGTAACTAAACATCCCTGTCATTAGTGGCCGGAGTTTGTTTAGGCATGACACGGTGCAGCTGCGTGGCGTATGGGTTTTGCAGACGCGGGACCGTGCACAGCGACGCACAGAGACGACGAGCGTTACGAGTATAAACCTAACAAATGAAACTGGCGAAAAAGCTGGGCGAAGCCGGGCGGAGCCGGGCGGAGGACTGCTACACTGTGCATAGCACCTTTGCCCGCCTCTAAAGGAGTGTGTGGGAGAATTTTAGAATTTTGCGTGAGTGTAAGCTACGTTAGTCTGTTAAAGCAATGGGAGTTATTTCAAGTAATGGGTTGCCAGATGTTTTTAGCTTGCGAATGGACGGTCGTGGCAATGGCATAGCCATGCCAAGGGAGGTCTTTTAATAAATTTAGACCCGCAGAGTGCGAAGGTTATCTCTGTGGTTGAAGACCTTAAATTTAGAATTTGGAATTTAGAATTTAGGATTTTGTGTGTCAGCTACAGATGTCCGCTTGTCTACGTTACTCGAAATCCTCCGTTAAATCAATAATTTTCATGTTTTAGAAACTGCGCTAAACACCTGGCCAGGGTGCCGCGAATTTACCCTGCAATCCGGAGGTGAGGTTGCAGCTTCACTCTCCGGCTGGGCAGCCGCCGCGCAGAGGAAAAGAAGTGTGAGAGGACAATTAGATTGTTAGTAAGAGTATGAGTGTGGTTAGCATAGAGCCGCAGTGAAAGGTATCACTGCGGTGAAGAAATATAACCTATTTAACCTAACCTGATTTCAAAGCTAGCCTAACATAACCTATCCTTAGCCTACGATATACCATTTAAAGGTAAAACAACTATTGCTAAAATTTTGCAGTGGGTCATCTATGACATGAATGGTTAATTTGAAAATAGGCAAGTCCTACTTTGGGGTGCACCATACACCCTCCATCATATATACTGGGAGGGGTGATTTATAGAAACTTCTCTAGCCCAGAGTCCTTTAGAAATGTAAAAGTTTTTCGAGTAGCTCAGGATGGTCGTTACCGAGCAGAGTTTTTAGGTCTACAGGGATGTTTTGGATTCGGCAGTAATCTAGCATGGGTTGCCGATGGGTATTGTGCTGGGGACAATCGATGAGAATGTGATAGGGATTCTCCATTGCGTCGCAGGTACCACAGGTACCCGCGTTCTAATAGGCATTTAATTTTGTGTGTCCATTTCTGAGTCTGGTTAGAATAACCTCGCGCCGGCGACTCTTTTGGTTGGAACTGGGCCAGTAGCCGATGTTAGGCTTGATATAGAATAGGTGGGCGCTGTGGTTTGTGGTCCAGTTATTTTGAATTTGCTTCCGGATACTGTCCTGGAGGAGAGCTTTGCTATCATCTCCAGACCACATTAAGGGTGCGATCTCTCTAAGTTCTAGGGACTTTTTTGCCTGCTCATCGGCCTTTTCATTCCCCTTGAATTTTGCAGTGGCCCGGGATCCAAAGAAAAGAGACATCAGGGGTATCATCGATACCTTTCTGAATATCTGCTATAACGTGGTGGCTGGGGTTGACTACGTTACTGACGGCCTGCAGGACAGATTTAGAGTCTGAACAGATGACGGCTGAGTTGATATTTTGGGTTCTGATTATGGATAATGCATCTAGGATGGCAACAGCCTCGGCTGTGAAGATAGAGCAGTTGTCCGGAAGTCTTCTGTAGGCAAATATTTTGCCCCCAGATGCCGAGGCCTACTTTTTCGCCTATTTTGGAGCCGTCTGTAAATATAAAAGTCTTGTCCGCGTTACAAGATCGGAACTCTAGGAATTTCTGGGGAACTTCTTCCTCTGAGAAGTCCGTTTTACGGGAAGTGAAAAGAAATTCAACTTTGGGCTCTTTCCGAGTCCAGAAGCGGGAGAGTGGGGGTTTGCCTATTGTTGCTGGCAGTGCAAGATTAAGGCTTTCCAGGGTTTTCGCTACTCTGTGCTTAAATGGGGGCCACTTCTGTAGAGTGGCTTTATTTGCTCGTCTGGGATGGGCAAAACATCGTTTTGCCGGGTGATTTTCGGTGGATTGGACCTTAATGTAGTAAGAAATAAGCTGGGCGTCGCGTCTTGTCTGCAGTGGGCATAGCCCGCTATCAGTTAGCAGGCTGGTGATGGGGGATTCTGAGAGCGCGCCTGTGGCTGCCCGGATACTGGCATTTTGGACTCGCTCTAGCTTTAGTTTATTGGTCTTGTTCGTCGAGTCAAAAACGAACGAATTATATTCGAGAATGGACCGTATCAGGGACTTGTAGAGCATAAGCAGGGTCTTTCGAACCCCGCCATACTCTGTGCCGCCGAGCATGCGGAGAATGTTGACTCGCTTTTGACAGCTAGAGACGACTTTGGTGGTATGCTCATTGAAACTCAATCGGGAATCTAGGGTGACGCCCAAGAATTTGAAGCTATTGGTACATTCAATAGGTTTACCCGAGATTTGGAGCCGTGGAGGGGTCGTGTCTGGAATGCGCTCTGGCAAAGACAACGACTGATGATTTTTCCGCCGAGAGTGATAGACCCATTAAACTACACCAATTATCGATGTCGTTTAAGCTATCCTGCAACTGCGTAGTTGCATGTTGAAATTCTGGTTCATTATACCGCCTGGTATCGATTGCAGTGGATTTCCAAATGGCGACATCGTCCGCCAAAAGGGAGTAATTTATTTCAGGCGGTAGCTTTTTGGCGAAGAGATCATTGATCATTACTAGAAAGAGGGTGGGGGACAGAACGCTACCCTGGGGTGTGCCTTGGTCTTGGGTTGCCAGGTAGGAGAATGTGGTGCCACAACGGACTTTAAAATTTTGGTCCTTGAGGAAGTTTTCAATGAATTTTGCAAGGTGGCCAGGAATTCCTAGCTTGCTTAATTTAAACAAAAGGGCGTCTTTTTGTACGCGATCGAACGCCGATTTAATGTCTAAGAATGCAGCTATTGTTACTTGCTTTTTGTAAAAGCCATTCTGGATGTCACTGACTAGTTTCACCAAATTGTCAGTGGTGGCTCGCCCGCGCCGGAAGCCTGATTGCATAGCATCAAGTTTCTTTTCGAGGATCTCGTGAAGTCTAACGTTTACCATGCGCTCGACAAGCTTGCTAGCACAGGTAGTAAGCGAAATTGGGCGATATCCTTTTGGGTCTGTTTTTTCTTTGCCAGGTTTTGGAAGGGGAATGACAATACTCTCTCGCCACGATGTGGGGAAAGAGTCGCTAAGAAACATGTTGTTAATGGCCGAAAGCAGGTACTTTAGTGCTGTTTGGCTGAGGTGCCTGAAGAAAGAGTAGTGAATTTCGTCAGGGCCCACTGCAGTGTTTCCACACTTGCTAATGGCGTCTGTCTGTTAGCTCTGTTAGCGTGTGTCTATTCGACAAGGTGATTTACTGAGACACCGAGGAGCACCACAGTTGTAGTATTGGAACATCGTGTGTTTCGTAAAACAAACTTTCTGCCGAGGCAGGTGTTTTGAGTCCCGTTTCTTGGGTTGACAGTGGTTAGTCGGTTTGAAGGTATTGCCTGTCTTCCAAAAGTATTTCGACGGGACCGTGATCGTGATTAAAAAGATATGCACTAGATAGCGGTAGCACGCTGTAGTTTGGAGAAAGGCCTGTCACAGTTCATTAAACGATCTGCTTGGTATGTTCAAATGTTTCCCAACCAGTTTGAGCTGTGTTTAGTGACTTACTGTACCCGACTTATTAATCAGAAGCTACATGACGAAATTTGTGATCTCTTTTAGTGCCACTCCGGGGCACACTTGCCCAACTACAGGAAATATTGGCGTGGTTGTCTGAAGGGAATGTGTCACCTTGGTGCTTAATTTCCAGACTGTGGTGGTTTTAGGGGCAATTCACGTTGAAAATAATGGATTTGGCCCTATTTCGGCTGAACATGGCTAATAAGTCTAATATTTCGTTTTTCCTCTGTTAGCAATAACAAGTCACGAAATTAGTGTGACGTCAAAGCGGCGTATGAGCTGCTAGCACTTTGTAGCAGGATCAAGCTGCTTGATCTGTGCCAAAAATAAAAGCAGATACAAAATGAATCGCTTTTAACTAAAAGAGATTACCATTAGAAAGTAAAGTGATATTTATCAATTTCTTCTATTTTTTCTTGATATATCAAACATTTCACGTCTCAAACTAGTCAATAAAGCAAGTTATACACATTTACAATCGGCAGTACCGCAGTAGCCTGGTCCGGATTTAGGTTTTTTCTTCAGAAAGTAATGGATCGTTGTTCATTAGATGCATTTTTTGATGCTGATAACGATGCGCTCATCGAAATGCAATTTTCAAAAACTTTTGGTGGCCCACTCGAGTTGCAGTTTTTTCATTTTGCCCAATTTTCCACTTTTTGGCTCACCATCAACCCATATTACGAACGAGGTGCAACAAATTGCACTGGGTTAGTAGTTTGGTTCATTGGTGTCCCATTCGTTTTGTTTTTGTTGTTATAACTTGCACACATAACGGTTATTTTTTGCTTATCATATCCGCTTTTAGTTGAGTTTGCACTGGCTCTCCATAGATGGCGCTAGCGGCGTGACATGGTAAGTGAATACTGATTTCCTCGGGGACCGGGAATGTGAACAGCAACGTGAAAGGTGAGAAACAATTGCGAATTGGATTGTATAAACGCACTTAAAGAGCTGTTTTCAAGCAGCACTGAAGATGTTAACACTGTTTCTCAGGTATTTTAAGCATGCCATGTCCAAATATGCTGCTGCTGCTAAAGTCCCGACCATAACCCTTTACAAATAGACGCAGGAACCGTGGGGTCTGTGGTGGTGGCTGTTGCACCCAACTTTCAGAGTGTGGCAGCAGCTCTAACCCCGCCCCCCAGTTTGAGCCGATTCTGGAACTTCTCTATTAACATTTAAGTGATATGCCTAATCACCCCCGGCCATACCAACGTGGAAGCCCCTTCCTCCAACTTACACCTTTCCTCCGACTAAAATAGTCTCTCCACCTATGCCTTCACCGACTGAATTCTTCCGTATTTGCGCCAAAAGACTCTGCAGCAACCCTACTTTGACTGAAGTGCGAGGGTATCAGCATTGGTCACCAGGTTTTAAGGACTGAAGGAAACATGTTGTATGAAATCACAAAAAGAGCTTTCCAACGTTTCCGCACCTTGCACTAGCTGCATTGTATAATAATCTATAATCATATGATAATCGATAATCATCGGCGTAATCTAAGTGCTTACGTTATCTTTTCCTTTCAGTTCTCTGATCGAAATTGAAAATAGAGGGACGGTTATATCCGCAAGAAATAAAGGAGTCTTACCGTGAGTTTTGTATATCATAGGGCGCCTTCTTATGACAAGAAATGAACTCATGGAGGAGCGGAGCAAAGATGAGTGTCATATTCCTATGGAAGAATGGAAGAACAGGGGTAACAGCAGGGGTTATGGATGTGTGTGCCAGCGTATCACTCCATACACGTGCAAATCAGGCTATACTGAAGGAACTGAAAGGGCTTTGGAAAGAAAGAGTACAAAAGAAGCATGCAAACAAGTTTGGCAAGCGAGCTGCTATACCAACTGCTGCGATGGATTCGCTGTTTGATACCAGCAGCCGAGAACTTGAGCCTGGACTGGCAGAAGACAGTGTTTCTGGCCGACCAGCCAGTGCCAGACGTCTTCAGACAGACAGCCTCGATCGGAAACCACAGCACGATGGCAGGGAGAGCTCAGCGAGCGGGTCGAGCAGTCAGAGAGGAGCAGCCATCACCTCCCCGGTCAACAGGCGACGGCCGAGACAGCAAACACGCCTGTGGAAACTGGTGTTTCAGGTAACGCTATCATCTGCTAAGCTATAATGACTCGGTAATCCCGATCAAAGGGATATTATCTGTGTATGAGCAATGCTATTTTAAAACCAGTCTGCTCATCAATTCTAACAAAACACCCACAGGCTATATGTATATATATTTTCAAAACACTGTCCAAGTCGTTCACTGTCAATAGCTCATAAACCATAAGACATGGCACGTATTGCTTGTCCTTCTCTTATCCTTCCTTACGGTTCCATAACTCATAAAACATAAAAATGGTAGGCATTACTTGTCGTTCTTCTACGGCCTGTCCTTCCTTGTGGTTTGTGAGTTATGAACTGAGAACGACTTGGGCAGTGTTTAAAAATATATAAATATATAGCTTGTGGGTGTTCTGATAGGATTTATGAGCAGACTGGTTTCTGATAAATTTTTGTTCATACATGCATTGTTCATACACAGATAATATCCCTTTGATCAGAATTACCAAGTCATTATAGCTTAGCAGATGATAGCGCTACCTGAAACACCAGTTTCCACAGGCGTGTTTGCTGTCTCGGCCGTCGCCTGTTGACTCGGGGAGGTGACGGCTGCTCCTCTTATGACTGCTCGACCCGCTCGCTGAGCTCTCCTCTGCCATCGCGCTGTGGTTTCCTGATCGAGGCTGCCTGTCTGAATACGTCTGGCACTTGGCTGGTCGGCCAGATACACTGTCTTCTACTAGTTCAGGCTCACGTTCTCGGATGCTGATATCAATCAGCGAATCCATCGCAGCAGTTGATGTAGCAGCTCGCTTGCCAAACCTGTTTACATGCTTCTTTTTGTCTCTTTTCTTTCTAAAGCCCTCTTAGTTCCTTCAGCACGGCCTGTTTTGCACGTGTAGGCAGTGATACGCTTGCACATACATCCATAATCTCAGCCGTTACCCTGTTATTGATACTTTCATAAGAATATGCCACTCATCTTTGCTCTGCTCCTCCATGAGTCTAATTCTTGTCATAACAAGGTGCCCTATGACATACCAACTCACAGTCAGGCTCTTTTGTTTTTGCAAATATTACCGTCCGTCCATGTTGAATTTTGTTCAGAGGAAATATAAAACTGCAAGGAGAACATAACGTAGAAGTTGGATTATGCCGGTATGTGAATTATTCAATGGAACTAGTGCAAGATGTCTAGTCGTTGGAAGTCGTTGGAAATTTTAGGATTTCATACAACATATTTTCTTCGGTCCTTAAAATCTGGTGACCAATGTCATGTTTGTAATAAAATGTTTGCGTAATGCCAAACCGGTCGATTTTTTCTGCTGGACCACAACGTTAAAAATTATCAATCCTATTCGTATATGTAAAACATATAATTCTCCTCTGGGCCACAACGACTTCTAAATATGTCAGAGGAGACTGGGCTAGACGTCACTAGCCTCAAAACTGATGCCCTCTCTCTTCAGTCAAAGTAGGGTTACTGCAGTCTTTTTGGCGCAAATACGGAAGAATTCAGTCCGTGAAGGCATAGGCGGAGAGACTATTTTAGTTGGAGGAAAGGTGAAAGTTGGAGGAACGGACTTCCGCGTTGGTATGGCCGGGGGTGATTAGGCATATCACTTAAATGTTAATAGAGAAACTGGGGGAGGGGTTGGAGCTGCTGCCACACTCTGAAAGTTGGGTGCAACAGCCACCACCACAGCCCCCATGGTTCCTGCGTCTATTGATAAAGGGTTATGGTCGGGACTTCAGCAGCAGCAGCATATGTGGACATGGCATGCTTAAAATACCTGAGAAACAGTGTTAACAACTTCAGTGCTGCTTGAAAACAGCTCTTTAAGTGCGTTTATACAATCCAATTCGTAATTGTTTCTCACCTTTCACGTTGCTGTTCACATTCCCGGTCCCCGAGGAAATCAGTATTCACTTACCATGTCACGCCGCTAGCTCCATCTATGGAGAGCCAGTGCAAACTCAACTAAAAGCGGAGATAATAAGCAAAAATAACCGTTATGTGTGCAAGTTATAACAACAAAAACAAAGCGAATGGAACACCAATGAACCAAACTACCAACCCAGTGCAATTTTTGCACCTCGTTGGTAGTGAGGGTTGATGGTGAGCCAAAAAGTGGAAAATTGGGCAAAATGAAAAATCTTCAACTCGAGTGGGCCACCAAGAGTTTTTTGAAAATTGCATTTCTGATGAGTGCATCGTAATCAGCACCAAAAAATGCATCTAATGAACAACGATCCGTTACTTTCTGAAGCAAAAACCTAAATCCGGACCAGGCTAGTACCGCAGTCATGTGTTTAACTCGTGGGTTTTAAAATGTCCAAGCACGCCGCACACGCAGCGGGGCTTGAGCATCACGTCACTTTCCTTAGACCGCCTCATGCCACGTGACCAGGCGGGGGAGGACGGGGTCGGTAGAGGGTGAGTTTTGACCTTTTTTCTCCGCGAACGGTGAGTTCTGTGGCAAATGAAATTACAATTAAGTGGTTTCTTGGCATATTTATATTATGGCTATCTCAGTCCAAAACCCATTATTAAGGCGCCACATTCCCTTCAAATATTCTTCTACTCAGCCAGATGGGACACGAAAGGCGGTCTCCCGCAATGGAGATTGAGCCCACTTTGATCTATGCTATCTCAATCGGGATGCAGACAATGAAACCACTGAGCCCCGTGGCCCCGAGTATAGTCAAGCGGGCAACTGGGCATGTGTTTCAGTCACCATCGTGTTTGTATTGACGAAGTTGGCCCGTGCGAATCCTCCATAGCCGGCCGCTGTGGAAGTGGACTGACTGCAGCGTTCCTACCGGGCTGGAGTCGGGTTTGGTACATACCTGTTACGGCAGTGTCGCTGAAGGTCACACCCCGGGCGATGAGTCGATGCCAGCGGTCCGACCACCTTGAGTCATAGTGGTGGGCTCCACCGTGGAGTCTGCGCAGCGAGACGCTGGGCTTCAGGTGGGGGAGAAGTGAGTCTGGCGAGGAAATGGGATTGACGCTAGAGACGCGCTGCGAGCGTCACCCAAATGTCGCGGCAGAGAACAGCGCGTGAGAACCAGACTCGGCTGCGTGCTCTGTAGGGATTACCAAACAGGACCCGGGGCCAGTCGCCCGTCCGCTTCCAGCCGCACCGCATCACGAGTGCATAGCTTGTTTCCGCTTTTGCCTCGGCCTCCCCCGGTTGGCAGCGAGGAGGGGTCAGCAGCGGGGTAGGAAAGGTACACTGACCTGGGAGTAGAGTGTATATTGGGGTATTCTCGTGTAACAATAAAACCGCTGGCTAGTGAGTGCCTTTGACACTGCTATGTTGGGCTGACTCTAGTCTTGCAGCCCTTATTTTGGCATTTGAAAACACATTGGTGGGTTTGTGTTGGGCGAGTTATTATCTGTACGATATATTTGATGTTGTGCTTACTTTGGTAATTGGAATGAATAGCTCCCTCTTTTAGTACAGTTTGACTCCCGGTACCGGAGAACTCTCTCACACCACACCGGTTAGCGGTGTGTGAAGTCAGTGGCGGACCTAGCAGGTCGGTTTGGAGGGAGGCAAACCAAAGTCGAAAGCAAAAAATAACGTCAGGGGTGAAAAATATGGGCTCAATATACTTTTTTCCTATACAAGGCCCAATATTTACACTGAACGTAAAGGGAGATACGCGAAAAGATTATGATTGTGGTGTCTTGCTATTTGAAAAATCCTGATTACGAAACTATCAATTATTTTTGTATCTTCGGCAAAATTTTGGGAGGTCACTCACTTATTATCGAAATAAGGTAACAGTTCCGATAAAATGTCGAAACCTTCGCCCAACACTTACTTTTCGAAAACTATTTAAAGTTGAAAAGTATTGTTTTTTTGTAATAAAAAATGTATGTTCTCCTGTATTTGTATTTGAATTAATTTAACCCTTGCCCCACCGGGGGCCATCGATGGCCCCCCCTAAGGTTTTTCCGGGATAGCAGAAAAACGACGAGGCGCAGCACCGCGGTTGAGGGCTCTACCTCTTATTGCATCATTTTCCCATCATTCCTGAAATTTTTACCCCGGGTCACCCAAGGTCAGGTCACCAGACGAGGTCAACCAAGGTCACCTCACTTCAACTTTAGAGCTCTGTAAGAGCTACATTTCAAAGTCGATCGATTTGAAACTTCCTACACTTCATGACCCCTCCAGGGCCTACAAGGTGTATATCCGGGATTTTTCGATTTCGTGCCCTGAGGTCAGGTCACGAGGCGACCTCTCCCATTGGAAAAGTATGAGGAAAACCTGTTTCATGATATAAAAGCCACAAAAATGATTGCAAATACTCAGACTGCTCAGAACAGCGTTTTTGGACACCCTTTCACGGATCCCAGGGGTCATATGTACCCTTTGACTTTTTCAAGGTCATCCAAAGGTCACCAGAGGTCAAAAACAGTATTTTGACAATAACTTTTGACCTAATTAAGCTAGAGCGGTGAAAGAAACATCATCGTGTTTGTCTTGTCACTGGCTTTCATTTGATATACGGCAAGGTCACTTTTTGACCTTTCGTGACCTCAGGTCATATTAGGTCACGAGGTGACCTCTGGAGGTCAAACCACTGGCGGGAGGTCTTTACGTTCCACATAGCGGAAAAATTACTCGCAATTTCCTATCAAATGTACTTTACCAGGCCTCAATAGCTCTAATGACATAAGAGTTATGACCAGTTTGCTTAATCATTGCATATTTGAGTGAAAATAGCCGATCTTGACCTAATTTGACCTCTGGAGGTCAAACCATTGACCTGAGCACTAAAACATGTGAAGTAATTTCTTCTGAATTCACGCGAGCTTTCTATTGCACTTTGCAGATTTGCGCTAAAGCCCATATTTTCGGAGTTAGAGGGAAGGTCATCGATGGCCCCCCGGTGGGGCGAAGGTGGCGCCGGACCCCCGGTGGGGCGCGGGTTAACAAAGCCTCTAAAAATACAAAATGAATTAGTTTGCCCTAGAAACGGAAAAACATAGTTACTCAAGTCTTCAGCCGTTTCGTACCTCGGGTCTTGAGTCATTTTCTGCTTCAGCCCCAGGCTGACAAAACTTTTGCGTCAGATAGGTCACGTGACCCCGGTTTGAGAATTCCTAGGTATCTGATTGGTTAATTGTGATTTCTTTTAAGCCCTATATGTCTGTTTCAAAAGAGTTTTGAAATGTTGTTTTTCTAAATTGTTTTTTTCTGTAGTAGTCCAAAGTTCTACATCACTGTTTAGGATAGATATGACCTAATTCTTAGAAATTGATAGCCTTAGCCGTGTGTACGTCATATACACCGATATGAGGTGTACCGGTAAAGTCGTCTAGAAATGTTGACTTTGAGAGCAATTTTAAGGCATTTGCAGGCCGAATTCGCAAAAATGAGAATAGGACTTCTGAAACAACTTTTTGTGACCTTTTGATCTAGCCAATACATTTTTTGTTTCGCGTATCTCCCTTTAAATGGTTCTGTTGCAAGTTGAGAGTTGAAACACCAAAAGATTGCTTATAAACTAAAAAGTAGTCTGGGAAAAAGGAAGTTGATCGCTTTGTTTGGAGGGGGAGTAAAAACATGGATTTTCTCCCGAGCTTTTCCGTTTTGGAGGGCAAATGCCTTTTTTCCTCCCCTGGATCCGCCACTGTGTGAAATGAAGCGGTGAGGCGGTTTCAGTGTCGGCGGGGGTTGCCGGACTGACGGTACGCCTCCTGCCGGCAGAAGGCGGCCGCGGCCGGCAAGGCTGCACAGGCGTCTCAGGTACGAACCCCACCCACCCTCCACGCGACTATGGGCACAGCTGCCTTGGTCTGTGGGCTGGAGTCTGGTGCATTGTTGTCGTAGATGCCCGGATATTTACGAAATCTTGTTTATTTTGCTCACTGTTAAACTGCAGAGGTACTGATATCAAGCTAATCTAATGGTCTGGACGATCTATTATTTCAATAGGAGCCCGTTTTGGATGGTGCTGTTAGGATGGTTTGGGCCGGTGTTCCGTGTCAGGCGGCGCGCTTGTGTACGATGCCCGGCGGCGGTGTCCGGTGCTGACGCGCTCGTGCCGTGCAGCGGCCGCCAGCTTCCGCGCCGCCGCCGCTGCCGGACCTAGCCGCCCTCGACCGCCACCTCCACCATTACTCCTACATCGGCGGTCACCGGCTGTCGGCTGCCGACCGCCGGCTGCGGCCGCTGGTGGCGCTGCCTTCGCCGCCAGGGGCGCTGCCAGCGTTGCGTCGCTGGTGCTGCCACCTGGACGTGCTGGCAGGGGAGGTCGCTCCAGAGGAGGCGGCTCCAGATTCTGAACTTCTGCAGCGACTGGGACTGGGCCACCTGCAGGTGGGGATATCTCTGATTACGTGATACGCTATTAAACAGGGGATTAATATTGGAGCTGAAACAGCGAACTACAGGCACTCGTAAACCGTTTTGTCCTGCGTGCATAAATCAGCTGCATGCTTTCACTGCACTTACCTTTCTTCTACCACCCCGCCTCCCCCTTCGCGAGTTCATTAGAAAATATACAACATGGATTCGGTTTTGTTCTGGAGGCATTAGAGTAATCAATTTTCCATCACTGCACTTTAACTGCTATTCTCAAGGAACATTATTTTGCACACTCTAAACAATTTCGATATATATATATATATATATATATATATATATATATATATATATATATATATATATATATATATATATATATACACATACATTACTAAAAACACTAGTTTGCTCATACTCAAACGTGTCGGTTTATTTTAAACCGTCATCAGTGAGATTATGTCGCAATTGTTCGTAAAGCTGGCACAAGAACTGACAAGAACAGACAGCAAGCATGGCAAACATTTTGAAAATTAACCAAGTTTTACAGCGTGAAATAAACAACAGTACCACCCCCACAAAAAAGAAACACGAAAACATAAATGGCAAATCGACGTAATCAGGATAAATTGATGAATGAGGCTACTGAAACTACATATTAACAGACGAGAGTAATTAATAGGTCCTTGCATCAAAGTACAAATCACACCAAACACCAACACAGTCATGCTACCAGCGCTGTACAACCCTCCAACTGGGCAACTCATACCCACATATGTAACCCATACCGCTTGTTTATCCCTCCCGGTTTTTGAAGCGTCCCCATCAAACCTATCCATCTTTTTCCCTCTCCCTACGATGAAACTGTGTATTTCCCCACACCCTTTCCAGACCCACTACCCTCATATCATCTATGGTGTGTCCCTGTGACAAGAAATGTGTCCTAACCAGGAGTCGGAGGGTTAGACGCCCTTATTGATGACAGGTGGTTCTGAACTCTGGTATACAATTTATTCCCCGTCTCTCCTACATAACATGCCTTGTCACACTTTCGGCACCAAATTCCGTAGACAACATTGTAGCTCCTGCACCAATTGATGTATCATGCCACATCGAACCTCCGTTTTCCTGTATCTCCCCTTCGCCCTAGGGGAGGGGGAGCAATGTTTTGCAAATCACACAATGTTTCCTACAGTCCTCCCTTTCCTGAAATCTTCCCCCGTCTATCTTTTCCTGAAATCTTCCCCATATATATATATATATATATATATATATATATATATATATATATATATATATATATATATATATATATATATATATATATATGAATAGTTACAGTTGCCTTCTATTGCAACATCCAGTTGAATTGACGAGAAATTGCTGCACAGAATCGAGGATGGCATAGTACTCCAAATAGAAGAGGAAGGATTTCGAGTACTGTAGCCTTCTCACTCTCATCGGCACAGTTCTAGGCGCTGTCTTATTATTAAAGCTCCATAATCTGATTAATTTTTAAGTCTATGAAGACACTCTGCCTTGACTCATTTCACCACCCGTGACTGTGCCGATACTGAGCTGCGCTGCTCGTCACACTTCCATATAATGACTCGACTCTCTTCTGCCTCATGGCGGTGGAGTGCGCACCAGACTCAAATGCCAGTCGACGGTTCGGGAGTTGAACATCTCCACTTGTACAAACTACCTACGTGTAGCTGAAAATCACAGAGCAAAGTGTACTGGTACGGCCTGCCCTACGTTCCACTCTTCGGCTCATACCACCGGGTGAGGGTGATTGGGCTTGACCTTGACCAGGTCGGTCGGGCATAGACTGAGCTCGGGTGTTACCAATGACTCGGTTGCAACAGTTGCAACCGAGAACAGTTGTCTTCTCTGGAACATTGCTGTCCGTGGGAGAAACGAAGACGAAAAGCTCAAATATATATATATGTTCATGTTTCCAGGAAGTTCTCCATCATTGGCTCTGTCACCGCCAAGGTACACGAATGTATTTTTCTTGGCTCGGTGGGCTTGTGAGGCTTGGTTGCGACAACCATCGTCCAGAAGAAGGGTTGACGCAGGTCCGTTTTCGAGATTGTCAGTAGGTTGTTTTAAATTATGTCTTTAAAGGATTGAACGTCATTTGAAATTCTGTAAAAATCATAGTGCTTGTTCTGTTTTATTTACAAATTTTCCTTCCTGAGCGTTATGTCTTTGATGGGAACAATTCTGCCTTCATCGCACAATGTCTTCATCAGTAAAAATGTCCTCAGGGCTTGGAAACCATATGGATGGTAGTATGCCATAAACCTACCAGCCTTGAATCATTGGGGACTGTATTAAAGCTCTCTGAGCTTTATGTCTGCGATTCAATTTGACAGGCCTTCGTGACCTCTGAGAACAACAATGTTTCTGTGACTCCAGCTTGGGCCACCCATTGTTCGAGAACCACTTCTGTACGTAATGTTCAATGAATTTGTGTAAAAACAAACAACTTTCTATCACGGCAACAATTGGGTTAGTTTAACACGCGCATTGGAGGAGGGCCTCGGAGGCCCCCACCTGTTTTTTTCAAGGTGGCTGGAGAACTGCTCTTAGCCGAAAAACGATACTTTGCCACATTTAACAGAATTCAATAGTGCGTCAATTGGTGAAGTTGTTTTTTTGAAAATCGGTAGATTTATTTTTACTCACAGCTTTCAAAGTCAGACCTGCATTTTGAGATCGCCGTAATCGTGCGTTCGGACCAGTTAGCTTGCATTGTAGACCGAGTGGTGAAATCATAACGCCATATAACCGGGATTATATGTCAAGGTCATCTCAAATGAATTTCAAGGTCAAGGTCACAGGTCAAGGTCGTATCTGCACTTTCAAGGTCACTGTCCACAGTGCTTCCGGTCAAATGGCTTACCCGGTCTGACGTATATTATGTTATTACGTCATCGATAAGGTACCCCAATACAAAGGTCAAGGTCATAGGTCATTGGGAAAGGTCAATCTTCATTTCCCGCCAAACAGTGGGTGTAGGGTTAGTCAAAGTGTACATTGTACGTAGTATACCATATTGTGACCTTAAAGGTCAATGACCTTGACCCTAAAATTGTAGGGAAGGCTCTTTGAGACCTTGTATATGACCCTGGTCCGCCTTTAGCTTATTCCCGCCATTTTCCCGCATAATCATGGCATTTACCAATCGGTCCCCAGCATAGCAAAGATTTGACCTTTATGACCTCGTTCGACCTTTAAGATCTTGACCTATGTCAATGAAAATTGGTCATGATGTAGATCACCACAGCCCCCACCCACCTCCCAAATAGCGTATTTCTACACCTCTTAGTTTCCGAGATCTTAGGGAGGCCTAACAGCCCCCTCTCCCGTGCGCGTTAGTGCCAGACCCCTCTCCAGTGCAGGTGTTAAAGTGCAGCAGGAGAGCAATAGAAATAACAAAAACTGGGCAGGACGATTTTCTGCTGCTGATACCAGGGGGGATGTTGGTGGTATAGGGATAATTGGTCCCTGGCCCGCTTTGGTCACACTTTGGAGACGCTCTCATAATCGGCGCGGCAAGCTCTGAAGCTTTGTCCCGGCTGCGTCTTATGCGTCACGCCATCACGAGCCGCCCTCATCTGCCACTGTTGGCGGCTATGATGACCCTTATGGACCGCTGAATTCCAGAGTTTCTGAACGCCTCACTGACAGGGCTGGACGTTCGAGTAGAAATACAGGGGGAGTCTTTGGAGAACACCCACTCCGTACTGAGACTGGCAAAATTAAAGAAACATCGACAACTAATCGGGGTTAATATGGTTTGGGGGAAGGTCATTCCCTCTCTGATCCCGCACAGGTTACCTTAAGCTTATACGGTGTCACCATTTCTCACCCTGTTGGGAGGCATTTGGTGGATCAGATCGACCTATTGAGAGGTTCCGCCGGGATTTGAACCTTGGGGCTGTGCCTCAGGAGCTTTTGAGGCTGTGCACTAAGTCACCCATCCCCCTTAGGTTCTGGTATGGGGGGCTTAGCAACAGAGGTGGGACTAGATCAAATGATTTGGGAGCCAGCGGCAAAGGGACAAAGTCTTGAAAATCTAGTTTGCGCTAGCTTGATAAAGGTGACATTTAGAGGTCTCGCCTTGGATCCACCTCCGATTAGCTGAGGGCGAGCACCATTATGCTGTCTAAAGCATCAACTGCTGGGCATTTTCCTCCTCTTAGATCTGGCCCCGGACTGGTATTGCAGCTTACCGGGAGCTTGAGATGCTCTGTGATAATAACTTCAGCAAGGTCCGGAGCCGCTAAGTGAGCTTTGTTGCTGTTCCAGAAATATCTGCGGTGTACAACATGTGTGATAACCAACTTCAGTGGTGGTGGATTTGAAGTGTCTGACGGTGTGCATGGGGTCCGATCTGGAAAACTGTCTTCGGTAGAAAATGTTCTGTTGAAGAGGAAAATCGGATCGATCAAGTCGGACACTTAAGGTGATACTCTATTGTTCTGTGTTCTGGTCGATCATACAACATTTCCGACTGCAATTTGATTGATGCAGAGATTAGAGAGAAAACAAGCCGGAACAATTGCGTACAAGCTTTTCTACAGAGATTCTCATTCGAAAGTGTATGCCACTACCGCCTGTGAAATTTGGCCGTCTCTCTGCTGCTCTGTAACTCTCGCCGTCTGCCAGAAGTATGCTGCGTATTCTGCTCTGCTCTCTGATGATACCGGCCACGGCCGCCCAGTGGGATCTCGGCCTTGTCATCGGGTTCAGAAGAAAGGTACCACGGCGTCCCCTGTCGTCGCAGTATACAACAGTCACCGTAACAGGCCCGGGTGAAACAGTGACGCAGACGGTGACCACCACCTTCTCTTGTTTAAGTGTGATTAACAGGACGCAGTTGAAGGTGTACCAAGCCACACAGACTAAGATCATAAGCAGAGAAAACACGGAGTTTAAGATGGTGACTGTTACGTCAACAGTCTCGGCTCAGACCACCAGGGTAGTTGGGTACACACAGGTGGTGCCGGGGAAGACAGTGCGTATCACCCGCACTCAGGAGGTGAGCAAGACTCAGTTGGTGACTTCGCAACCCCCCGGTCAACACCAAGCTTCAGACTGAATATGTGTTTCGGACCGTCACCATCACCAACACCGTTCCTGGCAGGACTCTGGCTGAGATTTCCTCGTTCTTACAGACGAGCATCTTGAGAGTGACCCAGACCGTTACGAAGACGGCTGTGGTGACTTTCCAGAGCGTTTTTCCCACCACCGTCACCAGAACCGTGCCCTTGACAGTTGTGACCACTGTTGTGAACACCAGGACTACCACCGTGACCTCGACTGTGCCGAAGACTGTGTTCAGCACCAAGACCAGCATGGTCACCCAGCCGGTGTACGTGAAGCAGACCAGGACGGAGCTGAAGACGGTGACGGCCCCGGATGTCGTCCGCTCGGCGGTGCAGAAGCTGACCACTACAGTGACGGAGCCGGCAGGCGCCGACATGGTTGTCACCGTTACCCGGCCCTTGTACACGACTGTCACCTCCGCCGTCACCAGCACCAGGCCTCTGACCCAGGTGGTCACCAAGACTGACTACGAGTGTCTGGGCTACAACTACCGTACACCCTCCAACCCAGTGTTCATCTAGACTCCATATCCAGACATTTATAATCACAGTTCTGGCCATACTTAACAATAAAAATGCATATATTATCACCGTTAACAAGCGCAAATTAAGCAGCAGTATCAACACGAGAAGAGGCACTACAGTGGACCCGACTGGCGCGGCACATATAGCACAACGCCTACAGGAGCCCTTGGCGGACAGGGGCCGTGTGAACCCGATGCCCCGTCTTAGCACGCCCGTTTTCTCCGCCCCGGTCGTCGAGAACAAAAGACAGATCTGAGTTTGCCGCCGGTGGCGTTGCCTTCGCCGTCAGGGGCGCTGCCAGCGTTAAGTCGCTGGTGCTGCCACCTGGACGCGCTGGCGGGGGTGGGCGCTCCAGAGGAGGCGACGTCAGATTCCGAACTTCTGCAGTGGCTGGGACTGAGCCACCTGCAGGTGTGGAGATATCTGATTACGTGATACGCTATTAAACAGGGGATTAATTTCGAACCTGAAGCATATAATTACAGACACGCGTAAACTGTTTTGTCCTACTTGCATAAATGAGCTGCATGCTTTCAGTTGGCTGTACTTTTGCCATTTGTTGGCAGTGGAAGCTTTGGTTGCGACGCGGGTGTCTCGTCAGTTGCCGGCGTTCTGAACACGTCAGTGGCGTGTTCAGAATTTCTGAATTTGCCACTTATGTAATTCATGGAATTGCCTCATTTATACAAGTCAGAATTTCTTGGGTGGAGAAAACGGGCGTGCTAAGACGGGGCATCGGGTTCGCACGGCCCCTGTCCGCCAAGGGCTCCTGTAGGCCTTGTTCTATATGTGCCGCGCCAGTCGGGTCCACTGTAGTGCCGCTTTTCGCTTCTCATGTTGAGTCTGCTGTTTAATTTACGCTTGTTAACGGTGTTAATATACGCATTCTATATGTATGATATATGCCTATATGCATATATTCAAACAGTGATATATCATCAAAACTAGCATGGGGGTTATTCTTTCCCTGATCCCGAACATATGAGCCTATTTATACACCTAAAGTGTAGTTGTGGCACCCAGTGATTCCACAACCACTGCAGTAATCTGCTTGTCTTCTGCGCATAGATAGAGAAACGGCGGGGAGTCTGGTCATTGATCATTGTTGGGGTATAACGACTCGCCAACTGCCAACCTTATACGCCGTCGCCAACTCTCAACCTGTTGGGAGGGATTTGGCGATTAACACGCGCATTGACGGGGGGCGGGTACCCGCCCCCCTCGGGGTTTTCGGAGACAGCATAAAAACAGCGGCGCGTAGCGCCACCGTACTTGGCATACCTTTTCCCTCATCATTGGTCAAGTGACCTGACCTCAAAAAAGTTTAAGATAGCATAAGTTGGAACAGGGTAAACTTATCCGATTGAAACTCATATCACATAATGGCCCCACCGAGTTCTCTAAAATATGTTCCGGTATTTTCGATATCGATGACCTAAGGTCAGGTACGACCTCACCATTGGAAATTCATGGAAAACATGGTTTTAACTGAATAACTTAGTAAACAAATAGAGATAGAGCAGTTATTTTAACTGAATTAGATTTGTGTCATCATTACAGTTCTAATAATATGCATTTTGCCCAATTTGACCTTGACCTGACCTCAGGTCAGGTCAAATTCTTGATTTGACCCAGTAAGGTTATATTATATATCATTCGATTCGGCTTGCTGCGAGAATTCATATGGTTTAAATCGTTTTGCTCTATCTTCACTTGTTCAGATGTAATGGCCGAAAAAATGTAATTTACATGTTAACCCTATGACGGCAGGTTTTGACCTCTAGTGACCTTAAATGTGACCCGACAAAAAATGGTTCAAATATTTTCGATGGAGAAGTGGATGGGCTATGCAACGCCGTTTAGCGTTTTTCACTACCTAGCGCGGTTCCCGAGATCTTAGGGGGGAAGGCGGTACCCGCCCCCTGTCAAGGCGAAGGTGGCTCAGACCCCCGTCAATGCGCGTGTTAAATCGACTTATTCAAAGGCTATGCCGGGATTCGAACCTGAGTGTGGCTTAGGAGATTTTGAGGCTACCCACTAAGCCTGCCATCCTCCAGAGGGTCTGGTATGGCGGGTTTAGCAACAGAGGTGGATCCAGATGAAATGATTTGTGAGTCAGCAGGAGAGGCGCAAAATCATCAAAAACCTATTTTGCGCCAACTTGTTAAAGGTGACATTTAGAGGTCTCGCATTGGATTCACCGCTGGCTAGCTGGGTGTGAGCACCATTCTTTTGTCCAAAGCATTAGCTGCTGGTTTTTTTTTACTTCTCAGTTCCGGCCTCTGACTGGTATTGCAGCCCACTGGGGGCTTGAGGTGCACTGTGATAATTACTTTGGCAAGACCCGGAGATGCCAGGTGAGCTTTGCGGTTGTTTCAGAGAAGTTCAGTGTGGAACATGTGCGGGAGTTGACTACAGCGGTTGTGCAGTGAAAGTGACTCTGAATGCGTAAACGCAGTTTAATCTAGACAATTTCCAATATAAAATATTCTGTTGACGAGAAATCTTACGAGAACCAAGCTTGACACCGATGGCAATGAAACAGATATTACAAGTCTCGATCATACAACCTTTCGGTCTGCAATCAAATGAATGAGACAGAGCGAGAAAGAAAACAAGCCGGAACAGTTTCATACCGCTTTGAGGAGTTTTTCAAGCTTTTCTACAGAGATTCTCATTCGAAAGTGTTTTGCCACTACCGCCAGTGAAGATTTGGCCGTCTCTCTGCTGCTCTGCAACTTTCGCTCTCTGCCAGCAGTATGCTGCGTATTCTGCTCTTCTCTCTGGTGATACCGGCCACGGTCGCCCAGTGGGCCTCTGGCCTTGTCCCCGCGTTCACACGAACATCGAAACCAAAATATGTAACCCTCACCGTAACGGGTCCGGGTAAAACGGTGACGCAGACGGTGACCACCACTTTCTTCAGCACAAGCGTGATTGACAGGACGCAGTCGAAGGTGTACGAAGCCACGCAGACTAAGATAATAAGCAGAGAAAACACGGAGTTTAAGACGGTGACTGTTACGTCAACAGTCTCGGCTCAGACCACCAGGGTAGTTGGGTACACACAGGAGGTGCCGGGGAAGACAGTGCGTATCACCCGCACTCAGGAGGTGAGCAAGACTCAGTTGGTGACTTCGCAGCCTCCGGTCAACACCAAGCTTCAGACTGAATATGTTTATCGGACCGTCACCATCACCAACACTGTTCCTGGCAGGACTCTGGCCGAGATTTCCTCGTTCTTACAGACGAGCATCTTGAGAGTGACCCAGACCGTTACGAAGACGGCTGTGGTGACTTTCCAGAGCGTTTTTCCCACCACCGTCACCAGAACCGTGCCCTTGACAGTTGTGACCACTATTGTGAACACCAGGACTACCACCGTGACCTCGACTGTGCCGAAGACTGTGTTCAGCACCAAGACCAGCATGGTCACCCAGCCGGTGTACGTGAAGCAGACCAGGACGGAGCTGAAGACGGTGACGGCCCCGGATGTCGTCCGCTCGGCGGTGCAGAAGCTGACCACTACAGTGACGGAGCCGGCAGGTGCCGACGTGGTTGTCACCGTTACCCGGCCCTTGTACACGACTGTCACCTCCGCCGTCACCAGCACCAGGCCTCAGACCCAGGTGGTCACCAAGACTGACTACGACTGTCTGGGCTACAACTACCGTACACCCTCCAACCCAGTGTTCATCTAGACTCCATATCCAGACCTTTATACGCGCAGATCTGGCCATACTTGACTGTAGGAATGCATATATTAGCGCGTTAACAAACGCAAATATAACAGCAGACTCAACATGAGAAGCGGCGCTACAGAAGACTCGACTGGTACTTCACATATAGAGCAAGGCCTACAGCAGCCCTTTGCGGACAGGGGCTGTGTGAACCCGAGCATCTTAACACGCCTTTTTTCTCCGCCCCAGTCGTCGAGAATTATAGTCAGGTTTGAGGTTGTCACGCCATTGCCAGTGCAGTCCGACACAAGGTGCTACCTTGCGAAAAAAGGGCCAGCCTCTTAATACTTCTAGACGAACCTATTATGCTTGGTTTATTATGCTGGTAGCCTATTGATTTGTAATTTTTTGGGTAGAAGACTGCCTGCAATGTTGCATGGCTGGAGAACGGCATAACCAGGCGGTGCTTACGGATAAAATGACTCAGTTACTGTCTGCGTGTAATTCTAATGCTGCTTTTTCTGTATTGTCGTTCGCTTGCATGCATCTCGATAATTTTTTCCACGATATATTTAACTGAATCTAATGAATACTAATACAATAGAAAGCCAAAGAAAGTAATTTTCTTCAATATTGCACGAAAGGCGACTTCTATAACAAGTAACGGCATGATTCGTACACTTTATCCAGAATGTAAGACGATATGTCGTTTTCAGGCGATAGTCTCCATTGAGGGTCTTACGGGAAACTTTTCTTTCTCGTAGGGAAACTATTCTGGTAGGGCTGAAATATCAGTAAACATGCTCAAATTAATGGATGTCCTCGTTTAAGGTCTCAGAAAACGGGAATATGTGTTGACGTAAACACTAACTTAACACCCGCACCGGTGGGCTTTCGACGCACCTTTCTCCTCGTGGGGGGAAGGGGGTGGGGTTAAACATACCCCTTGATCTCGGCTCATATGCGCGATACCGGAAAAAGGCGAAGGCTGTTGAAGAGTCCATACATATTAATGAAGAAACTATGTCTTATCACTTTTTGGCTCAGGTCAATATTGAGGCTCTTACAGGTCAAAGAAGGTGGCATGTTATAGATGAGTTTCTGGGCTCTAGAGATTGACAGAGTTGAGTTAAAATCGATTTTTAGCCGCCGTTCGCTTCCTCTTGTTACTGGAAATTGAATGATGTTTGATATGGCTATACTATGTCAAAACATAAAAATAACGGGGCTTATGGTCAGGTTAAGGTCACCATTTAGCCAACATAGTTGATATGCATATCAATCAATTTGCAATAATAATGCAAACGCGATGGAATCAAAATAGAAGTTTTATCATCATTTTTCTGCGAAGCTATCGAATATGATCTGAAGACGTGCGTAAGTTGTCTCAGATGACCTCTGAGAGGTCACGAGTTCAAACTTGCAACATGAAATTCGAAAGAGGCCGAGGATACTACAATTTGGAGAATAGGAAGATATTATAAACTATATATAGAGAAATAAGTTTTTTTCTGCCAATTTCCGTTTTCCCCATGCATATCCAAGCGAGAGGTTGTGCTCCGTACCTGACACTAGGCCATTGATATGAAAAATTCCGGAATTTTTTTAGTTCTCGATGGGCCCATTATTGAAAAGATTCACCCTGTTCTTACTTATGATATCTTATTTTTTAAGTGAGGTCACTTGACCTGCATTAGTGACCTGACCTGAGATAACCCAACCTTAAAACTTAGTTGCAGAAATAATCAAGTATAAGGTGTGCCAAGTACGGTGGCGCTTCGCGGCGCCGTTTTTTGAGCCGCCGAAAAACCCAACCGGGGATGTTCAAACACTCCCTCTCAATCGGGGCGAGGGTTAAAAGCTGTGGTGGTCAATTGGCTGAAATGTAAGGGGAATGGACCACTTTGTCGAAATTCTAAAAGGATATTTTACTGACAAGAGAGCTCTGAAAATAAGGAAACAACATTTTTCACGTTTTCATACGCTAAAAACAGAAACATATTATCTTTTCTAACAATATGCGACGTCATCAAAATAACACTTTTAACTGTCAGTGAAATTCCAAACTTTGCTCAAAGATTTACTGTAACAACCCATTTATAGTTTTGTTCGCATGATAATTATCGCATGCAGGGATCTTCAAATTTATGGTGAAATAATAGCAGGACCAGCAACCCATTATCCCCTGAGGATGTTCCCTCTGATCAGCATCATATTTGTTCACTGGCGATGGCAATCGCACTCTTGGTCCGTCCGTCCGTTCTCAGTCATGTTAAGCACTGGTGCAAAAACTGAACGCCATGTGGCGTTACGGTGACCGTGTTTATGCAGTGTGGAAAGATAATGCATATGCCTGATATGGAGAAACAATTTCAGGGTTTGATTTTAAATAAAGAATTGCTACTTGTTTTCACAAGTGCGGGGAGGGAGAATGTGATGTGTATTGCGGCCATTTGCCGCATTTCGGCCCAATGATGATATGCAATGGACGACTACTTGCCCGAAGTTTTGGGTCGACTGGCGGGTTGCATGCTGGTTCACTCGCTAGCACGGTATTTTCAGCGAGTGGGCGAGGACTAAGGCTTACGACCAATCAGATTACTGCAACCATATGGAAGGTGTTCACTCCGGGTTTGAAATAAGGCAATAAACCTCTTTACTTTGAATTTTAAAGCTGGCTGAAATTTTATACCGAAAGCTTTGGATGAAAATAAATATGCCAAGGGTGGTTTTTCAACACCCTCTACAAAATTACTATCTCAGTTCAAAACCCACAATGCAAGTGGGATACTCCCTTTAAATGTTGCTCTCTTTTTCAGTTATATGCGGATCCGTGGGGGCGGGCCCTCTCCCTCCTGATCGACCCTGGGCGCCTCCTGAAATGGGCACGGTGCGTCCCCGAAAGGTTGATGGCGCCCCCTGAAGTATCGCCTTCCATCCCCTCCCCTTTCCCCCAAGGATGCGAAAATCGGCGCCCGCCGATAGGATTTTGCGCTCACCTGATACGTTTTGCCGATCATAAGTGGCGCCCCTGGTCCGGATGGCGCCCCCACATTGACAATCCTGAATCCGTCTATGCGTACAGGACCAAAACCAGTAGGGAAACCTAGTTTACTCACCTTTCAAGGTACTGACTGTGTACAAATATTTACCTTTAATCTTAAGTGTAGCTAAGTTAGATGAGCAAGCTGATTCGGAACCGTTAGCCCATAATTCAGCTCTTATAATTATGTTGTGGTCTACTTCAGCCTCGAACCAGACTGTAAAACACCACCAATGCTTCCATTCTGTTTTTTGGCCGCAGATGCGCTTGAGACATTTTACCGCACGCTCGTTTTTGGTCAAGGGTACAACATACATCAAACGCATCTGCGATGCTAACAAGCCCATGAGCGGAATAACCCGGCTTTAATCTAATCTCTCCCGTGTCATGGTTATTGAATTGTTTCAAGAACAGAATGCAAATGTATTTAACACGCGCATTGACGGGGGTTGAGCCACCTTTGCTTTGACGGGAGGGGCTGGTACCTGCCCCTCCCCCTAAGATCTTGAGAACCACGCTAGGTAGTTAAAAACGTTAGACGGCGTTCGGTAGCCTATCCACTTCTCCATCAAAAATATTTGACGCATTTTTGTCATGTCACATTTAAGGTCACTAGAGGTCAAAACGTGCCGTCCTAGGGATAACATGTAAATGAAGGCTTTCGGTCATTACATCTGTACAAGTAAATATAGAACAATATAATTTAGGCCATTAGAATCCTCGCAGCAAGCCGAATCGAATGGTATATGATATGTACCATTAATAAATACATAGATTTATTGCTTGGTCAAATCAAGGATTTGACCTGACCTGAGGTCAGGTCAAGGTCAAAGTGGTTAAAATGCATATCATTAGAACTAAAAAGACAAGGAAAATATAATGGAGTCGAAATAAACGTTACATCACCATCCGTTACTAAGTTATTCTGTTAAAACCATTTTCTGATGTATTTCGAATAGAGAGGTCATGACTCGCACCTGACCTTGGGTCATCGATATAAAAATACCTGAACATATTTTAGAGAACTCGATGGACCCATTATGTGATATGAGTTTCAATCGGATAAGTTCACCCTGTTCCGACTTATGCTATCTTAATTCTTTTCTTTAAGTCAAGTCACTTGACCTGTACTGGTGACATGACCGGAGATGACGTAAGATTAAAATTTGGATAAAAGTTGTAAAACTGTTAAGAGTTAAGGTGTGGCAAGTAGGGCGGCGTGTCGCCCTACGCGCCGCCGTTTTTATGCTATCCGAAATACTCAAGGGGGCGTGTACCCGCCCCCGTCAATGCGCGTGTTGATGTCCGAGCCTTCTGACACAATGCGCCAGCGCTAACGGGCCCGGGTTCCGCCTGGGTGGAAGAGGGGATAGGACTGATAGACGCGAGGGCCCAGGTCAGGAGTCAGGATCATATCTATCTCACGTGATACTTTGGGCTGAAATCAGCTCGGTCACAGAAGGGTGTTACTTGTACCCGCTGTCTTACGACCGCTGCATGGCCTCGCCAGGACGGCTGGGAGGAGAGGAGAGCGGCGGTGGGTCTGGTGTTAAAGATTGCAGCAGAGGCGGATCCAAGGTCAAAGGATTTGAGAGGCCGAGCGAATGGAAAAGAATATGAAAAGCTTAGAGCTAGTTTAGGCAAACTTGAAGAGCCTGGCATTTAGGGGCTGCCGCTCGGGTGCGTGCCTGTCCATCCTAGAATGAGGATCATGGCATTGTCCAAAGCATTAACTGCTGGGCCTTATTTTTTTAGCTCAAATCCGGTTTTGAACTGGTATTGCAGCGTACCTTGAGCTTGAGTGCACTGTGGTGTTAGCCTCGGCAAAACGAAGATACCGGGCGAGTTTTTTCCAGTCCCAGGGAATTTGACAGCCTACAGCATGTGCGCGAATCAACTTCAGCGGTGACGGAGTTGATGTGATTCTGAAGGTGTACGCGTAGTCTAGTCTGGAAAGTCTTCTTTACTGGAAAATGCTCTGTTGATGAGAAAACTGCAAGGATCAAGTTGGACATCGAAGGCAATATACAACTGGGATTTCAACTAGTCGATTGTATGAATTTCTCGTCTGCATTTAAATAAAGAACTGCAACGGAGAGAGCAAGATAGTTACTGTTCTGAAGAGTTGTTCAGCCCTCTTCAAATATTTTCAATTGGGAGTGTATGCTATCACCACCAGTGAAGATTTGGTCGTCTCTGCTGCTCTGTAACTCTCGCTGTCTGCCAGCAGTATGCTGCGTATTCTGCTCTGCTCTCTGATGATACCGGCCACGGCCGCCCAGTGGAGTCTCGGCCTTGACGTCGGGTTCGAACCACTATTTGCACCTCCATCAGACGGCCTCATATGCGTAGGATGTTACGTGACTTCCACCGTCACGCAGAACCTGACGTCAACGAGGCCATCAACCTTGACCCAAGTCAGCTTCAGCACAGTGACTGACATTCTCACTGCTACAAAGGTCGAGCCATCTGTTCGGTTGATCACATCCACGGAGGAGGTTCGCAGCAATGTCGTTAATATGATAGTCAGCCCCTTGGTCACTTTCATCAGTATTAACAGGACGGTGACGACTCCGGGTGAAACGGTGACGCAGACGGTGACCACCACCTTCTCTTGTTTAAGTGTGATTGACAGGACGCAGTTGAAGGTGTACGAAGTCACGCAGACTAAGATTATAAGCAGAGAAAACACGGAGTTTAAGACGGTGACTGTTACGTCAACAGTCTCGGCTCAGACCACCAGGGCAGTTGGGTACACACAGGAGGTGCCGGGGAAGACAGTGCGTATCACCCGCACTCAGGAGGTGAGCAAGACTCAGTTGGTGACTTCGCAACCCCCGGTCAACACCAAGCTTCAGACTGAATATGTGTTTCGGACCGTCACCATCACCAACACCGTTCCTGGCAGGACTCTGGCCGAGATTTCCTCGTTCTTACAGACGAGCGTCTTGAGAGTGACCCAGACTGTTACAAAAACGGCTGTGGTGACTTTCCAGAGCGTTTTTCCTACCACCATCACCAGAACCGTGCCCTTGACAGTTGTGACCACTGTTGTGAACACCAGGACTACCACCGTGACCCCGATTGTGCCGAAAGATGTCTTCAGCACCAAGACCAGCATGGTCACCAAACCGGCGTACGTGAAGCAGACCAGGACGGAGCTAAAGACGGTGACGGCCCCGGATGTCGTTCCGCTCGGCGGTGCAGAAGCTGACCACTACGGTGACGGAGCCGGCAGGTGCCGACGTGGTCGTCACCGTCACCCAGCCCGGGTACACCACCATCACCAAAGTCATCACCAGTACCAAGCCTCAGACCCAGGTGGTCACCAAGACTGAATACGACTGTCTGGGCTACAACTACCGTACACCCTCCAACCCAGTGTTCATCTAGACTCCCAATCCAAACCTTTATACTCGCAGATCTGGCCATACTTGACTGTAGGAATGCATATATAAACGCAAATTTAACAGCAGACTCAACATGAGAAGCGGCACTACAGAAGACTCGACTGGTACTTCACATATAGAGCAAGGCCTACAGCAGCCCTTTGCGGACAGGGGCTGTGTGAACCCGAACATCTTAACACTCCTTTTTTCTCCGCCCCAGTCGTCGAGAATTATAGTTAGGTCTGAGGTTGTCACGCCATCGCCAGTGCAGTCCGACACAAGGTGCTACCTTGCGAAAAAAGGGCCAGCCTGTTAATACTTCTAGACGATAGGGCTGAAATATCAATAAACATGCTCAAATTAATGGATGTCCTCGTTTAAGGTATCAGAAAACGGGAATATGTTTTGACGTAAACACTAACTTAACACCCGCACCGGTGGGCTTTCGACGCACCTTTCTCCTCGTGGGGGAAGGGGGTGGGGTTAAACATACACCTTGATCTTGGCTCATATGTGCGATACCAGAAAAAGGCGAAGGCTGTTGAAGGGTCCATACATATTAATGAAGAAACTACGTCTGTCACTTTTTGGCTCAGGTCAATATTGAGGCTCTGACAGGTTAAAGAAGGTGGCATGTTATAGATGAATTTCTGGGCTCTAGAGTTTGACAGAGTTGAGTTAGAATCGATTTTTAGTCGCTGTTCGCTTCCTCTTGTTACTGCAAATTGAATGATGTTTGATATGGCTTTAGTATGTCAAAACATAAAAATGACGGGGCTTATGGTCAGGTCAAGGTCACCATTTAGCTAGCATAGTTGATAAGCATATCAATCGATTTGCAATTATAATACAAACGCGATGGAATCAAAATAGAAGTTTTATCATCATTTCCTGCGAAGCTATTGAATATGATCTGAAGACATGCGTAAGTTGTCTCAGATGACCTCTGAGAGGTCACGAGTTCAAACTTGCAACATGAACTTCGAAAGAGGCCGAGGATACTACGATTTGGAGAATATGAAGATATTATAAGCTATAAATGGAGAAATGAGAATTTTTTCTGCCAATTTCCGCTTTCCCCATGCATATCCAAGCGAGAGGTTGTGCTCCGTACCTGACACTAGGCCATTGATATGAAAAATTCCGGATTTTTTTTTGTTCTCGATGGGCCCATTATTGAAAAGATTAACCCTGTTCTTACTTATGATATCTTATTTTTTTAAGTGAGGTCGCTTGACCTGCATTAGTGACCTGACCTGAGATAACCCAACCTTAAAACTTAGTTGCAGAAATAATCAAGTATAAGGTGTGCCAAGTACGGTGGCGCTTCGCGGCGCCGTTTTTTGTGCCGCCGAAAAACCCAACCGGGGATGTTCAAACACTCCCTCTCAACCGGGGCGAGGGTTAAAAGCTGTGGTGGTCAATTGGCTGAAATGTAAAGGGAATGGACCACTTTGTCGAAATTCTAAAAGTATATTTTAATGACAAGAGAGCTCTGAAAATAAGGAAACAACATTTTTCACGTTTTCATACGCTGAAAACAGAAACATATTATCTTTTCTGAATTATGCGACGTCATCAAAATAACACTTTTAACTGTCAGTGAAATTCCAAACTTTGCTCAAAGATTTACTGTAACAACCCATTTATAGTTTTGTTCGCATGATAATTATCGCATGCAGGGATCTTCAAATTTATGGTGAAATAATAGCAGGACCAACAAACCATTTTCCCCTGAGGATGTTCCCTCTGATCAGCATCATATTTGTTCACTAGCGATGGCAATCGCACTCTTGTCCGTCGATACATTCTCAATCTTGTTAAGCACTGTTGCAAAAACTGAACGCCATGTGGCGTTACGGTGACCGTGTTTATGCAGTGTGGAAAGATGATGCATATGCCTGATATGGAGAAACAATTTCAGAGTTTGATTTGGAATAAAAAAATCTATACTTGTTTTGGCAAGTACGGGGAGGGAGGATGAGATGGGTCTTGCGGCCATTTGCCGCATTTCGGCCCAATGATGATATGCAATGGACGACTACTCGCCCGAAGTTTTGGGTCGACTGGCGGGCTGCATGCTGGTTCACTCGCTAGCACGGTATTTTCAGTGAGTGGGCGAGGACTAAGGCTTACGACCAATCAGAGAACTGCAACCATATGGAAGGTGTTCACTCCGGGTTTGAAATAAGGCAATAAGCTCCTTTACTTTCAACTTTAAAGCTGACTGTAATTTATACCGAAGGCTTTGTATGAAAATAAATATACCAAGGGTGGTTTTTCAACATCTTCTACAAAATTACGATCTCTGTTCAAAACCCACAATGCAAGTGGGATACTCCCTTTAAATGTTGCTCTCTTTTCAGTTATATGCGGATCCGTGGGGGCGGGCCCTCTCCCTCCTGATCGACCCTGGGCGCCTCCTGAAATGGGCACGGTGCGTCCCCGAAAGGTTGATGGCGCCCCCTGAAGTATCGCCTTCCATCCCCTCCCCTTTCCCCCAAGGATGCGAAAATCGGCGCCCGCCGATAGGATTTTGCGCTCACCTGATACATTTTGCCGATCATAAGTGGCGCCTCCTGGTCCGGATGGCGCCCCCCACATTCACAATCCTGAATCCTTCTATGCGTACAGGACCAAAACCAGTAGGGAAACCTAGTTTACTCACCTTTCAAGGTACTGACTGTGTACAAATATTTACCTTTAATCTTAAGTGTAGCTAAGTTAGATGAGCAAGCTGATTCGGAACCGTTAGCCCATAATTCAGCTCTTATAATTATGTTGTGGTCTCCTTCAGCCTCGAACCAGACTGTAAAACGCCACCAATGCTTCCATTCTGTTTTTTGGCCGCAGATGCACTTGAGACATTTTACCGCACACGCTCGTTTTTGGTCAAGGGTACAACATACATCAAACGCATCTGCGATGCTAACAAGCCAATGAGCGGAATAACCCGGCTTTAATCTAATCTCTCCCGTGTCATGGTTATTGAATTGTTTCAAGAACAGAATGCAAATGTATTTAACACGCGCATTGACGGGGGTTGAGCCACCTTTGCTTTGACGGGAGGGGACTGGTACCTGCCCCTCCCCCTAAGATCTTGAGAACCACGCTAGGCAATTAAAAACGTTAAACGGCGTTCGGTAGCCTATCCACTTCTCCATCAAAAATATTTGGCGCATTTTTTGTCATGTCGCATTTAAGGTCACTAGAGGTCAAAACGTGCCGTCCTAGGGATAACATGTAAATGAAGGCTTTCGGTCATTACATCTGTACAAGTAAATATAGAGCAATATAATTTAGACCATTAGAATCCTCGCAGCAAGCCGAATCGAATGGTATATATGTACCATTAATAAATACATAGATTTATTGCTTGGTCAAATCAAGGATTTGACCTGACCTGAGGTCAGGTCAAGGTCAAAGTGGGTAAAATGCAAATATTTAGAACAAAAAAGACAAGGAAAATATAATGGAGTCAAAATAAACGTTGCATCACCATCCGTTACTAAGTTATTCTGTTAAAACCATTTTCTCATGTGTTTCGAATGGAGAGGTCATGACTCGTACCTGACCTTGGGTCATCGATATAAAAATACCTGAACATATTTTAGAGAACTCGATGGACCCATTATGTGATATGAGTTTCAATCGGATAAGTTCACCCTGTTCCGACTTATGCTATCTTAATTCTTTTCTTTAACCCGCGCCCCACCGGGGTCCGGCGCCACCTTCGCCCACCGGGGGCCATCGATGGCCCCCTCTAACTCCGAAAATATGGGCGTTAGCGCAAATCTGCAAAGTGCAATAGAAAGCTCGCGTGAATTCAGTAAGAAATTACTTCGCATGTTTTAGTGCTCAGGTCAATGGTTTGACCTCCAGAGGTCAAATTAGGTCAAGATCGGCTATTTTCACTCAAATATGCAATGATTAAGCAAACTGGGCATAACTCTTATGTCATTAGAGTTATTGAGGCCTGGTAAAGTACATTTGATAGCAAATTGCCAGTACTTTTTCCGCTATGTGGAACGTAAAGACCTCCCGCCAGTGGTTTGACCGCCAAAGGTCACCTCGTGACCTAATATGACCTGAGGTCACGAAAGATCAAAAAGTGACCTTGCCGTATATCAAATGAAAGCCAGTGACAAGACAAACACGATGGTGTTTGTTTCACCGTTCTAGCTCAATTAGGTCAAAAGTTATTGTCAAAATACTGTTTTTGACCTCTGGTGACCTTTGGATGACCTTGGAAAAGTCAAAGGGCAAATATGACCCCTGGGATCCGTGAAAGGGTGTCCAAAAACGTTGTTCTGAGCAGTCTGAGTATTTTAAATCATTTTTGTGGCTTTTATATTATGAAATAGCTTTTCCCCATGCTTTTCCAATGGGAGAGGTCGCCTCGTGACCTGACCTCAGGGCACGAAATCGAAAAATCCCGGATATACACCTTGTAGACCCTGGAGGGGTCATGAAGTGTAGGAAGTTTCAAATCGATCGACTTTGAAATGTAGCTCTTACAGAGCTCTAAAGGTGAAGTGAGGTGACCTTGGTTGACCTCGTCTGGTGACCTGACCTTTGGGTGACCCGGGGTAAAAATTTCAGGGATGATGGGAAAATGATGCAGTGAGAGGTAGAGCCCTCAGCCGCGGTGCTGCGCCTCGTCGTTTTCTGCTATCCCGGAAAGCCTTAGGGGGCCATCGATGGCCCCTCCGGTGGGGCGAGGGTTAAGTCAAGTCACTTGACCTGTACTGGTGACATGACCGGAGATGACGTAAGATTAAAATTTGGATAAAAGTTGTAAAACTGTTAAGAGTTAAGGTGTGCCAAGTAGGGCGGCTCGTCGCCCTACGCGCCGCCGTTTTTATGCTATCCGAAATACTCAAGGTGGCGTGTACCCGCCCCCCGTCAATGCGCGTGTTGATGTCCGAGCCTTCTGACACAATGCGCCAGTGCTAACGGACCCGGGTTCCGCCTGGGTGGAGAGGGGATAGGACTGATAGACGCGAGGGCCCAGGTCAGGAGTCAGGATCATATCTATCTCACGTGATACTTTGGGTTGAAATCAGCTCGGTCACAGAAGGGTGTTACTTGTACCCGCTGTCTTACGACCGCTGCATGGCCTCGCCAGGACGGCTGGGAGGAGAGGAGAGCGGCGGTGGGTCTGGTGTTAAAGATTGCAGCAGAGGCGGATCCAGGTCAAAGGATTTGAGAGGCCGAGCGAATGGAAAAGAATATGAAAAGCTTAGAGCTAGTTTAGGCAAACTTGAAGAGCCTGGCATTTAGGGGCTGCCGCTCGGGTCCGTGCCTGTCTATCCCAGAAGGAGCATCATGGCATTGTCCAAAGCATTAACTGCTGGGCCTTATTTCTCGCTCAGATCCGGTTTTGAACGGGTATTGCAGCGTACCGGGAGCTTGAGTGCACTGTGGTGTAAGCCTGGGCAAGACGCAGATACTGGGCGAGTTTTTTCCAGTCCCAGGGAAATTGACAGCCTACAGCATGTGCGCAAGTCAACTTCAGCGGTGACGGAGTTGATGTGATTCTGAAGGTGTACGCGTAGTCTAGTCTGGAAAGTCTTTTTCACTGGAAAATTCTCCGTTGGTGAGAAAACTGCAAGGATCAAGTTGGACATTGAAGGCAATATACAACTGGTATTTCAACGGGTCGATTATATGAATTTCTCGTCTGCAATTAAATAGAGAACAGAACAAGGGAGAGAGCAAGAGAGTTACTGTTCTGAAGGGTTGTTCAGCCCTCTCTTCAAATATTCTCAATTGGGAGTGTATGCCATCACCACCAGTGAAGATTTGGTCGTCTCTGCTGCTCTGTAACTTTCGCTGTCTGCCAGCAGTATGCTGCGTATTCTGCTCTGCTCTCTGATGATACCGGCCACGGCCGCCCAGTGGGATCTCGGCCTTGACGTCGGGTTTCTACCACCACCACCACCAGGGGGTCCCGCATGCGCAGGATGGTACGTGACTTCCACCGTCACGCTGATCCTGACGTCAACGAGGACATCAACCTTGACTCAAGTCAGCTTCAGCACAGTGACTGACACTCTCACTGCTACAAAGGTCGAGCCATCTGTTCGGTTGATCACATCCACGAAGGAGGTTCGCAGCATTGCCATTAAGACGATAGTCAGCCCCTTTGTCACTTTCATCAGTGTAACCAGGACGGTGACGACTCCGGGTGAAACGGTGACGCAGACCACCACTCTCTCCAGCACGAACGTGATTGACAGGACACAGTTGAAGGTGTACGAAGCCACGCAGACTAAGATCATAAGCAGAGAAAACACGGAGTTTAAGACGGTGACTGTTACGTCAACAGTCTCGGCTCAGACCACCAGGGTAGTTGGGTACACACAGGTGGTGCCGGGGAAGACAGTGCGTATCACCCGCACTCAGGAGGTGAGCAAGACTCAGTTGGTGACTTCGCAACCCCCGGTCAACACCAAGCTTCAGACTATATATGTTTATCGGACTGTCACCATCACCAACACTGTTCCTGGCAGGACTCTAGCCGAGATTTCCTCGTTCTTACAGACGAGCATCTTGAGAGTGACCCAGACCGTTACGAAGACGGCTGTGGTGACTTTCCAGAGCGTTTTTCCCACCACCGTCACCAGAACCGTGCCCTTGACAGTTGTGACCACTGTTGTGAACACCAGGACTACCACCGTGACCTCGACTGTGCCGAAGACTGTGTTCAGCACCAAGACCAGCATGGTCACCCAAGCCGGTGTACGTGAAGCAGACCAGGACGGAGCTGAAGACGGTGACGGCCCTGGATGTCGTCCGCTCGGCGGTGCAGAAGCTGACCACTACAGTGACGGAGCCGGCAGGCGCCGACGTGGTTGTCACCGTCACCCGACCCTTGTACACGACTGTCACCTCCGCCGTCACCAGCACCAGGCCTCTGACCCAGGTGGTCACCAAGACTGAATACGAGTGTCTGGGCTACAACTACCGTACACCATCCAACCCAGTGTTCATCTAGACTCCATATCCAGACATTTATAATCACAGTTCTGGGCATACTTGACAATAAAAATTCATTTATTATCACCGTTAACAAGCGCGAATTAAACAGCAGTATCAACATGAGAAGCGGCACTACAGTGGACCCGACTGGCACGGCACATATAGAGCAACGCCTGCAGGAGCCCTTGGCGGACAGGGGCCGTGTGAACCCGATGCCCCGTCTTAGCACGCCCGTTTTCTCCGCCCCAGTCGTCGAGAATTAAAGTCAAGCATGAGCTTGCCACACCATCGCCAGTGTAGTTAGACACAGGATGCTACCTTACGAAAGAATAATGCTACCTTCATGATACTTTTAGACAAACCTGGTAGGATTGGTATGTGATGCCGATGGCGTTTTGACTTTGAGGACCACGTTACCCTTTATTGGAAGTTGTTGCGTATACAAGTTTCTGCAACGTCGCGTGTGTGGAGATGCGGGTCGATTCGCAAGTGTCTACGCACGTCATCACTCATCAACTGTCTTCCTGTAGGTATATCAGTACGAGCTCCATAGGCGGATCCAGGATTGCCGATCGGGGGGGGGCACCTTCCCGGGGGGCGCTATCCGGACCAGGGGGGCGCCACTTATGACCGGCAAAAGCTATCAGGTGGGCGCCAAATCCTATCGGTGGGCGCCGACTCTCGCATCCTGGGGGGGGAAGCGACATTTCATGGGGGCGCCATCGACCTTTCAGGGGGCGCCGAGGGTCGATCGGGGGGCACGTGCCCCCCCTTGCCTCCCCTGGATCCGCCTATGACGAGCTCTATGTTTTTGTTTGCCTGTTTCAAAACTGTAAATGCAACAATATGGTTCAATACCGATGTATATGTGAGATGCGGTCATGTCGAGGAATCAGCGCAATACAGAGCTCCTTAGCCGAGGAATGCACGTTTTTGTGCGTCATGGTTAGTATAAAGCAAAGTATATGTTACTTTCATAAAAATCAACAATTATTACTGGAGAGGAACTGCCAATCAAAATCCCTATACCCGGTTGAAGAAAATTGAAGCTGAAATCTGGCTTTTATTAAGTCAAAAATATCATCTCCAGGCGCTCGTGCACTTGATATACGTTATTCCCAGCAGAAAATTTCATCAAATTTTCGGTAGAAGGTTTAAAAATACCACACTTAATTCACAAATTATTCCGATATATTGTGTCCTTTTTACTTTTTCCGTTGAAAAAATACCTATTCCATTTACGCGGTCATGATCACTATCGCACCTGCCCCGTCAGACATATACTTATTGAAAACGTGAAACAAAGTCAACATTTTCAGCATGCCCCCACTACGGGATAAGTTATTACTGGTCACGGGCAAGTTTTAGTGCACGAATACTGTCTTATAAAACTGATCAAAAACATGTACTACATGTCAGAAATATTTTGTAGCGGGACAACGCCAGTGGTACTGGTTGGTGTTGGTCTTCGGTTGTACTAGTCGACCTTGTGTCCCCTTTTCTCGTGTTATGTTTGATTCTCCTCTTCTCGGAGTACGGTGTCGTTTTTCTCTGTCTCGTGGTCTGCTTTACCATCGTGGGTCGTACATTATGAACGTATATTATGCTCTCTGAGCTAGTCTGATGCCTCCGAGCTAGCCTGGTGCCCTATTAATTGTTTTAGTGCCATTTGAGCTGATCTGGCCCCCTGAACTGATATCATGTCTGCCGGAGTTGATCTACTGTCCCCTGAGCCAATATGGTGCCTCTTGAGCTGATCACGTGCCTCCTAAGCTGGTTATTGATGTCTCCTTAGATGATCTGGTGCACCCTGAGCTGATCTAGACCGCTGCTCTGGTCTCTGATTGATCTGGTGCCCCCTAAGCAGATATATTCCTCTCTGAGCTGAACTAATGCCTATTTGATTGATCTGGTGCCTCGTGAATCATCATTTTGCCTCCTCAACCCCTCTGATGCCCTCTGAGCTAGTTTGGTGGCCCCTTTAAGCTGACCTGGTCCTCCTGGGTTGATTACGTGATTTCCCGAGCCGCCTAAAGCCCTGAACTGAGCTGGGCCCACAGAGGCTGATAAGGGCCCCCGAGCTGATCTGGGTCCCGAGCTGGTTTTGGGACCACTGATCTGATTCCTTGTCCCCGAAGCTGATATGGTGCCCTTTGGGCCGATCTGGTGTCCTATTGGCCGATCTGGTGTCCCCTGGGCAGCTCTGGGGCTCCTAAACTGAATGGCCCCGGCCTGGTTAGGGTATCCCTGAGCTGATTTAGTGCCCCTGACTTGATCTTACCCCTTGGCCTGACTTGAGGCCCCTGAACTTATCTGGGGCCCAAGAGCTGATCTGGGGCCCAAGAGTGGATCTGGGCTCTGGGAGTGCCCTGAGCTGGTATGGGCCCTGGGGGCATCCTGAGCTGGTCTGAGCGCTGAGCTTGTGGGAGCCCTTTAACCCTCGCCCCTTGGGGGTGTTTGAACACCCCTTCGGGTTTTTCCGGCGGTACGAATTTGAGAGAATTTAGAATTTGGAGGTGAGGGTGAGTAACGTCAATCTCTCGAAGCAATGGCGAGGTTATTTCAAGTAATGGGTCGCTAGATGTTTTTGAACATGCAAGTGAATGGTTTTAGCAACGACAGAGGTCGAGCCGAACGTTTTAATTTAGAATATTGAACTCATGGAGTGCGTGAAGAAGACTGCCTGCCACCGCCAAAGCTGGGGGCCTTAAAATTTAGTATTTAGAATTTATAATTTTGTTGCAAGTTACCGAGTGTCAGCTTTGCTTACGTTACTCGAGTTCCTTCATTTAAGCAAGAATGTTCGGTCATCTAGAAACTGCCGCTGAGCACCTGGCCAGGGTGACCCGGGCTCTTTACCCAGCAACCAGGAGGTGAGGTTACAGCGCCCCTCTCCGGCTGGGCAGCCGCCGCAAAGAGGAAAGTATAAGCATAAGAAAACAGATTTTTAGTGAGAGTAACCCTCGCGCCGGTGGGGGTTGAACACTCCCCTCGGGCTTTTCCGGCGTCACGAAACAACGCGCCGCTGTACTTGGTCCACCTTATCCTTGATCAATTTCGAAACTTTCTACAAAATTTTAAGGTTGGGTCATCTCAGGTCAGGTCACCAGTGCAGGTCAGGTGACCTTACTTCCAAAAGTGTTTAAGGTGGCATAAGTAATTCAAACTTATACCACATAATGCACCCACCGAGTACTACAACATAAATTGCGGGATTTTAATATCGATGACCTAAGGTCAGGTACGAATCATGACCTCTCAATTGGAAATGCATGGGGAAAACAGGAATGGGGCAATGACACTTCTAAGCCTATCCACTTCTAAGCCAGAACAGGCCAGTGTCTGTGGCACTTCTAAGCCCATCATGTGCTAGTTCTAACCTAGCCTATTTTAACCAAGTTTTAAGCACCAATTAGTAAAATTTTGCAGGGGGATGTCTATGGCATAAATGTTTGTAAGAGGCGGGGCTGCTATCAGTTTTAAGGTATACATAGTGTATGCCTGCCATCATTGATGTTTTTAAGATAATCTGCTCTAGCCTAACATCCTTCAAAAGGTGAAGAGCTTGTCAAGCAGCTCGAGGTGATCATTGCCGAGTAGGGTTTTGGGACATTTCATCAGTAAGTGATGGGGGTTTCCATGGCGTCACAGGTACCACAGGTACCCGCACGCTCATAGGCATTTCGTTTGGATTGTCCATTCCTAAGTCTGGTGAGGATAACCTCGTCCCGACGACTGTGTTGGTTTGAACTGGGCCAGTAGTCGATGTTAGGCTTATGTATAACAAATGGTCGCTGTGGTTGGTTATCCGGTTATTTTGTATTTGTTTCCGGATATAGTTCTGGTGGAGAGCTTTGCTATCACCTCTAGGCCGCTTGAAAGGTGCTATCTCTGAGTTCTAGGTACTTTTGTATCCTGTTCGTCAGGATTATATGACTTTATTAAGTCGCTACTCGTTCTCTGAACATGGAGCAAGCTGGCTCCCGAGAAACCCTTCCAGCAGGGAAAGAGTTGGCGACGCCTTATGACCCTAGCAGTTCGTGCGTCGATAAGCCCCAAAAATTAGTATAAGTCACCACTCGTTCTACAATGCAGACAAACTAGTGTGCGACGATGGCGACGGTCAGAAAAAACGGTGTAATGAATATAAATCATCAAGCTAATCAATTAGATATATATTTTATAAGCTAATTAATTTTATATAAGCTAATTAATTTGCCATGGAAAACAATGATTATACGACTAGGAACTTTTTACTGAAAATTTAATGTATACGAGTTACTTGAATGTAAGTTTTTACACAAATAAAAATGAATCAAACTGTCATTCTCATGCAAGAATTATCCAAAAGATTAAGTTCACGAGTGATCACGGCTCATTTTTCTGACTCGAAAAAAGCAAGGTTTCATCTTCAAGTGGTCACAACATTTGAATAGGCAGTTCCTCTCTAGTAGTAATAGTTAATCTCTATGGTTACCTTCTTTATTGATAACGCACTTAACTCAAATGTTGTGTCTTCAATATTTGTGTGGGTTAAGGACTTAAACATCAAGAAATAGAACCGGATATGTTAGAAACTTTCGCACAACTACTCTGTTTCATGTCAGGGATTTGCTTTCGATTAGGCCGTTCATAAACTAAGTAACGCGGAGGGGTTGAGGTACGTCAGCCACAACGTTGTAAAGTTGTACACATGGGCGTCAAAAGGCAAAAAAGCTTTCGTTGGGGGGGGGGTTCAAAGAACACACAAATATGCGGTACGTACTTTATGGACGGCCTCATAGCAGAGAAGAGAATATTTACATTTATACGTTCCTTGTATACTAGTCGCACTGAAGTAAGACTTAGCGCTAAAAACCTACCTTTCCATGGGGTCATTTGTCTGGAGGTTTCCTACATGCAAGCTGAAGAGTTCGGTCCGATTTTTGTTATATTTCTGGGTGCAAAATGCAATGAAGCATGGAAATAGAATACCGTTGCAGCGTTATGTGCGAACTAGGGAGGCGAACACCACAGGCATGCATTCCACCCAACCGGTCGGGGGATTTTCACAACGTCGGGGTCATACGGTGCACCAAGCCGGTCGGCCGCATGCCTGAATATGCCTATTTGAGAAGAAAAAAACGGGGCCCCTTAGATAAGCAACATGAGTTGTGTGGGTGTTTTTATTCATTAAACATTACGCCTTTCAATTGCTTTCAACGCATTTGCTTCAGTCCGCAGCATATCCGATGAGTTTGGAAAAGTACGGAAACATGATCGTCTGCTATCGCAGTAAGGCACTTGTTTGACTCTCAATACTTGCGAAACTATATAGTTCAGAACACACAAGTGGTAACCGTGTCGCTAGACTCCTCGCCATACTCAGTCGGGGGACTGATCTTGACTGGCCGGAGTAAGACTCGAAGCAACGGAGAGTGGCGTGCCCTGAGCCCCAGTTATCCTTGAGGGTAACGTCGTCGCATCGTCGCCGCGTCATTATTTGTATTTCTGCAACGGCTGCATCGTCCTCCGACTTGGGTAATCAGGAGGCGGTGTCTGTGTGCCGGCGACACTGCTGGTGCGGTCCATGGCGATGTTGGCGACTGCCCTACCGGCCTTCCGTTACCAGGCAGGCTGCCGTATTGGACCAGGCCAGCCCTTGCCTGCTCCTCTCAATATGTAGCTCGTGTTTGTTTTTCTTTATTTTGTTGATTATTTTTGGTTCCTGTCCTCTCTTTATACCTTGGGTTGTTGGCTCCACAGTTACATGCCTTCTTCGGCAGCTTTGCTGATGTAAAACACCAACTCGAGGCCTGTCTCGAGTCCCAACGTCGAGGTTGATGTGATCCTGGGGAGCTGAGGGTTCTCACGCGCCTCATTTGACCCAAATATCTCGATCTTACTGGGGTAAGCTGCCCGGCTGCTCCTGTGGGCGGCCTTGCAATGCGACACGGGCGCTGTGCAGCAGCCCAGCTGTGACCGGGGATTAAACTCGGGGGCTGTGGTGCGGTGCCCGGCACTGCGGTGCGACCTTGGAGTGTGGCCCGGCTGGTTCTAGGCTGAGGGAAGGAGCTAAGCTCATAAGTCAGCTTAGCTCTGCCAGCTATGTGGTGGTTAGACTGTGTCGTCATGGCCGAAATTGTTTTATTTATTTCGCTTGGGGTCTATTTTGATAAAAAAGTAATAATTTCACGGGGGTCTTACCCTTTGTATTTTTTTAGTTAGGCAAGCGTTATAGGGATACATTGGTTTTCGTGAATAACGTTTTTAGTACCATTATCCAAGGCAAAGTGGTCAATAGCATTACGCATACACATCATGCATCGGGGATAATGATACTTATCACTAGACTGTCGTTGCGACACAATGTTTTATCTAGTCCACTTGGAATCTATTTCGAGACTCCCCGCCATTGCCTCGGATCAGTCTCCGCGTATGTATTAACACGCGCATTGACGGGGGGCGGGTACCTGCCCCCTCGGGTTTTTTCGGAGATAACAGAAAAACGGCGGCGCGCAGCGCCGCCGTACTTAGTGTACCTTTTCCTTCATCATTTTTGCAACTTCTGTGAAAATTTTAAGCATAGGTCATCTCAGGTCAGGTCACCAGTACAGGTCAAGTGACCCGACCTCAAAAAAGTTTAAGATAGCATAAGTCGGAGCAGGGTGAACTTATCCAATTGAAACTCATATCACATAATGGGCCTACCGAGTTCTCTAAAATACGTTCCGGTATTTTTGATATCGATGACCTAAGGTCAGGTACGAGGCATAACCTCTCCATTGGTAATACATGGAAAATATGGTTTTTACTGAATAACTCAGTAACGGATGGTGATAGAGCGTTTATTTTAGCTGCATTAGACTTGCCTTGGCTTTGCGGTTCTAATGATATGCATTTGATATCATTTGACCCTGACCTGACCTCAGGTCAGGTCAAATCTTTGATTTGACCTAGCAAGGTCAAATCATGTATCATTCGATTCGGCTTGCTGCGAGGATTCATAGGGTTTAAGTCGTTTTGCTCTATCCTTACTTGTTCAGATGTAATGGCCAAAAACTTAATTTACATGTTATCCCTATGACAGCATGTTTTGACCTCTCGTGACCTTAAATGTGACCTGACAAAAAAATGGTTCAAATATTTTCGATGAAGAAGCGGATGGGCTACACAACGCCCTTTACCGTTTTTCGCTACCTACCGTGGTTCTCGAGATCTTAGGGGGGCGGATACTCGCCCCCTCGTCAATCCGAAGGTGACTCAGACCCCCGTCAATGCGCGTGTTAACTATAGACACTCGGGCGTATCGGTGGTGGGCTTCAGCCCACTAGCCCCCTTGTATCCGCCACTGGTTTGGGGACTGGACGGAATGGATCGCTCTGATGATCCCGGGTCACCTCACTCGGATGTCAGGCTATGTAGTCTCAGCTCGTTGGTGTGCAGCATGCAGATCAGCCAGTGCAGTTTCATCTCGCTCAACTGTTCTAGCCAGGCGATGATAACCCTCTTCCATCCAGCGTTTGACATGGTAGACTCGACCTCACGGTGTGTCAGCGTCTTTTCAACTTTATTGTTTTTTAGCCTGTCAAATAGAGTCCTGGCAACGACTTTTGACGGTTTCTGAGCTGTTTGTGGTTCAACAATGTTCTCGCTGGCTGTGTCCTTTGAAGTATCAGCTTAATGTTCATCAGTTTTTCCTTTAGGAAAAAGGAAAAACTTATTTTGCTCTGTGCACTTAAGCCCCATGCCCACTGCAAGACAAGCGGCCTCAGAGGGGAGTGCCTTGCCCCTGATGGGTCTCCCAGGAAGGCTGTCACGATAGCCCCAGTCATCCGAGTGAAGGCACCGGACCTGATGGCAGTGCTGGCAAACCCTGTCACCTGAGGCATGTTCTTTTTCTTCATGAAATCCTTGGTATTTTTGTCAGCCTCTTCTGTGACTTGCTGCTTGCCCTCTCTTAGCTTAAAATGGTTTCAACTCTGCCAGTCTCTCTCTATCTATCTCTCTCTATCTCTCTCTCTCTCTCTCTCTCTCTCTCTCTCTCTCTCCCTCTCTCTCTCTCTCTCTCTCTCTCTCTCTCTCTCTCTCTCTCTCTCTCTCTCCCTCCCTCCCTCCCTCTCTCTCTCTCTCTCTCTCTCTCTCTCTCTCTCTCTCTCTCTCTCTCTCTCTCTCTCTCTCTCTCTCTCTCTCTCTCTCTCTCTCTCTCTCTCTCTCTCTCTCTCTCTCTCTCTCTCTCTCTCTCTCTCTCTCTCTCTCTCTCTCTCTCTCTCTCTCTCTCTCTCTCTCTCTCTCTCTCTCTCTCTCTCTCTCTCTCTCTCTCTCTCTCTCTCTCTCTCTCTCTCTCTCTCTCTCTCTCTCTCTCTCTCTCTCTCTCTCTCTCTCTCTCTCTCTCTCTCTCTCTCTCTCTCTCTCTCTCTCTCTCTCTCTCTCTCTCTCTCTCTCTCTCTCTCTCTCTCTCTCTCTCTCTCTCTCTCTCTCTCTCTCTCTCTCTCTCTCTCTCTCTCTCTCTCTCTCTCTCTCTCTCTCTCTCTCTCTCTCTCTCTCTCTCTCTCTCTCTCTCTCTCTCTCTCTCTGTCTCTCTCTGTCTCTCTGTCTCTCTGTCTCTCTGTCTCTCTCTGTCTCTCTGTCTCTGTCTCTCTGTCTCTCTGTCTCTCTGTCTCTCTGTCTCTCTGTCTCTCTGTCTCTCTGTCTCTCTGTCTCTCTGTCTCTCTGTCTCTCTCTCTCTGTCTCTCTCTCTCTCTCTCTCTCTCTCTCTCTCTCTCTCTCTCTCTCTCTCTCTCTCTCTCTCTCTCTCCCTCTGTAGTTACCTGTTGCCCTTAACCTTTCTGTCGCCGGGTCAATTTTATTATTCGATCTGGCATGGTCGAAAACAAAAGGGCTCGATTCAAATGACCCCGTTATCCAATATGTGTCCAATTCAAAATACATCTCAAACCAACTAAAAAAGATTGAGCTCATAGTACCGAAAAACCCGCCTGCTGATAGCGCACCCCAAGCCATGCCTAATTTAATAGTACTGAGGAGAACTGGCGTGACAATTTAACGGCAGCAGGGGTAAACGGCGTGAGGGAGCTGACACGTTGTACGCTGCTAAAGAGAGGAAGGGCTCTTACAAATGGACGTTTTTTTGGCCGATGACTGTACTTTCTGTATCGCATTAAATGAGATCAGATGACGTTTAAAAATTGTAGGAGTAAGACATTTAATACCAGCCATGTAATGATAATTTGATAATAATAATGTGTAATGATTGTTAACAACAATGTTCCTTCTATGCCGCATTACCGCCGTTGTAGTACTGGTTTTGAGGAGGGTGCCTGTTGAGTCACTTGATTGCGCTGCCTGTCCTGCCGCGTGACTGTTCAGTCCTCCGTCTCAGTCGGTCCCATCACGCTGACGTTGCAGGAAAAGGCTCGCCACCACAAACCGCATGGCCCCTGCTGGGGGGCGCCGGACGCGTGACGCTGCCGCCCCCGCCCCCGCCCACTCCCGCCCCGGCGATCTATCGCCGGAGGGCTCTCCCGGCAGCATGCATATTCTCCTGGCCAGCCTGAGTCCGTTTAGCTCAGAAGCCTGATATCTGTTGTGCAGTATGCACAACAGTAGATATGCAGTAACAGGTAGAAGGGGATGAGCTAGGGGGTTCAAGCCCCTAAATTTCAGCGTGTCTATAGTAAATGCATAGCCGGAGGCTGTACCGAGGCAGTGCCGGAGGAGGCTTGAACCCCAAATGAAGTCCTGGATCCGCCACTGGGCCTATGCAATAATGCGCGGTAACGACTTTTTCTTACTTACTTTCCCAAGGTAAAGATAAGGTATTGGCATAAGCTCCAAACGCTGAACACGGATTCATTGTATATTACCCTGACAAACTGAAGACTTGGCTGCCCTCCCGAGGTACACGTCAAATTGTGTCAATTCTTAAATCACCATGTTATACCACGGACTATGTATGTACGATGGCATACCTACTTGGATCCATGCGTCTTTTAAACAGCAAAGAGGCATGATCACAAAGATGGCATTTCAGACTCAGATATGAGTAACTTTAAAGAAATTATAGGTTGTTTATAGTTAGTTCCCTGTTGTGTTTTTTGGTCTCCGTCACTGCATCGCGAGGGCTTGCTTTTATACGCCATGCATGTGCTCTACGTTGAACACCCGAACTGGAGAGGTGTCTGGCCCTAACGCGCCCTGGGGGCAGGGGTGTAATTTTCTATCTCTTTGAGGGTGCCCGAGCACCCCCAATCCTAAGTCGAGCACCCCCAATCATGTGTTGAGCACCCCCAATACACATGTGCCGCCCCTGGTTTATCACTGCTATCCTGAAGAGTGTCACCCTATCTCATCACTGCCGCCCTGATTCGTGCCGCCCCTGTCAAGTTGTTCCCGTCCTGGGCTCATTACTTCCACTCTGATTGGTTCCACCTCTAGCTAATCAATGTCACCTGACTTATCCTTTCCCCTGATTTATGACGTCACATCACTGCCGCTCCCGCCTGATCACTGTCGTCAGCAATTAATCACTGCCGCCCCCCTCTGGATGATAACTGCTGCCTTTTGTTCATCACTGATCAGCTGGCTGATCACTGACACCCCTGGTTTATCACTGCTGCCTTGATTCATGCCGCCCCTGGCTAAACACCCCGGTTTACTTCAACACCCATATACTTGCCCCTCTTGGTTAGTCACTGCCGCCCACCGAATTATCATTGCCGCCCCCGGCTGATTACTGCCGCCCCTCGTTCACCACTGCCGCCCCTGGCTGATCATTGCCGCCCCCTGGTTGACCATTGCCGCCCCTGACTGATAAATGCCACCCCTTGACTGCTAACTGCCCCCCTGGCGGATGACTGACGCCCCTGGCGGATAACTTCCGCCCCCTTCAAGGGTAAGGTATCGCCTATGTCATTAATCATGACGGCGAACAGGGCCACAGATAAAACGCTACCCTGTGCCGTGCCGTTCTCCTGTGTGTGCTCCTCGGACAAAGAATTTCCAATTCGAAATCTGAAACGCCTGTCCCTCAGGAAATTGAACAGAAACCAACCAAGGCGACCTCGCACTCCCATGTCAAATAGCTTTTTTAGGATGCCATGCCTCCAAGTCAAGTCATAAGCGCGCTCTACGTCAAAAAACACTACGATTGTGTGCTGTTTGTTGATAAAACCTTCCGTAACGGCTGCGTTGAGTGCGATAAGGTGGTCGAGTGTGCTTCTGCCTCGGCGAAAACCACATTGTGCGTTAGATAAAAGACCATTGCTTTCAAGAAACCACATGAGGCGTGTATTAATCATTCTCTCAAATAGTTTGCAGACACAAGAGGTCAGCGAGATAGGCCGGAAGTCCTCAGGCTAGTCTCCCGGTTTCTCCGGCTTCTGGATAGGGACAACAATCGATTTCCGCCACTGCTCCGGAAAGTCGTTGTTTTCCCACATGCCATTGAAAATATCAAGGAGTCATGAGATAGATTGTGCAGGAAGATGCAATAACATTTGATTGGTGGTTTGATCACTGCCAGGCGCCACACTCTTGATATTTTTTAGTGCCTCTTCCATCTCCTCAATGGAGAAAATGACATTTTAGGACGCTGAGTTGTCGTTCCCGAAGTTTATTGGAAAGCGTTCTTGGATTTGTCGGTGTCTTAGAAAATGTTGGCTTTGAGAGGCGTTGCTACAGCGGTCTCGGAAGGCCTTTGCCATGAGGTCAGCTACGTTTTTTGGGTCCGTGATTTTTTCTCCGTTCGAACTGACGACAGGTGTGGGTGTACATCGCGGCTTACCCTGGATACTCTGGACGCGGCTCCAAACCTGCGCAGATGGTGTGAAACGGTTTACGGTGCTGACGTAATTAACCCACCATCTTCTTTTCGAGTTAAGTACAGTGCGTCGAGCCAAAGCTCTCGCACGCCTGTATCTGACGAGATTTCTATTTGTAGTGTGTTTGTTGAATATCCGGAAAAACCGCTTCCGTTTTAAGATTGCAGCTTTACATTCCAAGGACCACCCAGGTACTGGGGTGTGCTTTGGCCGCCCACGGGTGGTCGGAATAGAATGTTTTGCGGCTGTTAAAATCATTTTGTTGAATTCTTCAATAGCTTCAGTAGCCGAGGCCTCCGGGGAGGAGCCACCGTACTGCATGCAGCCTCGATGGCTTTACTGCCGCCCCCTGACTGATCACTGGCGCCCCCTGACTGTTCACTTCCGCCCATGGCTGATCACTGCCGCCCCTGGGCCGATCATTGCCGCCCTCTGACTGAAAACTGCTGGCTCTGGGCTGATAACTTCCGCCCCTGACTGATCACTGCTGCCCCTTGACTGATAACTGCCGCCCCTTGGATGCTAACTGCCGCCCCTGGCTGACTACTGCCGCCCTCTGGCTGATTATTGACGCCCCTTGGCTGATAACTGCCGCCCCCGGCTGACCACTACCGCCCCTGGCTGATCATTACCGCCCCCTGACGGAAAACTGCCGGCTCTTGGCTGATAACTGCTGCCCCTGGCTGATCAATACCGCCCCTTGGCTGTTAACTGCCGCCCCTGGCTGACCACTGCCACCCCTGGCTGATAACTGACGCGCCCTGGCAGATCACTACCACCCCCTGCCTGATAACTTCCGTCCTTGGCTGATCACTGCCGTCCCTGGTTCATCACTGCCGCCCCTGGCTGATCATTGTCTCCCCTGGTTCATAACTGCTGCCCAGATCAATCATTGCTGCCTTGATTCATACCGCCCCTTGCTGATCAATGCTGTCCCTGTTTTTTTATTAGCCCATATATGAGCGGCCTCTGGTTAGACACTTCCTCCCTCGAATCTTCACTGCCGCCCCCGGCTGATCACTGCTGCCCCTGGTTTATCTCTGCCGAGGAGACCAGTCTGGCCATAGCCCCCAAAACCGGTCAAACTTAGGCCCTGCTGTCCGAACAGTTTTGTCAGGAGGAATCTCTAACACCCTTCGAGAAAGCAAACAGAAGCCCACAATCGTCTTATCTTTATCTGTTTGTCTATTGGAGGAATTATCCGAGCCGAGTAAATGGTAGACTGCTGCTGCCGTGCTTTTACTCTTCTAGTGTCAGCCAGGGGGAATTTTTTTATCTCTTTGCGGTGTGCGAGCACCCCTAATCACAATGGGAGCACCCCCAATACATGTGTCGCCCTCCCCCCCCGGCTCAGCATTTCTGCCCTGATTCATGCCGCCTCCGTCTTACCACTGTGATCATGCCACCCCCGGTTCATCACTACCACCCTGGTTTATGCCGCCATGGTTCATCACTGAAGCCTCCTACCTATCACTGCCACCGATTCTCACCCTGACTATTCCCTGATTCAAACAGCACCCGCTCATCACTGCTGCCAGTGGCTCACCAGTGCTATCCCCAGTTATCACTGCCACCCTGTTTCATGCTGCCTCCAGTTCATCACTACCGCCTCGGCTAATGAATGCCGCCCCTGGCTTATCACTTCCGCTCGAATTCGTGCCGCCCTGTGCTCATGACTGCCGCCCCCAGCTCGGGGGCGACGGATTCCATTTTCGGGCGGTTGTACAAGATTTTCGGGCGGGGGCGCCTTCCTTCTCAGGGGAAAGGGGGTGCCTCATCCCCAGGGGGCACCTTTGGCTTCCTAGGGGCGCGCACTCAGGGGAGGGGGGGCGCCGTCATCTTTCCCTGCGTTGAGTCGATAAATAGGGTCTATTTGCTCTCCATGGGATGGCTTTGATGAAAGGGGGCACCATTCATATTTAAAACTGTTTTGATTTCGCACAGAGAGCCCTACCTATTCAGGTAGGCGGTGATTAGGTCTGATGTTTTCTTGGCCGGTCGGGGGCGCCGCCCAAATCCGGGGGCGCTTCCCCGGACGAAGCCAAAACCGGGTGTGCAAAAATATACTTTTGCACAACCTCCTTTTTTCAGGGTGTGCAATTGCACACCCTGTGGTTGCATGATCTGGCAACCACTACCATATTCAATAGGCTGCAAGGGCTTCAATTGGCTGATACATACATACATACATTTATTTCGGTTATCAACAAGTACAATGACAGTTCTGATTTCTATCGATTGGCGCAAAAGCGTCTAGCGCTTGACTCTTGGCGCCTCTCGACAACATTGGCAAAAAGTGCCACGGTCGCACCACCCTTGGCCCATGGCCGCTCACCCGACAGTCACACACGGGATACCCACAACGGCGTCGGCGTCCTTTGCATAAATTGTTCAAGAGTTCAATGTGAGAATCTTTTGGTGTTTGATATGAATTTCAGGGTTTTTTCGCTATCGCTCGATTTGTGTCATCGTTTCCATTTCCTCCATGCAGCAGCATCTTAAGTTTTTGTTCAGTTGATAAATTTGAAAATTCTGTGGCGATTATGGTCGATATATTTCGGTGGAGGACATTTCTCTGCACTGTATAATTTACGCAATGAATAAGAAAATGTTTCGTATTTTCGTTTTGATGACCACAGCTGTAGAATGGGGTTTCGGCTCCGAGGATTTGATAAGTGTGGCCATTTAATTTGGACATGTCAACTCTGAGTTGCGTCAAAAGGGAGTTAAAAATTTTGTTGCCGTAAGAGTAGTATTTTAGAGGTTGTTGAACAGAGAAATATTCGACTACATGGTTTTTAAATGATTTGTGCGATTGAATGGTTCTTATTGGTTCTGGAAGCTCATTATATTGTTTTATTGCGCTTGGCAAGAAGGAGTTACTGAAGTTACACGTTCTAGTCAATAGTTCCGTTCTTTGGTTTCGGTTACGTAATTCTCTGTTAGCCGTTGCGTTGCGTATATTAGGAAGAGTGGTTTTGATGTATTGAGGAATATCGTCATTTAGTAGTTTTCGTAGGAAGTGAAGTTTGTGGATTTTACGTCGATTTTTTAGGCTATTCCAACCTAGATCTAATCTTAATTTTTCTGTAGAGGTTCTAGGTAGTGTTTTGTAACGAGTCTTGCCGCCCTGTTTTGTAATCTTTCAAGCCTCAGACAATCTGCTGCCGTTATGATTCCGTCGTAAATTATATCGCAATAATCAAAATGAGGCATGATATAAGTGCTATAAATATAGTTAAGGATTGGTCGAGATAAATATGGGGCGATTGGGCAAAGAGGACCTAGAGTGATATTAACTTTTCTGACAATGTTGTCTGCATGTGAGTGGAATCTTAGGTCTTTTGGAAATTCATGCCTAAATGTTTGTGCTCGTTAACATCCGGGATGATTTTGCCGTCAAAAATTAATTGCGGGGGTTGTGCATTCCTTCTGTAGGAAAAGGTTTGTTGAATAGTTTTTGAGGCATTGAAAGTAATTAGCAAATTCTTACCATACTCTTGAATTTGAGAAAGATCATTTTGGAGGGATGCTTGAACCTCTTGAACATTTTCAGGTTTGTGTCGAGCAAATAGGCAAGTATCGTCAGCAAACAACAGAATTTCGTTCCTAACTTTAGTAGAAAGGTCGTTTAGATATAGAAGGGCGAGCAGGGGCCCAATAACGGAACCCTGCGGGCATCCTGCATTCAGTGTCAATAAAGAAGACGAAGTGTCGTCGACAGTGACCCTCTGCTGTCTGTCTGCCAGATATGAGCGTAACCAGTTGATGTTAGTCAGTCCAAGTTCATGTTCACATTTGTAGAGAAGTCCTTTGTGCCAAATATTGTCGAGGTAACGACTGATATCCAGGTATAGGACTGTGGCGTCTTTTTCTTTGTCTAAGGATTCGTAAAGGGCGTGCGTCAGGTAAAACAGCTGAAGTTGTGTCCCATGTCCTGGTCTGTATCCACTTTGTCTTTCAGTAAGGAGGTGATTGTCAGTAAGATGCTGGTAGATTTTTCTGCCAACAATTTTTTTGAACACTTTCGACACACAAGACAGAAGACTTATTGGTCGATAATTGGCAACGTCGGCTGTACTACCTTTATTTTTATAAATGGGCTTAACATTGGCTACCTTCCAAGACTTTGGGAATAAACCTAAATGAAGTGATTTATTGAAAAGCCTCGAAAGAGGTTCTGATATTATTATTGCGGTGAGCTTTAATAGTTTTACGGGTATTTTATCTGGACTTGAGTAGATTTATTCTTACTCAAGCCGTTAATAGTTTTAAGCACTTCCTGTTCACTTATAACAAGGATTCTAAATTTGGTACTACAGTATTTTGCAAATGATGAACTGTTGTCTGTCAGAATCAGGTAAATATGTTTGGGCGGCAAAATAGAATTTAGTAACTCAGCTTTTTCCAGATCATCTACGACGAGTTGTTCGAAGTGTTTATTAGAGGCGGAATGTCAGATTTTTTATGTTGCCGACCATTTTTCGAAGCGTTTGGTGATATTTATGTAAGTATGTAAATGAGGAATAACAGCCTGATGCTCTTATATAAACTTGTTCGAAAGTTAACAGTCAATATATTTCCATGGGGCTGATCCGACAGCGAATGGACAGCGGATTTGACCTGTCCTTCGCTGTCGTGATCTGCCCTATGGGTATTTTGACTGTTACTTTCGACATTTTTATAATATGAGCATCGGTGTTATTCCTCATTTTATTTATCATCATGCTCAAATAGCTCTCCAAGACTCTATTTATGTAAGTCTTGTTTTTTTTATAAGATTAGATGCCTGGTGTTGAAGATATTGCTCTTTAATCGTTTAGTCATTTGTGTTACATTATTTCTGCAAATAATAATAATACATTATTTCTGATACCGTGACGTCAGCATATGTCGTCACACCAACAGCTGACAACAGTGGCCTGCTGCTAAGGGTACATGTGGGGTATATTTCAGGTAGTTTTTAGCTTTACTCTACGGGAATTTTGAGTTTCAAGACAAATGATATAGAGAGTACCGGGTTTTCCGGCATGCTATAAACTTGGCTATCTCAGGTAAAATCACGTTATAAAGGTGCCACATTCCCTTTAGGTCCTTTGCTTTCATTTCAATCTCCATCCACTATGCAATACTGAAGGTAAAATTTAACCCCACAAAACTGATACTCTTCAATCGTGGACAGGGTCGCAGCCAGGGGGTACGTGCCCCCCATCGGTGCCCGAGTGCCCTTTGATCGCTAGGCGGTGTACCCTGCTTGGGCTGTGCCGCTCGAAATTTATCGCCGTACGCCGTGGAACCTAGGTACAATTAGATCACATTTAGCGATTAAAGCTTTTGTTTTACAATTAAGTACCTTTTTTGGACAGCTATGGCATTCTGCCGCCTTTCCAAGCACCCGAGGAGAGTATGGGTACTTAATCCGTGAACAACTAATGCCTCATCGTCGCCAATAATTGTACCGGCGGAGCTATCATCTGGTGCCCACTGAGCTGGTCTTGGCCACTTGAGCTGATCACGTGCCCTCTAAGCTGATCTGGTGCCCGTTTGAACAAATAATTGTGCCTCTTGAACCTAGCTAATGCTCTCTGAGTTAGTCTGATGCCTCCGAGCTCGCCTGGTGCCCTATTAGCTGTTTTAGTGCCCCTTGAACTGATCTGAGTCCCCTGAGCTGATCACATGCCTCGCAGAGTTGATCCCCTGAGCCAGTATGGTACTTCTTGAGCTGATCAGGTGCTCCCTGAGCTGGTCTGGTGCACCCTGAGCTGATCTTGTGTTCTCTGAGCTGATCTATGCCCCTGTTTTGGACTGGGGACTAGGAGCTGATTTGGCCTCCCGGGCTGATCAATCTGGTTCCCCTGAGCAAATATGTTTCCCCCTGAGCTGAACTAATGCCCCCTGAGTCGAACTGGTGCCTCCTGAGCCAACATTTTGCCTCCTGAGCCCATCTCATGCCCTCTGAGCTCGTCTAGTGCCCCCTGAGCTAGTTTGGTGCCCCTTGAGCCAATCTAGTGCCTTTTAAGCTGATCTGGGCCTCCTGAGTTGATTAAGTAATTTCCTCAGCAGCTCTGGGGCCCAAAGCTGAGTTGTGCCCACTGAGGCTGATGAAGGCCCCTGAGCTGGTATGGGGCTCCTGGGCTGATTAAATGCCTTCTGACTTGATCTAGTACCTCCCAATTGATCTATGCCCCAAGCTGATCGGGGACCACTGAGCTGATCACTTGCCCTCTCTCTGAGCTTATATGGTGCTCCCTGAGCTGATCTAGACCCCTGCTGCTGGGACTAGGAGCTTATCTGGACCCTCAAGCTGATCGATCTGGTGCCCCCCCCCGAGCAGGTATATTGTCCCTGAGCTAAACTAATGCCCCCTGACTTGATCTGGTGCCTCATGTGTCATCATTGTGCCTCCTGAGCCCATCTGATGCCCTATGAGCTAGTCTGGGGTCCCCCGAGCTAATATGGTGGAAGGCCCTATGAGCCTATCTGCGGCCCATTGAGCTAGTCTGATGACCCCCCATCTTTGGGGCCACTGAGCTAATCTATTCCCGGGCCAAGCATGAGCTGCTTTGGGGGTGGGGCTCTGATCCACACCAGGGACCCCCTGAGCTGGTCTTGAATAGACAGAGAATAAGAACACAAGGACAACTCCCATCCCCTCGGGGGGTCACGGGGCTAGTCTTATCCCAGGGGGCACATCTGGGGGAATGAGAGGCAGTTACTCTGGAGGTCTCTGATCCACACTAGGGGCCCCTGAGCTGGTCCTGAATAGATGGGAGTTAAGGGTACAGTGCAAACTTCCCTTGTAAAATGGAGCTAACGAGGAATGAGCCGTCATCGCTAAAACGGCTTGTGATGCCTAGGCACCCCAGGTTAAATAAATTGCTTATTATACTGGTGGATTCTGGGCATGGGTGATAAAAAGGCATGTGCCCCTGAGCTCAGAGCACAGTTCCCTGAACCAGGATTTCTACTAATTAATTCAAATGAATGAAGAACTAGTTTTTCACAATTTTCAGCCCTGTCACATCATCCCCATCCAAACTACCAGCTTGTTTACTTTTTCTTTACTCCAGCTGGGACCGATCCTTGAAAATATGGAACTTTTAAGCGCGTTAAAAACGTTATCTCCCTAATTATTCCGGCAACAAAAATTGTATTCGTCCAAAGACACTATAACACTCCTCCTCCCACGGCCCTTGTGGGATCCGCGGAACTTAATCCGTGTTCAAACAGGGCTCACTCGTCACGACAAAACCAGTGGTCATAACAAATGAATTTTCGACTCCAATATGTCTTATCCTGCACAGAGTGACAGATATCACAGGCTCCACTGATTTCTCTGATGTCAAGAACTTGCATGAGTTGGCTGATTTGTCCTTAAATCTATCCCAAGAAGTCGTGTTCTGGCTATTTTCATGAGATTTCGGTGACACTTTTCTTTTTTCTGTTTTTATTTCAGTTTTCCTTCTCCGTCAATGCTTGATTTGCATTTTTCTTGGACCAAAGGTACCCAAAAGTTGATATTGACTAGGATATAGTAAGTTTTTTTAGGTTACGTTAAAAGTGCCCTTTCTCTCCTGGGGTGCCCCTGAAAGGTGGTGTGCCCCCTATACCAAAGCTCTGGCTGCGCCCCTGATCGTCGAAAGATTGGATCAGATTGGATTATTTTAAGACGTGTTGTAGCTTTGGGATTTCGCCGAAAAAGCAAACACGTTTGGCAAAAACTGTAGAATTCCTGCCCAATATTAAAATAGAATGTTTCCTGTGCTATAAAAGGCGCAAAAAAGCGATGAATAACAGATTCGGTGCAATGAAGGGGTGCCGCCCCCCAAAGCTGCCGCCCCTTTGGGGTGCCGCCCCCCACCGGCTGAGCACTCCCAAAGATTTTGGGAAAATTACACCCCTGTCTGGGGGGCCCTGGAGATCTCGGAAACTCGGAGACTTAGAAAAACGCCGTTTGGGTGGGGGGGACTATGGTGATCTACATCATAGCTAACTTTCATTGACTTCGGGTGATATCTTCAAGGTCAAACGAGGTCATAAAGGTCAAATATTGGCCGTGCTGGGGACCTTTCGGGAAATGTCGAAATCATGTGGGAAAAGGTCGGCAATATGTTAAAGACGGACCAATTTCGTAGGGGGAAAAACGCAAAAATATGTTACAAACTTTTGGGGTCAAGGTCCTTCAACGTCATTAACATCTGACGTCACAATATGGTATAATCCCTGTAATGTACACTATAACTATCACTATAGCAAGCATCTGTCGGGAAATGAGGATTGTCCTGTACCCATGAGTATGACCTTGACCTGTGAGCGTTGACCTTGACCTTCATGTGGGACGAACTTAACATATCCCGTGTATATGGCGTTGTGACGTCACCACTCGGTCTCCAATTCAAACGAACTGGTCTGACCGCGCGATTGTGGCGGTCTCAAAATGTAGGTCTGACTTTTAAAGCCTATAAATAAAAAAACTTTCGACCGATGTTCAAAATTCGTTCTTCAATCGACACCCCGTTTAATTCTCAAATGTGGCCTAGTATATGTTTTGGGCTACGAGTGATTTCTCCGGTCACCTCTGAAAAAGGTAGGGGCCTCAGAGCCCCCCCTCCCTCCAGTGCGCATGTTCAGACCCGATCACAGCGTTCCGCATGAAAACAATCGCATGCGACGGCTAGCTAAATACTTGGTGAATGAATCGTTTGACGCGCACCGATTTTCCGTCCACCATTTCCGCTTGGATCATCCATACGCATCGATCTCGCCATCCTAAATTGGGTGCGCTCATGCTGTGTGTAAGAGCTTTCTAAAATTGCATTATGCGCATGCTGCTTGGGAGATTTTGGGGAGATTAAACAGCTCTTAGCACCAGTTTTTTTAGTTACTAAAAAGTGGATGGACTAGGTTGAAATTTGATACGACAATGATTGCTTCTGATTTCACTTGATTCATATTTAGGGCATGATGGCGGATTGTGTTTAATGATTTCTCAACTGACCGTAGGTGCCACGTGCCAGTGGAAAGTGCACCTGCGGAAACATAGGCGGATCCAGGGTTACCGATCGGGGGGGGACAGGGGCACCTTCCCGGGGATGCCACTTTTGGCCGGCGAAACCTATCAGGTGGGCCAAACTATCGGTGGGCGCCGATTTTCGCGTCCTGGGGGAGGGATGGGAAGCCGAATTTCAGAGGGGCCCATCGACCTTTCAAGGGGCGCCATGACCATTTCAGGGGGCGCCGAGCGTCGATCGGGGGTGCCTGTCCCCCTTGCCCCTCCCCTGGATCCGCGTATGTGCGGAAACTATGTGAACGGGCCCTTAAGGCGCACATATTTTCTGATAGATCGTAACAAATTCTGAAACCTTACGGCCTCCACTTCGATTTATTTTGTGCCTAAAACAATGTTACATCTCACGTAAATCTTCGTGTCTGATGGTTAGGTTATACCTCACCTGCACTGACCCTGTGTAAATGTGCCTGTGTATTAATTGATGCGTCCGGCATGCAAGCTGCTCCATACGTTTGCCGCCGCTAATCCGGGATGAGGAAGAGTATTGCCGAATTTTTTCTGGGTTTTAAGAAAATATTAGCTGTGTCCATGCGCATGTTTGAAGGTGTGGAGGCTATGTTCGGCTGAGCCGCGTCGGACAGTATTTGGGGATGGAGGCGAGGCCAAGCATGGCGGGATGATGGCATGACGCAGTACCTGTGCATGCTATGTGCAGCATGCATATCCGGAGAGCATGCGCAAGAAACACAGCATATATTTCTATACAAACAGCGCACATGCGATGTTTACTTCTTGTTAATGTCTGTAAGGACTTGGTCAAATGTCTGTGCTCGTCTTGTACACTGAACACGGGCCTAATTCCACCACATAAAAGAGTGGCGCATACATAGCGTGAGAGATGATTACGTCCACGACATACACAGCTGCGTCAAAACGGCTATGTTTATCGATGATTTTTCGTCCATTAACTTTTGGAAGAGCTGATCATGTAAGATTGGTGTCAGGGTTTGATGTCGCGCGATGAATGTGACCAAAATATGGGAATTAATGAAAAGCGTGATCGAAGTTCAAACCCTACGTCTGCGTCGACCTGATCCTTCGTATCATCTTGGCACATGTTTCACGAAATTCTTTCTATAAACAAAATTAACCTTTCCAACATAGATAAGGAATCAAAACTGAATATTCTACTGCATGGCTCTCCATTAAACAAACCAAACTCCAAAAAAGTAGCCTCAACTGTCTTTAAATTTATCCGAAACACAAAACGATTTGCATAGCTGCGCCTGGGCCGGGCGGAGGTGGCGGTGAGTGGGCGGCACACCCAATCAGTTGTTCCCTGAACGGCGGCACTCCTCTGTGGTGGTGCGGTGTGTTGGGGACCAACCGTGCGAGAGGCGCCTCGCGTAAGCATTCGTGATTTTGCGCCAATCGCAAACAATGTATTATTTTTTGTAGTGTCTCTTGATGAAAATACATGTCTGTCTATCTGTCTGTCTGTCACATGTCTTTCAAGTCTTTGCGCCCTTGCGCAATGTAGTATGTTTATTCAGCCGCAGCCTCGGCCGCATAAATTGAATAGATTGATAGACCAGTAAAGAGGACTTTATCTTTAGCATTTTCGAAAGTTTTTTAGTAAGAAAACATCCTCCATCCTCTGAACTTTCAGTTCGATGTTCCCACAATCCGGACACGAGAAGGTCCGGATTTTACAATCTCATGTAAAACCCGGATACAGGCGTTCACAAATAAGGCGAAGTTATTGCAGGTATAAGCCCATTTATTCGACCCAAGGTGCTGGCTTTTTACGTCTTATCCCGACTCCAGCTCAGTTCTGCGGTTGGCGACTGGTGTGTGACGACATTGTTATGCTCACCGACAGAAAAAGGAGCCAGTAGGAGAAGATGACGCCCTGTCGGATGAGGTGACTTCACAGCTGGCTCAGCTGACTGCTGACCAGCTGCGGCCACTGACCGTCGCACAGCTGAAGGTAACGGGGTACACTAGCACAGCCGAAGGCAACGCAGTCGACGGTACACTCTAGCACAGCTGAAGTTAACGCAGTACATGACGGTACTCTGTAGCACAGCCGAAGGTAACACGGTACATGACGGTACGCTCAAGTACGGCTGACGGTAACGCGGTACATGACGGTGCTCTGTAGCACAGTTGAATGTAACACGGTACACGACGGTACACGACGGTAATCTGTAGCACAGACGAAAGTAACGCAGTGCACGACGGTACTCTGTAGCACAGTTGAAGGCAACGCGATACATGACGGTGGTTCTGTATTGCTAAAGCTCTGAGAGCGGGGGGCCTGGGCATTGTGGCCGTGTGGGTCCTCTGAGCTGGGAGGGTGTGGAGCGGGGACTGTGTTTTGTTGCCGGGAGGGTGTGGAGTGGGGCCTGTGTTTTGTTGCCGGGAGGGTGTGGAGGGGGGCTGTGTGTTGTGGCCGTGTTGGTTCACTGAGCCGGGAGGGTGTGGAGGGGGGCTGTGTGGGTCCACTGAACCGGGAGGGTGTGGGGGGGTTTGTTGTGGCCGTGTGGGTCCACTGAGCCGGGAGGGTGTGGAGGGGGGCTGTGTGGGTCCACTGAATCGTGAGGGTGTGGAGCGGGGGCTGTGTGTTGTGGCCGTGTTGGTTCACTGAGTCTGGTGGCTGTGCTCGGCAGAGAGTGCGGCAGCTGATCGATGAGTCGATGGCGCGGACCAAGGCGGAAGAGGAGCGGTGCCTGCAGCAGCGGGACGCCGCCCTCGAGGCTGTCGGCAACCTGCTGCATCCCAGCTGCATCGTCAGCAACGACGAGGTGCGAGGGACGTGCACCGAGGCGTCAGTAGCTGCAATGTCTCGCAGTGATACGTTAGTCACGTTTTTTGTACGTTCTCCTGTATGTTTCCCTGTATGTCTACTGCACCATCAAGAAGACGGCGTTCCCCTGTTGCAGGACCATAACGGAGTGGAGCGCACAGTGGGCGACTGCAGCGCTCGCCGACGCTACTCGCACGTCGACCTAATGTACATGATCGACGGCATGGACGGCGAGCGGGGCGCCACGGTGGCCGGCGCGCGCGGCTACTACCTGTGCGGCGCCGCCGTGTTTCTGGAGCAGGCGCTGGTCCAGATGGCGCTGCGCATGCTGGCCGAGCGCGACTACCGGCCGCTCTACACGCCCTTCTTCATGCGCAAGGAGGTCATGCAGGAGGTGGCGCAGCTCAGTCAGTTCGATGACGAGCTGTACAAGGTGCGCCGGGCTGTTAAAGGGAATGTGGCACCTTCACAACGTGATTTTAACCGAGATAGCCATGTTGTAAAGCAGGTCGGAAAACCCGGTACTCCATATTTCATTTGTCTTGGAACTCGATATTTCCGTAGAAAAAAGCTAAAACCTACGTGACACCAGCCCCCCCTCAGCCCCCGTCGCCGGCGGCCATTGTTGTGAGCTACTGGTGTGACGACATATGCTGACGTCACGATAAGCATCAGCCAATCGAAGCCCTTGAGGCGTTTCAAGTATGGTAGTGGTTGCCAGATCGTGACATCATCCACAGGCTGATATTTATTTCTTTTTCTAGAGGAGTATTTTTAAAAACCAAATATTGAGCTTATTGTACATTTTTCAGAGAAATCATGAGTGGTTTCATTATTTTTTGACTAAAAGTACGCCTAATTACACTAAATTCCAGGATTCGACCAAGGTGCTACATTCCCTTTAAGAAGACATCGTGTGTGGGTGCTGATGTCCGGTTATCTTCTTGGATACTTGAACATAGACGATGGTGTTTGTATAGCTATTGTATCACAACTGAAGGTTTAAATTTAGACTCTTGCACGTTCTCTTTGTCAGTCAAAGTAAGAGCTTTACTTTGTTAATATCCTGGAAAATTTGCTCTGCTCGTCAGGTGCTGGGTAAGGCCAGCGAGAAGGGCGACGACGCGACGATCGACGAGAAGTACCTGATCGCCACCTCGGAGCAGCCGATCGCCGCCTTCCACCGAGACGAGTGGATCGCGGAGTCGGCGCTGCCCATCAAGTACGCTGGCATCAGCACCTGCTTCCGCCAGGAAGTGGGCTCCCACGGCCGCGACACGCGCGGCATCTTCAGGGTTCACCAGTTCGAAAAGGTAGGCGGCGGCAGACCGGTGCTCTTCTGACAGCGATGATAAAGTCCACCCGCTGAGGACGGGAATTTCAGACTGCGAGGGTAGCTGGCGGGTGTTTCGCGGACGAGGCTATTGAGGTATTGAGCGGCAGCATAATAAAGAAGGGGATAGCGGCAATTAATTTTGCATGGTTTTAGTGACGCTTGGTCATCGAACATCTTGTCGAGTAGATAGCGTATCGGGGTCAGTGTCATAATTAGCCGTAAAGCTCAGTGTTATAACCCTCGACAGTGTACCTCAGCATGTAAAGGGCGGCAGCGTAATCCTGGTCTGTGTACCGGATCGCCGTATAACCCAGCCTGCTGGGCTGCGCAGGTGGAGCAGTTCGTCCTGACGTCGCCGCACGACAGCCTCAGCTGGCAGACCATGGACGAGATGATGGAGAACGCCGAGCGCTTCTGCAAGGCGCTCGGCATCCCGTACCGCGTCGTCAACATCGTCAGCGGCGAGCTCAACAACGCCGCCGCCAAGAAGCTGGACCTGGAGGCATGGTTCCCGGGCGGCGGCGCGTTCCGCGAGCTGGTCAGCTGCAGCAACTGCACCGACTACCAGGCCAGGAGGCTGCGCGTCCGCTACGGACAGACCAAGAAGATGGGCGACAAGGTGAGACGGGCAGCGGCAGCGGGCAGACGGGCGCAGCAGCGCTGCTGAATGGGTGCACCCGGTAGTCTCGGTATTTTGCTCTTTGCAGAAGTCTAGCGTTACAGTGCGGGGTCGCAAGCTCTTCTACTTACAGTAAACGCTTTTATGCTCATGGATACCTATATTGAATTGGGACGCCAAGTTGTCAACAATTTGTCATTGAGCCGCATCACTCCCTGCGCTGATTAAATCGATCTTTTAGCGAGATGTACTATTTCTTTTTCTCTCTATTCCTTTTTCTTCTTTTAATGACTTCTTTTCTCTTTGGTAAACTTTCCTAGCAGCACTCTGCTAAGCGTATAACAAGCCATCGACTCGCTTCTTTTGGCGGTCATCCACTCGAGATCACACCATTGATGTAGACCACACCGACCTGATGCTCTTGTTTCCCTGGTTGCCATTGCGGAGTGAGTGCGTCGCTGACAGGTGGAGTACGTGCACATGCTGAACGCCACCATGTGCGCCACCACGCGGGTCATCTGCGCCGTCCTGGAGACCCATCAGACGGAGACGGGCGTCACGGTGCCGGAGGCGCTGCGACCCTTCATGCCGGAACGTGAGTAGAAGTGTGGTCGGCGGCAGGGAGGGAGGGTTAGACGGGAACTGGAGGAGTTGGCGTCGGACCTTGAAATGGAGAGGAGTAAGGGAGGGAACTACCGGCTGCGACGGTCTGCCGGACCGTTTGTAGTGGGGAGTGATTGTTTGCGACTGCGACAGCTAATGCCGGATGTGAAGGGGTAAGAAAGGTTGGGGTGACAAAGATGGAAGGTAGTGCGACAGTGCAGGATGGATGATTAAGGTGACTACGGGGGGGTGGCAAATGCCCTGAAACGCTGCTGGCGCTGATGCCTCATAGGACGCATTGCTGTGTGAACAGGTGGCTCAGCATTCGGCGTGCCATTACATGTGGCTTCTATATGATTCACGCTACCAGTCTCGCATATAGAGGCCATCGTTGAGTATTGAGCTTCTGTACTCAGACAACAATATTCTACTACAATATTCCATTTCGCTTTTAAAACTTTACAGAAATGTGAGCTGCGCATGTGGGTGCCGGCTTGCTATAGCCAGCTGCGGGTATGATGCGCCCCAGTGGTGATTGAACTGCATTGAACTGTCTTCTTCAATGTATCGCCCTCTTTCCGCGGAGTAACGCAAACAGTGAACTCTTAATGTGTCGCCCTCCCTGCACAGATAACTTTTAACAGTGATAATTCGATGTGTCGCCCTCCCTCGACAGATAGCTTTGAACAGTGATCTTTCAATGTGTCGCCCTCCCACCACAGATAACTTTTAACAGTGAACGTTAAATGTGTAGCCCTCCTACCACAAATAATTTTGATCATTGATCATCCAATATGTCGCCCTCCCACGACAAAGAACTTTGAACAGTGATCATTGTGTGTTGCGCCCTCCGCAGAGTACCGAGAGCACATCCCGTTCGTGAAGCCTGCTCCCATCGACCAGGAGGATACCAAGAAGGCGAAAAAGCAGAAGGAAGGGCAGAAAAAGAACAAAACAGAGCAATAACGTTTTCAAATGGTGGTTTCTTTATAGCTTTTTTGTTTTCTTCGGCCGTCCGGGTTATCATTCGGGGTCTTTTTTACTTCGGAACGAGGTGGGCTGGCGTTTTTGTTGATTGTTGACGGTGATGTCGGTGGCTTTGGCGTGGATGAATTAGGAGGTTACTCGGCCGGTACAGGGAGAGAGCACGGCCTGGACATGAGGCTAAAAGGACTGCACCACAACCTGCGGGTCACAGCGCAGCATAATTTTCTGTCCAGAAATACATGTTGGACCAAGCTTCTATCGGATTGTTTTATTCGGTTATGCTCGTAAGGAACCCTTTGAAAGCTTGCTGCAGGAGAAGTGGTAAGCAGCTGTCTTTGGGTGGTATTCTGAACAGAAATCGAACTTACTACCATCTCTGGCACAATCCTTGCAAAATGTGTTTATAAAAGGTTAAAGCATATCAGGACAGTGATGCACAGCACAGTCTTGGCCTCTCAACTTTTTGCGACGTAATAAAAACATCGAACCATCCCTACGCCGTGTTTTCCGGTTGGGGGATAGAGGCTTTGTGTGTTTTTGATTTGTTTGTTGTGGGCGGGAAATATATGCTGCGATGTTCTTCTTTGCGTAGTCTTTATTTTTAATCTTCCCTGGCATTGGCGTGCAGTAGACCTGTTCAAGTTTGTAAAATGTTTTTTATTAAAGTTTGCCTGGTGGATTTATTTTCATTACTCTTGGTATTAATAGGTTTCCTACAAAAAAATCAGACCTCTAGGATAAAAATTCGCTTAGCGCATTGACTTTCAAGTGTTGTGTTGAATCTGCTCTCTGCCATTGAATTCTCCACTTTACCAATTTCCATGCCATTCGATGAGAGTCATAAAATGATTTCACAAAGCTCTTCTTGCTGCAGGGCATCTAAGTCTTCCTGTGTGGTCTAACAAAACATAGATCGACTGCCAAAAGAAAACAAGCAAGGCTGTGGAGGCCATTTAACATCCCCAGCGGTTGAAAAGAAGGTAACACCACCGACCGGAACAGTCACTGCGCTGAACGATTTTAGTGACTCGCGATGCCTGTTCACCGTGTTTTCTAAAGATGAATCAACTGAATATGCAAAATATGGTTTTAAACCATGTATTGTGCAAGTACATTAGAAAATGTATATAAAAACACTCAACACACTACAGAGAAGTGATGACTGGAATAGATGTTCAGGCTGACGGTACTCCAGCACCCAAATCATTAAGGATGCCCTGCATGTCATTTGATATGCTTAGTGGTGCTAAGTACCTAGATGTATTATTTTTATCTTCTTTAAGGGAAGCGCCTTAGCAAATCGCTCATGCTGCCACACTTTAAACACTTTAGGGCTGCATTACCACTTGTGTCCAGTCCAAGGCTCCAATGTCTCAGTGTGAGTTCGAGAAGTAAATTGCGTCGTCTTGGTAGGGTAATGATAAAAAATGTCTCGAAAAAGCAAAATAGCAAAATATTAACCCGGGGCAGCACTTACCATTGACTAATTGAGCAAGGTTCGAAAGATATAACTGGCCGCCGTCTTCCCTCAGCAAAATATCTTAAGACTGACCCGGTGTCCTAACCAAGACGCATGGCGTTGCAACCCGTCGATCTGCTGCAACGACCGGGTTTTTCGGTAAGGAAACGAAACGGACTGCTGCAACGCGTTGCAGCAAAAGTAGAACTTTGTCAAACTTCTGACGCCGAAAGTCTGCGTCAGAAGACCATATTCATGTTATTTGTTGTTTTTAGTCAATAAAAGTGATTTGTGTTTTTGAATAATAATTCAAACTGAAATTCATGCTGTAAAATTTATGGAAGCTGGGCACGATTAACCTTATCTCTTAAACCGACCTTTTAATAGTTTTTGCTGCCAGTTAAGCCTTGATTGTTGGTAAACAACAGTTCGTCGCAACTTGAGCTGCCAGATTGCTACCAAAGTTGAACCTTTCCTCTGCCGGCCAAAATTTCAGGAGACAAGTAAGTTGCCGCTTTGCAACTGTCGCCGACCATCGGCGACGTCCCGGTTAGGGTACTGAGTCATTTGGTGTCCCAACCGGGAGAAACTGAGAGAAACTGCTCCAAACGCCTCAGTAGTGGGATTGTTGGCAGACATCGTGATGAATATGAGGAATCGAACTGGGATACCTGTCATGCAGAAAGGGAAAATTTAAAACAAAACAGGTAGATTTAGCCAGGAATATGCGACATTACTGAAAACGAGCCGTAACACGAGCGCCTTCAAGAAACGAAGAATGCTGTTCCAGAGCCAGCTGGACCGGCTATTTGATGTGTCTCTCACTGACGCTGAGACATAGATACAGAAGGTCCGATTTAGGACTGCGGAAGCGAAGGAAGTGGATAAGCTTTCTGAGAAACATGCGCGGAAAGCAAACTACAAGATTCGCGTCAGCCCAGGACAAGAGCTTCATTCGAGTGAACAAGAACAAGAGGGATACAATGATGGCCGGGGACCAGCGTAAGGCAGCTGCGGCTGCAACGCCTGTGGATTCCAGCACTGACACGACCTCAGGGAATGGCTGTGGCAGTGAAGCAGATTATATGAAGAAAGCGCAGCACAGTCAGGACACATAATCCATTCCACCGGGGCGACAAAAGTCTGCATCAGTGACACTGTATTAATAATAACTTGCTTCCGTCTTATACTAATATATATATATATATATATATATATGTATGTATATTAGCCTGGTTCGGATTTAGGTTTTTTCTTCAGAAATTAACGGATCGTTGTTAATGAGATGCATTTTTTGGTGCTGATTACGATGCGCTCATCAGAAATGCAATTTTCGTAAAACTTTTGGTGGCCCACTCGAGTTGAAGGTTTTTCATTTTGCCCAATTTTCCACTTTTTGGCTCACCATCAACCCATATTACCAACGAGGTGCAAAAATTGCAGTGGGTTGGTAGTTTGGTTCGTTGGTGTTCCATTCGCTTTGTTTTTGTTGTTATAGGTTGCATACATACCGGTTATTTTTTGCTTATTATCTCCGCTTTTAGTTGAGTTTGCACTGGCTCTCCATAGATGGCGCTAGCGGCGTGGCATGGTAAGTGAATACTGATCTCCTCGGGGACCGGGAGTGTGAACAGCAACGTGAAAGGTGAGAAACAATTGCGAATTGGATTGTATAAACGCACTTAAAGAGCTATTTTCAAGCAGCACTGAAGTTGGTAACACTGTTTCTCAGGTATTTTGCATGCCATGTCCAAATATGCTGCTGCTGATGAAGTCCCGACCATAACCCTTTACCAATACACGCAGGAACCGTGGGAGCTGTGGTGGTGGATGTTGCACCTAACTTTCAGAGTGTGGCAGCAGCTCTAACCCCGCCCCCCAGTTTGAGCCGATTCTGGAACTTCTCTATTAACATTTAAGTGATATGCCTAATCACCCCCGGCCATACCAACGCGGGAAGCCCCTTCCTCCAACTTACACCTTTCCGCCGACTAAAATAGTCTCTCCACCTATGCGTTCACCGACTGAATTCTTTCGTATTTGCGCCAAAAAGACTCTGCAACAACCCTACTTTGACTGAAGTGCGAGGGTATCAGTTTTGAGGCTAGTGACCTGTAGCCCAGGCTCCTCTGACATATTTGGAGGTCGTTGTGGCCCAGAGGAGAATTACTTGTTTTACGTGTAACGATAGGATTGATAATTTTTAACGTTGTGGTCCAGCAGAAAAAATCGACCGGTTTGGCATTGTGCGAACATTTTTTTTACAAACATAGCATTGATCACCAGGTTTTAAGGACTGAAGGAAATATGTTGTATGAAATCACAAAATAAGCTTTCCAACGTTTACGGACCTTGCACTAGCTGCATTGGATAATAATCTATAAGCATATGATAATCGATAATCATCGGCATAATCTAAGTGTTAACGTTATCTTTTCCTTTCAGTTCTCTGATCGAAATTGAAAATGGAGGGACGGTTATATCTGCAAGAAATAAAGGAGTCTTACCGTGAGTTTGGTATATCATAGGGCGCCTTCTTATGACGAATTGAACTCATGGAGGAGCGGAGCAAAGATGAGTGTCATATTCCTATGGAAGAATGCGAGAACAGGGTAACGGCTGGGGTTATGGATGTGTGTGCCAGCGTAGCACTCCATACACGTGCAAATCAGGCCATACTGAAGGAACTGAGACGGCTTTGGAAAGAAAGAATACACAAAAGAAGTATGCAAACAAGTTTGGCAAGCGAGCTGCTATACCAACTGCTGCGATGGATTCGCTGTTTGATACCAGCAGCCGAGAACTTGAGCCTGGACAAGCAGAAGACAGTGTTTCTGGCCGACCAGCCAAGTGCCAGACGTCTCCAGACAGACAGCCTCGATCAGGAAACCACAGCGCGATGGCAGAGGAGAGCTCAGCGAGCGGGTCGAGCAGTCATGAGAGGAGCAGCCGTCACCTCCCCGAGTCAACAGGCGACGGCTGAGACAGCAAACACGCCTATGGAAACTGGTGTTTCAGGTAACGCTATCATCTGCTAAGCTATAATGACTCGGTAATCCCGATCAAAGGGATATTATCTGTGTATGAGCAACGTTATTTTAAAAAACCAGTCTGCTCATCAATTCTAACAAAACACCCACAAGCTATATATATATATATTTTTTTTCAAAACACTGTCCAAGTCGTTTACAGTCAATAGCTCATAAACCATAAGACATGGTACGTCTTTCGTGTCGTTCTCCTATCCCTCCTTACGGTTCCATAACTCATAAAACATAAAAATGGTAGGCATTACTTGTCGTTCTTCTACGGCCTATCCTTCCTTATGGTTTGTGAGTTATGGACTGTGAACGACTTGGACAGTGTTAAAAATATGTAAATATATAGCTTGTGGGTGTTCTGATAGGATTTATGAGCAGACTAGTTTCTGAAAATAATATTGTTTATACACAGATAATATCCCTTTGATCGGGATTACCAAGTCATTATAGCTTAGCAGATGATAGCGCTACCTGAAACACCAATTTCCACTGGCGTGTTTGCTGTCTCGGCCGTCGCCTGTTGACTCGGGGAGGTGACGGCTGCTCCTCTCATGACTGCTCGGCCCGCTCGCTGAGCTCTCCTCTGCCATCGCGCTGTGGTTTCCTGATCGAGGCTGCCTGTCTGAATACGTCTGGCACTTGGCTGGTCGGCCAGATACACTGTCTTCTACTAGTTCAGGCTCACGTTCTGGGCTGCTGATATCAATCAGCGAATCCATCGCAGCAGTTGATGTAGCAGCTCGCTTGTCAAACCTGTTTACATGCTTCTTTTTGTCTCTCTTTCTTTCTAAAGCCTTCTTAGTTCCTTCAGCACGGCCTGTTTTGCACGTGTAGGCAATGATACGCTTGCACATACATCCATAATCTCAGCCATTACCCTGTTATTGATACTTCCATAAGAATATGGCACTCATCTTTGCTCCGCTCCTCCATGAGTCCAATTCTAGTCATGACAAGGTGCCCTATGACATACGAAACTCACGGTCAGGCTCTTCTGTTTTTTGCAAATATTACCGTCCGTCCATGTTGAATTTTGTTCAGAGGAAACATAAAACTGCAAGGAGAACATAACGTAGAACTTGGATTATGCCGGTATGTGAATTATTCAATGCAACTAGTACAAGATGTCTAGTCGTTGGAAGTCGTTGGAAATTTTAGGATTTCATACAACATATTTTCTTCGGTCCTTAAAACCTGGTGACCAATGTCATGTTTGTAATAGAATGTTTGCATAATGCCAAACCGGTCGATTTTTTCTGCTGGACCACAACGTCAAAAATTATCAATCCTATCGTTACACGTAAAACAAATAATTCCCCTCTGGGCCACAACGACCTCCAAATATGTCAGAGGAGCCTGGGCTACAGGTCACTAGCCTCAAAACTGATACCCTCGCACTTCAGTCAAAGTAGGGTTGCTGCAGAGTCTTTTTGGCGCAAATACGAAAGAATTCAGTCGGTGAACGCATAGGTGGAGAGACTATTTTAGTCGGCGGAAAGGTGTAAGTTGGAGGAAGGGGCTTCCGCGTTGGTATGGCCGGGAGTGATTAGGCATATCACTTAAATGTTAATAGAGAAGTTCCAGAATCGGCTCAAACTGGGGGGGGCGGGGTTGGAGCTGCTGCCACACCCTGAAAGTTGAGTGTAACAGCCACCACCACAGCCCCCACGGTTCCTACGTCTATTGGTAAAGGGTTATGGTCGGGACTTCAGCAGCAGCAGCAGATTTGGACATGTCAAGCTTAAAATACCTGAGAAACAATGTTAACAACTTCAGTGCTGCTTAAAAATAGCTCTTTAAGTGCGTTTATACAATCCAATTCGCAATTGCTTCTCACCTTTCACGTTGCTGTTCACATTCCCGGTCCCCGAGGAAATCAGTATTCACTTGCCATGTCACGCCGCTAGCGCCATCTATGGAAAGCCAGTGCAAACTCAACTAAAAGCGGAGATAATAAGCAAAAACTAACAGTTAAGTGTGCAAGCTATAACAACAAAAACAAAGCGAATGGAACACCAACGAACCAAACTACCAACCCAGTGCAATTTTTGCACCTCGTTGGTAATATGGGTTGATGGTGAGCCAAAAATTGGAAAATTGGGCAAAATGAAAAACCTTCAACTCGAGTGGGCCACTAAAAGTTTTACGAAAATTGCATTTCTGATGAGCGCATCGTAATCAGCACCAAAAATGCATCTAATGAGCAATGATCCGTTACTTTCTGAAGAAAAAAGCTAAATCCGGACCAGGCTAATATATATATATATATATATATATATATATATATATATATATATATATATATATATATATATATATATATATATATATATATATATATACCAATGAAGAAAATTAGTGCCGACGGAGAGATGCCAAAATAACAAACATGCCAATTTATCAAACCAGTACTTATAGGAAGAGGCCCGGCTGCGCACGGTCGGGGTGGTGAACTACCGGGGGTCGTAAGCAAAGCAAGGAGCCCGGCTAGAGGCAGTGGAGGCCTGGGTAGCCCAGAGGGAGCCTGAAATTATAGCACGGGTTCCCGGATACAGCAAAGTGGGAGGAGTGGAGTCAGGGGCGGATTCAGGCCGATGGTGGGGAAGGGGGGCAACGGGGCCCCAAATCGTGAAAAACATATGGTTTTTGTTTGAAGAGCATCCGTAAAAATGGGCAAAATCGGGGGATTTGGGGGATTGCCCCGTTTGCCCACCTCCCCCCTGGATCCGCTAGTGCTGTGGTTCCTTGCAGACCACAGGGACACGGACAAACCATAGGAGCCCGGGAAAATTGCAGGGGGCCGGGCAGACCGCAGGGGGCCGGGTAGACCACAGGGGGACCGAACATACCACAGGGAGCCCGGGCAGACCACAGAGGGTCCGGGCAGACTAAAAGGAGCCCAGACCGCCCGCAAGGGGCCCAGGCAGACCACAGAGACCCGGGCAGACTAAAAGTGGCCAAGACAGAATACAAGGAGCCCGGTTGCAGTCACAGAGGGCCCGGCTGAACCAAAAAGGTCCCGAGACTTCCAGAAATAGGGTCTCGGGTGCAGTCAAAATGGGCCTTAGAATTTGTATTTTTGTATTTATTCAGTATATATGAGCAACATGATTATCCCACTTACAGCTCAAGTCAATGGATAAAACAATACGTGAATATTTACAAGAGATGATGAACTGATAGTCACATATACAGTTACAACCGCAGAAACATTAAATTCAAATAAACATGTAAATATTAAAAGAAAAACATGATGCTATAAAACAGTGAAATCCTAAAACCATGGGTTCACTAAAACGGATGATCCCTAAGATATTTAATGACGGAGGATTTAAACGATGAGAAACTAGAGATAAAAGGGTCGATGGTAGGATACGTGCTGACATGATGATTAAAAGCGCGAACTGCACGGATGACACAATCCACATCTCACGGTTTCTACTCTCCCAAAAGGAATGTGTAGCGGCTGGTTTTGTCCCTCCCTGGTCCAACGCTGAGGCACATGCAACGGTAGGTGCCCAAGCAGGAAGGCGGAGTCCGTTCTGTGGATGATAATTTTGTAGACGAACAGAATGTCGCTTTTTAGTCGCCTTTTTGAAAGTGAAGTAATTTTGAAACTACCAAGTAGATCATTGTAGGAGAGTGATAAATTTTGTTGAGGCACGTGAGTGTGGGCAGCCAACCACATCAGAAATTTGTGTTGAATTTTTTCCAGTCGATCTAAGTGCGTTTTTGCGGCTCCACCCCAGATTTCGCTACCGTATTCTAAGATGGAGCGAACGTTGCCAAAGAAGGCTGCAAGAATAGGAGCAGGTTTCAGTCGTCCCGCCGTTCGGCTAGTCTGGAGTGAGCGCATGAGCAAACCTAGCATCCTATTCGCTTTGCTGACGGTATGGTTGATATGAGCCTGAAACGTCAATTTTGTGTCTAGCCAAACGCCTAGGTCTCGAATTTCTTGAACATGTTCCAGGTCGTTGTTACGAATTTTTTACCTAGCCAGAATTGTTTTTTTGTTCAGGGTGATCCTAAATGATTGACATTTGGTGGGATTTAGCTTTAATTTCCAGGTTTCTGACCACTGAATGAGGTGATCCAGGTCTTTCTGGAGAAATTCTGCATCTCTTGTGCAGGTAATTTTGTTGAAAAGCTTCACATCGTCAGCGAACATCAAAATTTGGGTTTGGATGGTGTCGGGAAGATCATTTAGGAAGAGCACGAACAGTAGAGGTGATAACAAACTGCCTTCCGGAGTTCCAGAGCGCACTTCAGTCCAATTTGAACATTTCCCGTTAATGATCACACGTTGTTTTCGATCGTAAAGATAAGATGAGAGCCAACAAAGCGCTTGTCCTGAAATGCTGTACGAATTCTGGATTTTGTGGAGGAGCAATTTATGGTTGACGCTCTGGAAAGCGGAAGAGTAATCAAGATACAAAATGTCTAATTGATGGCCTGAAGATATTGAGTCCCACGCCGATTTTAGAAGGGTTGCCAAATTCGTTTCGCAGGATCGGCAAGGGACAAAACCGTGCTGTTTCTCTGTGAGAACAGGTTGCACATGCGCAAGAAGCGTTTGGAATACGCATCTTTCCATGACTTTGCCGAACAGCGGAAGGAGTGAAACACTGCGATAATTTTCGGGAGAATTTCGTGAACCTTTCTTAAATACTGGGACAATGTTGGCTTCCGCCCACCTGCTCGGGAAGACCCCCGCATTCACGGACTTCCGGAAAAGAATTGTTAGAGGACATGCGAGCTCATCTCGGCACTCTTTTATGACCCGAGCGCTAATGTTGTCCGGACCGCAGGCCTTGTGCACCTGCAGATTCTCCAAAATATCCCGGACCTGGGCTTCAGAGATTTCAAAGCCCGTCAAATTTGGAAGATTATAATCGGGAGGTTCTGGGTAGTGAATCACTTCCGGAGAAGTAAACTTGCTGGCAAATATTTGATTCAAAAGATCAGCTTTTTCCTTGTCTGATCCGGCGGTTTCCGTCCGAAAGAGTGGGAATTTGCCCCTTTGCTCCCTTGATGCTCTATCGTTAGAATATCTATCGATGCTAGAATATCGTTAGGGGCCCGTTTGCGAACAGCGATTATGGGTGGCCCTAAAGGGGACCGCACCCAATCAAGCATGCCAGGCAAGCATGCCAGGGAGCCCGGCCGCAGCCACAGCAAGACTAGATAGACCACGGGGCCTGCACTCATGGTAAGGGCCCGTCCGTGGCCCGTCCGTGACAGAGGGCCCGGTTGCAGTCACAGGGGGCCCGGGTGGACCATAGTGGGCCCGGGTGGATCACAAAGGGCCCGGTTGCAGTCACAGGGGCCCGGTTGCAGTCACAGAGTGCCTTGTTGCAGTCACAGGGGCCCCGGCTGGATCACAGATGGCCCGGTTGCAGTCACAGGGGGCCCGGGTGGATGACAGGGGGCACGGTTTCAGTCACAGGGGCCCGGGGTGGATCATAGATGGCCAGGTTTCAATCACAGGGGGCCCGGGTGGATCATAGGGGGCCCGGTTCTCATTACAGGGGGCCCGGGTGGATCACAGAGGGCCCGGTTGCAGGGGCCCGGTTGCAGTCACAGGGGGCCCGGTTGTAATCACAGGGGCCGGGGTGGATCACAGAGGGCCCGGTTGCAGTCACAGGGGGCCGGGTGGACCGCAGATGATGATGACCGCAGATGAACCAAAGATGTCAGCCCAAACATTCGGAAAACGGTTCGGGAAGACTTTCTTGTCAGTTTTCTTATAATAGTCAATCTATGCTTTCCTAGACCACATAGGAAGACTTATATGCCCTACAAAAAGAAGAGCTCTTTGAAATCATTTTGTGATCCTCATCGAAAGGCATGAAAATCGGTGAAACTGGAGACTTGAACGCCAGGGAGCGCATTCAACGAAATTTTTAAGCCAATGTGCGAAGTGGGTTTTTGTCATAGAGGTCTGAATTTTTGTGGGAAACTTATATATAGAGACGGTAATGGGAATCCACCAGGCAAAGTTCAATCCAAAAACATTTTGCAAATTTGAATAGGTTTAGAATGCAGTGACGGTGTCGATCGTGCTAAAATTAGTGCAGGTCAGTTAGAGAACTTGTACTGATTTTTCAAAGGGAATGTGGCACCTTTATGGCACCTTTACGAAGGCATGTAATGCGCGCTGAAAGCTTCAAACCTTCCGTTAGCCAGTGGAGGAAAGTCCGAACATCGACACGAAAGTTTGAAGCAAGTTGTGCCGATCCTTTTCGGCATACGACCGATGCTGCACTCCGTTCGTCAGTTTGGGAAATACCTTGAGACATCGGTTTCTTGAAGAGAAGTACAGTCAGTGGGGCTGACAACTTTTCGCTGCACTCCATGATTATTCGTAGGCTGATCTCCCCGATACCAGTGATGTTAGTCATAGAGGTATTGGACCACGCTCCTGTAAGCGTTTTCTTCCATGCAATTGTGTGCCGAACCGGACGGCGTTTTTCGAAGTTGGCTAAATATGTATCCTCTATTTTTCCGGGTTGGGATAGACTGGGTGAAAGCTGGATTACCTTGGGTGAACGAGTGCACAATCACATCTGGGAATCCTAGTCAGTCAGAAAAACACGAGTTCTCCGTTTTTTAGTTGGATGCAGCTAGATATCAACACTCAACGACCTTGCAATTCAACCTTCAGCCAAACTGTTTACCAGGTGGCACTGCAGATGGGGCTTCCCTGTGGCATTTCGCTTATGTTGAATATGGTCGATCTTACTCATCCCGAATCTTTCTCGGCATATGCTAAGCCTTTTCATTTTGAAGCGTTCCCGTCATATGTTCGACGAAATCGATGCTATTCCAGTTGTATTGTCGTTTGCTACCACTCAGGTTGAGCCTGCTTGTGTCTAATAACCAACCCGGGATCAGCGGAACCCGGTTGGGATGCTGAGCCCGGGGGTGCGGTGGGGCCGTGTCGCAGCAGTCACCGCGGCAGTCCCGAGGGGGCAACCGCGATTTCCGGCCTGGCTGACGCGAGACCGCGCAGGGAAGCCCGCTGAGATGGGGCGGCCCGCAATGCAACCACGCCGTATATATGTGCGCAGCGGCGTCGACGGGCGGCAGAAGAGCTTCCGAGGCAGGCCAGCTCATACAGAGACCGGCTCTAACACTGCAGCCATGCATCTGCTGAAGGTGAGAGCTCGCACTGTACCCGTGTCGTAGCGGCGGAGCTGGCTGGTGTCTGTATAGGTCGTGAATTACAATATGCCATGTAGCGATGCATCTTCTACGTTGTGAATGATGTTAGTCTTGTGCATAAATTAGATCGAAAAGGTGATGTATTAGCCTAGTGCGGCGATGGTTTGAAAGTATCTGTGCAGAAAGCCTTTGTAGACGTGCTCAGTCTCTCATAACTGTTGTTGCTCATAAGTATCGTAACGTCGTCCCATCTGGGTGGTTTGAAAGTACCATACCTAGTAATCAGAATAACCATGATCACTCTTTGAAGCCCTTAAACCCCATTGATGCTAATTAAGTACGTTACTCCAAACTACCTAGATTGGGCGACGGAACGGTACTTATAAGAGAGACGTATACATAAGTGAATTTGCACAGTTTAAGCAGGTCTCAGCTACCCTAGCGACAATCACGAAACCCAGACTGAGAACTGTTTATGACGGTGTCGGCTCCCCAGCGGACTGTCTCTTTTCTGACGTGGCCCTGTCTTACAGGCTATCTGCGCGCTGCTGGCCGTGGCGACAGTGGCGTCGGCTCAAATCTCCTGCGTGTGTCGGCCCCTTGGCGGCTGCAGCACCCCCTACGGCCTTTCTCAGTCGGCACGGCTGGTGCGGCCGCTGCCCTGCTACCTGCGCTCCGGCCTCATCGGTACCCGCTGCTGCCGCAACACGGCAGTCCTGCCGTCACTGGCTCGACCCACCCAGACCACCACCACCACCACCACTGAAGCGCAGCTCTTCCTGAACCAGCGGGAGGAATTCTCTACCAGCAGGGTGCCGGTGACTAGTGCCCGCCCCACGGCCGCTTTTGCGGCGCCTGTGACCACCCAGGCTGCGGCACCCCGCCGCTCCCTCTCTTCAGACGACCTGCTGAGCATCAACCAGGGCGGCGCGCTCAGCTCCCGATTCGGGGCCCGGCTCCAGCAGCAGGCGGCGCGCCAGGCGGCGGCGCTGGATGCGCTGGGCTGAGAGCTTTGTCGCTCAAGACGCCAAACGAGACAAACCTGAGCTTTCTGTGACTTTAACTTGCGTTAGAAACACAGGACGTGGCTAATTGTCTCAGACTGTCTCCTTTAGATATGTGCATGTGTATGCTAGGTACAGCTGATCTCTTTCTCCTTGTTACTGCCGTTTTTATGTTGTCATTTCATGTAGACAATTGTATTATGCCATTGTAAATACCCATGTCACGTGCACGTTTTGAACTTGACCTGTAAGATGGGCTCGTGGACCCATTGCTCACACAGTTTGAATAAATAAAAACAAACAATAAATATGGAAAATGTTTTAGGAGCACAGGGTAGTCCTCGTCGAAATCAACTGTACCACTCGCCGCGTCCTATTACCGCAGCAGTGACGCATCTTGCGCCTCGGTGCCGGGACTTTGCACGGACGTATTGGTCCGTTCCAGAGCTTTGATGGAGCATACTATGAGCTTTGATGGAGCATACGGCTTACTACGCCAACATTAGGCCTTTGTTAGAATACAACAGCGTTATCTGGTCAGGTGCTGCCAATTCCCACACGGTGCGGGTTGATCGGGTACAGCACAAATTTCTCGTCTGGCTAAATCATTATGTTACCAGACATTGCGTTTCCCTTCCTTACGAATCTCTTCTTAACCACTTCGGCGTCATTTCGCTTTCTTCTCGTAGATTGCAACACGACTTGCTCTTTCTTAAAGGAGGTATATTTTCGAACAAAATTAGGTCATCAGAGTTGCTCGAAAAATTCCCATTGCATGTGCCATCCCGATCAACTCGCACGCTGCTTCTTTTCGCTGAGCGCCGCGGTCGCGTCAGCACCGTCAATAACGGCTTCCCTCAGCGTATACCGAGGGAGTTAAATGTATTTCTGCGGCGGGGAAATGCAGATTTTTACAACGACTCTTTTATCGATTTTGGGAAACATGTTCTTGCATATATTCGCACTGTTTAACTTTTATTAACGTCATTTTTAGCATCGGTTTCATCATCAGCTGCATCTTTCTCATCACTCACATTTTGATGTTTTTACCGCTTTTTACATGTGTGTCTCTCATCTGTGTAGATAGTTTTCCTTTTACTTACATCGACTTTGCCTGTTATTGGATCATTTTCTGTTGGCGATTTACTTGAATAAATAAATAAATAAATAAAATCCTTAAAAAATGTCAATTGCAATGCATTAATTCATGACATAAATTATGTCTGCATAGGAATGAAGAAAGATGCTAAACACAAACATGTGAATGAGAAGGGCCTGAGGGCTTTTCATTTTGAAGGATGTCCTTCATGAGTGAAGTATTAATTGAGGTAATAAGCGAGGTTTCAAACGCAAAGAAAAGGAGAAAGAATAGACATTGATGTTTTCATATATGAGATTTTGAGTGGAAATTTTTGCCCCAGTGCATTCTGACCAATCCCGTGACAAATTTAGCATAGAAATAAATACTACGCCGTATTGCATCGACCCCATGCAGCACCTCAGTCAAGAACAAAACAAACAATGAACGCTCGCCTCGTCCTCCCGAAAAAGTGTAGTAAGCACTGACAGATGACGCACTGAAGGCATTACGCGAACCTAGCCTCGGATGGCACAAAAGATGACGATGAATAGTGCTTTAAAAGTCACATGACCTTAAAAACCTTAGAAAATCTGTAGGTATCGGAAAGGTAGTCCTGCCTGCAGGCTACCAAACATAAATCTCTAATATTTTGTGGCGCGCAATGACGGTTTTGTGACTGGCGTGGCCCCCACGGCCAGTGGGTGGTGGAAGCAATTGTTTGTGAGAGACTTCTTGATGTGTATTTTTCTGTGAGCTTCACAGTTTGAAATTACTTAGGGAACGCCAGAGATAGGACTGAGTTTTACTTTCCGTATACAGAAGATAGTAGGTACAGTGCTGTGTCGTCAGTGTTTACATTATCTACCTGGGGATGTTCTCAAACCACCACAAATCAAGAAAGTGTTTTGAAAAAAGCAGCTAATTGAAGCTTTTAGTTTCCGTTCCGACCCATTTGAAGGCTTATGTGCAAAACAATGTAAACAATGTATCTAAACAATGTATGTAACCTAGGCATGGAAAATATAAAAAAGTTGGAGGGGAGTGTGACCGTTAACAATGTAATAATAACTAACTGTCTAATCCTATGGAGCCTTAGTTATTGGGTCGCACGGGTAGAAGGCACTCTGCCTACCTAATCAATGGGTAGGGGTTAAAAAAAAAAAACAAGATTTTTGGTACCATCTATCTGGCGCTTATATCATGCAGTTTTTTAGTGCTTTCAGTCAACCGAAGGAAGAAAAAGAAGATATAGATGGGGTTTTTAAGAGTGCATTATTGCATGATAATCATCTAGGGACTTTGCATGGTGTGCACCCTCACTCACCTGATGCACTCACTCACCTGTGCTACACCAACTTCCCTTACTCACTCCCTGATGCACCCACTCACCTGATGGAGAAAAGTCTGATTGTGTGCCAAATCACATTCTTTTGTAAGATATTGGTTGCTATTGCTGAGATAAAATGGAAAATAACTAGCAAATAAGTGTGCTTTTGAACTGTATATTTTGCATAACTTATTTTTGTTAACGACTGATCCCAGCATGGGTGTAGTGTGCATATGGAAATAATGAATTGCCTATTATTACCGAATTGGAATATAAAATCCTTCAGAAATAGTTGTGGAAATTTTTAAATGTCAGCCATGTGATCACATATGTTAAGAAAAAGAGTGATGAGTCGACTCAACTCCCGACTCACAGCTTAGAGGTTGACTCTGATTCTGACTCGACTCAAGTGGTCAAGCAGTTGAGTTGACTCAGTCTCAATCTAAATACAAATACAAATACAAATCCAAATCTGGAAGTGAGCCGACTCAACTCAGACTCAAAGACGAATTGAGTCGACTCAGAGCCGACTCCGACTCTGAGTCATGACTCAACAAGTCTGCTGCAAAGCGACGCGGATCTCATCTGAATCGGCTTAGAATAATTTGCGAAAAACCGAAGGGGAGATCAGAGCGGACCTCCTGGGCGGTGATGGCTTAAGGCTCGCGCAACAGCCCATCACTATTCGAGACCGTTCACCTATCGTTTCCTCTGACCTGTACCGTACTAACAATATTTCACAATGCAAATTTAAATATTTTGAAATTTTTAAAAACCTAGCCGTTCAAAAGCTTCCGCCACTCGTAAGAATTTATCTAGCATTATTTTATGTTTATAAGTGTTCTCTCCCATCCCCGTACCAAAATGTCCGTGCACTGTATTGTTTTGCTCAATACGAAATTTCTGGATTGAAAAATCAAAATATACCAAAAAATATTCATTTTGTTCAGGTTCACAATTTGCAATAGGTGCTTGACATGACTTGCGAGGTCACTCACTGCCCCAGTTTCGACAACTTAATTTAAAAGCTTAAAAAAGGTAAAATTCAATGAAGAGTATTCAATAAAAAAGGTATAAAAGGTAAAAAGGTATTCTATAAAAAGTTAGAATTCAAAAGCTTAGTGCTGAACGTCGAAGTCAAATGAAAAATATAATAAAAATAAATGACATTAATAAACGATAACAAACTAGGAACGCGACGTCATCCAGGAGATAAGCAACGGAGTATTGTAGCATACAAGCTATTTTTGTGCCCCAAAATAGAAAGTCGGACAATCATGGTTAGACGGCAGTGTACAGTGACTTCTGGCTGCCTGTAGACCGGGAGGCGGGGACATCGAAAGAATGTGATAGGGAAGTGGCTCATGCTAGAGGAATACAGCGATGTTAATGCCATTAAAATATGCATACCTACTCAGTCAATTGCCTCGTGCATCCTGTGATTTGCCTTGGACCCTTGTTTGAAAGGTCAGAGCCACTTTTCCCTTCGCCTAAAATAGACATTTTATCAGTTTAAAATTCTAGTGGTGCACACACAGGAAAAGTCAGCTTGTCGTGTATGTCACATGTACCGTGCGTGTTGTGTTGCCAATAAGTGTTTATCAATGAAAAAATGAAAAACTGCATCATTTACTCTGATGCCGAAAACTACTAAGGATTCAAAATCGGTACCTGAAATTTAACCCGCCAAGCGTGTTCTCACACCGAACTCATGTAACTCGCGCCCCGCTGGTGTCCGAGGCATGAAACCCCGCTGAGGGCGGGGGCGTATTATTCGCCCCTCCGTATCTCATTTCCCAGGAAAGCTAAAGAAAAATTACGGACGGTGTTCAAAATCTCTTGACAAGACGAAGAGAAATACGAAATGGTTTTAGGTCATGTCAATATTGAGGTCAGCATAGGTCAAAGAAGGTTCCATAGGCTACAACAGGGCAGTGTACGTTTTCCCTCTCTAGATTTTTACCCAGCGGAGCTAGAGCACATCTTTATGCATCATTGGATTCCTCTCATCGTGTCAAATCGAACGATGTATAATATGACTTTAATAGATAAAAGTGTGAAATGACCTGAAATCGAGGTAGGTCAGGGTCACAGATGTGGTCCTGTTGCATATCAATCGACTCCTCGAGACAATATAAGCACAATGCAAGCAAAATAAGAGCGCTATCTCAATTCAGTGAGAGGCCATTGGCAAAACAATAACTGCATCCTCCTGTGACCTGAGATGACCTTTGAGAGATCAGATGGTCAAAAACTCACCTTTATGGTCACGATCGTGGTAAGAATACACGGTTTGACTATTACAGCTTTATCTCTCCAGTACTTTCTGAAAACGAGCCATTTTTATTTGTTACCATATACTTATAATGGGGTGGCCAAAAAATTGACCCCAGCTTAGGTAAAAATATCAAAGTTCCGAGGTAGCAGATTTGTAGACCCTAACGACCTCATCATATTGTGAAAGTTTCAAACTGATCGGCTGGCTAATGTTTCTTAGACGCCGCTTCAAACTCGTGATTTAGGTTTTGAAGTCGGGTCTCTTGACCTTGGATTGCTCCTTGACCTGACATGACCTGACCTAAAAAAATTAAGACGGGTAAAAGTGATCAGGGATAAGATTCTGTCTGTTCCGTCGTTCTGCGTTTCTTCATTTCTGCGTTATCTGGGGAAAACCAGGAGGGGGCGAATTTCGCCCCCAGCCGGGTCCATGTTAATGAACTCATACTCTGCTTTCCAGTGATATCAACACCGCACATTGCACAAACACCTAACCCATACATCCGCCCAAGTGCAAAGAATGTCTCCTACATCTGTCCTCCTCCCTCAGTCCACACTGAGAGAAATTTTTATTCCTATGTGCTCTATCTAATCCGGAATCACGGTCTGCTCGAGCATAAAATGATGCCATGAAACCTCATTAAAGGAACATTTGAGCATGCTTGCTCTCATTAGATCCTCTTCGCAGCATAATTCCAGCACAGGAAGTGTTTTTGTAGGCCTTGACAGCTTAAAATGATTCTCGGCTTCTAAACATGGTGGGAAGAGGCTTAATATGATACCAATATGGTATTACAAGTTGGATCTTTTTTACACCACAAAGCATCATTTTACCATAGGTGCTCGACCTATTCTAGCCATGAAATTCAAAGAGCTATTAATATCCTCATCAAAGTTTCCTTTTATACTTGGAATCAATATATTCTTTCACCAGAAATAACCAGGAATATGGGAGCTTTAGCTGCAGAATCATTCGAAACCCCAGTGTATTTTGATCCCGCGTCAAAGCGTATCCGGAGATTGCGTGCGCGTGCTCGACCCGCGATTGAAAAAACTTACTCGCCGTCTCGCACCATCTTCAGTGTTCCTGCCATTGTACGCAGAGCTGGCCACAAAGCTTTGGCGTCGTGATCCGAGCAAAATTTGAGGGTAATAGCTGACCCTTTTCACTTTACGTTGACACGTGCTTCTACATCGATCCAACTCAGGTTTTACGCTGAGGGGCCTGAAGAAGCCACGCTGCATTTGGCATGGTTTACGGGAGAAGCCACATCGACAGACCTAGCGGTGATAACGGATCAAGAGGAGAAGCTTAAGCTGAGTCCTGATGACCGACAGACTCCGCTGAGAGCTAGCGAGAGTGAAGAAGCATACTGGGGCTGCGAAGGTTCAGGCATTCATTGTACTGGTGGCCAAAACCAGGAGTCCATGTGTGTCAGCTAGATGACGGCAACATGCACTGAAGCTCCAAGTTTGGCCGCGCAGAACAGCCCTTGCTATGCAAAGTTGATGAAGTAGTGAGAAGCATCTGTTACTGTTGGATACAGTCACCCACGTGTTCTAAAGATCGTTTTAAGCTCACTTTGAGCACAGATTAGGGGCGCTTAAAAAGATTGGAAGAATTTTCACAGGAGCCTCTGAACGCATGTCCATTGCTGGACAGAGGTAAGTCTCATTTTGTACAATATCGTGCACAGAATGATATTTTTTCAGCCATGACGTGATACTTTGAAGCAAACATGTCTACAATCATATCTATATATCCAAAGTAAACGAGGGCTGCTATCTCTGACGACAGCGGCATGTGCTTGAAGTGTAAGCCTGGACCGCTCCTGGGCGATATGGAAGAGGACTGTTCATTAAAGGCATTTCATGTGTGTCCGAAAAATGGTGAACGTGATTGTTGTTTAATGTTTGTGTCCTAATACAAAGTTACGATTATGTTATCTTTTCTCGAGGCTGGAGTGGACTACGGCAAACAAATTGGATTACCCTCATTATCATCAGACTAAGTCAATGTAATAGCAAGGCCACAACAGCACGATAAGTAACATCTTTACAGAAAGTTTCAATTTAAGAAAAAACACGGAGACTAACGAGGAACATCTAGTGAACCCAATGAAACTCTAGGCACGACTCAAAGTATGCCACACAGACTACAATTATACCGGCATCAGTTTTGCTACTAGACTAATTTTATGCCAAATGCAGACTCAAAAGAGGCGGTTTCGTTTGAGGCTTGCATCGAATTCAGTTGTCGTGTTGAGTGGAGGGGCATGTTTTTCTAAACCATGTCTCGTGGAGAGCTGTAATATAATGATTCCATGACGATTTTGCTGATGGAATACATTGATGCCGTGGAGTTTTTCTATACCGAGCGAAGACTCATTTGAAACCAGGCATCAGACATTTGATTCCCGAGCTTACGGTGATCATTCTATGAGTTTCAGAAAACACTACGTGCTAGACTCAATCCAGTCCAAGAGATTACATTGAGTCTGCGAAGGGAATACAATGAGCCTAATTCTGCCTGATTCCAACCAAGTTTGACACCAGAATCCAGACTCGCTTTCAGCACCGACTCAGTTTAGCCAGAAGGACTCAATTTTTCTCTCAGTGCAACAGCAGGCGGAACGACCACCATTCTCAACACCACGCGCTTACGTTTCATAATCTGCCACGTGACCCCTCCCTACCGATGCTTGAACTCGGTGCCAGCGGCGCTCAGCGACGTGACCTTTCTAACCTCTGTGCCCCGCGGGCAATGGGCATCCAACGGATAGCGGCCGCTAAGTGGTGGAGGCGCGTTCATTTGTAAAGCGAGAAATTCAGCAGAAATTTATCCATGAGAATGATAGAACTTAAACCATAAACGAAGAGCTATATTAGCAAGATATTTTTCAAGTATTACTAGCCATATTTTACCCTACACTGAGAGAAATTTGTATTCCTATGTGCTCTATCTCATCCGGAATCACGGTCTGCTCGAGCAAAAAATGATGCCATGAAACCTTATTAAAGGAACATTTGAGCATGCTTGCTCTCATTAGATCCTCTTCCCAGGATAATTCCAGCATAGGAAGTGTTTTTGTAGGCCTTGACAGCTTAAAATGATTCTTGGCTTCTAAACATGGTGGGAAGAAGCTTAATATGGTACCAATATGGTATTACAAGTGGGATCTTTTTACACCACAGAGCATCATTTTCCCATAGGTGCTCGACCTATTCTAGCCACGAAATTCAAAGAGCTATTAATATCCTCATCAATGTTTCATTTTATACTAGGAATCAATATCTTCTGTCACCAGAAATAACCAGGAATATGGGAGCTTTAGCTGCAGAATCATTCGAAACCCCAGTGTATTTTGATCCCACGTCAAAGCGTATCCGGAGACTGCGTGCGCGTGATCGACCCGCGATTAAGAAAACTTACTCGCCGTTTCGAGCCATCTTCAGTGTTTCTGCCATTGCACGCAGAGCTGGCCACAAAGCTTTGGCGTCGTGATCCGAGCAAAATTTGAGGGGAATAGCTGACCCTTTTCACTTTACGTTGACACGTGCTTCTACATCGATCCAACTCAGGTTTTACGCTGAGGGGCCTGAAGAAGCCACACTGCATTTGGCATGGTTTACGGGAGAAGCCACATCGACAGACCTATCAGTGATAACGGATCAGGAGAAGAAGCTTAAGCTGAGTACCTGATGACCGACAGACTCCGCTGAGAGCTAGTGAGAGTGAAGAAGCATACTGGGGCTGCGAAGGTTCAGGCATTCATTGTACTGGTGGCCAAAACCAGGAGTCCATGTGTGTCAGCTAGATGACGGCAACATGCACTGAAGCCCCAAGTTTGGCCGCGCAGAACAGCCCTTGCTATGCAAAGTTGATGAAGTAGTGAGAAGCATCTGTTACTATTGGATACAGTCACCCACGTGTTCTAAAGATCGTTTTAAGCTCACTTTGAGCACAGATTAGGGCGCTTAAAAAAGATTGGAAGGATTTTCACAGGAGCCTCTGAACGCACGTCCATCGTTGGACAGAGGTAAGTCTCATGCTGTACAATATCGTGCACAGAATGATATTTTTTCAGCCATGACGGGATACTATGAATCAAACATGTCTAAAATCATATCTATATATCCAAAGTAAACGAGGGCAGCTATCTCTGACGACAGCGGCATGTGCTTGAAGTGTAAGCCTGGACCGCTCCTGGGCGATATGGGAGAGGATTGTTCATTAAAGGCATTTCATGTGTGTCCGAAAAATAGCGAATGTGATTGTTGTTTAATGTTTGTGTCCTAATACAAAGTTATGATTATGTTATCTTTTCTTGAGGCTTAAGTAAACTACTGTAAACAAATTGGATTACCCTCATTATTATCAGACAAAGTTAATGTAACAGCAAGGCCAAAACAGCACGATAAGTAACATCTTTACAGAAAGTCTTAATTTAAGAAAAAAACACGAAGACTAACGAGGAACATCTAGTGAACCCAATGAAACCCCAGGCACGACTCGAAGTATGATTCACGACTCATACCAGCATCAGTTTTGCTACTAGACTAATTTTATGCCAAACGCAGACTCAAAATAGGCGGTTTCATTTGAGGCTTGCATCGAAGTCAGTTGTCGTGTTGAGTGGAGGGGCATATTTTTCTAAACCATGTCTCGTGGAGAGCTGGAATATAATGATTCCATGACGATTTTGCTGATGGAATACATTGATGCCGTGGGGTTTTTCTATACCAAGCGAAGAATCATTTGAAACCAGTCATCAGACATTTTATTATCGAGCTTACGGTGATCATTCTATGAGCTTCAGAAAACACTACGTGCTAGACTCAATCCAGTCCAAGAGATTACATTGAGTCTGCGACGGGAATACAATGAGCCTGATTCTGCCTGATTCCAACCGAGTTTGACACCAGAATCCAGACTCGCTTTCAGCACTGACTCAGTTTATCCAAAAGGACTCAATTTTTCTCTCAGTGGACATTGGATTGATTACACTAGGTAAAAATTTTCAACTTTTTTGTGTTCGGTTTGTAAACCTCATTTTCTATTTGCTTTCATCTAAAAAACCAATAAAATCATGAATATTCCCTTCAAAGTTTGATTTTCCGACACTTAGAGCTAATCTTTAAAACTTAGTGAAAACCGTATTTTTCAGCAGGAGCGGAAGGTTGTATCAGTCAATTATTCCATCGTTTCAAATAAATACTGTGTGATTACGCTGGATGATGTGTCCTGATGTTATGCCTAGCAACAGACTGTAAACATTAGCTGCCCTGCTTTGGAGGAGCTCACCGAGCTCAGCACATCTACATTTAAAAGCCTTAAGCAAGTTAAATTCCCATTACATTTGGGGCAGTTTCCGGATTAAAATGGGAAAAATTAAGACATTTCTAGAAGCCATCACAAATTTTGACGTTGTGTTTAAATTTCCAAGAAAGTCTAGAAAATTCTGGCACCGCAGCAGATAGGATAGATAAAGGTTACTCTCGATCCGATATCAGTTTAGACAGTAGGTAGCTACGTACATACATTTAACCGTCTCGGTGCTGACAGGACAGTCGTTACTTCGCTAGTATCTGCGTTCGCCAAGCATGGCATTAAGAGGTGATTAATCTGAAAGGTGCATTTTGTCACGTCCGTGGTGAACTTATCATGACAAGAGCTAAAAAAGTACTTTAAGGGAAGATCTCCAAAATTGTGTGAAGCTTATGCACCATATTTTGGCACGCCTGCTGGGGATTAGGACAAACATTTAGCACCTCATTTTGCTTGCGCATTCTGCAAAACGACTCTTAAAGGTAAGACATAGGTACATACCTACCTACATTCGCGCGCACGAAAAGGGATAAACACGCAAGAGGTTATCATATCAATATACAGGCCTTGCGCCATCAATTGCACCAGTGGAGCATTGCTCTGATGTCCCTGCATCCACACCTCCAAAAAGAGAGAGAGAGAGAGAGCGGCCAAAGTGACAGACAGAAAGAAGCTCAGAAGACGGATGAAGTTGTTGTTTCAATAGTTTCAGGGACCCAACTGTGAGAACACACTACTATCCGTGTCAAAAAGACGTTAGTGACCTGATAAAGAGATCTGGACCTCCACGAAATCCAGTGGCGAACTTTTAAATCTAGGCTTAAGCAGTGGAATTTGTTGGATGAAAGTTTTCATGCGCCAGTTCAAAGAAACAGGCACCGGGATTTTCACGTTTTTACACTCGGAAAGAGGAGCTTTGCTTCTGCCACGATGTGACTGCCTTCTTCGAGGCGATGGGGTCCCTTGTGACCCCAAAGAGTGGCGGTTGTTCATTGACGGTTCATACAAGAGCCTCAAAGCAGTGTTGCTCCATGACGGGAATCCCTATCTGTCTCTTTCCTCGCTCACTCTGTCCATCTTAAAGAGAAATAACATAGTGTAAAGATCTTGCTAGAAGCTTTGAAATATGACAAATACGGCTGGGAAGTTATCGTAGACTTTAAAATGGTGACAATTCTTATGGGTCTCCAAGGTGGCTTCACCCAGTTCCCTTGTTATATCTGCCTTTGGGACAGTAGAGACACCGTGGCACAACCACAGACGGGACTGGCCGCAGCGGATCGAGTTTAGTGTGAAAAAGAACAACGTCAGATGTGGGCCTTTGGTAGAACCCACAAAATTACTGTTTTTTCACCGCACTTAGAACTGGGCCTGATAGAACAATTCGTCAGAGCTCTAGATAAGAGTAGCAGCTTTCAGACATCAATACTAGTTCTTCCCAAAGCTGTCTGCAGCAAAAAAAACGGGTGTATTTATCGATCCACAAATCTAAAATATCATGGAGTGTAGGAAGTTTCCCCAAGAAACTAAAAAACAAAGAGAAAACAGTGTGGGACAGCTTTTTATGCAATGGTTTGTGGTTCATTAAGAAATCACAAAGGCGAAAATCATGTGAAGTTCCTTCAGGCTTTGGTGACGAACTACGGCAAGATGGGTTGCAGGATGCCCATGAAGTCCACATCATGGATGCTCATCATGGGTGGAGAATTGTTCTGAAAGTTACCCGGCCGGCGGCCGATGCCTGGCCAGTGGCGGATCCAGCGCACATGTTTGTGGGGGAGGGGGGCAAAAATTACCCAGGGCTCGTCGACCGGGGGGTGCGTGGGGTGGGAAACTACGTTGGCGTGGCCTTTATTGTGTCCACGGGGAGGGTTGTGAAGCGGTGTTGGTGTTGTGTTGTCGACCGGGAGAGAGGGGGAAGCGATGTTAGCCGTGGGGGGAGGCGCTAAGTTGTATTGTTAGTCCCCCACATATTTTTTGGAGGAAGGCTAAGCCCATTTTGCCCCCTGGATCCGCCAGCGTGCCTTGCATGCTTCCAGTGTACCTTCGTACTGCAGAGGAATAATAAAATGGACAGTTTCCCGCACAAACTGCCATGCCTATTGCTAAGGTCAGCTGTGGAGGTCCACAGCGGTCCATTGAAAAGTAAAAGAGCACAAAACAGACAATAAAAAAGTAGAGACGAAACACAGAATCTCGTTTTATTTTCAATAACAACTTGTATGATCTTTTGAGGCAATGAATGGCCGCAAAAAGGTTTTCCTGGAAAGGGACACGGTAAATGGCATGGGCAAAACATATGGACACGATGAAGAGGAAGAAGGGCATACTCGGGGTTATGTTGACTTGATGTTGATGTTGGTGCTGGGATACCGATCTGGGAAACGGCTGATCGAATGCTTCCTGCAGAATAAACAAATGTTGACAAGACAGTTATTTTACAACTAAGTGAACAGGCAACGTCGGATAATATCACAATGGCCTTAGTTTCAGCTGAAACCAGGATGGGCTTTTGAAGATGTGCTTTCACATGTAGTTAAGATCATATAAACACGTGGCTTACTGTACAATCCTATAGACACACGAAGAAGCATTCTGAACAAAATAAATCCCGGACATCAAGTACCATGACATAATACCGGACATCAAGACATAAATACCAGACATCAAGTATTAAATATTGCGTCGTTTCATGTTTATATCATGCTATCAAAGCCTGCATTAAATTACTATTGTAGTTTATCTAAAATGGGCAATGAGTCACAGTTTTCAATGTACGCTCAATGTATGCACTTTCAATGTACCTATTCCAGACGCGGCGGCAGAGGGGGTTGACTGGACTGATAAACTGGCAAAAGGCGAATGAAAATGAAATAGAAAGGAAGAGACCAAAATATGGGCTGCCAACTAAAACACTGGATCTGGTTGTTGTGAATAAAATCGGAAATTGAACCGTCTACACAAACTGATAAAACATGGAACAATGTACGTTAGTTGTGATGTCAAACTTAAAATGACCACCCTTGCCCGAAGTCCTTGGCAGGCAGCCGTGCAGACTATTATGAATAATGTCATCATAAATTATATCAAATCATCCTCAGTACAAACCTTTTATGACAATCCATTTGCTTCCACTGACGTCCCCCAAGAACGTTTAGTTTTCGACATTTGTATTATTTAATAAACGTAATGCCTCACCTTTCTCTTCGATGCTTGCTTAAAAAGAATGCCTCCAAAGTCTTTTGCCGCTTCATCTTTACCACAGACACTCGTTACTCCTTCTTGTCTCTGTCGGGTAGCTGTGGAAATGTAGGAACGGTTAAGTAGGTGCAGGAAAGCAAGATTATATTAGCTAAAATATGAAATGCATCCACCAATAGGTATTATGTAGGTACATATTGTTTGTAAATGCATCTTCGATTCATTGTAAAACCTGACCATATTAACCGAAAATTTTGACCTTCTGCAGCATTAACAAGGACTCCAAAAGTTACCCCGGCCGCGCCGGGGTAACTTGAGTTACTCCGGCCATGGCCGGGGTGGCCGGGGCATATTCTCCACCCATGATGCTCATATGGATAATTTCAAGAAGAACATGGGAGTGTACTCTGATGAGCAAGGCGAGTGCTTTCGCTAGGACGTATTAGGTTTTGAACGCCACTACCAAGGGTCATACACTAAGAGAAATTTGCATTCCTATGTGCTCTATCCTATCCGGAATCATGGTCTGCTCGAGCATAAAATGATGCCATGAAACCTTATTAAGGGAACATTTGAGCATGTTTGCTCTCGTTAGATCCTCTTCCCAGCATAATTCCAACACAGGAAGTGTTTTTGTAGGCCTGGACAGCTTAAAATGATTCTTGGCTTCTAAACATGGTGGGAAGAAGCTTAATATGATACCAATATGGTATTACAAGTAGTATCTTTTTTACACCACAAAGCATCATTTTACCATAGGTGCTCGACCTATTCCAGCCACGAAATTCAAAGAGCTATTAATATCCTCATCAAAGTTTCATCTTATACTAGGAATCAATATACTCTTTCACCAGAAATAACCAGGAATATGGGAGCTTTAGCTGCAGAATCATTCGAAACCCCAGTATATTTTGATCCCACGTCAAAGCGTATCCGGAGATTGCGTGCGCGTGCTCGACCCGCGATTGAGAAAACTTACTCTCCGTTTCGCACCATCTTCAGTGTTCCTGCCATTGCACGCAGAGCTGGCTCAAAAGCCTTGGCGTCGTGATCCGAGCGAAATTTGGGAGGAATGGCTGACCCTTTTCACTTTACGTTGGCACGTGCTTCTACATCGATCCAACTCAGGTTTTGACCTGAGGGGCCTGAAGAAGCCACGCTGCATTTGGCATGGTTTACGGGAGAAGCCACATCGACAGACCTAGCGGTGATAACGGATCAAGAGGAGAAGCTTAAGCTGAGTCTGATGACCGACAGACTCCGCTGAGGGCTAGCGAGAGTGAAGAAGCATACTGGGGCTGCAAAGGTTCAGGCATTCATTGTACTGGTGGCCAAAACCAGGAGTCCATGTGTGTCAGCTAGATGACGGCAACATGGACTGAAGCCTCAAGTTTGGCCGCGCAGAACAGCCCTTGCTGTGCAAAGTTGATGAAGTAGTGAGAAGCATCTGTTACTGTTGGATACAGTCACCCACGTGTTCTAAAGATCGTTTAAAGCTCACTTTGAGCACAGATTAGAGGCGCTTAAAAAGATTGGAAGGATTTTCACAGGAACCTCCATTGCTGGACAGAGGTAAGTCTCATTTTGTACAATATCGTGCACAGAATGATATTTTTCAGCCATGATGTGATACTTTGAAGCAAACATGTCTACAATCATATCTATATATCGAAAGTAAACGTGGGCTGCTATCTCTGACGACAGCGGCATGTGCTTGAACTATAAGCCTGGACCGCTCCTGGGCGATATGGAAGAGGACTGTTTATTAAAGGCATTTCATGTGTGTCCGAAAAATGGTGAACGTGATTGTTGTTTAATGTTTGTGTCCTAATACAAAGTTACGATTATGTTATATTTTCTCGAGGCTGGAGTGGACTGCGGCAAACAAATTGGATTACCCTCATTATCATCAGACTACGTCAATGTAATAGCAAGGCCACAACAGCACGATAAGTAACATCTTTACAGAAAGTTTCAATTTAAGAAAAAAACACGAAGACTAACGAGGAACATCTAGTGAACCCAATGAAACTCTAGGCACGATTCAAAGTATGCCACACAGACTACAATTATACCAGCATCAGTTTTGCTACTAGACTAATTTTATGCCAAATGCAGACTCAAAAGAGGCGGTTTCGTTTGAGGCTTGCATCGAATTCAGTTGTCGTGTTGAGTGGAGGGGCATGTTTTTCTAAACCATGTCTCGTGGAGAGCTGGAATATAATGATTCCATGACGATTTTGCTGATGGAATACATTGATGCCGTGGAGTTTTTCTATACCGAGCGAAGACTCATTTGAAACCAGGTATCAGAAATTTGATTCCCGAGCTTACGGTGATCATTCTATGAGCTCCAGAAAACACTACGTGCTAGACTCAATCCAGTCCAAGATATTACATTGAGTCTGCGAAGGGAATACAATGAGCCTGATTCTGCCTGATACCAACCGAGTTTGACACCAGAATCCAGACTCGCTTTCAGCACCGACTCAGTTTAGCCAGAAGGACTCAATTTTTCTCTCAGTGTAGGAGTAATAAAGAACCAATGTTTTATATGGGGAGCGATGTCATCCTGGATTTTGATGTGTTCTTGATTATTTGTACAATGAGTAGTCGTGTAACCAGCGTCTGAGTTTACATTTTTGGTAACAATATTGCGCCTCATTAAAAAACATGGTAAGCCCTCGGACTGTCACGTCATGGCATGGTATCAGCCGGCAGCAACGAAAGGGAAGAGGCGCTGCTTATCAGCATTGGACAGTAAGGAATATGTCGACGTATACAAATATTTATAAACTTGTACGAACGTTTGAAAACACTTGGCACCACAGAGGAAAGGTCCCCAATGATGCTTTTGTTGATTTCAAATACTTTTTTCAATGTGTGAACGAATTCTGTAGTGAAAAATATGCAGGTAATTCAGCTATTGTGAATAACTCCTACTTTGCACTATCTTATGGACTGCATCACTGCTTAAGTATGGAGTATGCAATAAGTTATCTTGCAGGTGGGTCATTTCACCATAAATCGACCAAAAATTTTGCAAAATAAACCCTTCTATTCTTGATTCTCTCCGAAATTGGTGTCAAGGGGGTTTCAAAGGTGTAGAATCTAAACATGGCGCTAAAAAATATTTTAAAATTCTGTATGGCAGATATAGCCTCCGGCATTTTTCGGAGGTCACCATGTAGGCATTGATTTGAAATCCTATAGTTCTGACATTTTTAATGATTGTAACGGTATTTTACATTTTTTTCACCATTTAGCATATTTCAATTTGCCTATTTTCGATTTTTATATTTTTGCAAAATTGACGTCATGACCTCGTGACCTAGTTTTTGAACGGTGACCTTGACCCGTAGTACAGTGAAATTTATAAATTCGTGTGAAATTATTTTTACCTTTGGAAATACTCTTTTAGGTAAAGTAATAAAAATATAGCTTCCGCACTAAATATACTATTTATTACCTCCGAAACATGATCGTAGCTCACGGCATGGTTAATGTCAGTGACGACGGAACGTCCGAATTTAAGAGAAGCGCCATGGACTTTTCAACCAATTTCGTTCCCGTCAACGCCATAGGGGGTGTTAGCCCTTCCACGTACAGGGGGGGTGTTGCAGCCTCCCTCAGGTTTTCAAGAATTGAAAAAGAGCTTCTTAAGCTAGAGTCTTGAAATGTTGTATAGCCTCTTACACATTCATTGCGGACATCTTGCAAATAATTGTTCGTACCCTTCAAGGTCACGGAGTTATGACCTCAAGAGTGGAGGTATGTTGGGGTCATTTGGGCGCCTGTACCCGTTTTCACGTGAATGCTCCAGACTCTTATCGTTCTTTTGCATCATTTGCTCATGAACTGTCCCAGAATATTTGCTTCCAGCCTTCGAGGTTCTTTTTTATCAGGTTAGACCTTTTATGACCTTTTTTGACATTCAATGACCTTTATTTGACCTTGTGTGACCTCAGTGATAACTCTGTGTCGACTAACGACTACAGATGCGTGTTTCAATTCGGTATTTCTAAATGAGATGAACACCGAATTATTTGACTTGCGTCCGATACGGGCTTAACCTTTTTGACCTGTGACCTTTTTTACCTTGAAAGGGGGTAAGCAATAACAATTGAAGAAGCAAATTTATTTGCAGTAAATAATGCAGAATGGTTTATAAATAGTCAATTTGAATGATATGGACACTAAACTAGTTGGTTGGCATATTACATGTACTTGACCTTTTTCGAAATTTGACCTTTTTGACCTTGAAGGCGGTGTCAGCAATAACACATGATGAAGCAGGCACTTGATGTAACTGATGCGAAATTTCTTATGAATAGTCAATTTGCATGAAAATGACTCTGCACAAGACGTTTTTCTTCCAAAACGGACTTGACCTTTTTCAACCTTTGAACTAATTTGATCTTGAAAGGGGTATAAGCAGTGACAGATGATTAGAAACTCACTAAATTAGCGTAAATGATTCAGAATGGCTTGTGAATAGTCCACTTAAATGATGTGGACTCTGAACTAGTTACTTTCACTTCTAATGACTACTTTTGAACTCTGAACCAGTCCCATTTAATGGAATGCACCACTAAAAGTCACCAATGATTTTTTTGTGCCTAAAGCTTCTTTTTTATAAAAGAGCTAAAATAATGAGTATGCTGAGCAAAATTATCTACGAGATTACCATAGGTCAAGTTTAAACACTTTGAAAATGCGAAAAGAGATTACCAAAGGCTATAAAAGCCGAACTGAGGCAATAACATGTTTTAAATTCAAGCTACGTCCGGGGCAACGTGACACAAAGCCTCAAAATCCAAAAAATCTGCCTTAACCCTCACTTCACCTAGAATAATGAAATCGATGGTCCCCTAAGGTTTTTTTCGGAACAACAGAAAAACAACGAGGGGAAGCACCGCGGTTCAGGGCTCTACCTCTTACCCCATTATTTTCCCATCATTTCTGAAATTTATTACCCAGGGTCACCCTAGGTCAGGTCACCAGGCGATGTCAACCAAGGTCACCTCACTTTAATTTTGAGCTCTACCATAGCTACATTTCTAAGCCGATCGATTTAAAACTTTCGACACTTCATGACCCCCGAGTCTACAAAATTCATATTCGGGATTTTTTCGATTTGGTGACCTGAGGTCAGGTCACCAGGTAACCTCTTCAATAGAAAAAGCTTGGGAGAAGCTGTCTTATGAGCTAAAAGTCACAAAATAATCGTAAATGCTCGATTTGCTCGGAAAAGCTTTATTGGACACCCTTTCATGGATCCCAGGGGCGATATTGCCCTTTAACCTATCTGAGATCATTAGAAATTACCCGAGGTCAAAAACAGCATTTTGACGATAACTTTTGACCTAATTAAGCTATACACTGAATCAAAGGTCATCGTGTATATTTTGTCACTAGTTTTCATTTGATATACAACACATTCACTTTCTTACCTTTCGAGACCTCAGGTCATATAAAGTGACGAGGTACCCTCTGGAGGTCAAACCACTGGCGGGAGGCCATTGTGTTCCACATAGTGGAGAAAGTACTGGCATATTCCTATCAAACAATTTTTTCCAGATCTCAATAGCTCTAATGGCATGAGAGCTATGCTCAGGTTTCTTAAGGAATGCATGTTTTACTGGAAATAGCCTATCGTGACATAACTTGACCTCTGGAGGTCAAAACATAGACCTGAGCGCTTAACGTGTTAGTAAAATCTTACTGAAGTTATATGAGCCTTCTAATGCCTGTTGCAGCTTTGCGCTAACTTCCATATTTTCGGAGTTAGGGGCATTGATGCCCCCCCCAGTGGGGCAAAGGTGGCGCCGGACCCGGTGGGGCGTGGGTTAAATGCTTCTGGAAATGACATCATAGTTCGGTGATTCAATGTGACGGGAACACATTTATTTTCAAAAGATGTACAATGATCCAAACAACCATACATGACATTTACAACAGCTAAGTTCATTCCCAAAGGGACAATAATGTGAATCCAAAATAGGGAAGGGTAGCCCCATATTCTTGTGGTTGTGTGAAAATGCTTCAACTCTAGGTTGACTGCTTGATTTTGATTCTTCAAATGTTTTTTTATTTATTTTAAAGTTGCAAGTCAATTAGAACATGAGTTAGGATAGCATAGCTCCACAGTGACACCTAGTGTTAGATATATGAAGCTAAAAGTAGTATATGCATTTCAAAAGCCATTTTTTCCTTATTTGATATGAAAGACTACTACCATATGTCAAAACGCTTTCAAGAGAATTTTTGAATTTCACTGTACTACGGGTCAAGGTCACCGTTATAAAACTAGGTCATGAGGTCACCAAACATTTTTTGTTTAATTTCAAAATTGACGATGGCAAAAATGTTTCCCGCATAATTTAAATCCTAAAACTATGAAACTTTTAGAAATCACTTAAATTTTTTTGGAGCTATAGGCATTCTAATCAATGCCTGTATAATGACCTTCAGAAATTGCTGGAGGCCATTTCTTCCGAACAAATTTTTAAAATAATTTTTTGGGTGCCATGGGTGGATTCTACGCCCTTGTGAGTCCCCATATACCAATTTTTGAGGAAATAAAAAATAGAAGGGTTTTATGCCTTCGTCGATTTATGGTGGAATGACCCAGGTATGTAGCCGGTTCCATACTGATTGGTAGGTATTAGGCTGCGGTCATTTTTGCGCAATATCTCTCAAGTGATGTTTCCTGCCCACACCATTGTTGCCTCACCTGCTGCTTTTTAACTGGATGCATGAACTGACGTGAAAAATACTTCATCAGGTCCAAGACTCGGAAGTAATTGAGAGAAGACAGAGAAAATCGTCGTGATTGGCGAAAACAGTTAATTGCTCTTAATTTTGGAAATTCACGTCTCGTTCAGTTTGCAGTGGCCCACATTTAAAGAGCTCGTTAAAATACACTTCTAGAGACGCAACCTTTTGTGAGAAGTGTAATCGCTTTTAATATATTTCTTACAACAACTGACACTATTACCTACCAATCAGTTTGGAACCGGCTGTGCATTCATTGCGAACTGTCCATTATCAGTGCCTGATCCAGGAGGGGCAAAAATGTATTTTCCTCCCTTCAAACGGAAAAGCTCGGGGCAAACTATGTTCCCCCCCTCAAAGCTGCCAATCTCCTTTTTGCCCCGCCTCCTCTCATGTTTATAAGCAAGGTTTTGGTGCTTCAACTCTCAACTTCAAACAGGACTAGTCAACTTCAGATATTAACATTGGGCCTAGGATAGCAACACAAACAGTTTCTGGCCACATGTTTGACGCCGCGACGTTTTTTTTGCCTATCGACTCTTGGCCAAGAGTCTTACCCCTTTGGCCAAGAGTTTGGGCTTACCCCCAAAACCTACCGCCTAGTTAAATTGTGGCATACCATCACTGCGTGAGGTCTTTTATCACCTCTCGCTTGCCCCCAAACTTACTGGCTAGATCCGCCACTGTCCATTATGTCTGAGGATTGCCGTTCTTTGGTAAAATGTCAGGTTGAAGGTCAGACGCAGAATGTCATTTAAATACTGTAACACGTATTTGTTGGAAATCTCCTATTCTTTAAGCACTTCATTAGGATTTGGCTGCACTTCTTAATTTGGGGTGCCCAAATCACCATTTGAGGTGCCCAGTTCATCATTGGGGGTGCCGGGGCACCTCCAAAGAGATATAAATCCACACCCCTGTTTTGGTATCGCAAGGTTTAGATTATCATTACGAGTTGATTGACATGCATATTGACTCTGTTAGGTCATATGGTGACCTTGACCTGACCCAAAATCAACTCATTTTTGTGTTGAAATGTGACCATATCTTATATCATTTGATTCACCGTAATGAGCGGAGGCAAATGGTGCATAAACATTAGTTCTAATTCAACTCTCTCAGAAACTTTTCTCTAATCTGTCGCCTCCTTGGCCTGTCATAATTTCAAAATATTGACTTGATCCAAAAGTGACCGGTATAGTTTCTTCATTAATTCCTTCTTATGAGCATCTACCAGTATTCGCAGTTCTACGCTTTCCCGAACAGGAGCCGAGATAAAAGGGGGTGTGAAAGCACTCCCCCATTAGGGCGAAGGTGGCTCGGAGGCCCACTGGGGTGGGTGTTTTCACCCGCCCCGGTGGGCCTCCGAGTCACTTTCGCCCTGGTGGGGGGTTCAAACACCTCCCCCTCGAAGTCGGCTCCTATGCGGGACAGAAAAATCGTGAAAGCTGGTGGATAGCCCATAAACATTTGTGAATAAACTACATCGGTCACTTTTTGACTCATGTCAATATTGAAGTCATGACAGGTCAAAGAAGGTTAGAGAAGAGATTCTGGTCTCTAGCGTCTGACAAAGTTGAGTTAGAATATTTTTTTAGACACCATTCGAATCGAATGATGTATGAATATACTAGGTCAAAATATAAAAATGACTTGACCTAAGACGAGGTCAAGGTCACAACGTTGCCTTTTCGGTCATTGTATTCATTGCGCTATAGCATAGTCAATGTACATATCAATTGACTCGCAACAACAATACAAACGTAATTGTATCAAAATAAAGCGTTTTCATCGATTACAGTAAAGTTTTGACCCAAGTCTGAAAACCTACTTAAGTAGCCCCAGATGACCTTCCAGAGGTTACAAGTTCAAACTTGCAACATGAACCTATACAGGGACCTAGGACACTATGATTCGGGCAATGCGAATGTATTCCAAGCGGTATCTAAAAAATATGGCAATTTTTGGTCAAATTCTATTTTACCCATGCATTTCCACTCGGGAGGTCATGATCCGTACCTGACCCTGAGCCTTTGATTTGGAAAATCCCGGAATATATTTTGTAGTACTCGATGGGCCCATTATGTGGTATAAGTTTCAATTCGATAGATTCATGCTTTTCATATTAATGCCACCTTAAGCATTTTTGGAGGTGAGGTCACTTGACCTGCACTGGTGACCTGACCTGAGATGAACCAACCTTAAAATTTTGGGCGGAAATGTGGAATTGATCGAGCATTAGGTGTGCTAAGAACGGCGGCGCTTCTAGCCACCGTTTTTTTCGTGCCATCAGATAAGCCGGCAGAGAGAATGTTTAAACACCCCCTACCGAGGCGAAGGTTAAACCACCGAAAATAACATAATAATAGAATATATCCACATTATATAGGTGACTTAACAAAGGACAGTGCAGCCGCTCCTTTATAACTACACTAAAGAGAGCTTTGCTGATGTAGAAACGCACAAGACTTTAGGTACATGCTTACAGCGATCTTGGCGAAAAGTCTCTCCTTGATCCTACCAAAACCTTTTCTAGATGTAAAAGTTATATATAAAACGGAGTCATGAGTAGCTCCTTTCGATCATTGTAGGCTACATGGAGTACTGAGTGGACGTGGAAGAGTTCCTGCGTATATAGCTATGACAAAATATATATTTTGGCTACATAGACCAGGCTCAGGACACATAATTTTTAAATAAGGAACCAAGCAAACGACTAGTATCTAAATTTAGTCATTTTGCTGGCACAGTGGCCATGTTTTAACATACATCTCAATGGTGGCAGTTGGCAGTGGGTAGTAGGCTGTAAAGCTGAGATGTGGCAGGTAGGCGAATGTTGAGCACAAAAATAATTGTAAGCCTGCATAAGGCATTGCCGGTAATACAAATAATTTATCAAGTACAATTCTCACTAATCACTCATTATTTCGAAAGAAAATAACATTTAAAGTTTAAATATCTTCGATTTAGCAGCCTCTTTTACCATGAGTTTACTATCTGGTACATCTAACAATAACAGAGAAAATAGATGGGCAGCAAATTGATCTAAACTGCACAACAGTGACAAAAGAAAACGTTCGAATTCATTGTGTAGATGCGATAACGTGGAGCCTGCCCACCCAATGTCTGTGAGCCGTAGAATGCAGCACACTAAAGGAACCTGAATTGCATGTAGCTAAATGAGGCGTTTGACCACGTTGGGTCTTCACATGGGTGACTATATAATTATGATAATTTCACTGTAATAATTTCAGCATCTCTGTTCCTATTACCCCATGGACATATTATTACGTCAGTGACACAGCAAGTTTTTCACATTTGTAGCCCTTTTATTTGTAATATTTAATTCTGGAATAACATACAAGCCTACTATTCCACCTTCCAGCTACGTGTGAAGGGGCGTCACTCTAACTTTGTGACAGCAAGCATATCTTCTGCACCTCTGCACTCCACCATCGCTGCCTGCATCGTCCATTCTCCGATCCCCGGCTCATGTACCGAGATTATAACGCTGCGCTATCTTGGACGATAATAAAGCTACCTGCTGGGAATCCTGCTAGACCAGTGGCGTCACATAGCGAGCATGATACACATGACTCAGCAGAATGAATCGATGTCGTCAATCCCCAAAGGAGTTTTACTCGGGAAATGCTTGCGTGGTGTTGTCTTCATGTACGGTTGAAGTTATGTTTCAGTTTTGATAGTTCCATAATGCCACACGCCCCTGCTGCCTCTGGGACCGGTATTTAACATACATCATGCTGAGTAACGCCATCTGACAGAACGCGCTGGGGTCCACGACTTTGAAAATGCTGGAATGACGTTGTGACCTGTGACCTTTGGCCTCTACCTTGAACTTCATGTGTAGTGACCGAATCATATAATCCCTGGTACATTGCGTTGTGACGTCACCAATCGGTCTACAGTGCAGGCGGACCGGTGCGACGGCATGATTGTGGCGATCTCGAGGTAAAGATCCAGAGGTAAAAAGATCGCAGACTGATTCTCACATTTTTTCATCAATCGACACACTCATGAATTCTTCCAAAGGTAGCCAAGTAGCGTTTCCGACGGCGAACGGTTCTCCAGCCATTTTTGAGACAGGTGGAGAGGGTGGGCAGTTTAGAAATCCCCTCCAGTGCGCGTGTTAATCTCGAGCAGCTTGAAGCATGGTCCGTGATTTGAGCTGTTGATTTCCTAGATGGCGTTACCTGTAGAATGATTCTGAATAGGTGACATTACTGTACTGGCTATTGTTGATCTTGAGATCATCACTACGCATTATGACGTATGATTTTTTACAGCGTCTTAGGATCTCTCATAGGGCCACGGACAGATCCAGGGGATAGCTTGCCATGAACCCCCGAAACAGCCACATTGTAGCCCTTTATAGTGGATCTCTTCCGAGTACAGCATGTACCATGTTTTTCACGATTTTACTTGGGTTAGCCCCCCAAAGGTCTGGTCTTGCCTCGGTCTTGCATGGAAGGGCTGATATCCCATAACTGTTAGGGTTTAGCGACTGTTAACTTCAAAAGTTATTCTGCACCGTAAACTATCAACCAGCGGCCAGGGTCTGCATGAACCTGACCACCCTCTTTTCAACGGACATGCCTGATGCGTCTTCCCTAACTGAATAAGCTCGTGAAATAGATTGAAATGAAACACACAATAAAGTGTTTATATTTAACGTTTGTTTTACCCAATGCGACAAAAACGTCAAAACAAGAAATTTTGAAACGTACTTTATGAAAAACTGACTCCCTAGTGACATTATTTGTATGCGACACATGAAAACAAAAATACGGATTGTCCATTTTTGATAAACCAATTTTGACCGTGCTTGATACGATTCAAGCCACTACCTACATGGGAATGGTCAAAAAGAGGACGGGTGGTTATAAGCCGACTAATTTGCGTATTTTTCCAGAAGTGTGTTTCCTGTTACGACAGTTGCTGGAATAAAACATTGTAGAGGACAGACTTACCTTAAAAAACGGCGTTACAAAATTAGGCCTTCTCCACTTAACCCAAACGCTTAATTCTCCATTGCGCCACGTTCTGATGCATAAAGAATACACATGTTGTGAAATAGCTCAGCAGGTGCCAGCCCCGAGCACTGAACCTTGTAATGTAGGCCTTGTAACCTAGACAATTAGAAAACTCTCAACGGGGCCAAGTGTTCTACCTGGTGACCCAATCGGGCTACTGGGTGCTTTGAGTATCAGATGGGTCTTACCAGAAGTAATAAAAATATGTATGGTTCCCATCCAAGACTACATTTTTACCCCAAGATAAATACGTTTTTCCTGTAGAATGGCTCGTGAACACCTACCAGAGGGAGAAAAGTCATCTCCAGCGCACAAAATTAGTGGCCTAGGCACCAAATAGTGGTACCGTAATATTTTTCAGAACTTGTTCGCTCATCAATAGGAGCCCGTATTGGTTTCGAAAATATTAAACCTCGTGGTTCCCCGACATTTTCCCCAGCTATGGTGGCAAGATTGGGGATTTTGACGTCTGGTTTTTAGCACTAAATCGTATCACAATTGTTACAAAAATTTAAAATAATTTGCTATTTACTTTACATCCGAGCTCGTTATTTTAGGACGGAAGCAGGGGGCAGTGGGCAAGGTGGTGCTCGTTTTTCGCGCGGTCGACCCGGGTTCAGGACCCGGCGGATTCCTTGAGCGAAAGGCCTCCAAAAAGCCCTTCTAACAGGAAAGGAGTCTGCGATGCCATATAACCCCGACAGATGGTGCGTCGAGAAGCCCCAAACATCAACATGCGCATTAACGGGGTGGCAGGTACAGGCCCCCTCGAACTTTTGGAGATCAGAACAAAAATGGTGGCGCGTAGCACCACCGTTCTTGGTGCCTTTACCTTTTCTCCTTTTCTCTGATTATTTTTACAACTCAAACCAAAATTTTAAGGTTAGGTCACCTCACGTCAGGTCACCAGTGCAGGTCAAGTGAACCCACCTAAAAAAAGATAGCTGAAGCCAGAGCGGTGAACCTATCTGATTGAGATTCGTATCACATTATCGCCCGCCGAGTTTTAAAGAACCTATTCCAGTATTTTTATATCAGTGACCTACGGTCAGGTACGTGCCATGATATTTACCTTGGAAGTATATGGGAAAATTATTAAACTGATTAGCTTAGTAATGGATATTGATAGATTTTAGTTTAATGACAATAGGTTTACCTCATCCTTGCAGTCCTAATGATATGCATTTTGACCTAATCTAACTTTGACCTGACCTCAGGTCAGGTCAATTCCTATATTTGAACTGTTTTGACTTGGCAATGTCACATTATATATCATTCGATTTGACCTCCTGCGAGGATCTCTATGATCTAGATAGTTTTCTCTATTTTAAATAGTTTAGATGTAATGACTGAACACCTTCATTTACATGTTATTCCTATGGTGGCATGCCTTGACCTCTAGTGTCCTTAAATGTGACCTGAAAAAGGTTCAAATGTTTTATATAGAGATCCAACACCATTTACCGTTTTTCTCTACCTAGCGTGATTCTCGAGATCTTGGGAGGGGGGGGGCGGGTACCCACCCCCGTCAAAGCGAAAGTGGCTCAAACCCCCGTCAATGCGCGTATTAAACCCCCCCCGTCCCCCCCATGATACTGCCTGTGCTCTTTTCGTACACATCACCGCCTGCGGAGGCGGGGGTCCGATCGTACCCTCCCCTACGATATTGGGAACAGGAAGTAATACGGAAAAAATTGAAACAGTGCTGGGAACGCCTTACCGTTTTTTCCTCTGGTTCCGGGTTGGAACCATATACGATGACCCGTGACGTCACAGTGGGCCAAAAGGGGTCAAATTTGGATGGATTTAGAAAATCCCTTATAACTCGGGAACCATGGAACCTAGAACAAAAAAAAATCAATGTGCTCGTCGTAAACCAAATATCCAAATGATATGTTTTGTTTCCTTTTCCGCTCCAGGCTATCACCAACATCAGGGGCTACTGCCCAAGCTCCTGCATATGCGGAAGAATTCCGGGTATTGATGACTGTATTGATATGCTTTCTCATGTCCCACCGTGCTGCACCAGGCGTTTGGCAGCCATCGCCGAGACAAGGCTACGGTTAACCCTATTTCCGGCAGGGGGGCTAATATTGCCCCCTTCAGGTTTTTCGAGAATATCTCCAAAACGGCTTGCGATAGAACTTTGAAACTTCCTGACTTTTCCTAAAACTAGTACAGGCGGTTTTCTGAATTTTCAGATTATATATTTACCAGGGGCAGGCTATGGCTGGGTTTTTGGGGAGGTTCTTCCCAAACCAAATATTATCGTATGCGATGGGTTTTTGTAAAGGAAGCCGTTCTGCTGATCCTGATACCGTTATATGGTTTTATTATATCATTTCTTTGTGGATGATAGTGCATTACATTGTCTATTTGTATTCATCGGGGCGGTTACAGCAGTTCAAAATGGGGGAATGTTATCAGAAGGACTAAACGTTAGTAAGTGGAAGACTGCTTACAGCCGTGCCAGGGCGAATACAATTGGGTATATGAAAATTCAAAATAGTTATAACCCGATTCTAGATTACCAGAGGCGTGTCCAGTCACTACACATTTTCAAAATGTATATTCCCAGCCAGTATCACCGCCGCGACTCAATATCGTTGTATCTTGAAAATGTGTTTAATCACCCCCACCCCCCACGAAGAGTCCTTGATCCGCCTATGTCACCCCCTTTCCCAGAGCTGCCATGGGAGGGTAAAATTATCGAAATTAAATTTCAACTAGTCGAGGGACTAATATACTCATGATACCATTGCATATTGTTGGTTGTATTTTCCCACTGTTTTACCTTACTGCATCGCCCTGATGAGTTTTTCACTTTTTTATTTATTTATGTGTCAAGATGCCAAGCGTATATGACGGCTTCTAATCCGCGTAACAAAACTTTTTAGGTTGTATATATTTCCCTCATAGTCCTGGTCCTGGAACTGCCATTGAATTTCGAATTTTGCGTAACTCGTGTATATGAAAATTTTGGGTCAATTATTTGTAAATCTGACTAGTTTTGTGAAAATCGTACAACAGAGACAAGGGTTATGGAAAATCTAAAAATACACAAAATTGTATATTTTGACGACCTTCTCCTAAAAATAAAAATTTTGAATTTTTTTTTCAAAATAAGTTTAGCGAGGGAATCTTGGCATTGATTTTCAAAATCGGCCGGTTAGATTACGGATCTTAGGGGCCGATATTGCCCCCTGCCGGAAATAGGGTAGCCGAGCCCGGAAATAGGGTTAAGCGCGGGAGCCCACCCCGCGCCCAGCGTGTACCAGAATTTGAACCCAAGATCCTTTGCTCAGAAGATGGACGCGTCACCCCTGAGCTATACTGGCCTCAAAAATGATATGTGGCATGGCCTTGTAAGGTGTGGTCAAATAATATTTCAAGGTCATATTGCATATCACTCGAATCTTTGGGTCAATGCTCGCTATTATGATAAAAATATAAAACTGTATCTTGTTTGAATCAAAAGTTATAGACGCAAACAATTAAAAAGCTGTGAACTTTGGTGACACTGGTGACCTTGGCGTTAATCTAATTTCAAAATGGGTTACTGCATAGGTAGATATTTTTCGTTCCACGAGCTTCCGAATGAGTTTAACAACTTTTATAGTTCTTCTAGAAGCCGGTTTACAGCCTGGCTTTGACAGCCTTATTCTAGAAGAGCAGAATCGCCTTACATGGGTTTAGTAATGACGTCACAACTCGCTGAACTGACATGACCTGAGGTAAATATTTGGCCATAAGTTTTCAAATTAATCATCCTAGAAGTTTGCAAAGGCGAAGCACGTTTCATTTGGATCGGCGTGGAAGCATTTGTGAAAAACCGAAGAGGTACGACCTGACTCACCAAGCGGTGGTGGGTTAATACCAGACGGAGGCAGTAAATAAGTCTCACCTCCATAAAGTATCGTCAAGGGCTTGTAGCCCAGTAAGCCGGGTACAAAAATGTGTTCCAATATTTGACCCGCGCCCCGGTGGGCCTCCGACCCACCTTCGCCCTGGTGGGGGGTGTTTGGCATCCCCTGCTGCCCGGGGAAGGAGGCTGGTGGATAGCCCGTACATGTCATGAAGAAACTATATATGTCACTTTTTTGGTCTTTGACATCTGACAGAGTTGAGTTAGAATCCTTTTTAGGCACCATTCGCTTCCTCTCGTCACGAAAAATCGAATGATGTACAATAGGACTATGCTAGGTAAAAAAATTACCTGACCTCAGGTCAGGTCAAGGTCACTTTCCGACCCAGCATAGTCAATATGCATATTGATCGACTCGCAATAGCAATCCAAACGTAATGATAATGATATCAGGATAAAACTTGCATCATCATTTCCTGCAAAGTTATTAACCCAACTCCGAAACTGCTTAGGTAGCCCTAGATGTCCTCTCAGAGGTCACAGGTAAAAAATTGCAACAGGAATCTGGAAAGTGGCTCAGAATACTATGATTTGGAGAATACGAAGGTATTCTTAGCTGTACCTACACAAATACAGCCCAATTCCTGTTTTCCCCACGCATTTCCAGTGGAGAGGTCATGATCCGTACCTAACCTTGGATCATCGATATGAAAAATCCCGGAATATGTTTTTAGCACTCGGTGGGGTCATTATGCGGTGTAAGTTTCAATCCGATAGACTTATTCATTTTTTACTTATGCCACCTTAAATATTTTTGGAAGGGGGCGCGGTAGTGGAGTGGTCAGCGCAGTTGGCTTCCAAGCAGCCGACCCAGGTTCAAGGCCCGGCAGCTTCCCTGGAAAAGGAGCAGGCTGGTTCCCGACAAACCCTTCCAACAGGGAAAGAGTTGGCGGCGCACCTGACCCTGGCGGTTGGTGCGTCGTTAAGTCCCAAAAATTATTATTAACATTTTTGGAAGTGAGGTCACTTGACCTGGACTGGTGACCTGACCTGAGATGACCCAACCTTAAAATATTGGGGAAAGTTGCAGAATTGGTCAAAGATAAGGCGTGCCAAATACCTAAAGTGGCGCGAAGCGCCGCCGTTTTTTCGCGCCACCGGAAAAAAATACACGAGGGGGTTGTTCAAACACCCCCACTGGGGCAAAGGTTAAGGGTATATATCAGGGGTGGGACTGAAGTCCGAAGGTTCAGTGTAAAAACCTGGCTCAGGCCCGCGAGCTTTGATCAGGCTTGAAGAACCGATTCGGCCTAACACTGGGCAGATATCGGGCTGGGCCCGCCGCAGAAATTAAAGTTTAAATTTTTTAATGAAAAATAAAAGAAGCCAAAACCCATGAAAAACTTTAAAATCAGAATTTACCATGAGGGGCAAAGCCCTTTGACAAAGCTTGAAAGGTGATCTTATGACCTGAGGTCATACGAATTAGCATTAGTACACGCTAGTTCTTTCTGTGAAGTCCTTTCTTCAATTAAAGCCAGAGGAGGGTGGAGGATATGGAGGGCGAAAGGCAAGGGTGCACTAACAAAAACTTCCCCTGTTCCGGTTAAGGCAAAAAAACAAAATAAGCGCGAGGCGCAGAGGCAGAGCTCGTAAATTCATTGCGGAACGTTATTTACAATATTTGCTTTCTTTCCCGGAAGGCTGAAGGCCTCGTTTTAAAAGACAAAACATGTCACACAATAACACCTATATCAAATCACAACTCTGGCCCAGTGCATGGGTGAAACACCTCGTCTCGGGCGACGGCCATCTGCCGTCGTCGGGTGGCGACCGCGGGGAATGACCCACCAGGAGCAGCCACGGGCGGCGCTGCCGGCGCCGCCTCTCTGGTCGATGGGTGAAGGCACGTGTGGGGCCGGCAGTGGCTGCCGGTCACCGGTCGGGGGCGTGTGGTGAGTGAGGTGCTGTAGGTAACGCGCCGGTGCACGGGTACAGAGAGGTGCGTGGAGCGGTCTGACGCCACCATGGATATGTACGAGATGGACATGAGCGATGAGCTGCTGAACATGGACAGCGGCGACATCTGGGACACAGCCAGACTGCTCGAAACGGTGAGTTACAAGCACGTGGGCGGCACAGACCATATGGCGCCTGCGGTGTGGCTGAATGTTTTGCTTTGACACCGTCTACGACAGCGAAAACATCTGAGAATATCTTTGAGAATAATTCATTTCGGTACTGGTGGCTTGTTATTTTTTATTTCCGTTTTTTGTCGTGCTTTTATAAAACTTGAAACAAACCGGTTGTTTCTGAAAATTGTTTAAAGAACCGAGAAAGGAAACGAGCATTCTGGGGAACTCGAATGGGCAAATTTAAACAATTGAATAAGTTCGAAGTTGATTCAATATTTGCCTGAGGTATGGGGCGTCCTCCAGAAGGGGGCGCCGTTTTTGGGTCGAAGTATGGCACCATTATTAAAAGCGGCCACGGATTGCGCCTTCAAAACTTATCTCCATATGATTTAGGACACTATTACTTCAGAAAAGTACATTAAGCACTTCAGAGATGCCTTCTATCTCGCAAGTAAAGCCTATTCGTCAATTTGACTACTAACTGAGCACAGCTTTCTGAAAAAAAATCGTCTTGCGCATCGGGTTGGAGTAGTCATGCAGTAGTCTCTACTAAGGGGGAAGAGGGATCGAGCCGTACTCCTTGGTTCCACTCTTAACACACGCACTGGAGAGGAAGGGATTCAAGCCCCCCCAACTGTTTTTGCCGAGGTGTCCGGAGAACCACTCTTAGCTGAAAATCGATACTGGGCCACATTTGAGAGGATTCAATGGTGCGCCGATAGGTGAAAGAATGTTTAAAATCGGTAGAACTTTTCTACTAATAGACTTTCAAAGTCAGAACTAGATTTTGAGATCGCCACAACCACGCGATCGAACAAGTTCGCTTGCATTGGAGACCGAGTGGTAACGTCATACGCCATATAAACGGGATGATGTGTGTAGGTCACCTCACATGAAGGTCAAAGTCGTAGGTCACAGATCAAGGTTAACCACTACTTTTAAGGCCATTGGCCCCAGTGCTTTCATTTAAATGGCGTTACCTAGTCTGAAGTATATCATGCTATGACGTACAAGTTAAGGTAGCTCAAGGTCAAGGTTCAAGATCATGGGTAAAAGTCAATCCTCATATCCCGCCTCAGGGCTGCTATAGTGCGAGTTAAAGGGTACATTACAAGGAATATACCATATTGTGACGTCATAGGTCAATAACCTTGAAACCCTTTGAATCCAAAATTTTAGGAAATATTTGTGTGGCCTTCCCTCTATGACCCTGGTACACGTAAAGCATATTGCCGCCTTTTCCTGCATAACTACGGCATTTCCCAATAGGTCTCCAGCACGGCCAAGATTTGACGTTCATGATCACGTTTGATCGTAAAGATATTGACCTAGGCCAATGAAAATTGACTATGATGTAGATCACTATAGCCCCCACCCACCCCCAATCAGCATTTTTCTAATCCTCTTAGTTTCGAAGATATCAGTGGGCTACCAGCCCCCCTCTCCAGAATGCGTTAGTGCCAGACCATTCTCCAGTGCGGCTGTTAATAAGGCACTCTTGTTTGATATATTTAAGCTTGCCAAGGGACATCATGAAGGCCTCCAGGCAAGTATACCACGGGCCTCGCTAGACTAAAAACAGGTAGGTTTACACAAGCGGATCCAGGGGAGAGGGGGGCGGGGGAAGAGCCCCCATAATAACTAATTTTTTTGTCGATTTTCTTAAAAAAACAATGTTTGTACGATTTGTCTCCAGTTGTCTCCCCCCAAAGGGCACTCCTGCATCCGCCAGTGTAGGTCTGTAGTTATTTGGGTTGACAAGGGCACTGGTCTACAGTGAAATAAAAGGCAAATAACATGTTATTGACGGAAGTGGATGAGGACCGGAAGCGGTCGCTTGTCGTTTTGTTTATTTTATATTGAGCGTAGTCAGCAACAGATATGGTACCTAAGTATAGCTTAAAGGGAGATACGCGAAAACATTTTATTGGCTAGATCAAAAGGTCACAAAAAGTTGTTTCAGAAGTCCTATTCTCATTTTTGCGAATTCGGCCTGAAAATGCCTTAAAATTGCTCTCAAAGTCAACATTTCTAGACGACTTTACCGGTACACTTCATATCGATTTAAATGACGTATTACTGGTTAAGGCTATCAATTTCTCTAAAAAATTAGGTCATATATATCCTAAACACTGGTGTAGAACTTTGAATTACTACAGGAAAAAATAATTAAGAAAAACAACATACAAAAACTATTCTGACACATAAATACATAAATATAGGGCTTAAAAGAAATCACAATTGACAAATCAGAACGTACAGCCACCTCATAGGGGGGTCACGTGACCTTTCTGACGCAAAGTCCTCGTCATCTTGGGGCAGAAGCAGAAGACGATTCAAGGCCCGAGGTACGAAACGGCTGAAGACTGGAGTAATGATTTTTTTTCCGTTTCTAGGGCAAACTAATTCATTTTGTATTTTTCAGAGGCTTTGAAAAATTAATTCAAATACAAATACAGGAGAACAAACATTTTTATTACAAAAAACATTACTTTTCAACTTTAAATATTTTTCGAAAAGTAAGTCATGGGTAAAGGTTTCATCATTTTATCGAAACTGTTAACCTATTTCGATAATAAGTGAGTGGCCTCCCAAAATTTTTCCGAAGATAAAAAATTATTGACAGCTTCGTAATCATAATTTTGCAAATAGCAAGAAACCACAAGAATATTTTTTTCGCGTATCTCCCTTTAAGTCAAAAGGTTAAAACATCATGGCGAGTATTTACAATCTCATCACACCATAGAATATCAAGCAGTGTGAATCGAGCTAATAAGGAGACACGGTAAAATAATACAAGGAAAAAACGATTTTTTTTAAATGAGCATGAGGATACCTACCATCCATTAGAGTACCTGGGCCATCAGATACCTGAGCAGGAGCCCTTCCGACCATCACTAGAGGCGCCTAGGGTTACATTGTCAATCTCCTCCGATAAGGACGTGTTTTGTCCAAGGGGATGCGAGGTCGCTCAGACTGGCTGCTGTACGGATTGAGCTGGGCTTCGCTTTGAAGTGCATAAGGCGACGAGAAACTTCACTCAGATGAAAATGTTGAAATCCTGATGAAGGAAAAATAAGTTGGGTCAAATTAGACCCCACCACGCGTCAGCATCTGCCTCTGTGTGTAGTGGGTGTCGGAAACGACTTTTCATTGGAGACATGTGCACGGAGCGTGAGCGTACCAGCCATGGGTGGAAATCCTGGGGGGGGGGTGGGGTTGGGGGGTCGTACCTGCCTCCGGGATTTTGGGTCTCCCATAGGCTTTGTATAGGGCTTGTATTGCCGTGCCAGCGTTAACCTACCCAGAACGCCACCCCCCCATCTGGATTGAGAAGGTATCCCCAGCCCTGATACCAACTATAGAACTAATACCGCTCTTTGGAAGAGTTAAGAGCTTATGAGTTTCCTAAGCCTCTATTATGGCAAGTTTGTATTTTTGGCACTAGAAGGTCAGATCAGAGGAAGCGTCTAGATACTAGTTCGCATGACGCTATTCAAGGCTCCTTTTTTCAACGTAGATGAGGCGAAGCCAAAGGAGGCTTAATCTTGTTCCACGAGGAAACCCTTGTGGCGTTCTTTCTGTCAGACATGTGCACTTTCCTATGAATGCAGATAATCGATGTATAAATGAGTGTCATTCCTTATCATATATGTATCTGATAGATCACAAAAATGCTGTGGGGAAATCACGTTTGCTCTAGGTAACATTTTAGTCCAGAAAATAAGGACCATTTTTGCTCGACAGCCCATCCCATTCAGCCACAACCTTTCGAATGTTCTTCTGCAAGACATTGGTTGCTCTTTTTGTCGCTGATATAGCTGCATTCCTCGCTGGACAAATGCTAGGCATTTACCTTCACTGAAGGCTCTTGTATCCTTCACTAGGAGTCTATCTCGAACAAGGAGCACGAATGCCTAAGGGAGGAAAACAGTCATTTGAAATTTTGAAATGTTTGACTGGTTTTCTGTTGATTTGGCTGTGGAAAATGTATTAATTGTATTATTGTATTAGCTGGGACACTTCCCACATGAGGTGCTTTTCAGCACCGTCGTAATGGAATGAAGTGATGCAAACTATGGAAGGAGACGGTAAGGATAAGGATGGATGAGGGTAAAGTAAGGTGGAATACTACCTGAGGGTCGCTGCTCCAGAAAGCTCTTGAGAGTTTCCATGTTTAATCATAGCTTGTGTGAACCATTGACACCAAATACATTCCTAATGAGTGTATTGCACAGATGCATTTTGCACTAAATAAATGCGTACTAACGAGTGCTCTCCTAATGGAATATGCAGATTATGCATTATTTATGTACTTGGTATACTGGGAAGGGTTTTTATCCTGGAAAAAACATTTATGGTTTCACAGTAGGTAAGGACATGTTTATAATGGAACTTTGAGTTCTTCATATTTTGCACAAAAGAGGCCATGACGTTGGTGCAAAAGTTCTTCCAGCCACTCGTGTTGTATGACAGGCTCATAATAAGGCATGCTTTGTACCTACTGGCCTATCGCGTTCTGGCCTTGTCACCAAGTACACACGAAAGAAATCATATTATTCTGCAACTGCGCCAGTCAAGGTCTCTGGTCGGCAGTTTACCTGAGGAAGGGTATAGTTGTGCGTCCACTGCCACTCACAGACTACGTTCAAACGCGCTCTTTACTGACCGACCATACCCAACTAAAGGCTCTGCGGCAAGCAGGCACCGCGAGAGATGAGGCAGGTGTTCCGCAGTTGAGGAGAGGGAAGACCCAAAGCTGAATGATTAAGATAACTGTATAAATTCTACCGGCTTTCACATCAGAGGCGCCGCATGCATAAACTCTTCCGTGACTATGATGCCATCATGGTTCTCATATCAAGCTCCTGGGAGACAAGAGATATAATTTGCTGATCGCCTTCCCTCGTGCATTGTTGAGTCGGAAGGCCCACCACGTTGACCGTCACACATTTGAGCTCAGTTTACCGAGAATAGAGTGGACTCAACAGAGAGGTTGTGTCGCCGAACCACTGGTGATCATTTTTGTCAACCTTAAGGTGATCTGTTTTGCACCAAGGAGATGACACATATATATTTGGAATGAGTCATCACGTGCTCGATAAGCAAAGGATCACAAAAAGGAGGCATAGGGTAGGGCGGGTGAGTACGCGGAGATAGAGTACGATGCTGTTTGGTTACTTAGCAACCATTGGATGGTGGATCCCTGGTATAAAAGCGAGTCGCGCCTGGCTGCACACAAATTCACGTGCTCCTGTTCTTTTCGGGGAGTACAGGCAAATAAAATTTTGGGCACCCTTGAGTAATATTTTTAATGTGTAAACTTGTAGACCATGCTTCTATCATAAGTATTGCATTGCGGTCTGTCATCGTAGAGGCTGGCTGGGTGTGCTCCGGACCGGGCTCACGCTAAATGCCTGCCAACATGTTTTGAGACTTTTTCCAGGGAGCATGTCCGGCAAGGTACGCGTGACCATTGGGCAAGAGTGGCTGCTTAGGATAGGAAATTTATTTTTCGGCCCACTCCGTAACTTATTTGAAGCAGCGTTGCACTCTTTGTTATTCAGAACGATATAAATATGCAATCGCCTAGTTTGGCGACAAAAACTTCGCGACATGGCCTTGCCTAAGCACGCGGGGTATCTGTCCCGTTTTGGTCTTACCGACCCCTGCGGCGGTGCGTGTTTTATTTTGGATGGGCTCGTGGCAATTCCTTTGGACATCGTTGACATGGACCTATGAAAATTCTTGGTACACCACTTTTTAGCTGTTAGACTTTGGGGTGAAGCCCGTGAGTTGTGCGTCCCCTCCCTACTCTTCCCTTTAAGCTTCGGGCAGCAGTTTTAGAGCGGAAGGGCTGGTCACAGAGTCTGGTATGACAGTTCCGAATCATGATCACCCCCAGTTTAAAAGGGTGCAGTTGTTACCGAAATTGGGCGCTTTAACTGCCTCCTGGCGTTACGCCATGACACACAGCACCCATCCGCCAGCTAAACAAAGGCTGCGCGACGGTGCGGAGCTGCAGCCAGCGCCGACGACCTGCAGCTAGCACCGCCGACCTGCAGCCACCACTGTCGACGAGGCCGACTGACGGAAGCCTTCCAACTCCCACCCGCAATCTGCACGTTGCTCGGCCTGCTGCCCTCCCGAATGGTCGGACACGTCATCATACACATCGGGTCACATCAGATGACATCAGAAACTGGCTGCTCACTGTTTATCCCAGCGAGAAATCGTCTAGACTGCAATTTTTCGTTAGGTCATCGTGGCGTTTACTGGCACTGCACATGCAAACCATATAACTGGAGTTCAAAGTAGCTTTCAATGCGCTGATGGTCCGGTTTAAGTATGTGCCCGTTCCTGTTCCAAACGTCCGGTTTGACGCTGTTTATGCCACTCCTCCTAAGCAGTCCAATAGTTTGGTTCGCTCTGGACGGCAGCTATGCAGACGATGCGGTACAGGCCGTGGCGCGGACGAGCTGGTTTCGCCGTCTGGCCTGCAGCGCCCATCTCGGCGGCGGTGTTTACACCGGGCCAGTCAGCGCCGCGACGCCGCCGGAACTCAGCCTCGGCGCCGGTACTCACTGCGGCTAGACCGATCCAGATAGAGCCACAACTGCACTGCCGCCGACAGGTGGAACGCAGCGTTTTCGACGTAATCGACGAAGACGGCTATCGATCATGTAAGGTTTGATGACGGTTTCCCTAAAATACCTAAAATATTAGCACACCACCATCTGATTCCTGTGGAGCATGCCCGTAATGTGATAATGATTTTACATTTTGACTCTCGAACATTACCAATATATGACATAATGAATGGTAGATAGAGATTGAATGGAAGCTCCCACCTATTGCCAACCCCTTTGATAAGACCCTGTTGTGTCATGATGGCGCACATATGTTCAACCAGGGATCGAAAAACCTACAATTTTGGTATTATAAATGGTGACAGCCCAAGGTGGGTAAGGTGACAAAAAATAGCCGAAATGTTTCCTCCAGACCAATAACGGAACATATCGCCGACATTAGTAGCTGTTATTTGAACTTGCAATGTTTTTCAGCAGCTGGAATGGTCCAGGAGTATCCATTGATATCCTACTAACACAAAAAGTGCCGTATTTTGCAGCCTGGGCTGGTGACACGTTGATGGTTTGACATTTTCAATGGTGACACACTGAACACTTTTTGGCCCCTGTGTTCAACAACAGTGACACTGCAGGCTCCTCCCCAACCCTCCCAGTAGAGGATATCACGGATTGGAAATCTGAATGGATCCCTCGAATCGTTGGCGGATTAGATTGCGTTGGCAGCATAATTCGGTTAATTTCGAATCTGGGTATGAATTTGATATTCCATTTTTTAAATTGTGTCGTCCTTTGTGGATGTGATTGCATTGATTGGTAGATAATCATCAAAAGGATTTACCTGTATTTGACAGAAAACTTGGTTAGTTATGAGGGGCCATGGCACACTCTCGATCCCATTCAGAGGTCGCTTCACACTGTCTGGTGAGCCGTAGCCACCCTGGCGGCGCGCTGCAGCGGCGCGCCGGTCCGCCGCGACGTGCTGGGATCGGCCGCATCTGTCGCCGCCGTGGCCCGGGTACGGTCACTGGCCCTGCGCCTCGCTGAAGTCAGCTGCAAGCGGTCATCAACGCCGGCTCGGCCGCTGCTGAGCTGCGCCGGCGCCCACTGGGCTGACCTTGCGTGACCTTGGAGCGAGAACAAGGTGGCGGTAACGAGTCCAGCGGATTAAATGGCACGTATCCGAGCGAAAGGATAAGCGACGCGTGACACCTGACTGGTTTACCGTCGACGGCAGGTAGGTAGGGGCGGTTCGGTTGAAGAGAATTCACCATGACTGGAAAGGTGAAATAATGTATAATAATAAAGTATAATGACTGAATTTACACCAGTGTAGAGTTAACTATTGCAAATGTGAAGCTACATTTCCTCCGTGGATATTGTTTTCAAGTAGAGTATTTCTGCCTAGACAAATATTTAACTTCCGTTAGCCTAAGCTGATTTAGGATCATCGTTGATTTCGGAGGATCATCGTTGATTTCAGAGGATCATCGTTGATTTTAGAGGATCATCATTGATTTCGGAGGATCATCGTTGATTTCAGAGGAGCCGAGCGTCCAGCTGTACTGCCATCCTTCAGCCGGGTGACAGTACAGCCGGGCGGCAGAGGAGCTGGGCGGGAGAGGAGCCGGGCAGCAGAGGAGCCGGTCGGCAGAGGAGCCGGGCGGCAGAGGAGCCAGGCGGCAGAGGAGCCGGGCGGCAGAGGAGCCAGGCGGCAGTGGAGCCGACAGAGCAGCCGGGCGGTAGTAAACCCAGGCGCCAGACCGCCAGCTGCGCGTGCCGCCGCGGCGCCGCTTCCTGCTGACGCGCTGACGCTGCAGATGCGCTTCCGGCACAAAGACGCGAGCATGAGAGCGTGCAGAGCCGAGGTGCCAGTTTGCAGTCCGGTGCGACCAGTCGACAGAGCCAATGGTGGTCTGGACTGGACTGGATTTAACGAGGCTGTGGGCGTCTGATTCATTGTATGTCTAGGATCATGGTGGCCGGCCAGTGGTTTTCTCATCACTCCTATCACAGGCGGATCCATAACTTTCGATCAGAGGAGACACTTTGGTCAGGGACGTCATTTGGATCCTGAGGGTGGCCATTTCGGCTTGGATGGGACGCTGTTTTTGCTAGAGGTGCCAATACTTAGTGTGAAGTACTGAAGGAGTGCCGGGGAGGGGGTGGGTGGGTGGGGGGGGCAGTTGGTTCCAGGGAGCGCCGGCGGGGTCGATCGGTGGTGGGATGTGTACCATCTGCCGCCTGGATCCGCCTATGATCTCAATAATTGCAAGGGTTGATTCCAACACCGGTGAGCTGGCTTTATGTCTGCGGCGCATGGTTATGGTATGGTTACTGACTCCAGGTGGTCTACTTTCTGACAGATTATCCGCGGTGACTGTCAGCGTTAAGTTAACCTTGTTATTAGACTGCGTTATCTGCCAGTCTGTGACGCGTTTATATGGATTTGCTGAATGTTAAACACGCTGATGTGTTCGTCTTGCACCAAGGATTCAACTGACTTGCGGCATTAAGCTTGTAAGGTCAAATTATAGCCTTGGTCGTAGGACAAGGTCAAATAATGCCTTTTCAATGTCATGGTGCTGTCAGTCAAATCTTTGGGTCATGGCTATTACTATGATGCCAAATTTATGACTGTATCTTGTTTCGTTCATAAGTTATAAACTCAAACAGTTATACAAATCATGAACTTTGATGTAATCTGGTAAGGGGCGCTGCCACATAATTTTTACAGGGAACTGACGGACCCGGGCTGGTGCTGACCGGGGGAGACAAATTTTGAGTATATTCAGTGCCTGACAGCATTTATGACGATGGATCAAAAATTTTGGGGGGGACGTCCCTCCTGGTTGGCCAACAGAGAGGACGCGTCCCCTCCGTCCCCATTCCCCGCTTTTGGCGCCTATGTTTCTGGTGACCTTGGTATTGACCTGATCTAAATATCTAAAAATAGATGACTGCTTAGAGATTTATCGTTTCAAGAGCTTTCGAACGATATTTAGAAGCTTGATATAGCTCTTCTAGAAGCCTAGTTACACCCTGGTTTTTCAGCCTCAATTAAGAAGAGAAGAATCACTCTACATGGAATTAGAAATGCCGTCATAACTCTTTGACCTGACCTAACCTGATGTCAATGTTTGGTTTAACCCTTGCACCACGGGGGGCATCGATGGCCCCCTAAGGCTTTTTTCGAGATAGCAGAAAAACGACGAAACGCAGCACCGCGGTTGAGGGCTCAATCTCTCACCTCATAATTTTCCCATCATGCCTGAAAATTTTTACTCCGGGTCACCCAAGGTCAGGTCACCAGGCGAGGTCAACCAAGGTCACCTCACTTCAACTTTGGAGCTCATCATATCATCATAATTGGGTTTTAAGGGCGCGCCGACAACGAAGGTCATGTGGCGCCCAGACTTTGGAGCTCTATAAGAGCTACATTTCTTAGTCGATTGATTTGAAACTTGCTACATTCTATGACCCCTCCAGGGTCTAAAACGTGTATATCCGGGATTTTTTGATTTCGTGACCTGAGGTCAGCTCACGAGGCGACCTCTCCCATTGGAAAAGCATGGGGAAAAGCTGTCTTATGATCTAAAAGTCACAAAATGATTGCAAATGATTAGACTGCTCATAACAGCGTTTTTGGACACCCTTTCATGGATCCCAGGGTCATATTTTCTCTTTGACTTTTTAAGGTCATCCAAGGTCACCAGGGGTCAAAAACAGTATGTTGGCAATAACTTTTGACCTAATTAAGCTAGAGCACTGAAACAAACACCATCGTGTATGTCTCGTCACTGGCTTTCATTTGATATACGGTAATGTCACTTTCTGACCTTTCGTGACCTCCGGTCATATTAGGTCACGAGGTGACCTCTGGAGGTCAAACCACTGGCAGGAGGTCTTTACGTTCCACATAACGGAAAAAGGACTGGCAATTTCCTATCAAATGTACTTTTTCTAAGTGTGCTCACGTGAAGTCCTGTGTGAGGAGTGGTATTTTTCCCCTCTGACCATTCCGAAATTATCAGTGAGATTAAGGTTGTTGCACCTCAAACACCCCTTGTGAATAGGTCAACGGCGCTTAACTATAAAAGAGCAGATTTTGACGGCATGAGGCGCAGTCTACAGCTTGTACCTTGGGAGGCTTTGTTAAACCTCAATGCTGAGGGGGCGGTGGATATGTTTTATGATGTGCTGAGAGCCGCCATTCGCGATCATGTGCCAACTGTCACGTTGCGCCGGCGATGTCCCCCCCTGGTTTGACGCTGAGGTTAGGCGTGCACTGCGAGAGAAAGAAAGAGCTTTCAAGTGTATGAAGCGTAATAGGAATGACCAGACCATCCGACATTTTGAGGAAACGCGGCGATCATTCAAAACTCTGTCATCTCACAAATATTTTAAGCATTTGCAGGGCATGATCGGAAACTTTAAAACGAATCCAAAACGTTTTTGGTCGTACCTACAGTGCATCAGGGGGAATAAGGGACGAATTGCATCACTGTTAGATGGAACACACGAAATCTATGATGACATTCAAAAAGCCAACCTGCTTAACGATACCTTCGCGAGAAAATTTACCCCACCTGATGTTGCTGATTACCCCACTGTCACAGAGTATAACTTGCCGTCTCTGGACAGATTTGAAACATCAGAGGGAACAGTTCGAGCTGTCGTGGATGATTTGCAGGTGCACAAGGCCTGCGGGCCTGACGATATCAGTGCTAGAGTCGTCAGGGAATTGCGTAACGAGCTGGTGCTCCCTCTCTGCATCCTATTTAGGAAATCAATAGAAGAGGGGATATTCCCGAGCAGATGGGCGGAGGCCAACATTGTCCCGATTTTCAAAAAAGGATCTAGGAAATCACCTCAAAATTACCGAAGTGTCTCTCTGCTTCCGCTATTTGGCAAAATTTTGGAGAGATGCGTATATCAGACCCTTCTGACTCATGTTCAACCAGTCCTGTCTAAATATCAGCACGGATTTGTCCCGCGCTGCTCATGTGACTCTAATTTGGCAACTCTTCTAAAAACGGCGTGGGACTCTATCTCTTCCGGCCATCAAACTGACATAATCTACAATGACTACTCTGCGGCCTTTCAGAGCGTGAATCATAAACTCTTGCTCTATAAGCTTCAAAAATCTTATAACGTGTCTGGAAAAGCGCTGTCCTGGCTTAAATCATTCCTTTGCTCGAGAAAACAACGGGTTGTCGTAAACGGAAAGTGCTCTCATTGGACGGATGTACGCTCTGGAACACCGGAAGGCAGTCAAATATCTCCTTTGCTCTTTGCCTTGTTCATTAATGATTTGCCAAACCAAATTCAAACAAATTCTTTGCTCTTTGCTGACGATGTGAAGCTTTACCACCAAATTCATACTCCCGAAGACTCAGAACTGCTCCAGGCTGATCTAGATAGTTTGGCTAAGTGGTCCGAATCCTGGAAGCTAAATCTGAATCCCTCAAAATGTCATTCGTTTAGAATCACTTTAAAAAGGAACCCCATCCCGGCAATCTACAAAATTCGAAACACACCTCTGGAGCACATGGACAAAGTTCGCGACCTCGGCATTTGGTTAGATTCCAAATTGAACTTTTAGAGCATATAAACATCATCGTCAGCAAGGCAAACAAGATGTTGGGTCTGTTAATGCGCTCTCTTCAGACTGGCCGAGGTGGTGGAAGACTTAAGGAAGGATCAATTTTGGCTGCATATTGTGGCAATGTTCGATCAATTCTGGAATATGGATATGTCATCTGGGGCGGAGCTGCAAGATGTCATTTGGACAGATTAGACAGGGTTCAACATAAATTTTTGATTTGGCTCGCATCCAACATTCACACATCTCGACCATCTCAGTCCTTGTCATACCATGATCTCTTAAAGCTCTTCAAAATTAGCAGTCTGTCCCAGAGGAGACTCCAGTACGAAATTTGCTTCGTACTCAAAATCATAACCGGGAAGGTGGACTCCGCCTGTCTGCTCGGGAGCTTCCCACTCCATGTACCTCAGCGGCGAACCAGGGGGATGCAAAGACACCTTTTACATGTTTCCCTGCCTCGTGTGGAGACCGTCAAAAGAGGCTTATTTCGCAGGGCAGCGATTGCTTTTAATGGCCATCTTGGACGCTGTCCTGAGGCAGACCCCTACGCTTCGACCTTTAGTAGTTTTAGAGCCAGGATGAGGAGATATGTTAAAGCTCATCCATTTTAGATTTCTTATCTTATTTTATGCCGTTTTTCATGTCTTGATGTATTGCAGTGTTTCTGATGTATTTTCATTTTCTTCATATTCATAGCTTCGTGTATATTTTATATCGAGTGTTTTATATTACTGTTGCAGGAATAGGTTGCAATACATTGTTACATGGTTGCATTGTAAATATTCATTGGTGTGCTGTTTTATTGCTTGACTTCAGCTGTAATTGGATTTCCACATACCTGTTGCTGATAAGCCTGAATAAATGAAATGAAATGAAATGAAATTTACCAGATCTCAATAGCTCTAATGGTTTAAGAGTTATGCCCAGTTTTCTTAAGCATTGCATATTTGAGTGAAAATAGCCTATCGTGACCTTGACCTTTGGAGGTCAAACCATTGACCTGAGCGCTTAAACATGAAAAATAATTTCTTACTGAATTCACGCGAGCTTTCTAATGCACTTTGCAGATTTGCGCTAACCCCATATTTTCGGAGTTAGAGGGGGGGCAATCGATGGTTCCCCGGTGGGGCGAAGGTGGCGCCGGACCTCCGGTGGGGCGCGAGTTAAAGTTGTCAAATTGATCATCCTTCAGGCCTGCAAAGCGACGGGGGTCTTATTCAAGTCTGCTTGGAATAATTCGCGAAAAAAATCGAGGGAGGTCTGATCGGACCCCAGGCGGTGGTGAATGGTTAAAAGAGCTCCAAAATTAAGTTAAAATCGAAATATTTGCTACAGTTTTGTTCTATTTATTTTAAGTGTGGTGTTCTCTTTTGAAATTCGCAATCGCCTCAAAATGATTTTGGGCGTGTATCTAGTGCCGAGAGAGTGCCTCATGTGTTCTGGCCGTGCGTTTGTTAGTTGAAGCACTCGCACTCACCCGCCCGACCCGGCCCGGGGGCAGGTGAAGCACGGCCAGTGCCGAGCTGGGCACCTCCGGTTCGATCGCTATGGCTGCTGCCTGGGAAACGGCCCCGAGCTGCCACAAACGCACCGTCGACGGATGAAGGGAACGCACCACACTCCCCTGCACCTGCACCTGCAGTGGCGACAGTAGATAATGACACCCCGAGAACGGTGCGACACGAAGGCATCTAAAAAGGGAAGGTGTTTGTGTTCACTTCTATTTGCGAAGGAGGCCGGCGTGGAGACAGCTGAGACTTTTTGAAATCCACTGATACTGCTGCTGATGATCGGCCGACGTCGTATCCGGGAGCGCCAATTATCAGGGTGTGACATATCAGAGAGGCTGCAAATTACATAAGAGGGGGGCGTCAATGCTTGTACGCCGGGGTAGGGCGGTTGGTGGGAAGCGACGTTTCATGGGGTGCGCGGGGCGATTGAAGGGGGCGATTGAAGGGGGCGCTGGTCGCGGCACGAGGTTGCCGGGCGGGTCAATGGGGAGAGCACCTTCCCATCCGCTCCCTGGCTTTGTGTATGTCAACAACGGTGCATGTAGTCTTGGCACTGTATACCACCCACGAATATAATATACTTTCCCACTTGCTGACCTCGTGGCCTAGTTTAACACCCGCACTGAGGAGGAGTCTGGCTCTAACGAGCACTGGACGGGAGGAGGGGCTGGTAGGCCGCCCTGAGATCTTGGAAACTAAGAGGCTTAGAAAAATGCCTGTTGGTGGGGGGGGGAGTAGTGCAGGCTGTGATAATTTACACCATAGCCAATTTTCATTGAACTAAGCTTATATCTTTAAGGTCAAACGAGGTCATAACGGTCAGATCTTGCCCGCGCCGGGGACCTACTGGGAAATGCCGTAATTATGCGGGAAAAAGTACGGTATTTGCTAAAGACGGACCAGAGTCACAAACGGAAGGTTCAACATAACCTGTCTTAAATGTAAGGGTCAAGGTTATTTAAGGTCATGTATATATGACGTCACAATACGGTATGCTCCCAATAATATATGTACACTATAACTAACAGTATAACAGCCGTTGGGTGGGAATTGAAGATTGCCCTTGACCTTGACCTGCCAATGACCTTGAAAGAGATGGTTTGACCTTGGCTTGTGGCCTTGACATTGACCTTCACGCGAAGTAATCCTAACATACTATCCTGTTTATATGGTGCTATGAGGTCACCACTCGGCCTCCAATGCAAGCGAATTGGTCCGACCGTGCGATTGAGGTGATCTCAAAATTGAGGTCTGATTTGAAAGCCTATAAGTGAGCAAATTGTCGGCTGCCTTCAAAATTCTTTTACCAATCAACGTGCCTTTAAACTTTTGTAGATGTGGCCGAGTATCGTGTTTCGGCTTCGAGCAGTTCTCCGGCCACCTCGAAAAAAAACATGGAGAGGGGTCCCCTGAAGCCCCCTCCAGTGCCCGTGTTAAGCTGCCACTTGCAAGGCCCAGGGCACACAAAATTAATTAAAAATATATCCACCATGCATCCAGGATAAGGCTCGTATATAGTCTCGCCGGGGTTCATCAACAAGCCAATATGTTTCTTTAAGGGGACCAAAACACGAAAATTAAATCTGAGACGTCCGCTACCACCTCTTATACTAAACGGTGGAAGGAATAGTTCTGGCTGAGTTTTGTGTAATCTGTGTATGCTAAGGATTTTAATAAGCTGATTCAGGATAAGTCCCGACAGTCCGACATGTAGCGCCGAGAGTCCGGCATTTAGATATTTCCAACAATCCGATCTGTAGTCATTCTTAACATCCAGTATATGACTATACCGAGTTCCGACAGATAAATCAAGCTCCAAGCACGCTTGTTGTATCCGAACCGTAAGCGTCTCAACCGGCAAAAAAGTGAGGGGGCCAGCCAAACTTCAACTTGATGCTGACAACACACTTTCCACGTTAGGACCAAAGAATGCTCGAATTTGGGCTCCTCGTTGCCTTCCGCAGCGGCTGGTTTAAAAATATCCAGTTTTCTCCGAGTTTGACTGATATCAGGGAATTGTTTCCCAAAAAGTGGGAGCCAATCTCCCCCTGGTCACCTTTTCTGACGCTTGTGATCTGATCCACATCACAAACAGTGGCGGATCTAGCCGGTGGCTTTGGAGGGGGGGCAATACAAAGTCAAAAAGCAAAAAAAAACGTTACACGGTGAAAATTTTGGGCACATTACAACTTGACGATAGTTCTGGAGGTACCCAAGGCGAAAAAAACGTCATGAGGTGAATTATATGGGCACAAGATGCTTCTGTTTGCTATCCAAGGCCCATGTTTACGCTGAAGTTGACTGGTTCTGTTTGAAGTTGAAAGTTGAAACATTAAAATCTTGCTTATAAACTAAAAAGGAGTGGGGTCTAAAAGGAGGTTGGCCGCTTGGAGGGGGGGCAAAACACAGTTTTCCCCGAGCTTCTCTGTTTGAGGGTAGCGGCTAATTCCTTTTTATCCCCCCTGGATCCACCACTGATGACAAAGAGTGCTTTTTACGATAGTTGGTCTGACGATTTCGGAGAATCGGCGCATTTTACCGTCTATTGGGCTTTACCTGCTTCAAACACTGAATTCGTTGAATAGTTCCCAAAAATAAGAGCAAATGACCCTGTATCTCATACACTGCTGTAACCGTACCGGCATAAGCGCTAGAGGAATGTAACACGTTCAGAGCCTTTGTTACCTCTGATGTTGACAGGTCTTGCCTTCCTAAATTGATGCTTTTGTTGCCAGTTGCTATTCTCAACCAGTTTTGTTTTTGTTTCTTCCCGGCTACACGCGCTGGAAAAAAAGTTTGTGTTGTGACCTATAGGCACGAGTCGGCGAATATTTTTTGGATGCTTACTGTCGGATTGGCCACATTATCAGGTACTATCAATTATGCTCAAACTGGTATATTTTCCAGGTTTGTTGTTAAATTGTCGCGCCAGATTTCTGCTCTCCTTTTGCTTTGTTATGGTTTGGCTTCACCACCTGTTGACACTTTTGTCTTGGTGATTTTGTTTTACAATTCATTGTCTCTTTTTGTAGCGAAAGGGATTCTTGTAACACTCAAGCACGCTGGGACCACCAACGAACTACCCTCAAATACACCAGAAAATCGGTACTTTGAAGTGGTTTTGAATGAAGAAAAGTCGGGCCGTAGTATCTGCCTCTTTTAAGGTTCTCTGGGTTCACTACGGGGGGGGCAGATCCATGTTTTAATGATTTTATATATATTGAAGCTAAACGGGGTGGAACATAGTATTATTTTGAAGGCATGCGAGTGTTTAAGACGGAATTGACGCTTCTGTTGCTCTTTAAAGGAAAGCCATATTTCAGTAACAGATGGACCGCAATCTCCACCCCGGCACATCTTGCGCAATCGGCGGTTACGCCTGGAAGTACGAGCTGACTGTGAGAGGCGCCTTAGCTATCGAGTAAACTTAAACATTGGGCTGGTCATTGCCCTAGATAAATGGTAAGGCTCACTCGCCCGATTTGATGGTCGAAACCGGTACAATGGCCAAAAGCGCTCTGAACGGTAGTCCCTCAGCCGTAGTCCGTGAGAAAAGCAGCGCTGGCATCTCAGATGCGCAGGGGCGGTTCCAGGAGCACAGCTACGAAGAGCTTAACAAGTAAGTTTACCGAGAACATCGAATTTGAGTTTGAGCGGGATATGTTTAGCCCCCCATCTCTCCCATGTGCTGGATCCGCCCCTGCACCCACTTCCCTGTCCACTACCCAGCTGTTCCGTCGTGACAGTGTGAGCCGCCGAGCCGCCGTTTCCTGCGACGCCCGCGGCGGTGCGGCAGTCAGTTCCGACGCGCCGAGCGCGTACGCGAGGAAGCGCTGAACGCGGGATCGACCAGGTCCGGCCCTGGACAGCCAGATGGCCAGACGATCCAAGTCCAGTGTGGGGAGGCTCAACTATATGGAACAATCCACATAGAATGCTGATCCTCTTCGGTCACTCATAGGTCGGGTTCTCATCGGATCCGCCTGGTAGTGGCCAGAGGCGTGCAAGTTGGCATATATTGTCGGAATATGACAATTTGCCATTCTTTACAGGACTTCTAATCGCCATCTCAAATTTGGAGAATCCTGAGTTCTTACATGTAACGGACAGTCATACTGTTTATATTCTTACCGAACCCTTTTCATTCTCCGTCGAGAGCAGGATCTACATAAGCCGTCGGCATGAACATCATGTCCATTGCAGGAACCCTTAGTCGCAGGGCAGAAACACGGTCAGCTTTCGGGTGATGCATCCTTTGCAGAATCAGTGCGGACTTCAGGATTCTCGAACTTAATTTGAAGACCCTTGAACTCGAGTTGCTACCATGGCGGACTGTCATACCGACACGTTTATTTATCTCAGAAAAAATTGATCCCGAATTGAAAACTGGACTTTATCTCTGAGAATGATAGGTTCTTGTATCCCACGCGCAAAATGAGGTAGAAGAAAACGAGAGCCTGCAAAGCTGTGAAAATTCGACTTTTGGCTAGATATGCATTGGAAGAACTGGAGCGAAATAGAGTCGGACCAAACCCTCTTTTGCCCCCTCCCCCAAAGGAGAGTAGTGTTTCATGATTGACTTATTTTGGAAGAAGTGTCCGTCAGCAATAATATTTTTTAATCATTTATGCCCTTTTGAAAGGTGTCTGTTTGTCTGTTTAAAGATGAAATATTTATTCACCGCACCTGTTAAACATACGCAGTGGAGAGGGATCGGGCGTGAACGTGCAGTGGGGGGGTCCTAAAGTCCCCCTCGAGATCTCATAAACCAAGAGGGTTAGGAAAAATGCCCGTTTCCAGGCGTGCGGAACATAGTGATCTACATTATAGCCGGTTTTTATTGACCTAGGTCAGTATCTTCAAGATCAAACGAGGTAGTTAACGCCATATCTGGGGCGTGTTGGAGAACCATTGGGACATGCCGTGATTATGCGGAAAGAAGCCGGGACTACACTGAAAGTGAACTAAGGTTATAAAGGGAAAGTCCCACACAATGTCCCCCGAAGTTTGAGGTCATGGTCATTCACGGTCCCTGACCTGTGACGTAACACTATTACGTGCTCCGAATAATGTACAATATAACTAGCACTATGTCAGTCTGTAATTGGGAAATGAGGGTTTGCCTTGACAGAAGACCTCTTTCCTTGACCTGTGATGACCTGTGACCTTGGCCTTGGCATTGAGTAGCCTTAACTATGAAGTCGGAGCATAACATACTTCTGTGCCATCCGTCCGAAACACTGGGATGAATGGCCCTGAATTTGTTGGTACGACCTTGGCCTGCGGCCTTTGAACTTGACCTTCATTTAAAGTGACTTTGTCGTATAATCTCGACTTTATGACCTTATCACGTCACCATTTCGGTTTACAGTGTATGCGAACTGGTGCGACTGCGCGATTTAAACGGTGTGGAAAAAGGTCTGGCTGACAGACTGCAAGTCAAAACATTTTTTAACGATTTTAAACATTCAGTCACTAATCGACGAGCTCATGAATTTTCTTTAATGTAGCCAAGCAGCCTTTTCTGGCTGCGAACGGTTCTCCGGCCACCTCGGAAAAATAGTTGATCGCACGATTCCCTTTCAAATGTGTCTATTAATAGCAGATGCTGAAGAAGCGATGCCGCTTTTCATTTGTTTTTCTTACATGAATAGGAAACAATGATGAAGGTGCCTATAGCTGGTTATATTTTAAGTTCATAGCAGAAAAAGCCAACCACCTATTCAGATAGAAATGCATACAAATTGGGGCGACAAAATCGAAAAAGCATAGCAACACTTAAATACAATGAATGTAGGTATGTTTATATGTTTAACTCACGATTACAAAAATAATTTTTGGGGCTTATCGAAGCACCAACTGCCAGGGTCATATGGCGTTGCCAACTCTTTCCCTGTTGGAGGGGTTTCTCGGGATCCAGCTTGCTCCTTTGGTTTCAGGGAAACCACTGGGCCTTGAACCTGGGTGGACTGCGTGGAAGTGGGCTATGCTGACCACTCCACTACCGCTCCCCCTTTCAATCCACCATTCTGTTTCATTAGCCCACAAGTTAGCACCGCGTTTAGCACCTGTTAGAGCCGCCCCAGCCTGTATTGTCAACCCTTCTGCTTACCCCCGGTGCAGTGCAGCTGCCTGGCTCTGATGTGTGAAGCACCCACTGGAGTCCGAGGTGCGCCATGGCCACTCAATCCTCATCTGGGCCTGGCGCCTGGTTCATCGCCCTCAGACGAGGCGTCAGCGGTGGTTCAACGAACCGCCAGAGGGCCTCGGGGAACCACAGGCCTGGTGCCGGCTCCATGCGCCACCGTTCGCACCGCGAAGGTGACTGCTAATAGGTGGCGGCCTCGCCGAGCGTGGAGCCGGGGCGCCGTTGGAGGGGCACGTCAGAACCACTGACATACATCTGAACTGGTGCAGGGACTGCCCAGTCACTGCTGATCCATATCAACCGCGGTTGTGGCGGTGCTGAAAACGAGAGTGCGAGATGTAGATTTAACAGCATGTAACCGAGGGACATCCTGGTCAGATTTCGAGTTATGTAGGGATTTGAAACGTCCTAATGCCACCGCGCACTTGTAATCATGAGTCAAGAATCACGTCTCGATGAGAAGTGTTAGGTTTGCACGTGCAGTAGCATGTTTACTCGTCCCAGGCCATCGCGTGTGGCGGACGAGGCTTACGTGCATAATGTAGTGGCTCACGAGAGCACATGCCTAGGCCTCTTCATCTAAACTCAGGAAAAACACCGTCTGGATCTGACGCAGTGGCAGCTGAGAGGCTGTTTTTCTTTTCTTTTTCACCGGCGGAACCTGGATTACCTATTACCACAGAGCATAATACGCTCACAACCCGAACAATGTTTGCATCATGATTTGCGGGATCACCTGTTAAACGTGTAAGCGAAGACCAAATTACGTTAATATGGTTAGATTGCTTTAAGCATTTGGCCATTAATTGGGCCTGTGTTTCACTGTTAGAGTTTCATCAGGGAATCGAATATGAAAAATGTCATTGAACATTTGTGCCCCTGATGAGGCTGTGAAAGCGAAACGTTGGGCAATTTAGTAATCAAATGTTTAAAGTAGAATTATAACTATAACGCAATTTGGCCTTCACTTACGCGTTTATTAATCTGTTATAACGCTCCAGTATTTTAAAGGGAGTGTCCCACTTTTATAATGGGTTATGAACTGAGATAGCAGTTTTGTAGAGCGTGTTGAGAAACCACTATCTGCATATGTAATTTCACTCAAAGCTCTCAGCATAAAATGTCCGCCAGCTTTAAAGTTCAAAGAAAAGGGGCCTACTGGCTTATTTCAAACCCGGAAGGAATACCTTCCATATGGTTGCAGTAATCTGATTGGTCGTAAGCCTTAGTCCTCGCCCACTCGCTGAAAGTACCGTGCTAGCGAGTGAACCAGCATGCTACTGCCTGTAACTTAGGCAAAAAGTTGTCCAGTTCAGAGCGTTATTGGGCCAAAATTAGTCCAATAACCGCAATACACATCATATCCTCCCCCGTACTTGCCCAAAAAAGTTACTATTTTTTGTCAAAATCCAACTCTGAAATTGTTTCTTTACATCAGACATATGCATAATCTTTCGGCCACTGTATAAACTTGACCGCTGTATTGACATCTGATGTTCAGTTCTTGCACCAGTGCTTCTTCTTGTACTGCATGCTATTTTCGCCGTGCGGAAATGCTGTGAATGGAGCTTTATAGCGAGTCTATGATCAACGTTTGGGATTTCCTAGATTATCAACAGTGTTATTTTGATGACGTCACATATTGTTAGAAAAGAGGATATATTTCTGTTTTTAGCGTATGAAAGTCGGGAAAAATGCTGTATCCTGGTTTTCAGACCTCTCTTGTTCTTACAATGTTCTTTTTAGGATTTTCACAAAGTGGTCCACTCCCTTTAATCTGTGCGCTAAGCTTGCGAGGGCAGTTTGACGAGAAATGCTACAATAACTGCACACTGCAATGTGTAGCAGCAGTGTTGTTCCTGCTGTTTTAAACATTGCAGAGTACAGGGAATGTCTGCAGTTACGCAGTGGAATTAGTCTATGAAGCCAGTGCTTGATAAGAGCATATGCGCGATCCTCAGATAGTGTATGACATGTTGTGCTATGTATTTTGTATGTGACGGCCTCAGCCGAGCATCATACCACGGATACTCCTCTGATTGCCGGTTTCAGGTGCAAAAATGGAGTGGGGCATTTCGCATCACATAGACACAGGGTAATCACGTTGATTTAATCATCACGAACTGTGAAATCTACTGTGATGCCCTTCTACAGAAATAATGTACATCAAAACAGATAACTGAGTAAAAAACATCCAGCTACCCAATTAGAGTTTCTAAGTCTGCGTTTCAGCGCGAAAGGGGCACCTCTTCCGGCACCAACAGTTGTTTTCTTGTTGGCAGTCTCTCTCGGAGGGGGAGGGTGAGTGGAGCAGCTGCCCGCGACGCTCCTCCTCCGTCATCCTCAGGGACAGGATGATCACCGAGGCCAGCCTGCCCATCAAGACGGAGCACTCCTACTGCGGAGACGCCGCAGAGTCCCGGCTTACCGGCTTCATCAAAGTGGAGGACGGTGAGTTTTATGTGATATGGAGGAGCTCACTTCAGGTGCTCGCTTAAGTGGCCCAAAATGCTAAGATTTAATGCTGCAGACTGTATTCTTTATCTGCTCTGGGGATGATTATAAACCGATCACAGAATACCTTTTTTCGTGCAAGGAAAAAATGTGGTCTTGATGGTAACTGGCGTGCCGGATTGGTGGCCAGGCCCACCCCACACTGGACGGGAGTTGTGTCTCATTTTCGACTGTGTTCGATCGCGTGACCTTGCGCTGGATGGGTTGAGCTGATCGTCAAAAATCTGCTGCTTTATTCTCTGCGAATCCGCCGCTGGCAAATTTTCCTGCTGGCTCCACTTGTAGCGCCCGCAGATATCCGTGTGAAAACTAAGTGGCTCGGCGCGCCCAAGTGAACCTGGGTGCAAACAGTGCACAGTGCACACAGTGCACGGGTATCGACCAGGCGCGTGACGGCCGGGTCGAAGGGGGGTACGTACGCCCAATCCGCTCATTCAGCAATGGCCCACTGATGGGTTGGGTACATGGGCGTCGAAAGCGGTGGGAAGCGTCTCCCAATTGCAGAACCAGGGGACGCTCACCCCAAAGTCGGACGCAAATGAGTTTGTTTATCCGCCACGTGCTTGGACCAGCGTAGCAACTTCCAATTCTAGTGGTGACGAAGTGTATCGGCAACGATTTTAAAGACAGCGAATATTTCCCAACTTTACCCTCCCCCCTCCCCCCTACCTGTGATCACCAGTGCAGCACAGACCGACAGTTTTTTTTACATTTCGTATCAAACGTTACTCTGATTCTATACTGCATGCGCCGGACGTGAAAAAGGTCGGAGCAGGCAGGGGTGGATTCAGGGGAGGCAATCCGGCCATGCCCCCAAAGCGGCCGAATTTTACTTCGTTTTAACCGATTGTGGCTGATTTTGTTAAAACAACCTATTTGCGATTTTGCTCTGGTTGGCCCCCTCAAACGTTTCGCCTAGATCTGCCTCTGTCTACGTGGATAGCTAGGCTGCCAGGCACCGGCGACAGTCGTCAGCTGAGCTGTCTGTGGGGAACGCATCTAAGAACCTATCTGCCACATATCTGTCTCATGTCTGTCGTGAAAGACTTGCGTAGCGGTGCTGGGGTCTCAGCAGGCCTATCGCACGCTCGTCACCGGCGTCAGATCGTGGTGAACAGGGACCAGCCGTGATTGGCAGTGGCTGACACCTCACACGGCTCTCTGTAGCCGCCCCCACTGAACCCGGCCGCAGGCACGCACCTACCGGATCGAAGGTTTGGTGCCCCGCCGGCTGCTTTGCTGAGAAGCAGGTGTTAGTGCTGCGCCCGCAGCCGGCACGGCGCGCACTGCCGTAGTAATGCAGCTCAGCAGGAAAACCGGGTGTCACCTAGGTCCGGGACCGATCGACGGCGTCGATTCGAGGTACAAGGCTGCTAAACTTTCATTTGGATGATGCACAAGGTCTCCAAGTCTGGATTTGCACATCATGGTTCAAATACAGCTATGGGGAAGAACCTAATGGAAACACTACAGGCACATAACCAATTATAATAGTTTCTAATAATTTTTCAGTTCGTGCTCACTCCGTGTTTTTTGGCGCTTCCAGCAACTTGGCTATATCTTGCCCTACGTTCTAACTCTGATGGCAGTGGAACATTGATGATATCATAGGTATCAGTGGTAAACCACAGTGACGTATCCAGGGGGAGGCATTTGCTCTCCAAACCGAAAAGCTCGGGACAAAAGTGTTTCCCCCTTCCCAAAGTGTCAACCTCCTTTTTGCCCCGACTCATTTTTAGTTTATAAGCAAGCTTTTGGTGCTTTAACTCTCAACTTCAAACATAACCGGTCAACTTTAGTGTACACATTGGGCCTTGGATGGCGAAAACAAGCATCTTGTGGCCACAATTTTCACTATGTGACGTTTTTGTTCTTGCTCTTTGACTTGGGCTTAACCCACAAAACCTACCGTGTAGTTAAAATGTGGGGATTTTTTTCAGCTCGTGACGTCTTTTTTTGCTTTGACTTGCCCCCCAAACCTACCGGCTAGATCCGTCACTGGTACACCACATATCAGCTCATAAATGGATAACTTGCCCACCCCACGGCTACATTCTTGCGGCTCCGACGATAGAGCGCCATTCTCCAGTAGTAGGCTGGTAGGCCACGGAGCCTATTCACGTGGAGGAAAATACTCAAAACCAAACAGAAAACACATTTATTTGACTTCAGCCGAAGACTTTACTTTGCCAGCAGCCGTTCACTGTTGGAAGTGCAGTGGCTGCCGCGTTTTGCCTGAACGCTTGTCCAGATAGCAGGTGGTGTTGTTGAATGGGCGTTCTCAGGGCGGCGGGCTGCAATAGTATTGAGCTGTCTGTGCTGTGCCCTACCTTCTCGTGTATGTCGTTTGTTCCTTCCACTAGCCAGGCCCCAGCTGTCCGCGCCTGCAGTTGGCGCCGTCTCTGTCGCTGCGTCACGTCACGCGTGACGCCGTGACGCGTCACGTGACCGTGACGCCGTCATCAGGCAGCGAGGTGGGACCACAGCCACCAGCCGGCAGAGCTGCGGGTGGCGTCAACTGGCTCTCAGGCGAGCTCACTGACACAAAAATGAGAGCAGATGAGAAATAAATGAACTCGGTAACATCCTCCAGGGGGAATAAAAACCCCAGAATGATAAATCATGACTGTGGTAAGGTATAACACTCCACAGAGAACCCGCATAAATGTCTATATACGTTTAGGTGCCGTAGCGATCAGCTGATTCATTCTGCTTGCCGTTTCGCCACGGCAGCCGGAATCGAACACCACGTGTGGGATGACACTCCGCCCCGGCACCAGTACACCACCTGTGTGCAACGGTCTCAAACCTGTCGTGTAACGGTACGGCAGCGTCCTGGCTACGGGGCCCGGGCCCGGCCGGGTGGGTGGCGAATTCCTTGCCGAACAGGTGCTGACTGACTATAGTGGTTTGAAATTGAAGACCTCGTAAATGCACATTATTCAGAGCTTGCAGGTTTCCTTAGTGACTGTTGGGGCATTCCAGGACAAAACGACCAAAAATATTTCAATTTGACACCGCCATGTCTAAAATATCTGAAACTTTGTCTCCGGGGTAGTTTTGGGCCAGGAACACGCCTGTGAGAATCTTAGCCCCCTCCGACCAACGGTGACCGAGTTATAGCCCGAGACATTTTCGGGAGGTCACCTTGTAGACCCATCTTTGATGCTTCATAACTCAATAACGCATTGCCTGATTAACAAGTTTTGTATCTCATTGAACTCGTCTTGAACCAAACATTATTTTGAAAAAGAAAATTTTAAAATTGTAAAAAAATTGACTTTTATTTCGTTTGACCTTTTCTTTTGTGACCTAGCTTGACCTGTCTGCAGTTGAAATTGCCCTTTTTGACACCTCAAAATTTTTCTTCATAAATTATCTTTTGATACAAAAATTTTAAAAAAATGCGTTCTTGCTATAAATTCCAAATTTTTAGCACCTAAGGTAGGTATGCAGACAGTTTTTTAACACTGCATGAGTGCAGCCTTATGTTTAACACTGCAAACAAAGCGGTTACTTTTGGAATGGGTTGCTTGCAATGATATTGCTTGTCTTTATGAAATTTGCATCGTGCAAGTGTCAGAGTTTATGAGAATTAACACGCGCCCACACGAGGGGAGGGGGGCAACAGGCCTCCTCGGGTTTCCACAGGTAGTAAAAAAACACTATCGCGCAGCGCCACCGTACTTCATCTACCTCTAACCCGACAATTTGGTAACTTCTGGCAAAATAATTTAGGTCAACTGGCAGCTGGTAGGTACCGTAAATACCGCACGTCAGCTGGCAACTAACTGGTGATAGGGTGACCTGAGGTAGGCGGCCGTCCTTATGCTTTGTGGGACGTTCAACTTTGGTTCCTTAATTAACCCGTCATCGTGAGAGTTGCTCGTTTGGGTGGTGGGGTCGGGGTCTCTTTGAAAAGGTCATTGATGACTTTAGTGAGACTCCGATTCCTAAAACTAAACAGGCAACAACTTGGAAAAGATTTATAAAAGCGAAAAATAGCAGCCATTAAAAGTGACAGATAAAGAGCTATTGTTTCGAGGAAGACGAGGGCAAATTAACTTATTAGTGACGGGATATCTAGCCTTGAAACCTTAAACAAAAATTTACAAAGATGCTGCAAATTTATAAATAATTGAAATAAGTATAATTCATCCTATAAGCACACCTAACTCACACCATTACGTCGTTCCCGGAGATGGGCAAATAATATCGATACAAGGTAACCCAGTGCAGCACAGCACACGTTTGAGAGGATTCATACAATATAAAAAATGTGTCTGAAAGGCTTTCCTTCCCAGGGGGTAATTTGAATCTGCTCATATATGAGCAAAAATGTTGTCCTGAAATCATAACGCATTCAACTTGATAACTTGAACAGATTGCTTCACACGATATTTTTAAAAGATGATCATTTCATGGCCAACACGGATCCCAGTTCAAACGCCACTTCGGAAGGTTTTTGATTGTTGTTTTTTAATGATTAGGGGTGGAAAATTTAAAACAATATCGAGAGCCACTACGTGAAAATAAATAGCAAGATGTATCACGTGTACCCCTCTCACCGGTCGGTGGAACTGCATTGAACCAAGAAGTAGTATTTGGAGTGAAAAAGAACAGTCAAAGGATGTTTTACCACTTTACCACTGTTTCCACGTTTCATTGGAGGTGGTCGGGCACTCACAAATAGATATAATTCCACACTCCTGGTGCCTGGTATAATCATTGAAGAATAAGGGAAGACTTCAACACTGACACTGACTTTTCCCTGCACAAAAGCATTCATTCACCTGCAATGATGGCCGTCAGATCACTCATTACTTAAGCCGCATAATTTATACCAGTATGTTTAATATCAAATTTGCATTGGACATTTGCCATGGCTAAATTTGCGACCATTCACGCAGCACCCACAAAAGAAAGTCTACTTGCACAGTAAGACACTGTTTGGTTCAAACATAGTTATACGAAACCCGAACCTCTCTTCCTTTTTTGTAGAGATTTCATGAACAGTGATGGATATATTATTTACCGCTGGTATTCTAAGAAACTTTTAATTCATTTTTTCATAATCGCACTGGCCAACAGACTTTGGAGCTGCCTGGCAACATTGGGTATGTTTGATTATGGAATGTACAAGAACTTAATCGTGCTGAAAATGTATTCGTAAGAAAAACATGTGTGCCTTTGGCATCACGTATTTGATCTTTCACTGGACTTTTTAAACTATCGAGAAATGGTGCCGGTTTGGCCGTGCTCTCGACATAGTCGCAGGCGCGCTTGCTGTGAGACGTAGTGAAAACACTTCATTCACATAATTGAATTTGGCTTCGATATAACTTTTGCACTGGAATTAAACCTTTGCATTGCTTTAAAATCGTGTGCATGGCGGTACCATTTGATGAAGTTAAATAATGTTTGCATTGTGCAGCACAGTTCTCCATCAGATGCACATTCTTCAGTCATTCCTCTCGCTTTCATGCTCCAGGCATAAGTTCTAAAAAAAACACGAGCCATCGCAGTGCTGTGTTTGGAGCCATCTGATATCACACAGACTCCATGGCCTAATTGTTGGTTATCTCTCCTGTTCAGTAACCCATGAAGAATGAACAGTGCACCGGGAGTGACGGCGCAAAATAGCCCATTTTAATCTCTACCGACAATGTTACATACAATCGTTTGGTCGGGTCACCTTTGAGGTCGCTGTAATAGCTGGCAGAGCAGAGCCGTACACAAAATTATCAGCACCATTGGAATGTTCTTGTTGAGCCCGATAGGATTATATATCTTATAATCTTATCTAGCCAAATTTCAAAATTAACCTGCTTTGATTTAGAGTCGGGCTTAGGTATGTATGGTAAAAAGAATATTAATAAAACTGCAGTGGTAGGTCAGACATGACAACTTAAAAATAAAATTTCCATCGCAATTCTCGACAATTCTCAATTCTCGCGGGTTGTCGAAATTTGCAAATTGCCCCATGCATTTCTAAGGGAAAGATCATGACCCTGCCTTGTCCCAGCTTATCGATATGGAAATCCTGCTACGAATAATTATCTTGCTCGGTGACCTTACTAAGTGATGTAAATCTAAGGGCGATAGATTAAATTTTACCTTACTGATGCACCTCCAAAGTTTTTCGAGGTTAGGTCTCTTGACCTGGGTTTGCAGTCTGACCTGATATGACCCAGACTTAAAGTTTTGCCAGAAGATGCAAAAATGTCGGGTTAGAGGTAGATGAAGTACGGTGGCGCTGCGCGATAGTGTTTTTTTACTGCCTAGGGAAACCCGAGGAGGCCTGTTGCCCCCCCTCCTCGTGTGGGCGCGGGTTAATTCTCATAAACTCTGACACTTGCACGATGAAAATTTCGTAAATACAATGCAATATAATTGCAAGCAACCCATTCCAAAAGCAACCGCTTTGTTTGCGGTGTAATAAACATAAGGCTGCACTCATGCAGTGGTCAAAAACCGTCTGCATACCTACCTTAGGTGCTAAAAATTTGGAATTTATAGCAAGAACGCATTTAAAAAATTATGAAAAGATAATTTATGAAGACAAATTTCTGAGATGCCAAAAGGGCAATTTCAACTGCAAACAGGTCAAGCTAGGTCACAAAAGAAAAGGTCAAACGAAATAAAAGTCAATTTTTTTACAATTTTAAAATTTTCTTTTTTCAAAATAATGTTTGGTTCAAGACGAGTTCAATGAGATACAAAACTTGTTAATCAGGCAATCCGTTTTTGAGTTATGAAGCATCAAAGATGAGTCTACGAGGTGACCTCCCGAAAATGCCTCGGGCTATAACTCGGTCACCGTTGGTCGGAGGGGGCTAAGATTCTCACAGGCGTGTTCCTGGCCCAAAACTACCCCGGAGACAAAGTTTCAGATTTTGTATAGACATGCTGGTGTCAAGCCTTGGTCGATCTGTCCTGGAATCCCCTGTTATGACAATAGCCTGACGTACTTGAAGCGTTCAGGAAAAACGGCCAAGTTCAGTCAGATTTTAAACAGCGTGGATAATGACAATAACAACACAGATTTCACGCTTGGTGGCAGGCTTAGAGGTTGCTAAAATAAGGCTTATCGCATCATCTCCTACTTTGTTGTGCTAATTTGTGCCTCAATAATTTATTGTCTGATATTAAGGCGTTGCATTGGATGATTACGCTGCACCGCTGACATGGATTTTGTCATGTGGTTCTGAATCGTGCCTATGGTACCTATATCTTTCTGGATCAGATTTTCTGTCGTACTCCTGGATCAAAATTCCCCGTTGAATACTGTCAATTACCCTTGCCTCCCCCAGGATTACATGCTAATTCCTTAGACGGTACAAACGGTTGCACTTCTATTGCTTCCTGAGCCCCTTATGAATTCGTAATTCAAGCCTATTCTCTGTTGATCCAACGCACCCCATACCGGGTGGTGTCCATGCCAGTTTCTGTTGGTATCGGCGTGACCGACAGGCCTGTATGGCCGGACCGCCGTGCCGTGCGGCTGACTGTGAATCTCGTCATCTGGACTGGCGGCCTGGGTTTTACTGACGAGCAAAACAGCCGGGCCATCAGATAGGTAGAGGCCGCCAGCAACTATTTGGGCCACGGCGCCGCGGCGGCTGCTGCTAATGCCTGTTGGGGGCGGGGCTGCGTGCTGGTCAGTAACGCCGACTCAGAGGCGCACTCCTGCTCAAGCCCAGGGTCAAAGTTCTATCTCAAAGATCAGTCTTGTTTGAGAGTCGCGCTGTGTGTAAGCCATTGCAAGAGCTGATAAGTGTTCTTTGCACTGACCTGCGGACTTTGACATCGTCACTTGGCGTGCCTCTACCTAGTCCCGCCCCGCCCGCTTGCTTTGCGGCTATGAAACCAGTTTAGTTTTTGCTCCTGTTGAAAGTTGTATGTTAAAAGCTTTGCTTCAGAGTGACTCACTGAGTCAGATTATGGTAGTACGCAAACATCGATGGACCACTGCCTGTATTTTCAATTCTGCACAATTGAACAAGGCCTGACGTACGATCTTCCAGAGGCCGGAAATGACAGCGCGCATGCCGACTCTTGTCTTGCATTCCAAGTGGCTTGAAAGGGTTTGGTAACGGAACAAACTTTGGCAACTTTCAACGCGCGTAGGGTAATTGGATATCGTGGCAGCAGATTAACACCCGCCCCGGTGGGCCTCCGAGTCAACTTCGCCCTGGTGGGGGTCGGGGATGGGGGTGTTCGAACATCCCCCTCGATTCGACACCTATGCGGGATAGCGGAAAAAACGCGAACCCTGGTGGATAGCTAATAACAATTCATGAAGAAATTATATCGACCACTTTTTTACTCAGGCCAATATTGAGGTCATCCCAGGTCAAAGAATGTGACATGTAGGAGAAGACTTTCTAGGCTCTAGCGTCTAATAGAGCTGCACAAAAATGACTTGACCTGAGACCAGGTCAAGGTAACAAAACGTTTCTAACATAGTCAATATGCAATCAATCGGCTGGGAATAACAATCCAAACGTAATGGCATGAACATAAAAGCTTTATAGTCATTACGTGCAAAGTTATTGACCCAAGTCTGAAAACATGTTAGTAGCCCCAGATGACCTCTCAGAGACCACAGGTAAAAATTGCAACAGGAACCTGGAAAGGGACCCAGGATTTGAAGAATATGAAGATATTCTCAGCTGCCCAATTCCCGTTTTTTTCACATGCATTTCCAATGGAGAGGTCATGATCCATATCTGACCCTAGGTCATCGATATAACAAATCCCGGAATGTTTTGTAGCGTCCAGTGGACCCATTATGGGATATGAGTTTCAATTGGATAGATAAACCCTGTTCTTACTTATGCTATCTTAAACTTTTTTTGGAGGTGAGTTCACTTGACCTGCACTGGTGACCTGACCTGAGATGAACTGACCATAAAATTTTGGGAAAAGCTGCAGAATTGATAAAAATTAGGTGTACTAAGTACGGCGGCGCTTCGCATCGCCGCTTTTGGTATCGCCGGAAAAACCCGAGAGGAGCGTTCGAACCCCCTCCCCACCGGGGCGAGGGTTAAGCTCCGCCCAGATTAAGCTGGCAGCTTCCGTGGTGGCCTAAGAGGCTGCTTGTTAAAATTCACCTTTTCAGGTAAAGTCCGTCTATAAGCAAAAGGCACCGGTGCTCGTCCCAGAGATAGCTGCTTCACTGCGCACCTTAGGTCCTGTTATACACCCGGTTTGATGGTATTGACGGAGACTACCACGGTCAGACAAAGCCGGAGAGCATGTGCGTTGCCAGGGTGGACTTTTGGGGGATTGGGATTGGACCGATTGGGCTCCATCATAAATAGCTGTGGCCTTCTTCTGGGCCCAACTTCCAGCTTTTCAGAGCATCACATCCAGTGTTGCCTTTAATCCCCCACCTGTCGTGTTGTTTCAGGGATGCTTGGCGCGTCTAGTGTTGTAAAAGGCTGCTACTGATGATGATGATGATGATGATGATGATGATGATGATGATGGATGATGATGATGATGATGATGATGATGACGATGGTGATGGTGATGGTGATGGTGATGGTATTGTGATGGTGATGGCGATGATGATGATGATGGTGATGGTGACATCATCATCTTGCGTCAAGTGTTCTAAAGGGCTGCTAATGATGATTCAAAGGCATGCTTATGATGATGCACTTGGAGCGCTTTGTAGACAACACAAGCGCGCGTCCAGCACGGTGATGAGTGGGGTTCAAATTGACAACACTTGATTTGGTTCTCTAAAAAGATGGAAGTTGAGTCCAAAAGAAAACTACAGCTGTATCCCAACACACTAAAGCAGTGCTATAGCCCATCCTACATACCTGCCCCCCAAATAGGTCAACCCTGGCACCGTGCATGTTGATCCGTCCTTAGCTGAAGACTATTTCCGCTTGTGTGAGCGCGACTTGTGCCCATGGTCCAGCGGGGGCAGCGGACTGGTTCTGATCTGACAGTACAGTGGTCGGATGAAAGGTGCATCGGGGAGGGGTCGCATGGCATTGCATGGTATTGTGATCATTGACCTCAGTGCATGAGCGGAATTCCAGAGTCTGCTGCAAGGTCACTGGCCGGTCAGGCGCCTCTGAACACGAGGAGGACGGGCAAGTCAGGTCATGCAAATGGATTAGTAAAACCCCACTGTCTGGTACGTGCTTTACTCAAAGCATTCGCTGTCCGATTTAGGCAACCCAAAGCAGACGCTCGCGTTTCTTCATTTCATGGTCTTGCCAGGAGGTTACAGTGAGCAGAATCAATCAGTTCTCTACGGGGATGAGGTGGCTTAGTGGATAGCACCCTTGTCTTCTAAGCCACCGGTCCCGGGTTCAAGTCCCGGCGGAGCCTCTGAATAAGTCAATCTGATCCCCAAAAATCCCTTCCAACAGGGTGAGAGTTGGCGACGCCGTATGACCCTGGTAGTTGGTGCGTCGTTAAGCCCCAACAATTATTATTAATAAGTTCTTTACAGACTACCGCAGTTTTTGTTTCTCTTCCCCTACCTCTTCCCTCAGGTTAACAGAGGGCTGATAATCTGAGGCATGTCTCGCTCTATGCACCTCCTGTCACCAATACCAGATCGACCTCGAAGCTTATGGTCAGAATCCACCATGATGGGAAGAATCTTCACATAATGAGACACAAGAGCGACGTTGGTACAGCACCATCTGTCCCGGGAGTGACTTGCTCTCCGATGAATTACAGGTGCATGTCTCTGTCCCATTCGTTTATGCTTAATACAACACTGAGCGAGATATTTGCAAACGTACTTATATTTTCTGCTCCTGCTGGGGGTCAAACCATAAAATACTTGTGTAAGTTTAAAGTAGAATATATGACAGTTTCATACAATCTCCAGTATCGTCATCATCATTCAGTGATGGCCCGATGCCTCAGACCCGAGCTGTCTCCGAGCTTTCGGTGTTTTAGAGCGCTTCAACTTCAGGGCTCATTTTACGACCATAGTAGCGGGAGAAAACATCGACACTTCCGCATCCCAATTCATAGGCGGATCCAGTATTTTGTATTCGGGAGGAGGGCGCCACCAAAATCCGGACAATGGGGGTGCCACTTTTAGGCGGAAAAACTTATCAGGTGACCGCCATGTCCTATGGCGGGGGAGCCCATACTCGAATCCTGGGCTTGGAGTGATCTTTCAGGGGGCGCCGAGGGTCGATTGGGGATAAATGCACCCTTTGCCCTGCTGGGTCCGGCTATGTCGTAATATGTGTTGTACTGGCTTTAATCGCCGTGTGTGTGAATTTTTTCTAGACTCGGTTAAATACTTGCAAGGACTATAACTTTGACAGCAATGAGTAATTCCACGAGGGATTAGGAAAAGTAGGCAAGGGAGTCTTCGAATTTCGTTCCATCATGCATGCTGATCAGGGCTCTGTAGGAAGATTGCTTGCAGTTGACTGTTGACCTCAGCCTTCTCTGCAGCATATTCAAGCTCTTATAACCAATCACTTCAGAAGTTTCCACACAAACCCTGCGATATTTTCCCGCTTAACTCGTCGTGGCGGCTAAGCTCTACTGCGGCGACCGATTTACGAATGCGAACACACGTCGATGACCGGACCAACGGGTCAACTTCAGAGACCGACAAACATCCGAACATGGGCGGATCCTGGGGACAATGGGAGGCAATTCCCTCCCCTCCAATCGGACCCTCGGTGCCCTCTGAAAGGTTGATGGCGCCCCTTGAAATGTCGCTTCCACCCCCTCCCCCCAGGATGCGAGTATCCGGGCCCCCGAGATAAGTTTTGCACCTAGCTGGTGGGCTTTGCCACCCATAAGTAGCAACTCCCTGGTCCGGATGGCTCTCCCCGCTCGTTTGAGAATCCTGGATCCACCTATGCATCAGGAGTCAACATCCTGCTCATTTGGTACCCACCGAGCGATTAACATCCCAGCTGATGCGTGCCTGTCAGAAACCTCCCATGCTCCAGTCCCGTCCAGTCATCACCCCGCATACTCGGCGGCGGCGTTCAGCCGGGAATGTGCGCCGGCCGGGGGCGCCGCCGACAGCGGCCGCAGCGCAGCCGCCGGCCGCCGCCGCGGCGCGTCGACCCCGGCCCAAGCCGGTTCTCCGGCCCCACTCGCCAAAACACTGTCCGGTCACCGCCGGCGACGGGCGAGCCGGCGGTCCACAGCCGCACCTCCGACTCCACCGCCCAGATCGCATGGGCGTCATCACGGCTGAACATCTCCCCCTGGACCCGGCACCATTTGTGGTAGTGTTGTCGAGGCGGATTAGTGGAGATTTTCATGTTAAAGCCCCCTTGGCCAAGGCAAATAGGCATGTCGATGGGGATTTTCATTTGGAGTATTGATGTTGTGTCCCCAGATTAGTGGGATGGGTGAGACGAGTGAATTGCCCATTGTGTAAAGTTGAAGACGTCAAGGATGGAATTTAGGAAAGTGAGCAAGCTGCTAGAGTTCCTCATTTGAAGCAGGAAATAACGTTCTCGGTCTATCACGGGTGCCATTAATGCCTGTGGTTTTCCGGTGCGGCTGCACCCATAAAATGGACATTGGATGGGCGATTTCTGACCGAAAACTTGAGACTCGGCATACTTTTTGCATCTTAAAGCAGATTTTGAATGGGCATTCTTATTCCTATTCCTACAGGCCCTGGTTCGATGCCATTATGACATTTGTTTACCCACATGATCTTCAACCAGGCATGTCGAGTCATTGATACTATACGTAACCCCTCACGGATGCGGCCTATAGCGCTAAATGAGCTCCGTGCCGGCAGTGTGCTGGCACGGCCAGGCGCGCCTGAAGCGTGAGTGGGAGGTGGGCGCGGAGACGTGACCTGTTTAGCTTCCACCAGCTGAACGGTGGTGAGGACTCTGACCCTTACACTACTCCTCAGCTGTGCCTCCCTCATCGCTGACCAATATTCAAACCGGCCGCGCTCCGCTCTGAGCGTCCTGGATTAGTTAGCTTGCAGTGTAAAGAGTCGGATGAGTTTGAACTGATGCGGTAATTATATGTATATCATGATATGTATTCCATGCTATATATAGCGTGCAAGTTTTGTGATTGCTTGAAATGACGTCCTGAGGTCAATTTCTCGACCAGTGGTATTTGTGGCTTTTCCTCAATTATTTTGTGATTTCGCAAAATTTTCCAAGAACGTTCTAGAAACCGTTGTGGTTTGTACCAAATTGGATCACCTCCACAAATGACTGTGTGCAATCAGAAATGATGGCGGTTTTCATGTTGGTCCCAAGCTGACGATGCTGGGAATCGGGCTGAAGCTGTCGCCGCTCTGTTTTCAGACATGGAGAGTGAATGCTACCCGGCCATCTCCATGTCGACCGCCACCGACGCTGCCTCGGAGCCGGACTCTCCTGGTCTCAGGTCCGCCTGCGAGCCCCTCGTCAAATACAGTCCGCGCTCATCAGCCAGTCCCTCCCCGGAGAGGGTCGGCCTCAGTCCAGCTGTCCAGCGGGTTACAGCCGCGCCCTCAGCGGCTCCGACGCCGCCGCGGGGCGCCACAGTCAGCCCACTACCCGGCCAGGTGGCGCCCCGACGACTGGTGCTGACCCAGCCGGCCAGCCTCCGGGTAAGTACTAGCTAGCGGGTCAGTACCGGTGTAGCAGTCTTACATTCCTAACAGTCTCTGGATCAGTACCTGCCTTTGGGTCAGTACCAGCGCTCGGGTTAGTACCCGTCCTTGGGTCAGTACCCGACCTCGGGTCAGTGTCAGCGCTTAGGTCAGTACCATTCTCCAGCTCATTACTAGCCTTCCAATCTCTATGGGTAGTCTCAGTCTCAGGCGGGAGTCTCGGGGCAGGGACGAGATTGTCAGCTTCGAGAACGGTTTTCGGTGTGAAACATTCGTGTCACTGACTAAATTGATGGTTGTTGGATTGCTGGATTACCTTGGAGGTTTTTCGAAGAGGAGGCCGCTATCTTGCAGCTTGATGTGACCCTGTGCCGCCTCTTCAGATATCGCCGGCCGGTCGCACGCTGCTGAGGCCGCAGACCATAGTGTTGACGTCACGATCCGGCACGCTGCAGCGCTCCGGCGCCGACGGTGGCGCCACGCCTCGGCTAAGCCTCAAACTAGAGCCGGGCCTCAAGCTGGAGTCCAGCCAGAGTAAGCGTTTAGTCATGCTGGGCATATGTGGGTATCCTGCAACTCTCACTAATCAGCCGTCATTTCGACTCCAAATATCGAGTCTCCCGTATTGACTTGCTCATTTGTATCTGCAGTGACTATCATAATTTTTTTCATATATTATCCAAGCCCTCTGATACATTTTATAAACATATCTACTAGAGACATCTCATCAGAATTAACCTGTACCTGCAATTGATTCTCTGTTTAAGTCCAATGATATATATATATATATATATATATATATATATATATATATATATATATATATATTATATATATTATTTATCTTTGTATGTTGACAAAAGTAAGTTTTAGGAGACAATTTGTCACTGTATCAGCTTCGAATGGCATCTGTCTGGTACTCGCTCTGCGCGCGGGCTCCGGCGTCTAACGCCACCCCTGCTCCGGCAGCGCTGCTGCTGCCACCTACACCGCCCTCCTCCGGCGAGTCCTCGGACGGCGGCGTCTCCCCCGGGCCGGCTCCGGGCGCCAGCAGCGCCGCCCTGGTGGTGACCACCGGCAGGCCTCCGCTCCGGAGGTTCGGCGGCACGCTCATCTCCACCACGCCGGTAAACATCACACCGGTCACAGCACCATTACCGCCCTTAACAACAAGATGCATAGCGCTGAAGCTGCTTCTCCTCCTGAAATGGAGCTAACGAACTGATGGGCTTCTTAATTGAATGCGCGAAATACACACTTGACAAATGTGACAAACGTGAGCAAGACTCCCCGTGGAAGGAAGGTATTGACCGTGCTGGTCTCTTGTCTGCGGCCCGAACGTCAATAACTTGTAGGTCAATAATACGTCAATGTATTATGTCAATTTGACGATATGCCAATAACCGTACGTCAAAATGGCAATGTCTCGGTGAGATGACCCTAATAAAGAGAGGGTCTGAACGGAGCTTACCAGGGACGGATCTCAGGGGGATGGGGGCGGTCACACCCTCCCCTAAGGTCAGGCGAGGCGCCCTCTGTCGGCGTCTGGTACCTTTGACACCCTAAATGGACAGCCCAAAACATATTAAATGCACGGACTTCTCGGAATACGCGCCTTAAAGCTGACCTTAGAAGTTTTCCTCGGATATACTCTGTTTTTTGTTTTGTTTTGCCTTCATTGAGACCGCTCTTCCATTGTCAGCAGCTGACTCTCATTTGAACATGTAGGAGCACCCAATGAAAAAATAAGACTCGTTCCACTTTTATAAGACCTTTAAAACACCCCGCCCTATAAACAGCCCCTAAATTGTCATCGGAATGGTACTGCTTACAATGACCAAACGCCGCAACGCCAGGGTGTTATTGGCACCCCTCTTAGAAAATCTGAGATCCGTCACAGGGATTGACAAATGTAATGTGATGGGCCATGCACTAAGAAGCTTAGTGTTGGAATGCAATAGGACTAGGGTGCGCGCGGTTCGGCTCGCCCTAAGTCGCAGTGCAAAAGGGAAAGGCGTCAGATGTTACTTGTGCACGTTTGGAAAGTTAACCTTTCAGGATTCAGCTGCCAAAAATATGTATCAGACGGTACACCTACGTTCTGCATTCCAGACATAGATAAATTTGATATAGTGTGTCACTTCTAATATCTAATGCAGAATGTGCATTCGTTCTTAAAGTCACCTCTTAAATGATCTTAGATAAAAATGAAGTTTTCATGGACTTTCAGAAATCTTTTTCGAATCATGTCAGAGTAGCGGATGTGGTCAGCCCAGGTCTTTCACTGGCGATACTACTGAGCTTGTGTTTGTTTTCAGCGTGGCAGCCAAGGCACCCTGTGCCTTACAGAGGAGGAGAAGCGGACGTTGCAGTCGGAAGGTTACTCTATTCCATCCCGGCTTCCCCTCTCCAAATCCGAGGAGAGGTCACTCAAGAAAATACGCAGAAAGATCAAGAACAAGGTAAAAACGGAAATGAAAGCATGCCTTTACCCTCTCACTTCCTATTATCCGTGGCTAAAAAATTGTATTTGTTTACGTTAAGGATCGACACTGAGATGAATCAAGTGATATTTATTTGTTTTAGAGCTGCCTTCCTCTGCCTACAGAATGTTTGAAAGGAACGCAATTAAGTTGATATCGCAGATAATTTCGCAAGTATTGTCTATCCAAGGCCCTGTCGTTTCCACTAAGCTTTGTCATTACCTGTCTAGATATCCAATCATGTTTGGGCTCTCCACGACCCAAAGGCTCTAGAACTGTACAACTTATATTCATATGCATGCTGTGTAGACTGTTGCTCATCATTTCCCTCAAATGAAGCCTTTTCACCTCGTATATAACGGCAAACTAGTAGGTTTCTAGCAACACAAGTAGGATATCCCTTCCATGGCTCACTCCGACGTGGCGCTTAGAGCGATTAGAGATACTGTTCTCATCCATTCAAAACACTCAAATTAGGTCATCGGTACTGCGTTTGGACTCTTGCTAAGCACTCTCTGAAGCATGGATGATGAACGGATTTCGATATAAATGAGGAATTGTGATTAAACGATGGCTCATATTTATAAGCTACATACCCGAGTTGTTTATCTGATCTTGCTCAGTGCTGCACTATAGCAAAATCCATTAGGTTTTTTTAGGTTCTAAGTTGCAGCGCTTTCAAGTTCCATTAATGGCATTTTGCCAGCCAACAGAGGCAGTTGGAGGAAACTGCCCTGATTTATGTCCGATCCACCGACAGATCTCAGCGCAGGAGAGCCGCCGCAAGAAGAAGGAGTACCTGGACCAGCTGGAGCGCAGGATGGACGAGATGGCGGCCGACAACGACACCTTCCGGCGGCGCTGCACAGAGCTGGAGCAGCGCAACCGCCAGCTGCTGGCCGGCCAGGCGCGGCTGCAGCTGCAGAAGGCGCAGCTGGCGCGGCAGCTGCAGCTGCTCACCCGGCTGCTGGGGGCCGACTGCCCTCCGGAGTTGCGTGTCCACTCCCTTGCAGAAGGGGCCCTTAAACATGATCCAGAGGTACGCACTGCCGTACACCGAGTACTATGGTGGCTGCTCACTTTACGTTGAAGTTACTTGGTTGTTAGGTGAAAGGTGTGCGTCAAAACAAATTTGGACGGCTCTCACGATGTTCACAGCTGGCTTTTGATAAGTTCCATGGTAGTTATGTGGTGCTACCAATAGTGGACTTGGCATAATATTGAGCAGGTGCTACCAATAGTGAGCACTTGACATACATATATTTTATTTTTCAGAAGTTGTGTTATATTTGAGAAGGTTATTCTTTGAAACCGAAATTGCAAAGCTCTGCTATGACGACACTGATGCCAATCTTTTATTTGATTACGAAAAGCGTGGTTTATGTAATGATTTGAGATATTCCAAAGAGAGCTTGTGAAATTTCACTATCCATGGTCAAGTGCAGAAAGTATATGTTTTAGCTTGCTTTCATAAATTAGTCTACGCTGTGGCTTGACCTAGCTTTTTTTTACAGGACAGAAAATTAGAGACGGAGGTGGTAGTCAACTAGCAGCTTAATTATGATTAACAACATTACATCAGGTAAAGTTGGATACCAGTGTTCGGAAATAATTGATCTTGATGGTATTTCTGTTTTAGTCCATATTGTCCCTAATATGGCTTCCGCCTTTACAAGCGTCGGCTGCATGCCATTATAAACAAATGGCTTGCTCTTAGGTGGATCCAGGTGGACAAGGGGGCTCTTGCCCCCGTCGACCCCTCGGCACCCCCTGAAGTGGTCACGGCGCCCCCTGAAAGGTCGATGGTGCTCCTTGAAATGTCGCTTCTCCCCGCCCCCCAGGATGCGAGTATAGGCACCCTCAGAGATCTTAAAATCTGCCAACTCGCCAACAATGCTGGGGACAATAATAGATTAAGCCGGTGACAAAATAGGAAGACTGTGCTCACCTCAGCGAGAAAAGGTGAACCTCAGTCTGTCAATACGCTAATTAAGATTTAAAAGGACTCGGAATGTCTGGCAGATGATCCCCTTTTTGTGCCAGATTTCAACAATTTTTGGTCGCACCAGTTTGGTTTGGAATTCCGTTGGTGACACTTTGGCTTTTTTTACCTCGGTGTGCCCCCGCGATAGGATTTGGCACCCTCCTGATGGTTTTGCGGTCCAAAAGTGGTAACTCCTGGTCAGAATGGCGCCTCTTCGACTATCCCCCTCCCGCAATTGGCAACCTTGGATCCGCCTATGGGCTCGCCATATACATGAGGCAAGTCAATATAGCCAGAGTCCCACGTTTCACTCGTTTTAATCCTCGAATGCGATTACACTACCTATCTGCACCCTAAATGACGATTGCTGTCGACGTTACCAAAAAGCATCAAAGATGACGATGAATATATTCGACCATGTTTGTTAATGTTCAGAGATTCCTGGGATAAGAAATCGCACCGAAAGACATCCTAGATACATTATATAGTAAACATTAAAGCGTTTAAACTATCACTTTCGCGGTCCACAGGTTTTCCGGAAATTAAAAAGATTCCAAATTGCCTAGATCGCTTAGCAAATTATTGGGTAATAACAAAGACCTAAGTGTCGCTTGGCATGCTGGAGATAAAAAATTGACGTAATTTCTCGGATGTTTCGAAATATCGGGCGCCGTACCGATAACTCATTGCTGTATGGCGACTGTTATACATGTCGTGTTTTGACGTTGTTTAGTTGATATTATTTTGCTTTATTATAGTAGTGCGTTCTTCAGAAAAGTCCTCCTGATGACGGGGAAGACTATGAATGAAAATAGTGCTGAGAAAAAGCAAACAATCCGGAATGTATTTGTGAAAAACTGGAACCGTTGAATTACATTCGTCAACAGTTTTGAACTTTATCTGTGGCATTGCTCGATATTCAATGGAAGCCCAGAATATTGGCCTATTGTCAGCGACGTTTTGAGACCCGATCTGAAGCACGAGTTGAGGTCAGAGTGCGGGTTCCTCCAATACCGCTAGTGCGTACAGACACGTAACAGCACTTTAGAGAATCGGTGCACTTGGCCAATTCTACCGCACGCAAAGCATCAGGAACCAGCCTCAGGATCCCTCTCATATTGCAAGCTTCGAAAAATCTCAAATTTACCCGAAAATGTAAAGATCTTACATGGATAGGTATCATTTACGTCAACGTTCGGAAATGTAGGATTTCACGTAGAAACGAACACTTGGAGCAAACCAGACCAAACCGGTGTCGCCCTCGGAAATTTCCTTTTCCAGTTCACCCCCTCATTGCAGAATGTGAGTATTAGCGTCCTTACCATGGGCACTGGAAGTGGGGGGACGGTGGAACGGGGCCCCCTGTTGGCCAACCGGGGGGACGTCCCCCAAATTTTTGGGTCCATCGTCATTAATGCTGTCAGGTACCGAATATGCTCAAAATTCGCCTCCCCCAGTCAGCACCAGGCCGGGTCCGTCCCCCCTGTAAAAATTTTTGGCGGCGCCCTGGCCCTTACAGTTGGATTTGCTACACACCGGATAGGTTTTGTCGCCAAAAACTGGCGCCCGCTGGTCGGGATGACGTCTTCCCCCGAGAATGTGTCCCCTCTGATCGAAAACCCTGGATACGCCTATTGTTTCGGGACAGGACACTGATTGAATGTTATACTGGCGTGCTTCAGGTCACAAAGGGGAGGAGTTAGCTCGCGGGGAGAAGAAGGTGGGTTCGTGGCTTCTAGTCTTCCAGTCGCGCGTATTCCACGCTCAGCCAGACTCCACGCGGACTCAGCTGACGCCGCTCGCAGCGCCATCTACAATCACCATTGTTGTAACGTTGGCCTCATACCGAGAGGTTTTGCACCGATGCAGTGACATCTTCGCTGCTTCACTGAGTGTAGTCTGTGTTGAAAGCGTATTTGTTTTATCATTAGATTGTATTCAAATAATTTGTATGGCGGATACGTCCCCGAGGTGGCTCTTTCCACTTGGTCCTGTACAAAACTCGAGACACCTGTATCTTATTTTGATATTCATTGAATTATCCAGTATGAGCGTGTGAGTGCTGTGACGTGCATTTCTGAACTTGTCATCCATGGACACACACACGCACGTGAAGGGACCACAATGTATGCGTGTGCGCTTTGTTTAATTTGAATCCCTGGTCGGTCATTTCATTTTACATTCCGTTACGAGAACATGTTTGTAACTAGATGTGTTATAGGCAATGCCTTCGAGTCCAATATATTTATTCCACTCTTTGCCAAGTCAATAGGAAACCACAGCCTGTGCCAAAGAGGACCCGAAGAATCAACATTATTATACAGTAAATGTCTAAACTTCTGGAATTGCGGCTTTTCTTGGTGATATATTTCCATCTCCATGTAGAAAATGTCTTAGGTGATAAGAAATTGGTAGTCAGTAGATGGAGTCAGTCTACCAGAAGAGACGCAATGAAGTTTTCTTAAAGGTGTGGCCCTTGGTCGATCCTGAATTTGTGAATTGGGACTTTTGAAAATAATGAACCACTTTTTTTAAATGTGATAGTTTTTGGTTTTTAAAATACTCCTCTGAAGAATAATATCGACTGTGGATGATTCCGATCTGGAACACACCCTGACGCTAGGGCTATTGGCTGATGCTCATTGGTGTTTTCCCTGTAGGCGGGGCTGGGGGTTGTGGTGTTTTGTTTTTTACGGAATATAGTCGTATGAAAATAGTCGGTTCGACCTGTTTAACTTGCTTCTCGTAAAATACGTTTTTCTTTAAGGCTCCCTCTGAACAATGACTTATTTAACGTCTATCAAACGTCTTATCAAATTGAGACTGTCGTTTTCTCTCTCGAAAATGCGCCGTTTTATTTTGCGCCGGTTTCCAGATCAGCCGAGCTGTGACGCTCGCCTCAGTGACTGGCTCACCAACTGTGTCTGCATTCGGCGACCAGTATGTGTTTTTATCACCCATCCAGCGTGAGTAATTTGCGATGCCGCCTTGCATTTGATAGTTTTTTCTCTAACGTGCCTGTCAATGTGCGGTCCGTCTGCCCCGAGGCTGTTCCACATTGCCATCACCGAGAGTGCCTTGATGCGTGAGGGCACCACCTATGCCTGGCCGTTGGGGCACCGCTGCTCCGTGAGGGCGCCACCTGTGCCTGGCCGTTGGGGCGCCGCTGCTCCGTCAGGGCGCCACCTGTCGGCGCTGTCCGAGAGCTGTTGATGACGGGGGCATTGTTGACGTTCAAGTTCCACGCCTGCTGACTGATAACGGCACCGAGTGTTGTGCAATATATGGACGGGAAAGGGTGTGTCTTTTTCACGTTATTAAAAACAGCTAGTTATTCCGCGGGCGCATTGAAAAGGTGGCTCAAGAGGAAACAACAACCCCATGTGGAAAACGCGAGGACAGCAGCTTAAGCTGAAGCGGAGTACTCAGGTCGCATGGGCCTACTTAAGGCAAAATTAAAAGTGACATTTCCGAACGAAGCTTTACTTGTCGAGCACCGCCATATTTTCTCGGCATACTTCAGCTACCGGACTGTTAAGATATGAGGCCGTTTAAAACTGTATCAGCCCGGTAGTAAATAGATGTAGGTATGAATGACGTCATAACTTAACGTCACGAGGGGCCTGGCCTAATGGGACCAATCACTGCAGACGGCTTTCTGCTCCGCACGGTCCTCCAGCCACCTCTGACAAACAGGTGAGAGGGTCACTTTCATCCTTCTCTAGTACGTGTTAAACATAAACATTATTGTATTACCTTTTTAATAGCTGAACGTGTAGCAACCAGTCTGAACACCGAACAAAGTAATGAATGCATACAATTAAAAAACATTTTGAGGGCAGGCTAAAGCAGGAAGAATGAGTGCAGCCAATATATGACCTCAAAAGCACCAACCGCTTCAAGGGTTAACAGTTTCTTCTGAGCGGTTAGTGCGAGGTCATCTGGCGTCAGTGCTGAGCGGTTAGTGCGAGGTTGTCTGGCGTCAGTGCTGAGCAGTTAGTGTGAGGTTGTCTGGCGTCAGTGCTGACCGGTTGGTGCGAGGTTGTCTGGCGTCAGTGCTGAGCAGTTAGTGTGAGGTTGTCTGGCTTGTGGGAGCAGTTAGTGTGAGGTTGTCTGGCTTGTGCTGGGCAGTTAGTGTGAGGTTGTCTGGCGTGTGCTGAGGGTTAGTGTGAGGTTTCTGGCGTCAGTGCTGAGCAGTTAGTGTGAGGTTGTCTGGCGTAGTGCTGAGCGGTTGGTGCGAGGTTGTCTGGCGTCAGTGCTGAGCAGTAGTGTGAGGTTGTTTGGGTAGTGCCGAGCAGTTGTGTGAGGTTGTCTGGCTTCAGTGCTGGGCAGTTAGTGTGAGGTTGTCTGGCGTCAGTGCTGAGCGGTTGGTGCGAGGTTGTCTGGCGTAGTGCTGAGCAGTTAGTGTGAGGTTGTCTGGCTTCAGTGCTGAGCAGTAAGTGTGAGGTCATCTGGCGTCAGTGCCGAGCAGTTAGTGTGAGGTTGTCTGGCTTCAGTGCTGGGCAGTTAGTGTGAGGTTGTCTGGCGTCAGTGCTGAGCGGTTGGTGCGAGGTTGTCTGGCGTCAGTGCTGAGCAGTTATGTGAGGTTGTCTGGCTTCAGTGCTGCAGTTAGTGTGAGGTTGTGTTCAGTGCGGAGCAGTTAGTGTGAGGTTGTCTGGCTTCAGTGCTGGGCAGTTAGTTTGAGGTTGTCTGGCGTCAGTGCTGAGCGGTTAGTGTGAGGTTATCTGGCGTCAGTGCTGAGCAGTTAGTGTGAGGTTGTCTGGCGTCAGTGCTGAGCGGTTGGTGCGAGGTTGTCTGGCGTCAGTGCTGAGCAGTAAGTGTGAGGTTGTCTGGCGTCAGTGCTGAGCGGTTAGTGCGAGGTTGTCTGGCGTCAGTGCTGAGCAGTTATTGTGAAGTTGTCTGGCGTCAGTGCTGAGCAGTTAGTGTGAGGTTGTCTGGCGTCATTGCTGAACAGTTATTGTGAGGTTGTCTGGCTTCAGTGCTGAGCAGTTAGTGTGAGGTTGTCTGGCTTCAGTGCTGAGCAGTTAGTGTGAGGTTGTCTGGCTTCAGTGCTGAGCAGTTAGTGTGAGGTTGTCTGGCTCAGTGCTGAGCGGTTGTGTGGGTCATCTGGCGTCAGTGTCCCAGCAGACAGCGCTGCTCGAGCAGGGAGGTTTCAGCTCTCACTGGTAGTTATTTTAGGAATGTCCAGCTGTTCGCAACTGGAGAGGCGTCCCCAGACTGCTGCAGGACTGTCCCTGAATATTTTGACTGAACATAACTACTGTCACTTTCATGTCGGACCGAAAAGAGCCTGCAAGTGCCGCTGCTAAAAAGCGGAGGCACCCTGAGATCTGATGTAGTCCCGAGTTGCCTTCAACATTTCGCTGATAGGACACCATCTCTTCAAAATAAATAGCTCAATATATGTTGGTTGATTGTTTTCTTCGGCTCTTGCTGCATAGAAAGTACTTAGATTCTCGCGATTTGGCTGAAATGGGTATCATTTTATGTAAATTGTAGATCCCCTGTTGATGGCACCTCCTTCTATGAAAGATTCCCAAGCGCACTAAGTTATATATATATATATATATATATATATATATATATATATATATATATATATATATATGCTTCCCACAGAAGGTGACCTTTCAAATGTCATTATAATGGACGGTGTATTAAGGAGTCAGAAGCCGGTGTATTGGACATTGTTGCTGTATGGGTGGGAATTTTCAGCTTTTTCCCCTTTTAATTTCACCTTCTGCATCTGTTATGAGCGCTACGATTACTCACTTCCCTTTTGACGATCCTAGAGACATCACATACGCTCGGTACATATCACGTGGAAATGGCCCGGTATTTACAGCGTCGGTGGAGGCTGCGAATTTCGAGAAGTGGGAGAAGTTTGTCTTGTTGTGGATCGAAATGGTTACCAGAAGGTTTTGATGATCATTCTAACAGAACTAATTTTCATCATTTTCGCAACAAAATATGTACAGCTAATTTCACCCTTCCCTGAGCCCGAAGAAACACCCCTTGACAACGTCGGGCGCCCATGTTCGGCGCCATGAGTGCCTTCTTTGGATAACCAAACGAATTTAACCCGCGCCCCACCGGGGTCCGGCGCCACCTTCGCCACCGGGGGCCATCGATGGCCCTCCCCTCTAACTCCGAAAATATGGGCGTTAGCGCAAATCTGCAAAGTGCAATAGAAAGCTCGCGTGAATTCAGTAAGAAATTACTTTACATGTTTTAGTGCTCAGGTCAATGGTTTGACCTCCAGAGGTCAAATTAGGTCAAGATCGGCTATTTTCACCAAATATACAATGATTAAGCAAACTGGGCATAACTCTTATGTCATTAGAGCTATTGAGGCCTGGTAAAGTACATTTGATAGGAAATTGCCAGTACTTTTCTGCTATGTGGAACGTAAAGACCTCCCGCCAGTGGTTTGACCTCCAGAGGTCACCTCGTGACCTAATATGACCTGAGATCACGAAAGGTAAAAGTGACCTTGCCGTATATTAAATGAAAGCCAGTGACAAGACAAACACGATGGTGTTTGTTTCACCGCTCTAGCTTAATTAGGTCAAAGTTATTGTCAAAATACTGTTTTTGACCTCTGGTGACCTTGGATGACCTTGGAAAAGTCAAGGTAAAATATGACCCCTGGGATCCGTGAAAGGGTATCCAAAAACGCTGTTCTGAGCAGTCTGAGTATTTGCAATCATTTTTGTGGCTTTTATATCATGAAACAGCTTTTCCCGATGCTTTTCCAATGGGAGAGGTCGCCTCGTGACCTGACCTCAGGGCACGAAATCGAAAAATCCCGGATATACACCTTGTAGACCCTGGAGGGGTTATGAAGTGTAGGAGTTTCAAATTGATCGACTTTGAAATGTAGCTCTTACAGAGCTCTAAAGTTGAAGTGAGGTGACCTTGGTTGACCTCGTCTGGTGACCTGACCTTGAGTGACCCGGGGTAAAAATTTCAGGGATGATGGGAAAATGATGCAGTGGAGGTGACCTCAACCGCGGTGCTGCGCCTCGTAGTTTTTCTGCTATCCCGAAAACCTTAGGGGCTATCGATGCCCCGGTGGGGCGAGGGTTAAAATACCAAAACAGTGCAATACTGGCACCTTCAAGTCGACTTTAGCAGGCGACCTAGACCGGGGCGCTCTTTTTCCGGTATCTTTAATCGTTTCTGCTCTCCCCCTTTCTGTCACCAACAGAACCCCATTTCACTATTTAGTTGCCCCTGTTCAGACAGCCCTGTTCATTCCGCAGAATTCCACATACCCCCCACGCCTGATAACTTTAACACGCACGTACACACGTACGCTAGCACACCCAGCCCCCTCACACATACACACTAACGCACACATTGAGTCGGGAGGGCGCCCCTTGGAATATCCAGAGGGCACCCCTTGGAATATCTAGACGGCGCCCCACGGCCTGGCCTGTCACCCCCTAGCAAAACTCTGGTACCTATGACTATAGGCATTCAGACATTTCGAGGAGGGGGCTTGAGCCCAGTGCTCCCCCCCCTGTATCCGTCACTGATACCGGGTAACGTCATGTGCCAGGAAACACGAGCAAATTACCTTCAAAATGTTGGCATAGCCTTGACCCTTGGACCTTGACCTTCATGTGAGATGACCTTGACATCTCAATCCTCCCTTATGGTCAAAGGAGCCTTGCACTTGCATTGAATAATAAGAAGTACAAAAGTAATTCACACTCGCACAGGAAGGGAGCCTCGGAAGCTCCTTCCTCACCTATTTCCAAGGTGGCCAGAGAACTGCTCGTAGCCAAAAAAGGCTAAATACCACATTTGAGATAATTTCATGACACGTCGATTGGTGAAAAGTTTTGAAAATCGGTTGAAAATATTGTGACTTATAGGCTTTCAAAGTCAGACCAATATTTTGAGATCGCCACAATCGCGCCGACGCACCAATTCGCCTGCATTGGAGACCGAGTCGTGGCGTCATAACGCCATATAAACCAAGATAATACATCAAGGTTATTTCACATGAAGGTCAAGGCCATGTCAGCATGTTCAAGGTAATTTGCCCTAGTGTTTCCTGTCAGATGGCGTTAGCGTTATCAGTGGCGGATACAAAGGGGAGGACTGGAGGGCTCAAGTCCCTTAAAATGTATCAGTGCCTATACTTAGCCCGCGCCCCGGTGGTCTTCCGAGCCACCTTCACCCGGGTGGGAGGGGGTGCTTAAACATCCCCTCTCGAACTCGGCCCCTATGCGGGATAGTGAAAAAATGCGAATGCTGGTGGATAGGTAATACAAATTCATGAAGAAACTATATAGGACACTTTTTGGCTCAAGTCAAAATTGAGGTCATGACAGGTCAAAGAAGGTGGCATGTTAGAGTAGAGTTTTTGGACTCAAGCATCTGACAGAGTCGAGTTAGAATAAATCTTTAGGCGCCATTCGTTTTCTCTCGTCACGGAAAATCGAATCATGCATGACATGACCATGTTAGGTTAAAACACAAAAATGAACTGAGCTCAGGTCAGGTCAAGGTCACTTTTTCAGCTAGCAAAGTCAACATGCATATCAATCGACTCGCAATAGCAATCTGAACGCGATGATATCAAAATAAAAGCTGTATCACTATCAATAGCTCCAGATGACCTCTCAGAGGTCACAGGTCAAAAACTGCAACATGAACCTGAAAAGGGGCCCAGGATACTACAATTTGGAGAATTTGAAGGTATTCTCAGCTTTATCTGCACAAATACAGCCCAACTTCTGATTTTCCATGTATTTCCAATGGAGAGGTAATAGTCCGTACTTGACCTTAGGTCATCGATATGAAAAATCCCGGAAATTTAGTTTGTAGCACTTGGTGGCCCCATTATGTGTCAATCCGATAGATTCACCCATTTCTTACTTATGCCACCTTATACCTACATTTTTTAGCTGAGGTCACTTGACCTGCACTGGTGACCTGACCTGAGATGATCCAACCTTAACATTTTTCGGGTAAGTTGTGGAATTGATCGATGGTAAGGTGTGCCAAGTACGGCGCTCCTTTGCGCCGCCCTTTTTGTGCCGCCGGAAAATCCCGAGGGGGGTATTCAAACACCCCCCACCAGGGCGAGGGTTAATGCGTAGGCGGAGGCTGATCCGAGCCAATGTTGGGGGAGACTCGAGCCCCCCGTGATTTCCTGGATCTGCCACTGTCCAGTTTTATGTATACTATGCAATGACGTCAAAAATAACCTCTGCCCCGGTGGGGGTGTTTGAACACCCCTGTCGGGTTTTTCCTGCGGAAAAAAACGTCAGCGCCAAGAGTCGCCATACTTGGCAGACCTTATCCTTGATCAATTCTGCAACTTTTCACAAAATTTTAAGGTCGGGTCATCTCAGGTCAGGTCACCAGTAGAGGTCAAGTGACCCCACTTCCAAAAAGGTTTATGATAATATAAGTACGAGCAGGGTTAATATATTCAATTGAAGTGCCCATCGCACAATGGACCCACCGAATGCTACTAAATATATTCCGGAATTTTTAATATAGATGAGCTAGGATCGATACGGATCATGACCTCTCCATTGGAAATGTATGTGGAAAACGGAAATTTGGCGAAAATAGTTCTATTTGTGTAGCTACAGCTAAGAATACCTCCATATTCTCCAAACTGTAGTATCCTGGGTTCCGTTCCAGATTAATGTTGCAACTTTGGACTTATGATCTATGAGAGATCATCTAGACTTGGGTTAATAACTTTGCAAGAAATCATTATAAAACTTTTATTTTGATACCATTACGTTTGGATTACTATTGTAAATTTATGTATATGCAGATGACCTTGACCTGACCTTAGGTTAGGTCAGGGGTGTGGATTTGCGACCATCACTGGGGGCGCAAAAAGTTGAGGAACGAAAATTTTAATGACCACCATATCAAAGAAGAAAGCATAATATTATCTTTGTTTTAGTCATCACACAGTCATTTTCATTCCTGAAAATGACGAGCAATACAGTTTAAACTTTTTATAACACTAACTGGAAGTCTCATTCCGGGTGCCCGGACAGCCCCAAAGAGATATAAGTCTACACCCCTGCATGGTACCGCTCATTAAAATTCACGCAAAAATCCAGCTACTGCTTTATTTAGAGACCGTTTAGCTACCGTTTCCACTGACAAGTGCCGTTCTTTATAGATTTCCACAATTCGATTTTAAAATTTTGAACTCACAAAAAATCTAGCCGTTAAAGAAATGTCACCGTTTAAGAGAATTTGATTAACCCTTGCCCCGGTGGCGGGTACGAGCCACCTTCGCCCTGGTGGGGGGCTAAAAAAGACCCCCCACGATCTCGAAAACTAAGAGAGCTAGAAAAAAGCGCAAAACGGCAATCGAAAGCTCTTCAAAAATGATATCGAAAATACTTCGGTCATTTTTCTTGTCAGGTCAATATCAAGGCCACCAAAAGTTAAAACAGGTCAAAATCGCTAATATGAGGTGTACTAAGAAAACCTCATATATCCCAGAAACTATGATAGCTAGAAACATTTTTCTAACACCATTTGTAAGCTCTTGAGATGCGCTTTCATTACAGTGGCATTAATTTTCGTTTCGGGTCAAGGCCTAGGGAGCTACAGGTCACTAAATATTGGGCATATTCTTGGGAATGTCCATAGCCACCCATGCATAAGGGCGTTTACTTGTTCGCTAATAACTTCCAAACCAAACAAGATACAGCCATAGTTTATGCACCATTGCAATCCTCTTGTCAGTACAAATCGAATGATATATGATATTGCTATGCCAGGTCAAATTTAAGAATTTGACCTGATCAGGTCAACGGTCTGACCCAACTTGACCTGGTATAGTCATGATGTATATCATTTGACTTCCAGTGACTATACAAACACTTTGGTGACAAAATAAAAGCTCTATCTTAGTTTATCTAAAACTCATAGAGAAAAACACCAAAAATACTTATTTGACCTAAGGTGACCTTTTAAAGGTCACAAGTCAAAAACTTTGGCATCAGCTTCAGAAATGGGCTAAGAGCAAGTCGCAACCGATGTTTGAAGTCGATTCCATCCATACTTACTGAGAAAAGCTCATTTCGTGATTTTCCCCATGTATTGGCAATAGGGAGGTCATGCTCTGCACATGACCTTAGGTCACCAATATCAAAAATCCCGGAACAAATGTTGTAGCTCCTGGTGAACCCAATATGTGGTATGAGTTTCAACTTGATCGATTAACCCTTCTTTTATTTATGCGGTCCTAAGTATTTTTTAAGGTGGGGTCACTTCACCTGACCTGGTGACCTGACCTGATATGACCTTGAGCCAAAATTTTCAGGAAAGATCTAAAAATGATGAAGGAACAGCTAGACCAAGTTTGGCGGCGCTGCGCGCCGCCGTTTTTTGGTCCCTTCGGAAAAACCCGAGCGGGAAGTCTAAAAAGACCCCCACCCGAGCGAAGGTTAACGTTGCTTGATGTTTCATTATTGCCCTCTCTCATCATCGTATCAAAATTCTAGTACGCTGCATTGTTTTGGTCAGTACGGAAATTTTGACCTAACATAATCAACATCCACCAACAAAAATATATTTCGCAAGGATTCACCCTTTCAATGCTTGACACTACTTGCGAAGTCACCCACTGTCTCAATTCTACCAAATTAGGTTTAACACGAATGTTGGAGTTGAACGTTTTGATCTGACAACGCTGCATAACTTTTCACAAATAATGATAATAAGCAATAACTAACTAGGAACGGCGACGTCACTCGGGAGATTAATAGTGAGGTATCATAGCATGCAAACCGATTTTCATAGGCCTAAAGATAGAAGGTCGGACAATCACGCTTAGACGGCCGTATACAGTGGCTTCTGGCTGCCTGGAGGCCGAGTGGCGGCGACATCGAAAGAATGTGGTAACTGGTAGGGTAATGGCGTTTGCTGAAAGAATACAGTGATTTAAATGCCATTAAAGGTGATGTTCATGCCATTAAATTCTGTGTCAATGCTTTGTAGGGGTAAGACTTATTTTTCAGGCTCCTGAAAAGAGATTAATTTTCCGCTTATAACGGAGTTTCACTGGTCAAAAGTGGGCACTCAGTGAGGGAATCTAATTCTCTTTCTAACAATCCTAAATTTATGCTGATTAAATCAGCATATGACAAATAATAGTATGAAAGAATTTTGAAGATTTGGAAACAAATTTGAGAATCCAGGCATTTTATCAACGTGTAATTTTTTCATAATATTGTTTGATTTCCTGTCGTACTGCGCGAGGCATTATTATTAGAGTGAACCGCCTGGAGAACGCTTCTGTGAAAAATTGAAAAACTCAATGAAATAATCTCAGTTAAGAAAGGAAGAAAATCACAAATGTACCCTGAAAAACTCTGTGTAATCAACCGGTATAATACGTGAGGACATAATGAGGAATAAAGAGAAAAGAAATAAGACCTGAGAAACGAAAACGAGGAATCACGAAGACAAAAGCGAAGAATGAAAAGAGACACCAGCCGACAAAGAACGATAATAATTCATCATCACCGTCATCGTTACGCCTTGTTTGTTTCTTGTTTTCCATGTTTTTTTCACCGGATCCCTTCATCAAGTCCCACTACCTCACTCCATGGGTTGAGCGCGGCACCTGTGGCGACCCTCCCCGTGGATAATCCTTGTCCTTCCCCATCAACCATCCTATCCTTATCCTTATCCTACAGTGTGTTTTTGCTTAAGTTTGTCATTTATGTCCCTCATCTTCATTACGACCGGCGTCAGAATAGCCACAAGGATAGTGGAGATGCTGTGTATGTCAAATAAAATGAATCAAATAAAATATAAATACTTAGCAGTTAATTCTCTCGGGCATCCTGTGCTTTGCCTTGGACCCTCCTTGTTTACACGATCAGAACTACTTATCTCTCCACCTCACATTGTCATTTTAACATTTTAAAATTCTGTTGTTGCATATGCATGAAATTTCAGATAGGCGTGTATGTCACATACACCGTTTGTGTTGTATTACTAATAAGTGTGTCAATTTTAAAAAAGTCTTGAAAAGCTGCATCATCTTCCCGAATACCGAAAAATACCATGGACTCGAAATTGGTGCCTGCAATTTTGTCCGCCAAGCATACTCATATACTGAACTCATTTCATGAACTCGCACTCATGTATTTCCAGTGTTATTGGCACTGCACATTGCACAAACGCCTAACCCATATATCTACCAATGTGCACAGATTGTTTCCTACACCAGTCCCCCTCCCTCAGTCTGACACCAGAAACAACGACCACCATTTTGAACACTACACATGTAGGCATTACAATCCGCCCGCGACCCCCTCCCCACCGAAGCCTTAACTTGGCGTCCGCGGCGCCCAGCGCGACCTCTGTAACCTCTGTGCTCGCGGGCGATTGCGGCTGCCGGCGGATAGCGGCCGCTGATTGGTGGAGGCGCGTTCACTTGCATCGCGAGATATTCAGCGGAAATTTATCCATGAAAATGACAGAACTTTAAGTCATGCACCAGAAGATGTATCAACATAATGTTTTTCAAATATTTCTAGTCATACCTTGCTCTCTATTGACTAGATTCTTTGCTACACAATCCGGGGCTACTCTTCGGTACAGGCGAGACGGCGGCAGTCAGCGCAGGTTAGCCGGCGGCCGAGTTCACTGAAGTCGAGAGTGTCGCGATGAGTTTCTACTGAGTGGAGAGAAATAGGACCCAGTCCCAAGGTAACCGAGGGAAGGAGGAGAGAGACGTTGAAGGGAATGTGGCACCTTGGTCGAATCCTGAAATGTAGTGTAATTATGGGAGCTTTTAACCGAAAATTATGGAAGCGTCCATGATTTCTCTGAAAAATGTACGATATAAGCTCAATATTTTCATTTTTGAAATGCTCCTGAAGGGAAAAGAATATGTAGATATCTGCCTGTGGATGATGTCATGATCTGGCAACCACTACTAAATTCAATAGGCCTCAAGGTTGGCTTATACCTACTCACCGTGACGTCCGCATATGTCGTCACACCAACAGCTTACAACTGTGACCTGCTGCTAAGGGTACTTGTGGGGTAAATTTCGGCTAGTTTCTAGCTTTTCCCTACGGAAATTTTGAGTTTCAAGACAAATGATATACAGAGTACCGCGTTTTCCGCATACTTTACAACTTGGCTATCTCAGTCAAAATCACGTTATAAGGTGCCACATTCCCTATAACAAACCTAAAACTTAACCGTCGGACGAGTTATAGAGAGTGAGGACTAATAGTGAGCACTGCCGAAGTTCAACCAGATAATATACCAGAAGAGGGAAACACGTGCTGCTTTGCTCTGTGTTGAATGGTGAAAAGGCACAAAATCTAATTTGGGACTGGAAACATCATCGATGTTTATGGTTCATTATGTCTGAGGTTTTCTTGTTTGATCACATATTAAGTGAGTAAGCGGAGCAATGTTGGCAGCAGCATTAAAATTACAAGTTTTGAAGTGGTGTTTAAAATGACCATTATCTGCCAAGTTATTTATTGTAGTCCTGAATTATTATTTAAAGAATAAACACATTAATAGGAGCTTTCGCCGTCACGGCATCCTCAGCTACGACCAGCGTTTTAGCATAGGCCAAAAATGGCAACCGCAAATCTGGCCTTCCCCACGGGGATGACGTCAGCGATCGCCTAGAAATGCTTAGCAACGCATTGCCGCTGTGTATTGAAGAAGACGGGGCTCAGCAAATAGTTTGCGTGTTAGGGGCAATGATACTGCTTTTTTGTGGACGTGGGGTAATGAATCCTGGGTCTGCCCCTCGCCCACATGCATCTTGAAACCGTACGAACACCCCACGATCTGTAGCCAATTTACATTGAATGAAAGGACGGCTCCACCTCGAGAGCAATCGCTGACGTCACAAACGTAAAAGTGTCTAGAAACAGAGGTTACCATTTTTTGAGAGCGGAGCGTTTTACCTCTACATTTAAAGGCCTTGGCTACAACGCATTTTTAAGCACAAAAAATTCAAAAAGACTATCACACCCTTAGGAGCAACATTGCGTGTTCCATTGATATTCACCATGGATATTCACCATGGAACACCCACAAGACCCAGGCACTATAGCTTTTTTGGATACCCTTATCACGATAGAACATGGTTTTTATTCTACTAAACTCTACATGAAACCCTATGACAGCACCAATAATCCTTCCTTTTGATTCCGCCCACCCTATGTCAACCAAAAGATCCATACTACATACAAAGATAACTAGAGCCATCCGCTGCTCATCCGACACAGTAACTAAAGAACGAAGCATAGAAAAAATAGCTAGACTTTTCCAGGGGCGTAGCCAAGGGGAGGCTAGGGCGGCCACCCCCCGCCCTGAGGGCCCGGAGGGCCACCCTGAGGATACCGGCCGCGCGAAGCGCGGCCTGCTCGCACTATGCTCTGGGGCGAAATGTGGGACTTCATACCAGACAGGGCCCTAACATGCCACCTTCTTGACATGTCAGGACTTCAATATTGACCTGACCCAAAAAAGTGACCAATGCAGTTTCGTGATGGATTTTTTATGGGCCATCCACCTGCGATCGCTTTTTTCGCTATCCTGCTTAGGGTCCATGTTTGAAGGGGGATTTGGAACCCCCCACCAGGACGAAGGTGGCTCGGAGGCCAACCGGCCACCGTGGTTATAACTCACCTCCCTTTGTAGCCCGCAGGGCCTACTGGGACTATCAAAAGAAGCATGTGTCACTATAGGACTCTTTGAGACCGGTTGGACCCAAAATTGATTGTATACCCCGGTATCAATGGGAGGGCCCTTTTAGTCGGCTGGACACTTCGTAAATAGATTCGAAGCGTCCTGGTGGCCCTCTGCATCCAGCATGGTTCTCTGTAACTAGTTACAGAAGGCCCGCAGATACCAGCAGAACACTTTGTGACCATTAGGCTCTCTAGAACCAGCAGAGCTCTCTCTGACCAGCTGGGCCCGTAATGGTCGGCTGAGCTCCCTTTGCCCGCCACTAAATACTATTTTAAGTGTTTTTTTTCGTTCGAAGGGAACCGCTTTGAAGGTGAAAGAAGTTCCTAGAAAAATTGTTTATTACCAACCTATATTATGTCATACCTTAGTCTCATCACTGTATTGAGAAATTTTAAGTCATTTAACGCCACATTCTGCCATTGAATAATTGAAAGAAAACCACTTTACAAGAACTAAACAGCATTTCTGGCGTACGAAACACGTATGTACGCTGCTGCCTTCTTCACTTCCTCAGCCGGTACTTCCTTGACACAGGCATCGTTAACCCTATTTCCGGCAGGGGGGGCTAATATTGCCCCCCTTCAGGTTTTTCGAGAATATCTCCGAAACGGCTTGCGATAGAACTTTGAAACTTCCTGACTTTTCCTAAAACTAGTACAGGCAGGTTTTCTGAAATTTTCAAGATTATATATTTACCAGGGGCGGAGCTATGGCTGGGTTTTTGGGGAGGTTCTATCCACAAACTAAGTATTATCGTATGCGATGGGTTTTTTGTAAAAGGAAGCCGTCTCTGCTGATCCTGATACCAGTTATATGGTTTTATTGTATCATTTTTTATGTGAGATGATAGTGCATTCACAATTGTCACTATTTGTATTCATCAGGGGCGGTTACAGCAGTTCAAAATGGGGGGAATGTTATCAAGAAGAACTAAACGTTAGTAAGTGAGAAGACTGCTTACAGCCGTGTCAGGGCGAATACAATTGGGTATATGAAAATTCAAAATAGTTATAACCCAATTCTAGATTACCAGAGGCGTGTCCAGTCACTACACATTTTCAAAATGTATATTCCCAGCCAGTATCACCGCCGCGACTCAATATCGTTGTATATTGAAAATGTGTTTCCAATCACCCCCACCCCCCCCACGACGAGTCCTTGATCCGCCTATGTCACCCCCTTTCCCAGAGCTGCCATGGGAGGGTAAAAATTATCAGAAATTAAATTTCAACTAGTCGAGGGACTAATATACTCATGCATACCATTCGCATATTGTTGGTATGTATTTTACCCCACTGTTTTACCTTACTGCATCCGCCCCTGATGAGTTTTTCACTTTTTTCCCATTTATTTATGTGTCAAAGATGCCAAGCAGTATATGACGGCTTCTAATCCGCGTAACAAAAACTTTTTAGGTTGTATATATTTCCCCTCATAGTCCTGGTCCTGGAACTGCCATTGAATTTCGATTTTTTGCGTAACTCGAGTATATGAAAATTTTGAGTCAATTATTTGTAAATCTGAACTAGTTTTGTGAAAATCGTACAACAGAGACAAGGGTTATGGAAAATCCAAAAAATACACAAAAATTGTATATTTTGCACGACCTTCTCCTAAAAATAAAATTTTGAAATTTTCTTTTTTCAAAATAAAGTTTAGCAGCAGAGGAATCTATGGCACTTTGAATTTTCAAAATCGGCCGGTTAGATTACAAGATCTTAGGGGGGCCGATATTGCCCCCCTGCCGGAAATAGGGCTAGCCGGGAGCCTGACGGAAATAGGGTTAATGTGGCACCAACCAGCTTCCGACTGGTTCCAGCAGAATTCAGTGTAGTGACTGATCTGGGGGCTGCCATGGTGTACTACCGCTCCATACAGGTCAAACACAAGGCTGTAAGATATCTGCGGATGCCTGAGGGCCTTTCAACTGAGGTCCAGGTCGCTAAGGCCAGGGGAAAAGTGCCGTGAGCGAGGGCTTCGAACGATTGGCTGCCGCTGTACGTAAAACGCTTCGGTTGCATAATCACCATATGTGGCAGGCACCAGGCATCGAACTTAAGTTATTAATTGGCTTGCATCCTCGAATCCTGGATGCATAAAATAGCAAAAACAGTGCAATTGCATTCGAACACAGCCCTTCCTCAGAATCTTCGTGAAATTTATTGATTGGAGAAGCTCTTGATCATGATGTAAGCTGAGACCTGGAATTTCAGATTTCACCAAATTTCAGAAAATTTTTGTTTTTTTGCTTTATTATCGATCCGGATTTGAGGAGATAGATTAATGACCAAATTTTCTACGCATAATTATGCTCCTCAGTGGAATACCCCGAAATCTATCTGTCTTTGAAAGAAGTTTCTTCCGAAGAGGAAGAAATACACTCGACCATTTTCGCTTTTCGAGCACGATTGGCTCTGAAGTAATTTGGTACGCACACAAATTACTTGTCATGGCGATATCTTAGCGTCGCTCTGGTTTAAAGCGACCTTCTTTAGATCAATTGACGCCAAAACCGCAGTGAACGTTTTTTTTGCTTGCTTGCCGACATTTTTGGGGCCCTTTTGGCGGATTTCAGGGGCCCTTTTTGGCCACCGCCCCCCCTGAGCGAAATCCTGGCTACGCCCCTGGACTTTTCTCGCTCAATAGTTACCCTCAAATCTCATCACCAGCACCATACGATCATGTACAAGGAATTCTGCATCAAACGATTCTAAAACTCTCAAGTCGCACAATAGCCCCTGCAAGAACAAAACAAGTCGTACCGATGTCATTGACATGCGCGTGACGTTCGTTAATGATACACTGTCCAAGCCGATACAAGGAATCATCAGAGCCTCAAAATTACCCATCCGCATATCCTGGACTCCTGGGACGCCCCTAAAACAAAAACTGATACGATCTGCTCTGATGCCTCCTCCCTGTCCAGCTGGGAACAAACACTGTCATGCTTGTGAGTGTGGTCTTCGGGGCAAATGTATAACCCGGCTCGTTGTCTATAAGGCCACCTGCACTAAATGTGAACGTTTGGAAAATGTCCAGTCATATGTAGGCAAGAGCAAAAAGCCCATTAGGTACCGTCTAAACGAACATTTTGGTGACGCCCACCTACATTAAGTGGACACACCCTATGGTGATCACATATTACACTGTCATGACCTTAGTGATGATGAAATCAACTCCCTATTTTGGATCGAAATTTTAAGTGTTAACCGGGACGTCGCAGAAACTAAAATCAAAGAATGGAATCAATTTTTATACGTGATCTTGAACCCAAAGTGAACACCATGTCAGCTTCTTGGCCTATCACCCACAAGTCGCCTTACGATTTCTAGTTTGTCTTGTGATGCATTATATATATATATATATATATATATATATATATATATATGTATATATTTAGGAAGGAAAATAGGAAAAAAGAAATGTCTAAGATTTATATGTATACTGTGTTCGAGTGTGTGTCTTTTTGTACTGTTAACCGGTCCATATATTTCTGCAGGAAGAAGAAGTGGCTGCTCCTAAGCGTGTGATAGTCTTTTTGAATTTTCGTGCAAAAAAATGTGTCGTAGCTGAGCGTGACGTGTCGCTGAAAGCTCCTGTCAATGTATTTGTTCTTTCAATATTAATTCAGGGCTAACATAAATAACTTGGCAGATAATGGTCATTTTAAACACCACTTCAAAACTTATTACTTATTAAGTTGTGTGTCAGATGCAGAATGCCACTAGAGCGCTGTAAAACAGGTATTTGTTAATATTTCCTCTTTTTTTCACACGCTATAAGGACTTTGCTTCACCTTTAGGTGGGGGTGCCCAAATCACCATTGAGGTTGCCCAGCACCTAATTGGGGGTGCCAAGGCGCCCCCAAAGAAATGGAGATCTACACCCCTGGGTCAGGTCATTTTATGTTTGGACCTAGTATAGCCATATTATACATCATTCGATTTTCCACAGCGGGAGAAAGTAAATGGTGCCTTAACCCTCGCCCCACCGGGGGCCATCCATGGCCTCCCTAAGGTTTTTCCGGGATAGCAGAAAAACGACGAGGCGCAGCACCGCGGTTGAGGGCTCTACCTCTCACTGCATCATTTTCCCATCATCCCTGAAATTTTTTACCCCGGGTCACTCAAGGTCAGGTCACCAGACGAGGTCAACCAAGGTCACCTCACTTCAAATTTAGAGCTCTGTAAGAGCTACATTTCGAAGTCGATCGATTTGAAACTTCTTACACTTTATGACCCCTCCAGGGTCTACAAGGTGTATATCCGGGATTTTTCGATTTCGTGCCCTGAGGTCAGGTTACGAGGCGACCTCTCCCATTGGAAAAGCATGGGGAAAACCTGTTTCATGATATAAAAGCCACGAAAATGATTGCAAATACTCAGACTGCTCAGAACAACGTTTTTGGACACCCTTTCACGGATCCCAGGGGTCATATTTACCCTTTGACTTTTCCAAGGTCATCCAAGGTCACCAGAGGCCAAAAACAGTATTTTGACAATAACTTTTGACCTAATTAAGCTAGAGCAGTGAAATAAACACCATCGTGTTTGTCTTGTCACTGGCTTTCATTTGATATACAGCAGGATCACTTTGTGACGTTTCGTGAACTCAGGTCATATTAGGTCACGAGGTGACCTCTGGAGGTCAAACCACTGGCAGGAGGTCTTTATGTTCCACATAGTGGAAAAAGTACTGGCAATTTCCTATCAAATGAACTTTACCAGGCCTCAATAGCTCTAATGACATAAGAGTTATGACCAGTTTGCTTAATCATTGCATATTTGAGTGAAAATAGCCGATCTTGACCTAATTTGACCTCTGGAGGTCAAACCATTGACCTGAGCACTAAAACATGCGAAGTAATTTCTTACTGAATTCACGCAAGCTTTCTATTGCACTTTGCAGATTTGCGTTAACGCCCATATTTTCGGAGTTAGAGGGGGCCATCGATGGCCCCCGGTGGGGCGAAGGTGGCGCCGGACCCCCGGTGGGGCGCGGGTTAAAAACGAATCCAACCCAACTATGTCAGACGCTAGAGCCCAGAAACTTCTCTCTAGCACGCCACCTTCTTTGACCTGCCATGATCTCAATATTTACCTGAGCCAAAAAGTGTGTAGTTTTTTCACGAAGTTTTATGAACTATCAACCAGCTTTTGCATTTTTGTGCTATCCCATATAAGAGCCGAGTTCGAAGAAGGGCGGGGGAGCTGTTTGAACATCCCCACGAGGGTGGAAGTGGCTCGGAGGCCCACCGGGATGGGTGATAAGGTAGCTCAGTGTAGGTCAATATGTCGAGGTCAAAGGTCATGTGTCAGGGTCAATCCTCATTTCCCGTCCAACGGTTGCTTAAGTGCTAGTTATAATGCACATCATAGAAAATACACATTGTTGTGACATCATAGGTCAATGACCTTGAATGACCTACACGCCACAAGTTCAGGACGGAATCTCTGGGAGGTTACCTCTATGACCTTGGTTCGCTTGTAGTATATTTTCAACATTTTTCTGCAACATATTTCTGCATCATGACATTTTCCAATGGGTGCCAATCACGGTCAATGTTTGACATTTTTGACCTACTCTGACCTTAAAGATGTTGAATTAGGTCAATGAAAGATAGCTGGAATGTAGGTTACCAAAGCCCCCAAACAGTCCCAAAACGTGCGTTTTTTTACGTCTCTTAGTTTTTGAGATCACGGGGTGGCTACCAGGCCCCCTCCATTCCACGTTGGTGGTGTAATCTTCTCCAGCAGAGGTGTGAAAGATAGCTCAATGCGGGACAAAAGTGAGGCAAGACGACACATATCGATGGCCGAAAAACTATAGATTCTGGGTATAAGTCTCCAGAGGTAACACACGAGTGTGACGGAAATGAAATAAGTCCCGATTCGGGACACCCTGAAAATTACCGGCATCAGAAAATGTGATCCCTTCTCTACTAATTCATAATTTTTTATCATCTATAAAGTATTGAAATCCTATCTCAAACCAATACTCTTTTGAGACCTTCGCCACATCTGTTTCCTCCTGACACTCATATACAGGATCCTGACTTTTACAGGATTTAACGAAAGGCCCCAAGTGATCATGCAGCCGTATTCCTGTGGGTCATTTCTTGGATAGGTAAATATATGTATGCTGCCATTCGGACACCCCATACAATTTCTACTGCTCTTAAACACCTCGAGAAGCAGCATCGACAAAGAGTTCAGTGAACAAATCGTTAAGAATGTGGCGTCTGGGGCTGAGAGGAGAGCTTCACACCTCCCCTGAGCCACATTTTGTAGTAATAGACTGCACTCGGGGGGTGCCTTATGGTGCAAGTGACTGCCATTATATGTCTTCCGAACAAAGCATCTCAAGGAGACACTCATGCTTTGAGATTTCAAGACCTGGATGAAAAACATTGACTGGTGGTTATTGTGCATCTAAAATTCAACAATAAGTTTAAGCATATGACAGCCTGGCATAATGATGACCAACTACGCGAACACTGGTTTCAACGAAGTTTTTCAGGTCAAATAATATGGCCTTGACCGTGCCGGAATCTGCGAGACTTGCTTACAAATTTTGATAGAATTTTCATAAAACACCAACTGGAATTCATTTAAACCACGCCCGCCGGGGGTCCGGCGCCATCTTCGCCCCACCGGAGGGCATCGATGCTCCCCTCTAACTGCAAAAATATGGGGATTAGCGCAAATCTGCAAAAGGCATTGGAAAGCTTGCGTGAATTCAGTATGATTTTACTTCGCATGATTAAGTGCTCAGGTCAATTGTTTGACCTCCAGAGGTCAATTTGGGTCACGATAGGCTACTTCCACCAAAATATGCAGCACCTAACACGCTGGGGGGGGCAAAATTCGTCCCGAACAGCGAAACTTACCGTACCTTATCCCTGGTCCCTTCTACGCATCTGGAGAAATTGTTAAGATTAGGTCATGTCAGGTGATGGAGCTATTCCAGGTCAAGTGACCCGACTTTAAAACCTAAAATCACGAGTTTGAAGCAGTGCCTAAGGAACATCTGTCAACCAATCCGTTTTAAACTGTCACCATATGATAAGGGCATTGAGATCTAAAAATTTTCTGTCTCGTAATTTTGATATTGTTGACCTAAGGTGGAGCATTTTTTGGTCACCCCGTTATAAATCTATAGTGAAAAATATCAAGGGGTCGTTTTCAGTAAAACCTGGATAGATAGACCTGAAAATCCTTAAAACGCGTATTCTTACCACCATCTTGACCATAAAGCTGGGTTTTTGACCATCTGACCTCTCAAAGGTCATGTGAGGTCACAGGAGCATGCAATGATTATTTGCCCACTACTTCCTACTGAATTGAGAAAAAACTTCCATTTTGCTTGCATTGTTCTGATCTTGTCAGGGAGAGTCGACCAATATCAACATGACCATACCAGGTAATCCTGTGACCCTGGCCTAGCTCGATGTTTGGTCATTTTCTCTATTTGATCTAGCAAGGTCTTATTATACATTACTTGATTCACCACAATGAGAGGAATTCAATGATGCATAGATATGTGTTCTAGCGCCGCTGATTGACACTTTAGAAGGGAAACGTACACTGCCCTGTTGTAGGCCTATGGAATCTTCCTTGAGCTATGCTGACCTCAATATTGACCTGACATAAAAATAGGTCGCATAATTTCTTTTGGTCTCGTTAAGAGCTTTCGAACGCCGTCCACAATTTTTATTTGCCTTTTCTGGAAAATGAGTTACGGAGGGGGGTGAAATATGCCCCCAGTGGGGTGCGTCATACCAGGGACCCCAGCGGGGCGCGTGTTAAGAAACCTGGGCATATTTACCGTGCCATTAGAGCTATTGAGATCTGTCAAAATAAATTCGATGAGAAAATTCCAGGACTTTCTCCGCTATGTTAACCAAAATGACCTCCTGCCAGTGGTTTTACCTTCAGAGGGCACCTCTTTTCCTAACATGACCTGAGGTCACAAAATGTCAGGAAGTGACTATTGCCGTATATCACATGAAAGCCAGCGACAAGACATGCACGATCACGTTTAATTCAGCGCTCTAGCTTAATGAGGCCAAAAGTTCGTTACAATACGTTTTTGACCCTTGGTGACTTGTGATGACCTCAGCTAGGTAAAATATAAAATATTACACCTGGAATCCGTGAAATAGTAGCCAATAATTTTTTTCGGAGAAATCTGGGCATTTGCAATCATGTTTGTGACTTTTAGGAAATAAAAAAGCTTTTCCCCATGATTTTCAATAGAGAGGTCACCTCGAGACCTGGCCTCAGGTCACGAAGTGGAAAAAATCCCAGATATAAATTTTTTAGAACCTGGAGAGCTCATCAAGTGTAGAAAGTTTCAAATCGATCGGCTTAGAAATGTAGGTATGGTAGAGCTGGGCAATTCCAGCACCAATCGACCAGGCAAATGGCAAATCTACACGGCACCTCTTCGATTTTCTTCAAAATAATTTTATAGGGTTCTCCTGGGCCCTAAAAACGAATCTCAAAGTTTTAGCTCGATCGGAGTAAAACTTTAGAAGCTATTGCCTCAGGCATTTTTTTGAAAATCTGCTTACAGTGCATTTTTTAGGTGACCATAAAACCCACAGAGACTGATGAACTATGCATTAAAGATACATTTTCCTGTCTGAAATGCGCCGAAGGACTTGCATGTGAAGTCTGTTTGACCCTAGGTCACTTGTGAAAAAATTTTGATTTGACCTTGACCTAAGGTCACATTCAAAATTTTCTGGTACACCTTTTTGTTCAAAATGGAATATTCCAAATAAGAGATTGAATTTTCTCCTTCCATTAAAAAAGTTAGAACATCCGTTTTTTATATGTACTAGTTTTTAACACGCTTAGTGGAGGGTAGCAGGGCGTCAACACGTAATGAAGGGGTCCCGAAATGCCTCCCCTGAGATTTCACCAATTAAGAGGGGTAGAAAAACGCGTGTTGCGGGTTTTGTGAGGGCTGTAGAATGTGTTTTTAAGCTAGATTTTATGGACCTACACCAGTATCCCCATGGTCAAATGTGGTCATAGAGGTCAAATGTAGGCCGCACCTGACACTTAATACCGTGATACTGTGATTGTGATACCGTGATACCGTGATACCGTGATACCGTAATACGAAATACCGTGATTGTGCGAAACAAAGTTGCGAATACACTTTGAGTGGGCAAATTTCATAAAAAGAAGATATAAATTGCTCTCCGGAATAATTAGGTCGAGGTCGGTCAAAGTAATTGACCAATGACACCACAACGCGAGATATTTCTATAATGGATGCGCATACGTTGAAGCTTGCAAATAAGCAACCATTAGGCAATCAATAAGTTTGACCTTGACCTACGGTCTTTGGCCTTTGACCTGGAACTTAGCATTCAGTAACCTCAGCTGTAACATCAAAACATCATACACGTATTGCCAGGGAACGTCATGTGACCGTAAGCTCTGGGATCAACAATTGCGATAATGTTTATATGACCTTGGTCTGTGACCTATGATCTAGTGAAGTGATCTTAACATACAACCCTGATGATACTACGTTTTCATCGCACCGCTAGGTCTGCAATGCATTTGAACTGGTGTGACCGCACATAGGCCTCGGAAAAGGGAGGGGGACAGTGGGGCCTGGCCCCCACTTTTTGGCCCAAAACTTCCTTATCTCAGTCAAAATGGGAAAACACCTGAAATTTGCATAAACAGCCGCCGCAGAAGGCAACGAGGAGCCCAAATTTAAACAGCTTTTGGTCCTATCGTGGATAGGTTTTTGTTAGTATCAGGTTGAAGTTTGACGCCCCCCCCAACTTTTTCCGGTGGCGATGCTTATGTGACCGCAGATTATGGCTATTTAGGAATATATATCTGATTTTGTAAGCCTATAGGTCAGTCAGTGCGTAAACATAAAGGACAGATTTTTAAAGTTCTTTCCAAAACTAACTCGCTCATGGATGTTGTTTTTCTGTCATGAAGGGTTTTCGGCCACCTCGGGCAATTATGCTTAAGCACTGTCCGACTGCGTGTTAATGCTCATCACAGTGCTTTAACACGCGCATTGACGGGGGTCTGAGCCACCTTCGGATTGACGAGGGGCGGGTACCCGCCCCCCCCTAAGATCTCGAGAACCACGGTAGGTAGCAAAAAACGGTAAACGGCGTTGGGTAGCCCATCCGCTTCGCCATCGAAAATATTTGGACCATTTTTGTCAGGTCACATTTAAGGTCACCAGAGGTCAAAAACATGCCGTCACATGCCGTCATAGGGATAACATGTAAATTAAGTTTTTCGGCAATTACATCTGAAAAAGTAAAGATAGAGCAAAACGACTTGAACTTTATGAATTCTCGCAGCAAGCCGAATCGAACGATATATGATTTGACCTTGCTAGGTCAAATCAAAGATTTGACCTGACCTGAGGTCAGGTCAGGGTCAAATTATATAAAATGCATATCATTAGAACTGCAAAGCCAAGGCGAGTCTAATGAAGCTAAAATAAACGCTCAATCACCATCTGTTACTGAGTTATTCAGTAAAAACCATATTTCCCATGTATTACCAATGGAGAGGTCATGCTTCGTACCTGACCTTGGGTCATCGATATCAAAAATACCGGAACACATTTTAGAGAACTCGGTGAGCCCATTATGTGATATGAGTTTTAATTGGATAAGTTCACCCTGCTCCGACTTATGCTATCTTAAACTCTTTTTGAGGTCGGGTCACTTGACCTGTACTGGTGACCTGACCTGACATGACCTATCCTTAAAATTTTCACAGAAGTTGCAAAAATGATGAGGGAAAAGGTTTACCCAGTACGGCGGCGCTGCGCGCCGCTGTTTTTCTGCTGTCTCCGAAAAACCCGAGGGGGGCGGGTACCCGCCCCCCGTCAATGCGCGTGTTAAAGGATGACAATAAACCGTGGCTGGGGCTTCGACAGTATATTGGACATGTAGTGGGACGAAATGGTGATACAATAGGAACAGTGCTAGAAGTCTGGTGAAAGCCAAATAAAGCAATCGTGGTTTCCCGTGTTCATATATGGAACTCACCTATCGCGTCAATTCAAATAAGTTTTTTTCTGCATCGGACCGAAACAAGCATTTCCCACTTGTGAGTTAGAACTATAGCAATACTCTCTCCTTGACGATATCTTTGCGCGATTTTACTCTCCTTGAAGTTAAAGGAAGTCACCCGTTAACGCCAGACACCGGTTTGCAACAATGCACCGAAATACGGGAGCTGGCGCCTCCAATGAGCTGTCTTTGTGCCGAGCTGACCTTACGCTGTCACAGTAGGCAGCTCTGTTCCGTCCAGTGGCGGATCCAGGGGGGAAGCAAAAACTATGCTTTTGCCACCACCCCCCCTCCTCCCCCAAGCGGTCGACCTCCTTTATGCCCCGACTCCTTTTTAATTTATGAGCAAGATTTCGGTGTTTCAACTCTCAACTTCAAACAGAACCAGTTAAGTTCAGTGTAAATATTTGGCCTTGGGTAGGTAAAAGGTATCTTCCCGTTCTTCCCGCGGCTGGTAGCAAAGAAGTGCCATTCACATGGTATTTGAAAGTCTATCTGGATGATAAACATTGATAAAGTGAAAATTGTTTTTGTATTGGCCCCCGCCCCCGTCTGATACGTAATTTCTTTTCTTCAAACTTGGCATGTGGGTGCGTAGCCAAGGTACGAGTTTGTGCTGCAAGGTATGAACCATGACGTGAGAGTGTTTTAAGTCGTCACTTAAAAAAAAACAACTTGTATTGCACCGGACTCCATCCTCAGTCCAGTATGGAACAAAAGGGTGTACAGTCACCTGATTTGCAGACCAGTGATACGACTGAGCAGCATTTTGCGCAATACTAGTATAATTTTCTGATAAGTCATCGACGACTACGGCTTCCCCCTTTGGTACCCTTTCCTTCCAGTTTGCTATATAATGCCCTTGAGCCTTAGAGAAGTAGTGGTGACGGGTTAGGTTTCGTACCTTCTCACTCAAGGAGTCAATAAATCGCTCTATATTATCCACGCAATCCGAAAGCGTTGATTCTCTCTCTGATTTTGACCATTCTTTAAACGTAATATCTTCAGAAGCCATTTGCACGGAGTCAAAAGAGTATAAATACTCCCTAACCTCCTCCTCTCCAGGGCTCCGTTGACGTGAGGGCGTCCACTGTCACCGTACTGTTATATGTTTCGATACCACTGTTTCAATATATCACTGTTACATGCTTCAAACGTTTCGCGACTTTTTCCGTATAATCGCGGCACTTCGCTAAAGGTGTCCGGTATGCCGTACATTTGACATTTATGGCCTGATTTGACCTTAAAGATATAGATATAAGTTCATAAAATTGAACTCAAATAAACAGATACAGGCCTCACAAATCCCGGAACATGCATTTTCCTAACCCTCTTAATCGGCGAGATCTCAGGGGAGGTACTTTGGGACCCCCATCATTACGTGTTGACGCCAGACCACCCTCCACGGTGCGCGTTAAAAACACAAGTAGATATAAAAAACGGATCTTGTAACCTATTTCATTGGACGGAAAAAATTTAATCTTCAATTTTAACCGTTCCATTTTGAAAAAGGTGTACCAGCAAATTTGGGATATGATCTTAGGTCAAGGTCAAATTATACATTTTTTTCACAAGTGACCTAGGGTCAAACGGACTTCAGATTCGAGTTTTTCGGTTTATTTTGAATAGGAAAATGTATCTTTAATGCATAATTCATCAGCGTCTGAGGGTTTTGTGCTCACCGAAAAAATGCACTGTGAGCAGATTTTCAAAAAATGCCTGAGGCAATAACTTCTAAAGTTTAACTCCGATCAAGCTAAAACTCTCAGATTCGGCTTTGGGGCCCATGTGAAGCTAGCCAATGATGCGGCGTTTGCGGCGGCACCTGGCAACTCACTCCGAACCTTTACCCCTCGATTAGCGGACAAACGCTGTGATGCGGTAAGACGGAGGGCCTAGCTGGAGCCCCCTCTTGACGAGCAGCTCGTTTCTCGGGTGGGCACCTCGCTGCGCCTGGCACATATATTTCTAGTCTCTACATACTACACCATCAGATTCAAACATTCGCCGATTACCCTAGCAGAACAGATTTTGCGACATTAACTAATCTTCAATTTAAGTTAAGAATCAGAGCCACTTTTAGGGGCACATATTAACATTGACCGTGGTGAACAAGAGCTTGAAATAGGCAGGGAAGCACACATACCTTAATCATGGAGGTGCACACCGCCACATCAGGAGAGTTCTTATATCGGAATTTACCTGTGATGCTACAGACTGACTCAATTTCAATAAATAAGGTAAAAATCGAAATTCGAAGGCCTAATAAACACAACAGGTTTTGTACGGACCCTCTTGCTTAGTGAGATAAGCAGCTACGCCCCAATGTTCGTTCATCCGAATATTTTTTGGGAGTTTCAAAAGCCCAACCTGAGAGTAAAAAAACTTCCTTCAGCTACTAGGTCCACGTCATCAGCTTAGGCGGGTACCCATGCCTACACATCAGACCCATGTTAAGCTCTGACACTTTGTCTCTTGTATTTGTTCCGTGTTATGGGGTTTATGAGGTAGTCGGTTTTACCCTCGCCCCAACGGGAGCCATCGCTGTCCCCCAAGGATTTTGTTCAGAATAGCAGAAAAACGACGAGACGCAGCACTGCGGTTGATAGCTCTACCTCTCAAACCATCATTTTCCCATCATCCCTGAAATGTTTTACCTCGGGTCACACAAGGTCAGGTTACCAGGCGAGGTCAACCAGGGTCACCTCACTTTAACATTTGAGCTCTACCATGGCTACATTGATAAGCCGATTGATTCGAAACTTCCAACACTTCATAAACCCTCCAAGGTCTGAAAAAAATTGTGTCCGGGATTTTTCGATTTCGTGACCTGAGGTCTGGTCACGAAGTGACCTCTCCCATTGAAAAAAACATGGGGAAAAGCTGTCTTATGATCTAAAAGTCACAAAAATGATTGCAAATGCTCGGATTGCTCAGAAAAGCGTTCTTTGATACCCTTTCACGGATTCCAGGGGCGATATTTTCCCTTTGACCTGTCTGAGGTTATCACAGGTCAGCAGGGTCAAAAACAGTATTTTGACAATAACTTTTGATCTAATCAAAATAGAGCGCTGAATCAAACGTCATCGTGTATGCCTTGTCACTGGCTTTCATGTGATAGACGGCAAGGTAACTTTCTGAGCTTTCGTGACCTCAGGTCATATTAGATCACGAGGCGACCTCTTTAGGTCGAACCACTAGCGGAATATATATATATATATATATATATATATATATATATATATATATATATATACAGGGGCGTAGGAACGGTTTGAAAAGTGGGGGGCCAACCTTAGAGGGGGCCCACCTCAAGGGGGCCCCAGTCCACGGGGGCCCACAATTATAAAAAAAATTAGTTAGCTCGTTTGGTGTCAATAAGGCACGCATGCACACAAGGATGTCAATATATGGAAAATTGAAAAATTAAATTTTGCCCTATGATTTCGAGTTGTACCTATTTGATACCAAATCATAGTAAAACGCCAAAAAAACATTTTTTGTTTCTTACCAAGACCCATTTCAAATACGAAATACATTTTAAAGTTTTTTTGGAGGATTTCAATCATTTTTTACGGCGAGCGCGTTTTTTTATATTTACAGATGTTTAGGCCCTTTTTTCTTTTTTTTTCTTCTTTTTTAAATTTAAATACGCTTATGAACAAAGGGCATCCTCCTACCTTCAGCATTAAATCAGGTATCTCCTTGGACATCGCGCAAGACCATAAGCAAGCTTGTAACGTTTGCATGGTGTCCAAGGATACTTAGCCATTGGGCAAAAAATGGGACAATTTTGTTACTGAAACAAATTGGCGCGGCTAAGTACACATCACATCTACAAAACTTTTCATCACATTTACAAAATAAGGAACTGTTTAGAAATTTACAGACAATGCTTTGATACCAAATAGCCTCACTTCGCTATGCCTAATCAACTTGTATTTTCTTATTCAATGACGAAAATGGGAACATTTATTTATGTTATTACATATCTCTTCTTGCCATCATTACAGATTGATTTAGGTGAAGCCTGATCACAATAAATACGCCTAGCTATATTTCGATGCCTAAAATGCAGAGTTCCAGCATGACTGCAAGTGCAATGTAGGTACTTGATGGCCAGCTTTGTGATGCCGAGGAGGTGTGGGCATGGTGTTTTAGTGGTTAGCAGCCTTGCTTTCCACGCGACCAACTCGGGTTTAAGGCACAGCAGATTCCGTGTGCAAGGAGCGATTTGACTCCCAAGAAACCCCTCCAACAGGGAAAGAGTTGGCGACGCCATATAACCCTGGCATCGAAAGACGTCGCGCCTTTCGATGGCTCAGGGACGACTGTTGCTCGGCATTTGGTGCGGGGTCTGTGTCCGATTCATATTTTGTGTTGGGATTGGGATGGAGTTTGATTGGGCCCAGTTCTCCGGAACTCATTTGGCAACACTCGGGCAGTAGGTGCCTTGGCTTTTTTACGAAGCGCTCCTCCTCCAGGGGCTTGCAGGCAGCGTACTACCGAACTTGAAAGTTCCCTGACAAGCTATCGGGCCCGTTTGGGTTTCTTGTTCTATATTACAGTTGCTGATAGTTGTATAATCGTTGCGGGGGCCACCTCAAACGGGGGAAGCAGTATCTCCCTGACCCCCGGTTCCTATGCCTATGCCACCCAGGGACCGCTAAATTATCTCGGAGGGCCCCAAGGTCCAGACCATGGCTCAGGAACCCAGATCAGTCAGCTCAAGGGCCTAGACCAGTGCATTAGCCTCGGGACCAGCTTATCAAGGGACCCTACATAAGCACAGGACCCCTAGAAGCTCATTGCAGGGGAGTCCCAGATTCGCACAGGGTGCCAGATTAGCTTAGGGGCCCGGTTAAGCTCGGAGGTCCCCAGGTCGACTTATGTAGGGTCCCAAAACAGCTCAAGGGACTTGTTCAAGCTCACGGAGCCCAGCTTAGCTCAATGATGCTAGGTCAGTTCAGGGCCCCCACACCAGATCAGAGGCCCCAGTTAAGCACAGCGGTACCCAGATTAGCTCAGGGCCCCAGCTAGGCTTAGGGGGTCCCAGGGTGGCTGATATAGAGTCTCAGAACACAGTGGCGTAGCCAGGATTCAGCCAAGGAGGGGTCCGACTACCGTCGGGGGCCCCAGGCCGGGGGTCCCCTTAGTAACCGGGCCCATCTCCTATATCTTTTGTATAGTATTTTAACATTATAACATTCACACGAAGGAAATTTTGTTGTGCCTTTTTAAGCATTCATTCTTATTTTGTTTATAGCTTGGTTTTTTTCGATCCGACCAAGTGTTGGTAAACTAAGGTGACCAAATATTAAGGATGACCCATACCGTATATGGTAGCGTGGCTATAATAACAGCTTTGAGCCATATTTCGGGAAGTTCAATGTTGATGCACGCATGATGTTAAACCTGAGTCTACCTCAATTCACTCGGGTAATCAGACATGAAGTTATTGGAGGTCTGTCGTTTTGAGTACGAAGAAATGATCTTCTACGGGAAATGATTAGCAATTATATCCCGGTGTCGAATCCATGGACTCTTAATCAGGAAATTTCCAAAGAAACGAAAAAAAGCGAATAAAGATACAAGGGATATGGTAGTGTGTCCCGAACGTTACATAACCTCTATTCCGTCGACAGATCCTGTTGAGATCCAGTTACTTTCTTACCCTTGCTATCTTGTAAACGAGCAAATTACCAAGACAAAAGGCGCCCAAGATATCTATCGCCTTGGCTCACTCTGTTATTGTTATTTTCAACCTTTCATACCTATTTTTCTTTTTGGGATTATGTTCATCAATTTCTGTCATTACCCTTGTTTGTCTGGTTTCCTACGAAAATATTGGAAAGTTGTTTATTTCAGAATATTTAGGAATGTAGTTATTGGTGTTAAGCTAATATATTAAAAATTGACTAAAGTGCCCAATTCCCTGTTCGATTTGCTCTTATGGTAAAATTAGATTAATTTTTGCCTTTCCTTCGATAATCATGTTTCAATTTGTGCTTTTTTAGTACGCAATAGGGTAGGTACATTTTTTCCGAGGCATATGATTTTGAAATTTTTTATTTGAGCTCTGGGGCCACCTAAGACCAACACTTGGCGGCGCTCACAAGCTAATTTTCGGCTGCTCTCCCGATTAGATCTCAGTGGGTCTCGGAGACCGATTCACGGCGCCTCTTGATCAAAACTGGGGGCCCCTGAGAATCTCTCGGGGCTCCTGAGATTAGTTATCGGCAGCACCTCTGAGACTAATTATTGGGCCCCCCAGATTTGCTCTGAAGGGGGGGCTGAGACTGAGTATCGTGGTCATCCAGATTAGCTATTGGGGTCCCCTGAGGCTGTCTTTGGGGTGGGGGGAGGGGGCTGGGAATGACTTCCGACAGCCCTCTGAGACTTACTCTAGGGCGCCCCTGAGACAAACACCCCGGGGGGGTGGAATCACCTCTGAGACTGAGTCTTTGGCGTTCCTGAGACTGACTCGGAGGCTACAGATTAGCTCTCGCGGGCCTAAGGCCAACTCCGGGCCCGTGAGACCAAAACTCGGGAGCACCTCTGGAAATTACTCTCAGAACCCCGAGATTAACTCTCGGATGTCTCTGAGACTGACAACCGGGAGCCCTCTGAGACTAAATTTTGGGTGCTCCCTGAGATTGACTCTCGGGGCCGCTTATACCAAAACTCGGGGGGGGGCACAGCCTGAGGCTAAATCTTGAGGGCTCCCAAAATTACTCTTCTGGGGCCCCCTGAAACCAGCACTCTGCGGATCAAATTAGACTAACTCTCGGACCCCCGGATTAACTCTCGGGGCCACCTGAAACTAAATATTGACTCCTGAGAGAGAAGCCCGTGATACTATGAGGGCCCCTGAGACCGACTCTTGGGGTGCTCTGAGACTGACTCTTGGGGTTCTCTGAGACAGACTCTCAGGGGGACCCCGAGACCGAATCTCGGGGTCCCCTAAGACAGACTCTTGGGGTCCCCTTGACCAACTCTTGGGGTTTCGCTGAGACTGACTCTCAGGGGCCCCCCTGAAATAGACTATGTTGCAGGGCCCTGAGAACCACTCTCTGTGGGGCCCCTGAGACTAGCTCGGCCCCCTCCCCTGAGACAGACTCCCGGGGCCCCTGATACCGAATTTTGGGGCCCCTGAGACCAACCCTCTGGGACCCCTAAAATCTACTTTCGGGTGGCCTTGAGACCGCCTCTCAGGGCGGGGGCCGTGAGGCCGACTCGGGACGCCCTGAGAACGAATCTTCAGGGGCCCCTGAGACTGACTCTGGGGGCCCCGTGATCAGAGAATCCTTTGCAGTGGTTCAGATTGGCCCAAGGGGTGGGGGTCTGCGGACGCCTAGGGCCCCTTGGCTACACCACTGCATCCAAACTTTCGGGGCCCTCTGAAATCACCATTTGGAGGCCCCTAAAATAATTGCTCCCCTAGACCAATACTCCGGAGCCCCTTGATACTGATGCCCGGGGGGTCCTAAGACTAAGCTCGGGGTCCCACTTAGATCAGGCTCAGGGGCACCCTTAGACCCATGCTCGCGCTTTTCTCAGGAGGGGAATTCCACCATAAGACGACCAAAAAAATCATGAATCTACACCCGACCATTTTTGTTTTCTTTCAAATCTGGGTCACTAGGGGTTTCGAGGGCGCTGAATTGATTGGAACCCTCGAAAAAATTCCCAAAAATATTTCTTCGGAGATATGGCCCCAGGCAATTTTCGAAGTTGGTGTTGCAAGTGTTTTTTTAACGGCTCATAGTTTCAACGTTTTGGCAGTGATTTTCATAAATCTTTTTTTGTTGTGTTTATAATAGGTGAAACAACATCTTGGCTATTTTGGATTTTCCAATTTCAAAAATAATGGTTACATAATTTCTTGACAAAATTTTTCAACGATGACCTTGACCCAAAGTTATTTGAAATTCGTATTTTAGTCTGAAAGCGATTTGAAATACATTCAAACTCTTTTAAATGAAATAATAAAAAAATTGGGTATCGAGTTGCATATATTTTTTCTAGCTTACAAAAGCAGACACCAGGTGGCAAAAGAAAGTCATTCTCGCCGTAACACACTATACAATTTGGCTAGAGCCTTGCAAACAAAACTAATCTGCCTTTTGCTACTGGCGGCTTGTTTTTGTGACCTTTTGTGATGTCAGGTCATGTCAGGTCACCTAGGGTAAGGCTTTCCGGAAGGTAGTGAACAGCAGTATTTGTATAGACGGTGGGAGTCTAGGCGACCTTCAAAGGTGTGAGAGTAGTCCACAAAGACGACCAAATAATGATATAATTAACTGCATAATTGTCCCATTGACAGGGGAGTCGTTTTGAGAAAAAAACAGCAAGCACACCTGGAAAATCTGACTAGCTAACGCTCTGTCTTTCAATAATTTTTCGGGCTTACTGACGCACCAACTTCCAGGCATATGGCGTCGGCAACTCTTGGACTATTGGAAAGGTTTCCAAGTCAAAATGTTCCTTGGACCAGCCGCGTGTTAAGGGCTAGCAGTACGCCATCGCAGTCTGGGTGCTCTTGTGCTAGGCGAAGGGGGACATTGTTATTGTGCTATTCCTCACGTCTGGCGCGCGCTGGTCACGCAGAGCAAACAACGCCGAAGGGGCTCTCCCCTCTCCATACTGGAGAAGGACGGGACACCTGGGAGCGAAAAACATGAGCGACGTCAGTCGTGAACCCTTGATTGGAGTGGAAACACTTGGGCATTGCGCGTGCTGGTATTAGGCTACGCTAGTGATATAGAAAGCTCATAATGCCATTTAATTTCTGCTGTGACCCATATAGTCGACACAAGAGGCAAATTTCGAAAAATGTGCGATTGCCGAAGGCAGAATTGGTCGAAGCCGTCAACGATCACCGCCTTACCAGCAGTGATTATCTGTGTGACAACTGCCGCAAAAAGCTGACAAAAAATCCAAAAAGTCTACCGAGAGAGGAAACCAGCTCAAGTTTGAGCGAAAGTGTACCGATTGAGGGACCGGTTACATCTGCATCTGAATCTACCGGCTCATCACTTGCGGATCCAGATGTTAGCCACCAACGAATCAGTGAACTTCTTCCCAGCCTTGATGTGTCACCTCTGGTTGGAAAAAGTAAGTACTATCTCTCCTTTTGTTTTTATTTTGTTTTATTAGGAACACTTCCAACAACTGTTCCTGCCCAATAACAGGGAGGATTGGTGTGGGTGTAGGGAAGTCAATGTCGTCATATATTGTTTTGATTGCATGGGCTTATAAAAAAGCTTAATTTTCACGTTGATACCGATGCTTGGTCTTGGAATATTCTAGTACTATTCTATGATTTTATGCAGTCATGTCAGCATGCCCACTGAGTTTCCTTTCCTACATTTATGCGGTTAAATTAACTAACACTAGGACCAGTTCCGCGCTTGTTCATATCGGGTCATAGAACCTAACAATCATTTTCGCAGGGGGGTTGAAGCCCAGTACACGGCGATACGCGGGCTCTGAAAAGCTTCGAAAAGTGGTCAGCTCTGTTAAAAGAAAGATAGAGCATACCCTGGATATCGACCTTCCAACCCCTGGAAATACTCCGAAAAAACCTCGTCGGGAGGCCCAGGGCGACTTGGAAAGGTATGTTTTATGTACACCATTGTTTTGTTCAGGAGATTTAAAACTTTCATGAGCATTGGTGACACATTTTCCGGTTTATACGGTGATTGCTTTTTCGCAATGGCGCGTATTCCTATTGCTAGGATGCAGTCTAGTTGATACTCCCTATTCACTCGTTTAGTGGTTCCTAGAATAATTCCCCAATTTTTTTAAAGATTTGGATCAAGTAGTTATCACGCCATGATATCATTATTTTCGATATAGCCATGGGCTAGCATAGTCTGCCACAAAGAAATCGTCTCAAGGGAGATTTATGATTATCGTGCATCTAAACCTAATTTGGTTGGCATTGTATTTTTTGTTAATTGGTTAAATATTGACAGGCACAAGAGCGTCTCGCTCGATTTTGTTTCCATATTTTGAAAATTTTCGTAAGCAATGTGTTGTAAAATAGTTTTAAATTTCACAAGCTTGACTAGTATCCAGAAATAATGCAGATACGCATACGTACCATTAACAGATCAATCAGTCATGATATTTTCCGGTGCTTTTAGGTATAAAGCCCTCATGGGAGAACTAAAGGATGCCTTCAAAGACACGGATGACTACAAGAGACGCCTGGCCATTTTGACTTTGTCGCCATATTCTATCGAAAGAACGGCTGATTTTTTTGGGGCCAGCGCGCACATGGTGAAGAAGAGCCGAGAACTGAAACGAAACCATGGTATTTTACCAGAAGTGCAAAGCATGAGTAGAGGCCGGCATAGAATCACAGAAGAGGTCAAGCTGAAAGTCAAGAGATTTTACGAAGACGACGAGGTCAGTCGCATGTGTCCTGGTAAAAAGGACTGCATCTCGATGCGTGACGAAAACGGCGAAAAAGTAAATGTGCAGAAACGGCTCGTGCTCGGAAGTTTGAGGGAGATGTATGAGCTTTATAAGACTGATGAGAACAACCCAGACATCAGCTTCTCATCATTTGCGGCGCTGCGCCCCAAGCACTGTGTGCTGGCAGGTGCAAGCGGCACGCACTCTGTGTGCGTTTGCACCTATCATCAAAACCCCGCTCTCCTTCTGTCTGCTCTTAACTGTCCTGGGCTAACATGTGAGGATTTGATTGACATGGCTGTGTGCAACTCAGATAATCGTGACTGTATGATGGGTAATTGTGACCAATGTCCGGGTGAGAAGGGTGTGGCGGAGTATTTGACCATGTTGGTGCAGGAGGAAGGTGAAGATGTTGACGGTGATGTTGAGGTCAGGTATAAACAGTGGGAGAGCGCAGATAGGTGTACACTGGCAGAGATGGTATTAACTCTTGAAGAAAGCGTGACAAAGCTGAGCAAGCAAATAGCTGACCTTGCACAGCACCACTATGAAGCAAGGGCACAGGCTGCTTTTTTCAAGCACCTCAAAGAAAGTGTAGCTGATGATGAAGTCGTCGTTCAAGGTGACTTCTCCGAAAATTACACTTTCATCGTACAGGATGCTGTGCAGGGGTTTTGGTGGGATGCCACACAGTGCACTGTGCACCCCTTCGTCGCGTACTGGCGAGAAGATAGCATCGAGCAGCACCAGAGCTTCTGCGTCATTTCTGACGATACAAAACATAGTTCCACCTCTGTCCATGCTTTCATCAAACATTTAGTGCCATTAATTCAGAAAAAGCCACCGAGAGTGTCGAAAATCCACTACTTTAGCGATGGCAGTAGCGCGCAGTACAAAAATAGGTACAACTTTATAAATGTGTGCCACCACGCCGCTGACTTCAAGGGCATATCGTGTGAGTGGCACTTCTTTGCCACCTCACATGGTAAGGGGGCATGTGACGGCATAGGTGGAACGGTGAAGCGTGCCACCTACCGGGAGAGTCTGCGTCGGCCGGTCACCAACCAGATCCTCACTGCTGAGCACATGTTTCAATTTCTGACCGACAAGTTCAGGTCGTCGATTGAATTTTTGTATGTGTCGGGGAGTGAAATACAAAAAGTAGCCGCAGATCTCAGGGGCCGCTTCGCCACCACTGTCACCATCAAGGGTACCCGGAGAAGCCACAGGTTCAATCCTGTGGACTTTGAAACTATACAGGTATACAGGCTGTCAGAAGATGACCTATGCAGGCACGTAAAGGTGGCGAAGCGGGTTTAATGAAATGAGCAGTCACCGATAAAAATATTTAGGATTCACCACATGAAACAGAGGCTTTGCCTAACATATTGTTGTTGTTTTCTATGCGTGTGAAGCTGTGTGTATGTGTTTAAATAAACTGGCAATGGTTCCGGACATCTTTTATTATTAATTTAAGTAGCTTTTTAAAACTCAAATAGCAAACTATCACTCATGCTGGAAAGCCTTACCCTAGGTGACCTGACATGACCTGATATAATACAAGGTCACGAGAACAAACTACCAGTAGCAAAAGGCAGGTTAGTTTTGGTCGCAAGGCTCTAGCGCAATTGCATAATGAGTTACGGCGAGAATGGGTTTATTTTGCCACCTGGTGTCTGCTTTTGGAAGCTAGAAAAAATATATGCAACTCGATACCCAATGTTTTTATTATTTCATTTGAAAGAGTTTGAATGTATTTCAAATCGCTTTCAGACAAAAATACAAATTTCAAATAACTTCGGGTCAAGGTCATCGTTGAAAAATTATGTCAAGAAATCAAGTAACCAAAATTTTTGAAATTTGAAAATCCGAGATAGCTAAGATGTTTTTATATCTACTTTTAATGCAATAAAAAAGATTTATGAACATCACTGCCAGAACTTCGAAACTATGAGCCGTTAAAAAATACTTGTAACACCAACTTCGAACATTGCCTGGGGCCATATCTCCGAAAAAAATATTTTTGGGAATTATTTCGAGGGTTCCAATCAATTCAGCGCCCTCGAAACCCTTAGTGACCCAAATTTGAAGGAAATAAAAAATGGTCGGGTGTAGGTCACTGGTCGTCTTATGGTGGAATGCACCAGGAGTAACTCGACACCGATGTTCCGGGGCCCTCAAGATCAATATTTCGAGCCCCCCCAAGACTAATGCTCGGTGCTCTGGAGCCCCTCGATGCCGATGCTCGGGGGTCCTGAACCCAGGCCTGGGGGCCCCTGGGACCAAACTCCCATGAGGTCTCATGAGGTCAATGCTCGTGCCTCACTCATGAGTCCCTCGATATCAATAGTCGGGGGCACCCCGAGGGGGGGCCCTGAACCCCTGAGACCAAGCTCGGGCCCCTGAGACCAAGCTCGGGGCCCCTGAGACCAAGCTCGAGGGGACCCTGAGACCAAGCTCGGATGCTCCCTGAGACCAAGCTCGAGGGCCCCCTGACACCAACCTCGGGGGTTCCCTGAGACCAAGCTCGAGACCCCGTGAGACCAAGACCGAAAGGCCCATGAGACCAAACATCGAAAGGCCCATGAGACCAAGCTTGCCCCCCCTAAGACCAAGCTCGGTTGTCCCCTGAGACCAAGCTCGAGGGCCCCTGAGACCAGGCTCACGGGCCCCCGAGATCAATATTCGGTATTCCAGAGCCCTCGATACCAATGATCGGGGTCCCCTCCGAACTCAGGGGGCCCCCGAGATCAATGTTCGGTACTCTGGAACCCTCGATACCGATGATCAGGGGCCCCTGAGACCAAGCTCGGGGGTTCCCTGAGACCAAGCTCGGGCGTTCCCTGAGACCAAGCTCGGAGGGCCCCTGACACCGAGCTCGGAGGGCCCCTGACACCGAGCTCGGAGGGCCCCTGACACCGAGCTCGGGGCCCCTGAGACAAAGCTCGGGGGCGCTGAGACCAAGCTCAGTGGCCCCCTGAGACCAAGATCAGGGCCCCCGAGACCAATGCTCGTGTTTTCCAGTGCATACGGTCAGCCTTATGCATCAGATGCCCTCGGATGCCTCCCTGAGACCAAGCTCGAGGGCCCCTGACACTAAGCTCGGGGAGAGGGGGCCTGAGACTAAGCTTGGGGGCATCCCTGAGACCAAGCTCGGGTGTCCCCTGAGACCAAGCTCGGGGGCCCTGAGACCAAGCTCGGGGTTATCTGAGACCAAGCTCGGAGGGCTCCCTGACACCAAGCTTGGGGGCCCCTGAGACCAAGCTCGGAGGCCCTGAGACCAAACTCGAAGGGCCCCCGAGACCAAGCTCGGGAGCTCCCTGAGACCAAGCTCGGGGGTTCCCTGAGACCAAGCTCGAGGGTCCTGACACCAAGCTCGGGGGCCCCTGAGACCAAGCTCGGGGCCCTGATTCCAAACTCGAAGGGCCCCCTGAGACTAAGTTCGGGAGCTCCCTGAGACCAAGCTCGGAGGGCCCCCAGACACCAAGCTCGGGGCCTCTGAGACCAAGCTCGGGGGCCCCTGAGACCAAAATCGAAAGGCCCGTGAGACCAAGATCGAAAGGCCCGTGAGACCGAGCTCGGGGGAGGGGCCCTGAGACCAAGCTCGGGGGCCCTGAGGCCAAGCTCGGGACCCCCTGAGACTGAGCACAGGGGTCCCCAAGATCAATATTCGGTACTCTGGAGCCCTCGATACCGATTATCGGGGGCCTCCTGAGACCAAGCTCGGGAGGCCCCCCTGAGACCAAGCTCAGGGGCCCCGGAAATCAATTTTTGTGTTTTTAGTGCATAAGGTCAGCCTAAGGGGGTCCGCGGACCCCTGAGACCATCCTCCCCTGGCTACACTACTGTCAGAACATTTCAAGGGGGCCCATTCAAGCTCTCGGCCGCCCGGTCAGTGGCTGTAAAGCCTTATAGGGGTCCTAGACCATCTCAGGGGCCCTCAGTTCAACACAGAGGCCCATATTAGCTCTGATGACCAGATAAACTTAAGGGCCCGGCTCATCCAGGGGCCCCTTGTCGGCATATTTGTGGCTTCAGAACAGTTCAGGGTTTCAATTAAAGCTTATAACCAAATTTCAGAGCAGGGGCCCTATTCCTGTGCAGGGGCCTCAGATAAGTTTAGGGTCTTCTGTGCATCACAGGGGATCCAGATTAGCTCAAGGGGCAATATTAACTTTACGGTCCCAGCTCAGCTCAGGGGCCCCCCAGGTCGGTGGATATAGGTTCTGGCCAACTCACGGTGCCCTGTTTAACCCATTAAGTACCACGCATATTATTCGCTTGCAAATTTTTGTGAGACTATTGTCACAGCTTCTCATAAATGAGAGTATCAAGTTGCAAGAAACGCCTTGTGCCTGCGTTTGCCCGTTTTGGAGATATAGTCATGTCCCAAATGGTACCGCTGGTCCTTTCCGGGTCGGCCGGCGACTCGCCTGTGGTGCCGGCGCGCCGGCACCGCGCCGCGGCGGAGGGGCAGTGTTGTGATTGGCATTCGAATTCAAACGCTTTAGTGGTCCTCGCAGCTCAGGTATATGGCAATGCACAGGTAACGCCATAATTATTGCTAAATTGTTTGCCACTGTCACCGAACTAACAAATAGTTATTGGATTGCAGTGCGAATGAGCTATGCTGCATTATACAATGCAGCTACGATATTTCACCACAGACCAGTTCAGCATGTTTTGTTTCCTTTATTCTTGGCAAATACAAATGTAAGCAGACAAATATCCCAGTATGGCATCAAAACCAATGTATTGATCAGTACGGACAGCCTTTTCAATAGCACTCCCAAAAAGCTACACGGCGAAAGTTTCACAGTGCAATGGATGACACTGCTGGAATGTATCCAAACCTAGACACACAATGTTCGTGAATTCAATCTGCCAGTGACGGCGCTTGCAGCAGATATATATGCCATTTGGTTTGTTTGGCCATCTCTGTACGGACTCATCGCTGATGATAAGGTGCGAAGCACCGGGCACACAGTGCCACCTCGCATCTTGCGCGGCAGCTGACACCTCTGTCGCCGGTGAGATGTTGTCATCAGATGACCGATGCCGTCCCAGCGCAGACTGGCCACGGTGAAGACAGCTGAGCTCCGTCTCAGTGGTGTGATGCGGCATACAGCTGCCGACTTCAGATAGGTCACTGCGATTTCGCGCCTGAAGTCCAGTATTGACAGGTGCTCTTCCTTTGGCTTTGCGGCCCGATGCAGCGCCCAGCTGTTGACGATGGCCATGTCAATCATTCTGGTGAGCAGGCACCAATACCACTTTTTGCCCCTGATGGCTATGCCATGTTTGCCCAGCAGCCAGTCATGCAAGTCCACTCCTCCCATGCCGGCGTTGTAGGCGTGGATTACACGCGGCTGTGGGACGTTGACGTCTTTCTTCAGTGCCCTGTCATAACGTTCGGCCGTTGTCAAGGGTTCGATGCCGTCAAAATTTGTCATGACGCGCACCACTTTGTTGTCATTCCATTCAACTGCTAACACCTCTTCTGAATTGTCGAACCTGTAGTCGTAAGAGCCCCTCTTTTCTTTTTGAAGCACCTTCGCTGGCTTCACCGGACATTTCTCCATGCGATTTTCTCGCACTGTTCCGGTGGCTCGGACACCACGGTTTTTCAACTCTGACAACAAGGCACGTGAGGTGAACAAGTTGTCGAAGTAGAGTTCGTGGGAGCTGGGGCTGTAGACGACGCTGACCATGTCCAGCACTACCCTTGTCCCCAGCGACATATCCTGTAGATGCGGACGCTGCTCCTTGCCACAGTATAGGTCGAATTTGTGGCAGTAGCCGTCTTCAGCGCAAAGCGCCCACAGTTTGAAGCCGAACCGTATAGGTTTACCCCGAATAAACTGCTTGAGGGAGTGGCATCCATAGTACCGAACAATCATCTCGTCCACTGCCAGCCTCTTCTGGTGGATGCCGAACTTCTTGAACGTTTCGTTCAGCTTGTCTATGAGAGGCCTCACTTTGAAGCCTCTGTCTGTGCTTGTGCGCTGTCTGGAGTTGTCCTGTACGTGCAGGTACTGCTTGATTTTCAGGTATTTGCTGCGTGATATCGCCTTGCGCACGATGTCTTGGCCGACATCTTCAGCATCCGACCAGTATAGCTTCTCACTAGGTAAAGTGACGTAGCCGGAGAGCACTAAGAAACCGATAAAAGCTTTGAGCTCACTATCCTCCAGTGTGAACAGCGGGTCATTTTTTACTTCCAGTGCGTATCGCAAAGTCTCCTCTTTGATGTGCTGGAAGATTTCTGGCGTCAGCAACTCCTCCAGGATTTCAACCGGCGTGCATTGGGATAGAGAGTCGGTGATGCGCTGCCGGGTCTCATTGAGCACGTTCTCTGTGGCTTTACCCCAGCTGGAATACTCCGGCTGAGCATGCATCCACTTGGGGCCATTTTTCTCAGTGCGCCGCCTCTTTGCTTGGTTTTGTTCTGACTTAGGTGGCTGAACATCTCTAAATGATGTCTCCGTTTGGTCTCTGTTTATTTGTACCTCTAGAGTACCAGGGACGTCCCGCACGGCAGCCTCCCCCGTCTCCTCTTCATCTAAATCGTCCGGGTCACTGACATCGTCTTCAGGTGGCACATTTATCAAAGTCACCTCGTCGTCGTCCTCGGCGTCTATATCACCGATTATTTCAATAGCTTGCTTGGCCGTCAGACAACGTCTGACTGTACAAGACATCGTGTAACGAATTGTCTCTCGATAAAGTGTCAAATACACTTGTCTTGTGTCTCGACTGAAACCCTCTAACGTACTGACGCTCCCTCCCTGCCCGCCGGCGGGCCTCGGATTTGACACCGGAAGAGACCAGCGGCTCCATTTGGTACCGCCAAAGTTTCACGGCACATAGCGCAGGTTCCATTTATGTTTTTGTCATAAAACTTTGAGGATATATCCCTTAAACATATTTCAACACATCCCTGCGTACCAAAATTTCGTGAAATAAAATGCATGGTTATCCCAATTAACTTTTGGGTGTGACATCACAGTTCAACAAATTCGCCAATTTTAGAAGCTTCCAACTTGTATTTCCACATTTCCCCGGTCTTCCGGCGGCTTATGTTACACAACTGATCTCTTCTCCAGACGAGAATGGCATTCACTCGAACAGTTTCCACCGACAAATGCATTAAATATGGATTGGAACCAGATGTACCAAAAAGTACCGCTGGTACTTAACGGGTTAAGGTTACGGCTCCTAGCGCAGTTTAGGCATCCTAGAACAGTTCATGCTGCCCAAACCATCTCAGGGGCACTAAGTTCAGCTCAAAGGGCCCAGATAAGCTCGTATGGCATCAGAGGCCAGTTCAGGGGCCCCGAGAAGCTTAGGGGACCTTAAAATCAACTCATAGGACCTCAACTTAGTTTAGGGGCACAGGTAAGTTTAACGGGGTTCCGGGGCAAGCTATCGGGACAGTTTGAGTTTCTTGCTTGATATTACAGTTGTTGATATTCTTATCTCCGTTGCGGGGGCCCATGCCAGAAAAGTGGGGGGCCAGTGGCCCCCTGGCCCCCCGGTTCCTACGCCTATGTATATATATATATATATATATATATATATATATATATATATATATTTCAAAGGCGGAAAAGGTCTGGAATTTTCCTATCAAATGTACGTTACCAGATCTCCATAGCTCTAACGGCATGAGAGATATGCCCAGTTTTCTTAAGAATTGCATGTTTTAGTGGAAATAGCCTATCGTGACCTAATATGACCTCTGGAGGTCAAACCATTGACGTGAGCGCTTAAACATGTAGATCAAATTCTTATTGAATTCACACGAGCTTTCTAATACGCTTTACAGATTTGCGCTAACCCCCACATTTTTGGAGTTAGAGGGGAGCATCGATGGCCCCCGGTGGGGTGAAGGTGGCGCAGGACCCCCGGTGAGGCGCGGGTTAATGCACGCGATAGGTTCGGCTGGGGGCACTTCTGTACGTTCAGCAGAGAGTCGTGGGCTCACACTAACCTCGAGATGGAATTTGCAGCTCTAATATAGCCTAGCCCAGCTTTCTACCTCACTCCATACAACATATAACCACTGCAATTTGGACGCCGATTGGCCCCCAAAATATCAATGACCCGCTTGTTACGTTATTGAATCGTGAATTATCTTTCAAACTATTTTGGTACCTGGAATAATCAGACAACGTTATTTTAATCTCTGGGCCAAAATAACTGCACAATATATAATGATATATTTTATTATTATTCACACACGTCATTCTGTTCGTATGTTTTGTCTCACGTTATTATTTTCTTTTCGCACAGGTCAGGTGTCGCTTCATAATGACATATGTAGTCTGGTAAAACATTTTTGACGGCTTGGGCTGCTATCGCTAAATCCACCCACATGGACTTGCTATCTTTTTATTATTTCGGTCACTTGGAATTACACATAAATGATTATAAATAACTGCAAAACAGTGCTTACAGTGTCTAGGTGCCGTCCGAAACCTGCCGTAATAAGGACTCGCTGTCTGCGTAGGATTGATTCCACTGCCTTCAACCAGGATTTGATGTGTGTTGATTGGTCGGAAGTTTTTGCCCTAAACAGTTTAGGGAAAAGTGGAATGTATTTCTACATAATTTAGTAACTGTGCTTGATTGCCACGCCCCGATTAGGAGTGTTCGAATACGCAACCCGAGTGCACCTGTTGTATCGGGGCCAACCCTCGATTTGATGGCTCGCCGCAGAGCGGCGTTAGCAGTCGGCGGTCACCGCTCTCAGGTATATGGTAACTTAATCGGCAGGTGAAGGCAGCGATACGATGCGACACGCGCGACGATGTGCAAAGGCGGTTACAGGAGGAGGGTCGTAGAGGTATATGGAGGTGTATTGATAGGGTGATTGGTAGCAAGAGATGTGGGGATAGGGTGACGCCAGACGCAACAGCTGATGACTTAAACCAGTATTTTGTCAGTGTCGGCCCACGGGTGGCGGCTGAAGTAGCTGCTATGGGGAGCTGTCCCGTCATTGGCATGTCGGTTACCGCGCGTGGGTGCTTGCGCTCTCACTTTGCGTGTTATCACCCTAGATGAGTTGCAAGCCATTGTGTTCAGCAAAGGCTCCTCCACCTCATGTGCTAGCGATGGCATAAGTATGCACATCGTCCGCCTCATTTTCGAATCCCAGGGTCTGGCACTTCTCCACTTGATCAACAGCTCCATCCTCACCAATGAAATCCCAGATGCCTGGAAACATTCCCTAGTTCATCCCATATTTAAGTCCGGTGATTCCTCCGATCCCTCCAGTTTCCGCCCTATCAGTATTATCCCATCCATCACTAAAATCCTTGAGCGTGCCGTTCATCAGCAGCTCTATGCTTATCTATCCGACAACCACCTCCTATCCTCCACCCAGCACGGATTTCGCCCTCGTCACTCGTGCGAAAGCGCGCTGGTATCCATCACTGATAGTATCTTGTCCGCCAATGATCGTGGAGAGGTGTCGCTCCTCTGTCTCCTCGACTTGAGCAAGTGCTTCGATGTGATTGACCACTCTCGTTTGATTAAAAAATTGCAGGCTCATGGAATTGATACTTCATGGTTTTCAGCATACTTCCGGCGCCACACCCAGAGCGCAGCCTCCCAGCTGACAATCTGGGTGTCTCTAAAGTCTCTACTTGTCTCCCAAACAAAATGGGCATTTTCCAAAGTTCTTGTCTCGGCCCTCTGCTCTACAGCATCTTTGCAAACGACCTAAGCCTGTATGCTGGGGACGCGGTCGTCGTCCAGTACGCAGATGATACCCAGATCCTTGTCAGCGGCAAAAAATCTCACTTTCAGTCACTCATTTAACGGATGGAAAAGACATTGGCTTCGTTAGACATTTGGTTTAAGGGGCAACGGACTCAAAGTTAACGCTGGTAAAACCCAACTCATACTGCTAGGAAGTGCTCCAAACGTTCGGCAATTTGGTGATTTTACTGTCAAATTTCGCGATGTTAATCTGGTTCCATCTATGACTGTCAAAAATCTCAGACTGACCTTCGACCGCGCCCTCAGCTGGGATTCTCACATTCTCTTCTCACTCGTCAATGCTTTGGAATTCTGAGTGGTTTGTCACATCTGAGGCACTGCTTGCCTCCCAGAGTCATCTCGCCGATAGTCAGTTCACTCGTTATTTCCCGTGTCCGATATTGCATCAGTGTTTTTGGCAACGGAACTCATATAAACAATATTCGACTCCAAAAGATGATTAATTATGCAGCAAAGGTAATTTTAGGCCGCAGAAAATTTGACCATGTCTCTGGTTTATTAGAGGAACTTGACTGGCTGTCGGCGGGAGAGCTGGTGAGGTACCACACGCTTGCACTTGTACACAAGACAGTGTGTTTCGGGGAGCCAGAGGAGCTGGCCCGGGGATTCGTGTGTGTCGGCTCTATACGGGAGCGTACCACCAGACAGGACGCGAATATCGTTGTGCCACGCTCTCGTACTGGAATGGGCCAACGTAGGTTTAGCTCCAGGGGGGCCTCCCTTTATAATGAACTGCCTGAGGAGCTGAGTGTTTTACCGGTTCCGCTTTTTTGTCGTGCCCTCAAAAAGTATATAATAGCAGAGCGGGATCAGGTGCGCTGAGCGAGTGGTGTTTGTGTGGTATGCTTTGTCTTTTAACGATGTTTTTATATAACCCTGTTTACATTGATTTTAATGTCGTGTGTGTGTGTCTCCTTCTTACCATTCCAACTGACGTGGGGTCGTAGTAGCCATGGATGACCGTGAAAGACTCTGAATAAAGTCTTTGTCTTTGTCTTATTGAAGATAGACATATTTAATTTCTGGAGCCTTCCTTGTATCTCTATTGGCTTTATTGGCAAAATGGGTAATTCCCTAGCAACATCAAAACATTAAAAGCTAATAACTGGATAGAAATAGCCACATTATACGCTTAAACGCCAAATAAACTTCATAGGTACCATCCGAAGATAGGGGCCGCATGGGATTACTATATCCACCCTTAAATGTGGAATAGGGTGTGTCATGAAAATCAAGTAAAAAAAAAACGGCGGGGGCGGGAAATTTGCGAATGACGTTTTTGAGAAGATCTATGGAGAAAAAATCCAAAAATTTCAATATCTAGCTGTGCGGGTTTTCGAATATGTAAAGGCATGTTTTCAGTAAAAATGCCATTTTCTACGTGTTTTTCAAATGTCTGCCACGAATACATATTCACGTTGAATTTAAGTAAAACATAATTCAAATGTAACTTAACGGCACCTTCTATTCATGGTATGAAGATAAGATTCCAAAATATAATTTTTTCTGGAAACAGGCTTAAGGAGAATCTGCCCAATTTTAGCATTATTTGTCAATTTGCTTCTCCGAGTGTAAAAACCAGTCTGACAGGACTAGGTCAGAGACCACTGGTCAAACAGGTTGGGAATAAAGATTATTGACTAGGTCTGATTATCAAACATAATTAATGTTCTTTTTGCTCGAATTAACGTCTTCACAAGGTCGCGTGTTCGAATCCTAACGCTGGTCAATTTTATCTGCTCTTGAGCCGTCGCCCCAGGCACCAGGAAAACATTTGCCCTCTAATTATCAATATTTCACTCCTGACAAAAGTGTATTTTCATTCAATTCATTTTGTAGCAAAGTGAGAAAATTGGATTTAAAACTACAAGACATTCTTATGAGTTGGCAATGCCTAAGTGAAGAATGACGGAAAGCGAAGCTTAGCATAGCCTTTCCTTCATTCGAAACATCACAATCTGGCATTGATTTGCATCTATGTGAAGTGATCTATTGAACCATTCTGTATTGCTAATCTTCCTATCGTCTTCCTGCCCCCTTCATGACAACAAATACCCCCACCTTTCAGTGGTACATCATGGCGTCCGGCTCTGCACTAAGAGAAATTTTTATTCCTATGTGCTCTATCTAATCCGGAATCACGGTCTGCTCGAGCATAAAATGATGCCATGAAACCTTATTAAAGGAACATTTGAGCATGCTTGCTCTCATTAGATCCTCTTCCCAGCATAATTCCAGCACAGGAGGTGTTTTTGTAGGCCTTGACAGCTTAAAATGATTCTCGGCTTCTAAAAATGGTAGGAAGAAGCTTAATATGATACCAATATGGTATTACAAGTGGGATCTTTTTTACACCACAAAGCATCATTTTACCACAGGTGCTCGACCTATTCTAGCCACGAAATTCAAAGAGCTTTTAATATCCCCATCAAAGTTTTATTTTCTACTTGGAATCAATAGATTCTGTCACCAGAAATAACCATATATATGGGAGCTTTAGCTGCAGAATCATTCGAAACCCCAGTGTATTTTGATCCCAGGTCAAAGCGTATCCGGAGATTGCGTGCGCGTGCTCGACCCGCGATTGAAAAAAACTTACTCGCCGTCTCGCGCCATCTTCAGTGTTCCTGCCATTGCACGCAGAGCTGGCCACAAAGCTTTGGCGTCGTGATCCGAGCAAAATTTGAGGGGAATAGCTGACCCTTTTCACTTTACGTTGACACGTGCTTCTACATCGATCCAACTCAGGTTTTACGCTGAGGGGCCTGAAGAAGCCACGCCACATTTGGCATGGTTTACGGGAGAAGCCACATCGACAGACCTAGCGGTGATAACGGATCAAGAGGAGAAGCTTAAGCTGAGTCTGATGACCGACAGACTCCGCTGAGAGCTAGCGAGAGTGAAGAAGCATACTGGGGCTGCGAAGGTTCAGGCATTCATTGGACTGGTGGCCAAAACCAGGAGTCCATGTGTGTCAGCTAGATGACGGCAACATGGACTGAAGCCCCAAGTTTGGCCGCGCAGAACAGTCCTTGCTATGCAAAGTTGATGAAGTAGTGAGAAGCATCTGTTACTGTTGGATACAGTCACCCACGTGTTCTAAAGATCGTTTTAAGCTCACTTTGAGCACAGATTAGGGGCGCTTAAAAAGATTGGAAGGGTTTTCACAGGAGCCTCTGAACGCACGTCCATTGCTGGACAGAAGTAAGTCTCATTGTTTACAATATCTCATTTTGTTTAATATCACCAGTGCAACCCAGCCTGGGTTGCTTAGCGATGAGGTGAAACAAAATATCTTGTCATATCAGTAATCATCTATTCATCAACGATATTTGAGATCATTGTGGTACTTGGCCAATATCACTTCCTACCCCAACGGACTTAGAAAAAAACCATTGGAAGTGAAATAGCGAGAACATTGAACAAGAACAACTAATCCCAACCTGGGCTGCTTAACAATAGGGTGACAAAGGTGTCCAAAATGCTTCCGAACACTTGTTCAAAGCTTACTTATGTCCGACAAGTATCATATGCAACTTACGGCAGTATTCTCCCTCGGCCACCTGAAACCCGAAGACGGACTTGTACAGGTACTTAAGCGTTCTGGAGCATGGCGGCCCAAACCTTAAGCCGAAAACAGCTGCCGTAGCAGCGAGCAAAAATTGCGCAGCTCCGTGGTCGTCGATTTCCACCAGCTTTTCCTGGCCGGCATAGAGGTCCTGTGCTGACTCAGCGAGTGTACCCCAGACTGGTGCTCTGTGACCAGAAGCCCTTCTTCTCCACAGAGGACCAAGAGCTGATTGACCCTTTCGTCCTGTGTGCATCCCGTGCCACACGAAACTCTGCAAGGTTTCTTCCATGCTGTCACTGAGGCGCTTCTTCAGGTCGCCGTAGTTCTCTCCCATTATAAGGCTCAAGTCCAACCAGAGGGCTTTTTCGGTAAACCAGTGTGGGTACAACGCCCTTAGGGTCCTCAGACTGTGGCGACTTTTTCCAAACAACGGGTGACGTCTGAGACTGAACAACTTCCGCAGGGTCGTTTCAATGTCTTGCCATGACTGGAGCCATTTCATCTCCGAACAGAGCTGTGCTGCCATCATATTTTTCCAGAACGGTCTTTTTCAGGGTGGGTAAGAACCCCTCAAAACTTTCTGTTCGCTTCGGCAACCCTCCTCGTCCTCTCTCCTTGTATTGCTCCTCCATGCTATCAGTCTTGTCTCGGTGTCTGCGGTTCTTAAACTTGTTCTTCACTTGAGTTCTTAGCTTCTTCTTGGATTTTAGAATGTCCTCAGGACTTCTGCCATCGTTTAGAAGCTTGGGAACCCGAGTAAGAAGAGCTTCCGTTATCATCGTGTAGCCTTCTTCCTCTGGGTAGAATGATCTCTCAGAGTAGAAGGCGTATGCGGAGTTAACGAGCGTCCTGCGATCGCCATCTGTCAGTTTGTACTCTGGTACATCTACATCTCTCCTGAGGGGTAGTGGGAGCGCTTGGATGTCGAATGAACCCACTCTCCTGGTCCCCAGCCTCGGACCTGTTCCACCGTTGGGATCCCTCGTCGGGTGGGCGATGTCAGTATACTCAGGGTTCCCCGGCTGGGGATCAGCTCCGGTTGAATGGGCCCCGCGGGGAGGACAGCTAGCTGGGGAGCCACTCCAGGCTGTGAGTACCCAGACTGGGGGTACTCACCGTAGACTGCGGGGACTGTGAGCACCCTGCCGATTGAGGGTACATCGGGTTGACGTTCACTGTCTGTTGAGTGTACGTCGCCAGCGCGCAACCGTCCCTTGGAGATAAAATCACAGTTTTGTTCGAATCATTCAGACTTGTGACAGTCATAACGTCAGTCGAGATACCTGAATGCTCGGAGAGTGCCTCTTCTATCGGGATCATGGCATTTGGCCTAACTGAGGTCTCCGGTACAAGTATCTTGGTTCCTGGTGTAACGCTGCACTCGTCGTCGCGTTCTACGTCGATGTAGTGGTTTAGCTCGCTGTCAAAATAGCTGACTTCGAACTGTTTTCCGCGCAGGTCCGGGATACGCTCAGCAATCTCCGCCCACAGTGACTTTCCGCTTTCAACCCGCAGTTTCCTACAGGAGTTTCCGTAGCAGAGGGCAAAAACCCGCCCTTCACCTTTCCCAAAAGACATCAGAGCAGTCTGTAAAACAGCAAAAGCAGGTGTTGCGATCGCCTTGCATAACTATAACACTTGTTACCGTTTGAAAACACTTGCAGTGAATTTTAATGTATGCAGAGGTCAAGCAAAACATATTAAATCAATAGGTCAATATATATATGGTTTGACCAAGAAAAATACTTGTATTTAGGGAATGTTTAAAATATAAAGCTTTAACATGGTTGGAGCACATTATTTTCACAACCAAACGCAGGTACGCCATGCTGCATGGAGAGAGAGAGAGAGAGAGAGAGAGAGAGAGAGAGAGAGAGCGAGAGAGAGAGAGAGAGAGAGAGAGAGAGAGAGAGAGAGAGGGAGAGAGAGAGAGAGAGAGAGGGAGGGAGAGGGAGAGAGAGACCAGAAACAAGTTTGCCTCCCCCACACAACTTAAAAAAGTTCCTGCACCTATGCTGTCAGGCGTCATTTGACGTTCGGCTACCCATTAAAGGACGCAGGGGCGTTGCCACACGGACCTTGGTCTGGTGATGACCTGGGACGGGGTGGGGCATGACCGTCGGAAAAGAACGGGCCAGACCCTCACTTTTCGCCCGAAACTTCTCTGATATCAGCCCAATTAGGAGTAAACCGTAAAACGTTATGAGCGGTCGGTCCGGAGGGCAACGCGGAGCTCAAATCGCAGTTTTTGGTCCTAGGATGGACAGTTTTTTTCCAGCAGCAAGTTGAAGATTGGCAATAGAATTAAAGGGAGGTGCAGCAAGCACAGATGTTAGGCAAACTAGCACTACCTGTTTGTCCTCTATGTTGACGGATACTCTGAAGAGTATAGCAAACATATATGCTACACAACATCATCACTGGTGGATCCAGGGGGCAATGCAGAGACGGCGGATTCCATTTTCGAGAAGTGGTGCAAGACTTTCTGGAGGGGGCGCCATTATCCCTTGGGGGGCGCCTTTGCTATCTAGGGGCGTTCTGCAGAAACTCTTCGGAGTCGGAGTGCGAGGCCACTTGGGGTGGTTTATTTCTAATATTCCGAAAAACAGGTATTTTAGATTTCGCGTAAACTTAGTCGTATCGGATTGGTATCAGCAACAGAGTGGCATAGCCCAGGATTCTGTGATTTTCATAGCCTTGCTTGCAGTTATGACCAATGATATTGCAGACACTTCCCGCAAACATACGTCATGTGCCTTTCGTTGAAGACTTCACAATATGGGTGACAGCGTCTACTACAGCAGCTGAGCAGAGGCGGCTGCAGCTTGGCCTTGACACATTGCAGCAATGGATCACACGCAATGGACTGAAATTTTCAAGTTCAAAGACAAAGTTCTATAACAGACATTGAGACTGAATACCTGATGTTGTAAATTCGCGGAAATCCGATCGACGTTGTAGCAGAAACCAGATTTTTCGGGCTCACACTCGATAAACTTCCATATGTGCCACACCCGAAGGATTTCCGCAAAAAATGTTTCGATACGCTGAAAATACTGAAGGTGTTGATGAGGATGAGGTACGGTGCGGATAGAGAAATGTTTCTCATGCTACACACGTTATACGCTTATCGCCTATATATATATATATATATATATATATATATATATATATGTACGTTATACGCTCATCGTTATACTCTACGTTATAAGCTTCTTATGCTACATAGATCACTTATTCGTTCGAAGATCGAGTACGGCTGTGTTGTGTATGAGGCCGCTCCTTAGTCCGCGAACAAGATGATCGATATGTTCACCATCACAATATCAGAATAGTTACAGAAGCGTTCCGAACTTCACCCCTAATAAGCATGCTAGTGGAAATTAATGAAATACCGCTGCTGTAAGATACTCGCTTTGCATTAAGCCATTAAAGGGAATGTGGTACCTTTAGAACTTGATTTTAACTGAGATAGCCAAGTTGTAAAGCAAGTCGGAAAACCAGGTGCTCTATATATCATTTGTCTTGGAACTCGATATTTCCGTAGAAAAAAGCTAAAACCTACCCGAAATGTACTTCTCATGTACCTCTCGCCAGGCGGCCATTGTTGTGAGCTGCTGGTGTGACGACATATGCTGACATCACGATGAGCATCAGCCAATCGAAGCCCTTGAAGTGTTTCGGAGTATGGTAGTGGTTGCCAGATCATGGCATCATCCACAGGCAGATATTTATTTCTTTTCCTAGAGGTGTATTTTAAAAATAAAAGTATTGAGCTTGTAAATTTTTCAGAGAAATCATGAGTGATTTCATTATTTTCGGCTAAAATTACGCCTAATTACACAAAATTCCAGGATTTCACCAAGGTGCCACGTTCCCTTTAAAATCAGTCACCAACATGCCCCACATACCAAACATTTTTTTGGCGACGCCTACCTCTGTCAGATAGACAGTGGCTCGCGTGTTGCAACCCGTCACCCGGGAGTGAGAGTCTGTGCCTGGCTGGCACAGGTTGGTATCGACAGCAGCCTCGTAGAACCACATGCAGCAGCTGTTATTGAACCATAGCTCATCTCGAAAGTTAACACGAACACAGACTCACTCCAACAAAGCAAAAATTTGCCTCCTGAACCGACGCGCTAGTAATTTATGAACTTGCGTGCGGAGCCGTTGGAAAACCACGTCTGTTTCTATACAGACGGTTGTAAAAAAGTGACAATGGCACAGGGCGTGCATTTGTTGGTGACGATGTTGAGAAGTTTTCTAGTTTGCCTTACGAAGGATTTATTTTTAATTCAGAGCTGTACGCCATTTTTTGCTGTTTGGACCAGGTGTCTAAGCTGATGGCGAGGAAGTTTGTGATTTTTACCGATTTGTCTTATCTACAGACATTGAAGCCATTTTATTTCTATAATGCGTCATCACCTTAGCGGGCCATGCTGAAGATGACCGGATTTTATGTGTGCACTGAGTGGTCCAGTAGGAAGACACAGGCAGTTTAGAGGGCTACCATCTCAGCCTGAAAACTCGAGCAGAGCGAGCCTGCTGGTCGCCTGAGCTCATGCTGGGCTCCGTCTGGTGACTCGATGAAGACCCAGCTCCCCGCTCGTGACCCCTCCGTGCAATGACCCGTCGGTCCACACCCATGTGGCACATTGAGTCAGGGAAGCGAGGTGGAGGAGAGTTACTCGCTTCTTCCGGACAGGTGGCGCTCCTGATGTCAGTGGGCCCAAGTCTAGTTGAAATGTGACTCTCTCCTGATACCCACGGTGGAAGACTTCGAGGAAGGAGAGACTCGATGGGGAGGGAGATGTGTGCTTGATCCCACATCTCTCTACCCACCTGCCGCCACCCGGTCACCGAGGAGAGTCGAGAGGGCGCTGTCGCCTCCGTACGTCTTCACAGAGGGTCTTCAGGCGGCAGCGCATGGACTTTCACCAGCAGTCGGGTCGCGAGTACCCTCCTTCTGGCCGCTACGAGGGGAGTCTTACCTCGGCTGAGGCTGGGGTGGGTGCATCCTGTGATGATACGCGCCGACGCTCTCATTTTGCGTTCCAGCAGCTCGACATGAAATGGCGGTGTGGCGTGGAGCCCCGCTGCGGCCGGTTGCTCCATCGCTCCTCTCACGTAGCCAGTAGCGACGGTTCGGAGGTGCTGTTCGTGCAGCCCCCAGTTGCAGCCGGACAGTTAACGTAGGTGGGAGATGCGGGGTTGGACCTTATCCCACAGTCTCTTACAGTGTGGACCGAAGTGGAGGAGCCGATCGATGGTGACGCCAAGTAGCTGTAGGGTGTCTCCAGCAGTGACAGACTTCCCGTCGACCTTAAAACTGAAGGGATCGGCGTCTCTGGCCCACTGGGACATCACCAGTACTTGGATCTTGGCTCCTGATACCACCATTATGTGCTGTCGGGCCCACTTCACGAGGGTGCCAGCAGCAGCTTGCGCCCGGTTCTTGGCGACTTGGATGTTGTTGCCCGTGCAGAGAGCCGCCGTATCATCGGCGTACAAGTAGGGGAGCATCCGGGAACCGTGCGGAGTGCGTCTACCAGCCGAGCCACCCATAACAAAAACAAACTGGCGATAAGACACTTCCTTACGGCAGGCCAGTTCGGAAAATGCGCTCACTGGAAAGCACGCCATTTAGTTCCACCTTGACTCTTCGGTCCCGGAGCCACTGCCAAATCCTGGCCATCGTGCAATTTGGCAGCCCCATCTCCATTAGGCGAACGCGTAGCAGGTGGTGGTCCACTACGTCGTACGCGTGCGCGAAAACAAACGCGACGAGGACGTATTTCTGCGCGGTCTGTCCATCGGGAGGGCGGCTGTGTCTCGAGTTGGGCATGCACAGTGCACGCTCACCTCTTCTCTTAAATGATGCGTCCTGAACTTGACCTGAAGACGATGGTTGATTGTATAATTGGATGGTCAGTGACAAAATATACTAGTTTTATCAATCTGAATGGTCTTTTCACTTCGATCAGAACACTGCACATGATCATTAAACGCGCAAATCACAGTCAATAAACGAAAAAAGTTATCAATTTATCAAGAGAGTACTTGGACAAGTTGAAACTGTTTTCTTTTTATTCTAGTGGGTCCCATTTATGTCACAAATCACACATGCTTATTCCTGCCATGATCTATTTCAGCATTCAATCACATGGCTACCAAAATTCTCTTAACACCTCTCGAAATTTCACGAACAAAAGCAATGCTCCCATGCTGATGAATTGAAGAATATAGATAAAGGTCGATGGAAAATGCCCACATACTTCATTCTGTGTTTATCTTAACGTTTCAACTTTCCTTATATCTCTTTTAGTCTGCCATCTGGTTCAAACATTATTTTTTATGAGCAATTAATAATGTGGGTTAAAGTCCGGTTTTTATTGCCTACAATGTAAAAGCTTTTCCGCTGAGATAATTTTCTGGGACAGCGCACAGGCCAGGTTCACACTCGCTGCAATTATTTGCAATGTCCTCTCACCATTATCTTACGAATTTTGGCCACGTGGAAAGGCAAAATCATGCTTATCATATTTGATGTTCAAATAAGCTTACCCCCTCTTCACAAATCAAAAAATTCTCAGATATGTACCTTTATGTTCAGCTGTTGCATGTTTCCAAGCGTCTTGCATTTCTCCATGACCTAATGGCAGTTGCAGTTTTTTCAAGAGGTGCCGAAAAAAGTGTGGGCTGAACTGTTTAGCAATTCATCGTTTCAAATATCACGCCAAATAGGCATTTTGCTTGGCTGGTACAAACTGTTATGGCTGGGGGACAGAGGGACAGAACGTAGTTAAAATACGATCCACAAAAATGACGGCAACCGAAAACCGAATACCATAGGCGCCCTTTGGGTGAAAAAGTTGACCTGACAAGACCTTAGCTCAAAAATTTGGTCGGATGTGTAAAATTGATCACTGATAAGGTACCGTAAGTTTCGTTGTTCTGCATTTCTTCGTTTTTGAACTATCTGGAAAAAACCAGGAGGGGGCGAATTTCGCCCCCCAGCGGGGCGCGTGTTAAGGACTTTAGTGAGACTCAGACTCCAACAGCCGTACTGGGAAGAACTTGGACGAAATTTGTAAATAAATGTTTTTAGCACAAATAAAATTTGACCCTTTTGGCCTTTTGTCAAACCCGGTTTGGCCTTTTTCCGTCGAAAAAATATTGCAGTCCTGGGCAGCATCTCTAATCTTTAGGATATGGAATAAAAGAAATTGGGAGACATTTTTAACACTAGCACGTCTAAATTTTATTAACGCCCCCCTTCAAATAGGGGTTTGATCCCCCGAAGACACTATAATGGCCAGCACAAGAAAATCTCCCCCCACTGAGTTTTCCTTAAAAAATGTTCTGCTGTGCCCTCCAGGGGGCTCCATTCCTATCCATGGGTGCCTGTGCTAACCGGGGGGCGCATATGATATCCAGGGGCGCCGTTGATCTTCTTCGGAGGCGCCTCTGCTGTCCAGCAGGCGCCTGCGCTATCCAGGGGCGCCTATGCTATCCAGAGGCCCGGATCCTTTGCTCAGGGGGCAGGGCGCCTTTGCTGTCCAGGGGTGCCTGTGCTAACCAGGGGCGCATATGCTATCCCGGGGTTCCGTTGCTCTTCTTTAGGGGCGCCTCCGCCGTCCAGGGGTGCCTATGCTATCCAGAGGTTGTCTTCTGTCCATGGGACGCTTCTGCTATCTGGGGCACCTTTAGTATCAAAGGGCGTATTTGCTGTTTTGGGGGCGCCTATGCTATCCTGAGGGCGCCCGTTCTGTCCAGGGAGCGCGATTGCTATTCAAGGGAGCTTATGATATCCAGAGGGTTGCCTTTGCTCTATGGGGGAGGGCGCCTCTTGGTGCACAGGAGTGCTTGTGCTAACCAGAGGGCGCCTATGCTATCCAGGGGCGTCATTACTCCTCAATTGGGGGTGCCTTTTCTGTCCAGGGGCGCCTCTGCTGTCTAGAGGTCGCCTTTGCTATCCAGAGGGACGCCTTTACCCAAGGGGGGTGGGCACCTTTTGCTGTCCAGGGCACAGCTTTGATGTCAGGGGGCGCCATTCATATTTGAAAGTGTATTTTATTTTACACAGAGGGTACTACCTCTTCAGATAGGCGATGTTTCTGATTTTCTCTTGGCCGGCTGGGGGCGCTGGCCAAATCCGGGGGTGCCACCCAAATCCGTGGAGGCCTCCCCGGACGAGATCAAAACCAGGTGTGCAAAAATATACTTTTGTACACCATCATTTTTTCAAGGTGTGCAACTGCACGCCCTGTTCCGCGGAATCCGTCGTCCCTGCCGCCGTTGCTCTCCGGGGGTGTCTTTTTCTCTCCAGGAGGCACCTCTGCGCTCCAGGGGGGCGCCTTTCCTATCCAAGGACGCCTATACTATCCAGGAGAGCGCCTTTTCTCTGCGGTGGGCGCCTTTTGCTGTCCAGGTGTGCCTGTGCTAACCACGGGGCGCATGTGATATCCAGAGGCGCCGTTTCTCTTCTTCGGAGGTGCCTCGGCTATCCAGGAGGCGCCTACGCTATCCAAAAGCGCCTATGCTATCTAGAGGGGCACCTTTGTCCATGGGGGGCGCCTTTTGCTTTCCAGGGCGCAGCTTTGATGTCAAGGGGTGCCATTCATATCTGAAAATGTCTTTCTCACAGAGGATCCTACCTCTTCAGGTAGGCGGTGTGCAACTGCAGACCCTGTCCCGCAGAATCCGCCGTCCCTTCCGCCCCTGCTCTCCAGGGAGCGCCTTTGCTATTCAAGGGAGCTTATACTATTCAAAGGGAGTGCCTTTGCTCTATGGGGGGGGCGCCTTTTAAAGTACAGGAGTTCTTGTGCTAACCAGAGGGCGCCTATGCTATCCACGGGCGTCGTTATTCCTCTACTGGGGGCGCCTTTTTCTTTCCAGGGGCGCCTCTTGCTGTCTAGGGGCACCTTTGCTTTCCAAGGGCGCCTATGCTATCCAGTGCTATCCAGAGGGGCGCCTTTACTCAAGGGGGGCGCCTTTTGTTTTCCAGGGCGCAGCTTTGATGTCAAGGTGCGCCATTCATGTATGAAAATGTCTTTTTCACAGAGGATCCTACCTCTTTAGGTAGGCGGTGATTAGGCTTGATTTTCTCTGACCGGCCGGGGGCGCCGGCCAAATCCGGGGGTGCCACCCAAATTCGTTGGGGGGGAGGGGGGCGCCTCTCCGGACTAGGTCAAAACCAGGTGTGCGAGAAGATACTTTTGCACACTAACATTTTTCATGGTGTGCAACTGCAGACCCTGTCCCACGGAATCCGCCGTCCCTGCCGCCGTTGTTCTCCGGGGGCGTCTTTTTCTCTCCAGGTGGCACCTCTGCTCTCTAGGGGGCGCCTTACCTACCCAAGGGCGCCTTTGTTATCCAGGGGCGCCAATTCTCTGCTGGGGTCGCCTTTTGCTGTCCAGGGGGCGCATGTAATATCCAGGGGCGCCGTTTCTCTTCTTCGGAGGCACCTCGGCTGTCCAGGAGGTGCCTACGCTATCCAAGGGCGCCTATGCGACCCAGAGGGGCGCCCTTACTCAAGAGGGGGGGCACATTTTGCTGCCCAGGGCGCGGCTATGATGTAAGGGGGCGCCATTCATATATGAAAATGTCTACTTTTCACAGAGGATCCTACCTCTTCAGGTAGGCGGTAATTAGGCTTGATTTTCTCTGACCGGCCGGGGGCGCCGGCTGAGGCCAGGGGGAGGGGGCGCCACCCTGGACAAAGCCAAAACAAGGGGTGCAAAAAGATACTTTTGCACCACTTGAAAAAAATCGAGTGGTGCAACTGTACCACTTGCACCCTGGAATCCACCGTCCCTGGGGCAATGGGACCGCGACTCCCAAAGTCTAAATTAGCATTTGTGCTCTCACCCCGCCCCCCCAAGTACCGGGCTTTAGCCATTTTCTTTTAAAACACTGTTTTTTTTAATTTTTCGCCGATTCAGCCCAAAAGGTTGCTTAGCCCCCCCTCCCCAACTTTGCTTCTGGGTCCGCCAACGCACATTATCGATGGCTTAGGAACCGCCAACGCTAAGAGAAGTGTGGTTTAACGCGACCAGACTCATTTTACAAAGCTACGACAAGTTATTATAATTATTTAACGTATGGCCACTGGTTCGCCCGGGTCACCCCTAATATCTGACAAGCAGTCACCAAAGCAATTTAGTATGTGTATGCAGTTTTGGATGACTCACCTCCCTTTTCCAGGCGTTGCGCAGACGGTGTACGTCACTGCCTAATAAAACACGTTCCCTTCTTCACCATTATCACGTACTTCAACGCCAAGGACACCGATTCCCCACTTACTGCCGCGTCGAGAAGTGAAGCGCAACTGAACTGGAAAAATAAAATGCACGCGCCAGCACTTCCGGGATCTTCTCATTCAAATACCCTTAAATGATCCCAGCACGTGGCGTCAGTTAATCCGTATTGCACGCTCTCCTGGCGTAGATTTAATCTCTAGGTTTATTTACGCTTTAGCATTGTCATTTTAAGCCACATGTGTTTTCAGTTGATCATAGTATATTCTGACTCCACATAATCGTGTCTAAAAACGCAACGCACCGGAAGCGAATGGAGTCATTCTATTCAACGGCTGGTGTCACTTTTAGCATTGGTGCTATCCAACGCCATAAAGAGCGTTGAGATACGCCAGATAGAAAGAAAAGGAACAAAATTATACCTACAGAGTTATTTCATCACTTTTGAGCGTTCATTAAATTATGCAAGAGCGTACAAATACATCACATAGTTTCACTTAAGATCAGATTTCGGCGTCGTGGAATTGAATTGTTCCTTTCAACTTCGTGATTCTGGAATATACAGATGACGGGTGTGTGAAAATTTCTCTCCGTGCAGAACCGAAGTATCAGATCCACACAACATCCAATACGTAGGAAAGGGGACAACTTTCATTCAAAGCAAGCTCCCAACTATGAGGAATGTACTAAGGTACCTGACTTAACCGCAAGATTCACCAGAAATACGCTGGCAATTGCCGTCGTGACCCGGAGAGGCACTCCATATCTGATGCTTGCCTTTGCAGTGTTAGAGATCGGTATCTGATTTTTGCGAATGCTTGAAGAATGCACGGTGCCGTCTTCCAGATTGCCAGGCATCTCTTAACAGTTCTATAGCCTTGCCTTTCACGTGATATGAATGGCTCTGCCTCTCCTCGTCTGGTCTCTTTTTCTCGGCTTCTTTGCGGTGCTCTGTACTTAGCTTCTACTATGAGCTTTGCTCTGCCGTTTTGTTTCTTTCTGATCGACACCAACCATCCGATCGACCTGGGCCTTCCTTTCACACCCTGCATATATTGATCCCAAACAGTGCGTAATGGGACATTGGCAGCCCGTGAGATCAAAAAGTTTGTCCCGGGATTAGAAAAAAATATTGCAGCTTGGGCCGAAGATGATTTCCATTGGGAATGACTCTCGCCTTTTTCCAAGCGCTTGGTTATTTTCCCTTCATTCTCTAAATGATTACTAGTGGCTTTAACTTTACGTTTGCCTGCTGCCACTGACTGTGGAGAATGCCGGGAACGTCTTGAGCCATCTGTTATGTGGATTAATTTCGTTAATTCAGATTGTTGTCTAGCCGATTACTTTCTTGCGGGTAAGTCAGGTACCTTAGTACTTTCCTCATGGTTGGGAGCTTGCTTTGAATGAAGTTATCCCCCTTTCCTACGTATTGGATGTTGTGTGGATCTGATATTTGGGTTTTGGTAGCAGGTCGTGGCCCAGAGCCGGACGCCATGATGTACCAATGAAAGGTGGGGTATTTGTTGTCATGAAGGGAGCAGGAAGACGATAGGAAGATTAGCAATACAGGATGGTCTAATAGATCACTTCACATAGATGCAAATCAATGCCAGGTTGTGATGTTTCGAACGAAGGAAAGACTATGCTAAGCTTCACTTTCCGTCATTCTTGACTTAGGCATTGCAAACTCATAATAATATTTGTAGTTTTAAATCCAATTTTCCCGCTTTGCTACAAAATCAATTTAATGAAAATACACTTTTCCAGGAGTGAAATATTGATAATTAGAGGACAAATGTGTTTCAGGTGCTTGGGGCGACGGCTCCAGAGCAGATAAAACTGACCGGCGTTAGGATTCGAACACGCGACCTTGTGAAGACGTTAATTCGAGCAAAAAGAACATAAACACGCGCATTGACGGGGGGGCGGGTACCGGCCCCCCCTTGGGTTTTTCGGAGATAGCAGAAAGCCGCCGTACTTGGCATACCTTTTCCCTCATCATTTTTACAACTTCTGTGAAAATTTTAAGGTTAGGTCATCTCGGGTCAGGTCACCAGTACAGGTCAAATGACCCGACCTCAAAAGAAGTTTAAGATAGCATAAGTCGGAGCAGGGTGAACTTATCCGATTGAAACTCATATCACATAATGACCCCACCGAGTTCTCTAAAATGTGTTCCGGTATTTTTTATATCGATGACCTAAGGTCAGGTACGAGGCATGACCTCTCTATTGGAAATACATGGGAAAAATGATTTTTACGGAATAACTCAGTAACGGATGGTGATAGAGCATTTATTTTAGCTGCATTAGACTCGCCTGGGCTTTGTGGTTCTATTGATATGCATTTTATATAATTTAACCCTGACCTGACCTCAGGTCAGGTCAAATCATTGATTTGACCTAGCAAGGTCAAATTATATATCATTCGATTTGGCTTGCTAAGAGGATTCATATAGTTTAAGTTGTTTTGCTCTATCTTTGCTTGTTCAGATGTAATGGCCAAAAAGCTGAATTTATATGTTATCCCCATGACGGCATGTTTAGACCTCTCATGACCTTAAATGTGACCTGACAAAAAATGGTACAAGTTTTTTCGATGGAGAAGTGCATGGGCAGCCCAACACCGTTTACCGTTTTTTGCTACCTACCGTGGTTATCAAGATCTTAGGGGGTGCGGGTACCCGCCCCCACCCGTCAATGCGAAGGTGGCTCAGACCCCCGTCAATGCGCGTGTTATTTATGTCTGCTAATCAGACCTAGTCAATAACAACTATTCCCAACCTGTTTGACCAGTGGTCTCTGACCTAGTCCAGTCAGATTGGTTTTTGCACTCGGAGAAGCAAATTGGCAAATAATGCTAAAATTGGGTGAATTCTCCTATGCCTGTTCGTAGAAAAAAAAACATACATTTTGGGATCTTATCTTTATACCATGAATTGATGGTGCCCTTAAGTTACATTTGAATCCACTTTTACTTAAATTCAACTTGAATTTGTATTCGTGGCAGGCATTTGAAAAACACGTAAAAAGGGCATTTTTACTTAAAACATTCCCTTATATATTCGAAAACCCGCACAGCTAGATATTAAAATTTTGGGATTCTTTCTCCATAGATCTTCTCAAAAAGGTCATTCGCAACTTTCCCACACCCGCCATTTTTCGATTTTTGACATTTGATTTTCATGACACACCCTAATGTGGAATTCTCTCCGTTACGGCCTTGCGCTCTGTGAAAATTGCCGCTGCTACACCTTGGCTCGGATTTCCACGGATCACTCGGTCAAAAAATACATAAATTTCCCAGCCCTGGCGAATATGATAATAATTTTTGGGGTTTAACGACGCACTAACTTCCAGGGTCATACGGCGTTGCCAACTCTCGCCCTGTTGGAAGGGATTTTGAGGATCAGATCAACTTATTCAGAGGCCCCACCAGGACTTGAACCCGGGACCAGTGGATCAGAAGACAAGAAAGGGTGCTATCAGTCCGGGCGAATATGCTTGAGAATTATTTGGGAAATCTGACTCTTTTAAGCGCAGGCACAAATGCTTGTATCACTCGGGGTTGTCACTTGTCTTTCCAAATTCGTCCTAAGTGGTCACGTGCGAGCTTTTCTGAAACAATATTTAAATGAAATCTAAGCTTAGTTTAGGGTGACAGCAATTATTCATCTTTCAGCTTCTTTCTGCTTTGTTCTATAAATAATGACGACTGAAGACAATTCATAAATTGTAGGCTACAAAAACATAACATATACCTCCATATAGGAAACGTTCTTCCCAAAGCCTGGATTAACCTCGGATTTTGTAACTGGCTCGGCTGTTCCGACCTGAGACATCATGTTAGAGCTGGTAAAACTGCACAGAAACAAAGACAATTGAGGTCTGCTGTGCAAATAATCTCTCCATTTGCTTCCCAGCCATCCCCAAGCACGCATTTGCGTGGTTTTTGTCTCTTGTGGGTGTTTTAACACGCGCATTGACGGGGGCGGATACCCGCCCCCTCGGGTTTTTCGGAGACAGTAGAAAAACGGCGGCGCGTAGCGCCGCCGTACTTGGTATACCTTTTCCCTCATCATTTTTACAACTTCTGTGAATATTTTAAGGTTAGGTCATCTCAGGTCAAGTCACCAGTACAGGTCGTGACCCGACCTCAAAAAAGTTTAAGATAGCATAAGTCAGAGCAGGGTGAACTTATCCGATTGAAACTCATATCACATAATGGCCCCACCGAGTTCTCTAAAATATGTTCCGGTATTTTTGATATCGATGACCTAAGGTCAGGTACGAGGCATGACCTCGCCATTGGAAATACATGGGAAAATGGTTTTTACGGAATAACTCAGTAACAGATGATGATAGAGCATTTATTTTAGCTGCATTAGATTTGCGTGGGCTTTGCAGTTCTAATGATATGCATTTTATATAATTTGACCCTGACCTGACCTCAGGTCAGGTCAAATCCTTAAGTTGACCTAGCAAGGTCAAATTATATATCATTCGATTCGGCTTGCTAAGAGGATTCATACAGTTCAAATCGTTTTGCTCTATCTTTACTTGTTCAGATGTAATGGCCGAAAAACTGAATTTACATGTTATCCCTATGACGGGCATGTTTTGACCTCTTGTGACCTTAAATGTGACCTGACAGAAAATGGTTCAAATGTTTTCGATGGAGAAGTGGATGGGCAGCCCAAAACCGTTTACCGTTTTTCGCTACCTACCGTGGTTCTCGAGATCTTAGGGGGCGGGTACCCGCCCCCCGTCAATGCGAAGGTGGCTCAGACCCCCGTCAATGCGCGTGTTAAGGCAGTCATTTCATGTCGGTGGCTGCCACCGAGTGAACTATTTTGCGGCCTGAGTGTGCTGTAGGGAAATACTTTGCACCGTCTGACATACAGGCTTGGGGAGTGCAAGGATGGCATGTGGAATTTAATACTCTTCTGCAACATGTGTAATATGAGTGAGCCTGCCAGAAAATTGGTGAGGTTGTATATTTAGCCTCGCAAAATGAGCAGCGGACCTCCGGTAATAATACTTACATTGTTATTTCCCGTGTGACGAAGGCAGTAATGAAGTTGTGCTGTAATTTTTTGCAGGATAGAGAATGGCTTATCATTTGAGATGGAAAAATGTATCAAAAGCAATGCTAGAAGCCCCTTGAAACTATTGGACACGCTTTTACTTATGTTTGGAAGCATTGTTTCCATTGGTAAAAACTGAAAATAGCGCGAAAATTACTTAAATAATTTTTCTTCTCGTAAATATTCATCAAACGTATGTATCATTTAATCGACATTTGCTCTTAGGCGCTGGCGATCTGCGTTCCCAATCCCGACGTCAATTCAGCGCCGCGAACCTCCGTTCGACGGTGGAGCAATATCATGAAAGGGGCTTCATCACGCTGAACTTGCGACAGGCTGCGCGGGCTATTGCATATCCCATTGAGCAGGCCCGCACAGAAGGAACTTGCTGAGGATTTCCAGCTGGAAATTTAGAAATGCGTACCACCTGGCCGGAAATGTATGTATGCATGTGTATGTACATACTTACGTAGTATGTACCCAGGGCGTCCGTCGTACTCAGTGGTGAGACTCGGTGGGAAATGGTGAGTGGTGGATGGCGGGCAATACATTTTTACTACGAAGTAGGTTCAATTAAACCATTGGGCGGTGCACTAAAAAGAGTACGCCAGAAATTGGATTTTCCTACGGTGCCAAAATCCACTTTTCTTTCCGTGAATATTTTACACCCGATATTTTGTGATTGAGAAGCGTAAAAATGCCATGAAACGAATAATAAAACCCCAACCCGTGGGTGGTGAAAATATCAACTACCAAAAAGTACGCCATTCTTAGGATTATTTCTACGGTGCCAAAATCAACTACTCTTTTCCAGCATTATTCCACAACCCATTTTACACCAATGTAATGCAAAAAATGAATGTGTTTTGAGAGAATATTATTATACTACTGGAGTAAAAAGATTGGCAGCTAAACCGGAACAGTGTAAACTGGATGTGAGGGAGTAAACATAGATTAACGCGCATTGCGGGGGTCTGGCCACCTTCGTTGACGGGGGGCGGGCCCGCCCCCTAGATCCGGACCCGGTAGGTAGCGAAACGGTAACGGCGTTGGGCTGCCCATCCACTTTCCATCGAAATTTGACCTTTTTTGTCAGGTCATTTAAGGTCACGGAGGTCAAACATGCCCGTCATAGGGATAACATGTAAATTCGTTTTTCGGGCTTACATCTGAACAAGTAAAGATAGGCAAAACGACTTGAACTTATGAATCCTCTTAGCAGCCGAATCGAATGATATATATTTGTTGCTGGTCAATAGATTTGCCTGCCTGGGTCGGTCGGGTCAATTATGTAAATGCATATCATTAGAACCGCAAGCCCAGGCGGTCTAATGCAGCTAAAATAAATGCTCTATCACCATCCGTTACTGGTTATTCCGTAAAACCATTTTTCCATGTTATTCCAATGGAGAGGTCTGCGTCGTACCTGCCTTGGTATCGATATCAAAATACCGGAACATTTTTAGAGAACTCGGTGGGGCCATTTGTGATGTGAGTTTCATCGGATAGTTCCCCTGCTCCGACTTATGCTATCTTAAACTTTTTTGAGGTCGGGTCACTTGCCTGTACTGGTGACCTGCCGGATGACCACCTTAAATTTTCGAGTTGTAAATGATGGGGAAAGGTTGTCGGCGGCGCTAACGCCGCGTTTTTTGCTATCTCCGAAACCCGGGGGGCGGGTCCGCCCCGTGGTTAAAATGTGAACTTCCTGGCGTAAAAATATTTGCAAGGTGCAAAATAAACCCGCGTTCAATATTCCATTGCTGCTGAATAGAAACACCGATTAAAAAAACGACCTAGTTTATTCTCATCGAGCGTTTTAGGTCAGTTTACTCTGATTAGGCTGATTAATATACACTCTGATAAACATACACTACCATGGGTGAAAATCCTGGGGGGGTTGGGGTCAGGACCACCCCTGGATTTTTGGCCTCCCATAGGCTTTGCATAGGGCTTGTATTGCCGTGCCAGTGTTAACCCACCCAGGACCCCCTGGATCGAGAAGAAATCTCCCGCCATGTACACTGCAACGGAGAGTTTAAATCATTTGCTTTCATAATTACTTCTAATAATCGAAATAGGTACCTCCAATTTGCACTTTAATATGGAACAATATTCAAATCGACCTTCAATTACAATGATTTAGTTCCTCTTTGCACAAACATCACTAGGTTAATGGGTTTTGTCTTAAGCCTCCTCGTTTTACACTTCGCAACTTTTCCTCTTTCATATCCGCTTACCACTGCAGCATTACCACTGATCACCTCGGATCACCTTTGAGGCACGGAACTTTTTACCGCGCACTGGGGGGTCTCGGGGCCGCCCCACCTTTTTCCGGCTGCCGGGACCGTTTGGCAAAACGTACTTTACTGGTGTGGCCTTGTGACTTGTTAAATCTGATTTAAACAAAGGTCACCCACCATTGGTTAGCTTATACCCTGAAGAGCACCCAGTGAAAAATAAGAATATGATTTTTTTATTCTAATTTTAAAGAGGAAGTCACAAGGTCACGAGGTCAAAACCTGACCTGAAGGAAAAGTTTTTATTTTTTTCTTATATGAGCTGATGTATCTTCTACCCAGCAATATCCATACAAATTAATTTAGATCAGCCACTTGTAGGATGTAAAATTATTTTTCATCAATGTTTGTGTTAGCCTTGAGACCTTCATGACGTCTATCTGGTGACCTCTTTGGCCTTTGGATTTGAAAATGGGCCCAAATTGTTCCTTTGTACAGAGGGCCTTGATTAAAAGTTTGGTGGAAATCTGAGGAATGGGTCATGTTGGACGTTTTCGTGCCTACCTGGACGATTTGTCCTGGAATGACCCATCTATATCCCGGAGAGTGGCTAACAAAAGCATCGCTACGGGGGGTGAGGGGGGAGGGGGTTGAAATCCCTCTACTGTTCGGAAACCGGTACATTCGATATCTGTGCTGGAATACTATTGGATATGCTTAATTCAAGTAAAAATATAGGTTATCACAGTCACCCAAAATAGGTTTTGCGCTAGGGTGTCGAGTGGAAAATTCAGCTCGGAATGTATAGCGAGTGAGTGGAAAATTCCCCTAGAAATGTATGGCAGAGTAAAAATTTTCCAATTTGGGTACTCAGGTGGTAAACTCTCAGAGCCCTTGTTTGAACTGAGGCATGGATATTTCCTTTAATTTTCTCAAGGTAAATATTTTTAAATCTTCCCCAAGCAGCATTGTTTGACCATTACCATGTGAAAAATTTGGGTTAAGCAGGTAAATCTTTACCAACTGAAACCCTCTGATGCAGTCTCCAATTTTTATAAGGAATTGGTGAATTGACACAAATAAAAAACTTTTTTTGGGGGCCTCTGAGACTAGCCTTCGGGGGAAAGAACTCTGGGAGCCACGAAGACTAACATTTGTCGGATGAAGTTCAACTCTTGAGGGGCTTCCCTAGACCAACTCTTGTGCCCCTCCTCTCCTCTCCCACACGACCAGCTCTAAAGGGCCCCTGAGACGAAATATCAGGGCCCCCTTAGACCAACTCTGCAGAGGGGGCCTCCGAGACCGGTAGGTGGTGAAAAAATGAAAAGGGATTTTTTCATGCATTACCTAGCGCCAAAATTAATTATCTAACAACACACTGTATAGTTGGTCTGTCCGGGACAACGCCCCTCCTACACCTATACCTATAGTTATCGGAATTTTGGAGGCCACTCCTGACCTCAATCACTGCACCTCGCATACACTTATGCTAGGGCCCAGTAGAGCCTTGGTTTACACTTAACTAACAACTAACCCAGACGAAACTACACACTTTCTATCATGGTAATAAACTCTTCCAGACTCTTGCTAAAAGTTGCTTTTAATTCCCCTCCTCCTCTTCACATATCTACTCACCTTCATATGAATATGCTGCTTGCTATCAATCTAGTCGAAGCTACAGCCTTCTCTCTGTTGTTTCTTCCTTTCGTCTACAATCAGCCAGGCGCGGCGGGTTGCGACAGCGTCAGAGCGACTACTACTTTAAATTTCTGATCGCTTGCCGCTTGCCGGTCGCATGAGCTACATAATTTGCATTTCAAAATTTCTCTAACTTAATTTTCTAAATCCTTATAGACTAAAAAAATTTTACAACTAAATGCACACCAAGAAGAAGACTAACAATGTTCTGTCAATAACGAATAAGAAACCGGCCTTTCAAAAAGCCTAAAGATGCCGCTTTTATTTACTAGATGTAAAGACGGTGCTTTGGTAAGTCCACGCCGTAGACCAGCCATACAAAAAAGTGCCGATGTTTTAAGGGTAACTGGATGTATTCTTGTTATCCCAAAAAATCATTTAATAAAAAAGGAGTTTCAATGTATTCAAGTACCGGACACAGTTCAACTTAAATATCAGCGTATTTATGCCTAGGGTGTCGTAGGGTGCCGTGAGTGGATTTGGGTGTCACAGGGCGTAGACACAGCAATGAAGGGCTGATATGGATAAAAATTATTTTCTTCGCAATAAATGGTCAATTTTCTGCCATACAATGTCCAAAAATATGCTGCTTAGCATGCAAATTTCAAGATAATTTCTTTTAACAACAAGATGACCAAAAATTGTTATTCACTATTCTCGGTACTAGAAATACAAAACTAACTTTTCAAGGACGTAAGCCTAGAAATCATGTGCACAGATAAACTGCTTTCCAGAAATGTATCTTTCAAAGCGGTTAACTCATTTTTTTTTGGCAACACAAGGTGTCTAATTTTCCACTCACCAATTTTGTGAGTGGTGGAATTTAGTGGCGGTGTTCACCCATTGGAACTTTCTCCGGTGGGGCAGGGGGCACTGAGCGTCTTGACATCACCATAATTTATATTCAGTTGTTCCACTGAAATCGGTGGAGATAAGGATGCCAGGTATAATTGGCCAGAAAAATAAAAAGTCACCAGATTTTTTTCAGAAAAGCGAAAGAAGCCCTTAAGAGCCGAGTTAATTTGGCGATCTTCTAGTCGATTCTGCTGCTCTCTTTTTCCAGTGGACGTTGGTAGAGGAGGCAATGGAACTGGCCTTTGTAGTAAGTATTGTTGAGTAAAATGCAATAGTAGTAAGTATTGTTGGAAGTGAGTGAAAAATTCAGCAAAAAATATAAAAGTGAGTGGAAAATTCTGCTTGACTGGGTGTCATTCTGCACCCAGCACCCCAGGTTTTGGGACACTGGGTTGTCACTACCTCACCACAGTGGATCCGGGCCTCTTGTAGAAAATCCTTGACGACGCTGTGGATGCCGGACAAAGATAGGTATATAAATGATTCGTATCAGGCCCACTGAGGCAAATTTGACAGCCCTTTGCTATTTGTTGCACTTAGCTAGAATGATTTAATCTTCGTTTCTTCTCCACGACTAGACTAACCTCCACGCGTCGTCATCAATACTCTGTAGAATGCAGAACCGCAACGCGGTGGTTCAAGCTCAGAACTGTAGCGAAAACAAAAGGGCACGATTCCAACCACGTGTTAACTGTAGTAAAAGAAATACCTTCTTATATCATAGAAACACACTCAATGCAGATCAGAAGAATAAAAACATTCCTTTAGCGTAGTTAAATCAGCAAATGTCTCGTTTTAATCTATTGGCAGAATTGTTTCACCACAGGAGAGTAAGACTATTCTTGAGGCAGTTTGCGAGTTCCATAGAAATACTCTGCAGAGTACATGTACTGATAAATTTACCCCTTTGCATTTTAAGCACGAATGGAACTGCCCCGTGCTAAAATAACAAGGAGATTAAATTACCACACGTTTGTTATGTTACACTCTTAATTCTGAAATTAGGCTAGCTGTCAGAATAGATTTACTAAGAACTCTATACAAATGCTTAAAAATGAGGTACTTTTAGGACTAGACAGTTTGAAATTCTACGCTCGAGGTGTTATTTTTTCAGTGTACGCGGTATTCAAGTTTTTAGATAAAAATGATTTATAGATTCATATCCTATCTGTACCTTATCTGTACCTACCACCAACCGTGATTAATCAACAAACCGGCATTCGTTTCACTTCAGAAAATATTGTATTATTCTCATAATGTGTATGATTTTCCCGTCATTTATTTGCTAAAACTTAAAAATATTCGCTAACACTGCGGCAGAGCTGAATGATTTTCGCCAGTAACTGCAATTTTCCTTAGGATATCAGTGTTACGAAGTCAACGGATTTATCCTTTGCAAATATTCAAAAAGCTCATTTGTGAGAAAGGTATCCCTCATCTGCCCCGCAGGGCCACTTAAATGCGAATGAGTCACAACCCGACCAGTTTGGAGTTATTTTCCTAGACAAAAAGGAATAAAGACTAAATAATATCGTCGAACAATTTATCTATTGTGCCCTACGTGCTAGAAAACCACTTCAAACTCCGTTAAGTTCTCCAGTCTGCTCGAGAAGCAAGCATAACGTTACTGGTACATGCATAACACATTGCTACAATGAAGTAATACTTTCAAAGGAAAACATTTCGTCCGAAATCTCTCCTTTGTGCTGACAATATGCCAAAAGCTCGTTTTGGTAACCGGATTGGTTAGCAAAGGAAGAGTGCGACACGGGTCAGATATCGTACCAGATCTCCGAACCATTGGTTGATCGGATCAGACTGGCCAGATAATTTAGGTGATTTTGGATCGAGATAGGAATTATATCGTATATTTGTCCAGCAGGCCAGGATATTTTTTTTGTACGGACTGGATTTAAAGTGATGTTCACAGTTTCCATACTGACTGGCCCGGATTGGTTTCATAACCCCTGGCATAAAGTCCGGATCGGATCAGTATTTTCTTGACCATGACGAACGTTATGCCATGAAACAGAGCGGGGAGGAGGGCGGGCCACAGGCTCAGAGTAGCGGCGGGTCTACAATCCGAGTTGGACACTTGGATACAATCAGAGTTACTTGTATTTGAATTTGTGTTCGGTCTTCTGATGTTTCAACCCAGTGCGTCGTTTTGGATTTTTTGCAGGCTTAATAATTCACACATCTCTCTCTTCTCTCTCTCTCTCTCTCTCTCTCTCTTCAACGCTTTCTTTCTTGCTCAGCGACAAAGGAAGAAATAAATCAGCAGCCTAAGACGAATTTTAATGGGATTGATAAGCAAAATCCGTATCCATTTGACCAGACCTAACATTATCTGCAGTGAAGCTTTAATTACGCAAATGCTTGGTCGATTAAATGGGCTGGATTTCACTTGCCGTCGGCAAGGCTGATGCATGAGCTTTTCAGGCTAAGAGATAACCGCCAATGAAACGACGCGCCGTGACGCGCGGATGCGGCCGTCCATTGACAGACAGCATTTCAGCTGAGACAACTTTAGGCGCTGACGACGCTTCAGCGAAGTTTCGACAGTCACGCGCCTGGAGGGCGTGCGGAGCGCCCTACCGTCGGCAGCGGCCGGAATCGCGTCGCCGCGGCGGCGGCGCTGCGTCGGGGGCGACGAGGACCGCAGCTCTGCGTCCCGGTGACTGTGCGCTGGTGCATCGGACCGAGCTCAGTAGAAGCGTAGCTCAGAGCGACCGCAGACACCGCCTCCACTACGGCGAGGAACAGGCCAGGAGAGGGAAGCTAGCAGTGCTGGGAAGAAAGTTCGCCTTGGCGGCCAATATCAGCCTGGTGGTGGCGTCTCTCATCCAAGAATTCGGTGCGTATACATGTGCGTGTTTCAGCCACTTATATATAGTTGAAATCACGCCAATAATCCGATGCATGGAGAATGCTACAAACCTAACAGCGAAGAGAACAACCTCTGTTCATTTATGTATAGATATCTGTCTTACCCACCAAAAAAAAGTTTTCCTAGTCTGACCGCCCATTTATGCCTGGCAAAATCAGTCAAGATTGCTGGCCGACGCTATAAAAGCACGTCAGGAGCCTATGGGCCTTGGGAATATCCTGAAATTCAGTTTGTTATTGGCACGCTCATTATTCAAATGTATACTTAAAACCACAAACATGAAGGTGATTGGGTCAATATTATTTAAGCGTCGTGCAAATAAGATGCACAGCTACGTTTTGAAACAATGCTGATATATTGGGAAGTCGGCCTAGGAGGAATTTTGCAGGTACACTCAGCACTGCTGAGCAGCATTGCACAAAACAAAATATTCTTGCAGGGTAAAATATTTTACGGAATCCAATTCCATAGATTTAAGCCTCAATATCCACTGTTTCGTGACTGAGCTTGCCACTTCACATTTGAACCAAAAATGTTACTACTATAAGACTTCTTTTCTCCTAGCTATATCCTTTCAGGTGTCAAGTCCCTTACTGGCGGTGAAATGAGCCGCTATTGTTCCATCTGACTCTAATTGGTGCTCGATTCAGTAGGGCTCACCATGCGGTCGCGGTCGGAATTTGAAACCGTTGTCTTGTCGCGAGCTCTCATTGAAGCCGAGCGCCAACGAAGCATTGTTGTACACTGATGACTTGTTGAAAGGTCCGCTGAAAATGGGCAGCGTAAATTAAAATAATGTGCGGACCGATCTAAAAGTATTTTGCGACGCTTGAATTTTCCTGTGAGGGTTTTTCAATGACCCAATTATTGTTTTATTTTCCCATGGGTTCGTTATATCTAAAATGGCATCGGTAATTTTCCCCACTGTGATACTGTGATTCTCCAAATTCCACAGTTCCCTTTAAATAACTTGTATCTTTCAATTCTGTTCTTGTTTCCCTCGACGGCTTAAATGGGTCATCTACCGGTACTTCCTAAAAATATGCATACATTTAACCGTAGTTCATGATAATTTTGTTCCCAATTATTTCGGGCTGTACGACTCCATCAGAATTATGTCTCTGACCTCCGGCACCTCTGATCCGAAGCTGGCACTTTTATATGCCAAAAACCTTTCTGAAACATCCAATAATATTCAGTTGCGTCACAGCGCCTTAGGCAAGGGAGCACTGGTATGGACGAAAAGCAGCGTTATATCTAAGTCTCGAATTAAGGTCTGCGTCCTGCTTACGATATGTTAGCTCGAACGAGAAATTAACCACAACAAAGGAAAGGTATAAGCCAGGTATATTTTGTAGATGGTTGACTGATGTCCAAAGTATTGCTGTGCGGTAGCAGCTCTATCTGTTGTATCTGTTGTATCTGTATTAAATCAAATCTGTAATAAATCTTTAAAAACCCAATAACAGGTAAAGTCAGTAGAATTAAAAACACATGGAGGCCTAAATGTAACATGAATACTCACATCAGAGCAGTACTGGCTCGGCGGCCGCAAACACAGATATATATTTTTCTTTAGTACCCCAAGCGGACCACAGAACATATCGCTGGGGGATAACACGTTTAAAAAGCTGTTCACCACACGAGGTAAACGATTAAAAACTCCTGAAGCAACAGCATTTGTGTTGGAACAATACCTGTGACGGGCAGCTAAAGTTTCATCGAGCAAACACTAAATTAAGGTCTCCAGAATTTTCTTTTATTTTTTTAGAACGTTGGTGAAAATTCAACAGAATCAGAAAGAGTAAATGTTGAAAATATAGAAAATCTACCATAAAATATTTTGATAATTGCTCCATGAGAGATGCGTATAGCAGAAGTCTGGATGAATGATGAGTCAAATAAGCACAATCTGTTTCGTAAGCGCAATCTGTTCAAAACTAGGGATTTTTTAACGTAGATTACGGAACGATGCTGGTAAACGAATCGTTTTGGTCGAGTTGCTTGAAAACATTTTTTTAGTTCATCGGCAGAGGATTTTCTGTCCGCCGGAGGTATTGCTTTTAGAGATACCCAGAAATTTTAGAGGGTTAATGAAGCCCAGGTCTAAATGGGTGTCGGCAGGGTCCTTTCTATCCAGAAGCACGTCGAATTTAGAGCCAGAATAGCGACGCAAGATATAAGTGTGTTGGCGTGCCTTTTGGTGTAATGCCGGCCACACGGCCCCCGGGGGGCCTCCAGGGTCTGCACTGGGCGCTGTAAGCGCCCCGCACCCCCAGAGGCCACCCGCTCAGGTAGCGCTGGCACGACTGGAGTGTAGTGGGAATGTTGTGAATGATAGGCTGGGGCTGTAAGTGTGCATGTGTGTTGTACTGAGTATGTAATCTTAGTCACTGGCGGACGCGGGAGCGCCGTTTGGGGGGGCAGCTCGGAAAAAGTAAAAACATAGTGTTTGAAGAAAATTCGCCCAAATTTTGTCTTTGAGGGGAGTGGGGCGCATGGACCCTTGAAAAAACGAGACCAAAAATATTCATTGGCGGCAGAGTTCCGTTCAAGGTTTCGGTAAGGTATTTACCATATGACGTTCAACGTCTACGTAAGCTATACAATATCTGAGGCATGTTCACACTTTGCATGTGCTGCACAGAATCTGTCAATATTTCTGCCGACCGATACCACAAAATCACGTGAAGGATCTTGGCAGATTCGATGCAGATTTTGGTACGTGTGAACCAGCCTTTACTCTTGCGTGGGGTAATCGAGAAAATTACCGCACTCCACACTGAGAGAAACGTTTATTCCTCTGTGCTCTATCTAATCCGGAATCACGGTCTGCTCGAGCATAAAATGATGCCATGAAACCTTATTCAAGGAACATTTGAGCATGCTTGCTCCCATTAGATCCTCTTCCCAGCATAATTCCAGCACAGAAAGTGTTTTTGTAGGCCTTGACAACTTAAAATGATTCTCGGCTACTAAACATAGTGGGAATAAGCTTAATATGATACCAATATGGTGTTGCAAATGGTAGTATTTTATACTGCAAAGCATCATTTTACCATAGGTGCTCGACCTATTCCAGCCGCGAAATTCAAAGAGCTATTAATATCCTCTTAAAAGTTTCATATTATTCTAGGAATCAATATATTCTGTCACCAGAAATAACCAGGAATATGGGAGCTTTAGATGCGAAATCACTCGAATCCCCAGTGTATTTTGATCCCACGTCAAAGCGTATCCGGAGATTGCGTGCGCGTGCTCGACCCGCGATAGAGAAAACTTACTCGCTGTTTCATGCCATCTTCAGTGTTCCTGCCATTGCACGCAGAGCTGGCCACAAAGCTCTGGCATCGTGATCCGAGCAAAATTTGAGAAAGATAGCTGACCCTTTTCACTTTACATTGGTGCGTGCTTCTACATCGATCCACCTCAGGTTTTGACCTGAGGGACCTGGAAGAGCCTTTGACATGGTGTACGGGAGAAGCCACATCGACAGACCTAGCGGTGATAACGGATCAAGAGGAGAAGCTTAACATGCGCATTGACGGGGAGGGGCGGGTACCCGCCCCCCCTCGGGTTTTTCGGAGATAGCAGAAAAACAGTGGCGCGTACGCGCCGCCGTTTTTGGCATACCTTTTCCCTCATAATTTTGACAACTTTTGTGAAAATTTTAAGGTTAGTTCACCTCAGGTCAGGTCACCAGTACAGGTCAAGTGACCCGACCTCAAAAAAAGTTTAAGATAGCATAAGTCGGAGCAGGGTGAACTTATCCGATTGAAACTCATATCACATAATGGCCCCACCAACTTATCTAAAATATGTTCCGGTATTTTTGATATCGATGACCTAAGGTCAGGTACGACGCATGACCTCTCCATTGGAAATACATGGGAAAAATGTTTTTTTACGGAATAACTCAGTAACGGATGGTAATAGAGCATTTATTTTAGCTGCATTATACTCGCCTGGGCTTTGCGGTTCTAATGATATGTACTTTATATAATTTGACCCTGACCTGACCTCAGGTCAGGTCAAATTATATATCATTCGATTCGGCTTGCTGACAGAATTCATATAGTTCAAGTCGTTTTGCTCTATCTTTACTTGTTCAGATGTATTGGCCGAAAAACTAAATTTACATGTTATCCCTATGACGGCATATTTTGACATCTCATGACCTCAAATGTGACCTGACAAAAAATTGTTCAAACGTTTTCGATGGAGAAGTGGATGGGCAGCCCAACGCCTTTTACTGTTTTTCGCTACCTACCGTGGTTCTCGAGATCTTAGGGGCGGGTACCCGCCCCCCGTCAATGCGAAGGTGGCTCAGACCCCCGTCAATGCGCGTGTTAAGCTGAGTCTGATGACCGACAGACTCCGCTGAGAGCTAGTGAAAGTGAAGAAGCATACTGGGGCTGCGACGGTTAAGGCATTCATTGTACTGGTGGCCAGAACCAGGAGTACATGTGTGTCAGCTAGAAGTCGACAACATGCACTGAAGCCCCACGTTTGGCCGCGCAGAACAGCCCATGCTATGCAAAGTTAATAAAGTAGTGAGAAGCATCTGTTACTGTTGGATCAGTCACCCACGTGTCCTGAAGATCGTTTTCAGCTCACTTTGAGCACAGATTAGAAGCGCTTAACAAAGATTGCAAGGATTTTCACAGGAGCCTCTGAACGCGCGTCCATCGCTGGACGGAGGTAAGTCTCATTCTGTACAAAATCGTCTACAGAACGATATTTTCTCAGCCATGACTTTGAAATGCAAACATGTCTACAATTATCTCTATATATCCAAAGTAAACGAGGCCTGCTATCTCTGACGACAGCGGCATGTGCTTGTATTGGAAGCCTGGACCGCTCCTGGGCGATGTGGGAGAAGACTGTTCATTAAAGGGAATGTGGCACCTTTATAACGTGATTTTAACTGAGATAGCCAAGTTGTAAAGCAAGTCGGAAAACCCGGTACTCAATATATCATTTGTCTTGGAACTCGATATTTCCGTAGAAAAAAGCTGAAACCTACCTGCCATGAACCCCTCATGTACCCTTAGCAGCAGGCCACAGTTGTCATGGCTGTTGGTGTGATGACATATGCTGACGTCACGATGAGCATCAGCCAATCAAAGCCCTCGAAGCCTTTCGAGTATGGTAGTGGCTGCCAGATCATGACATCATCCACAGGCAGATATTCATTTCTTTCCCTAGTGGAGTATTTTAAAAATCAAAATATTAAGCTTATTGTAAATTTTTTCAGAGAAATCATGAGTGGTTTCATTATGTTCGGCTAAAAGTACGCCTAATTACACTAAATTCCAGGATTCGACCAAGGTGTCATTTTCCCTTCAAATGCATTTCATGTGTGTTCGAAAAACGGTGAACGTGATTGTTGTTTAATGTTTGCGTCCTAATACAAAGTTATGAGTATGTTATCTTTTCTAGAGGCTGAAGTAGACTGCGGTAAACAAAGTGGATTACCCTCATTATGATTAAACAAAATCAATGTAATAGCAAGGCCACAACAGCAATATAAGCAACATCTTTACAGAAAGTTTTAATTTAAGAAAACAAACACGAAGACTAACGAAGAACATTCAGTGAACCCAATGAAACTCCAGGCACGACTCAAAGTATGCCACACAGCCGACAATTATACCAGCATCAGTTTTGCTCCTAGTTTTGCTACTTTTATGCCAAATGCAGACCCAAAAGAGGCGGTTTCGTTTGAGGCTTGCATCGAATTCTGTTGCCGTGTTGAGTGGAGGGGCATATGTTTCTAATCCATGTTTCGTGGAGAGCTGGAATATAATGATTCCATGACGATTTTGCTGATGGAATACATTGATGCCGTGGAGTTTTTCTATACCGAGCGAAGAATCATTTGAAACCGGTCATCATAAATTTTATTCCCGAGCTTACGGTGATCATTCTATGAGCTTCAGAAAACACTACGAGCTAGACTTAATCCAGTCCAAGAGATTACATTGATTCTGCGGTGGGAATACAATGAGCCTGATTCTGCCTGATTCCAACCGAGTTTGGCACCAGAATCCAGACTCCTCGCTTTCAGCACCGGCACAGTTTATCAAAACATAATCAATTTTTCTCTCAGTGCAGACAGAATTAGCGCACTCCAAGTGCCAATGAATTTTCATTGCTCGGCATATGGTAATGAATATTTAATCGCTCGCAGCACCACAGGAAAATCGGTGAAACCAATCTTCAGGAATGAAAATACTGTCTGCTGAAAACACCAGCAAGTAAGGTGTTACTGATGCTGGCTGATGGCGGTAAATCTGTTATCAAAACCTTTCTGAAATATCGGCGTTGTATTACCTCTGTCAAAACACAAATTCAATATCGACAAATGATCTTACGGAAATATATATGACCTCTATCCGCCTCTTATTTGAACGTCATAAGACAATTTTGAAGAAAATTGTTTTATTTTATTTGCTTTTGTGTGACAGGGGAGCCATGACAGCATAACTGTCTGAGCCATATCTGTTCTGTTGAGGCTTCGAGTTATTAATCCCCTTGAAATCATGTCAGGATCCATACAAGAGCTTTTCAGGTGGTAGGATCTGTGTAGTACCTTGTGTTTGAAAGATAGAAATGTGGTTATCCTGCATCTTACTTTGTTTACCTCCGGAAGGCACACAGAGAGAGTGCCAATGATGGGGCTCAGATTTCAGTATTTGAAAACTCAAAGCAAATTTTATGCTCAAAGCCCTATTATTTTATTTCATGAGCTGAAGCGCTCCTGTCGAGCTTATGAAAGCCTGTCAGAGGAATTAAAATAAAAGGCGTCCATGGATTGGAGAGGTGGTTCGAAATAGAACAATTATAGTTTTTGAAGCTTATCAACGCACCAACTTTCAGGGCTATATGCCGTCTCCAGCTCGTGGAAAGGTGTCTCAACGGCCAGATTGCTCCATTCTCACGGAATTTGCCTGGCCTGGAACCCGGGTCGGCCGCGTGGAATGTGAGCTTGCATACCACTTTGCCACCGCGCCCCTGGTTCGAGATAAGAAGACTTGAGATGATTAAATGTCAGGCGAAATATTCAGAATGATAAGGAATTATGAAAGAAAATGTTCCAGTTCAAAGGGATTTATTTATAACCCTACGTTTACTCAACACCGCAGGTATGTCTGGAAGGGCCAGCAGATGTGTGTACAGAAGTGTATGCCTTCCTAGGGCACGACAATCTGTTTCGCTTTCGTGAACAATACTTTCTGCAGCACCGTCGAATACCAAGAAACAGTGCCTTCATTTTCTGGAGAATGCTTAGCAACTGGTCACTTCATCATATTCTTAATGGCGCACGTTCTTATCTGACGGACGCCTCGTCGCGTCATTCTGCGTGTTTTTCAAACCCCAGCTCATCACTACATCAAACCCTAAACCCGACTGCGGAGAAACAGAAACTAGGCACTCGCGCAATAAGAACAATATAGTTCCTTACCGTTTTATACTCAATCGTAGCTATAATCGAGCTGGTTCTGCTGAACGACCGTATATATCAATAACCCTTCACCGCCTGGGGCGTCCGACCGGTTCCCCTCTGTCTTTTGCAAATGAATCCGATCTGATTGGAATAGCAGACACGTAACTTTGGAAATCTTTAAGGCGATCAATTTGACAACTTTCGACATAAAACTGGCATCAGCTCAGGTCAGATTGACGAGTTATGGTGTCAGTTCTAAACCCATGTAAGGTAATTATGTTCTAAAATGAGGCTGACAAAACTAGGGTGTAACTTGGCTTCAAAAAGAGCTATATCAAGTTTCTAAGCATTATTCGAAAGTTCTTGAAAGGACAAATCTGTCTGTGCATCCATTTTGACGTCAGTCCAATCACAAGGTCACCAGCGGTCACAAAAGGTCACTGCCTTCGAAGTTGTTTGTGCCTATGACTGTTGACCAATGAAGATATAACATAACCAATGAAGATATAATATATAACCAATGAAGATATCATATAAGATAATGAAGATATGTGAAGATGTGGTATCATAGTGACGAGCATGGCCAAAGTATTCGAATGATATGTATTATGTCCTTGAAAGGTCATTGTTTGACATTGACCTGAGGTCAAGGTCACGATGTGGTCTTTGAAGGTCATGTTGCATACCATTTGAATCCTTGGATTAAGACGAACACATCGGTGCCCTTGGCTTTGTTCTAGGTTAAATGGTTCCTGATTTATACAGAAGGTCCTAAATGTGTAAAATTGGGCCCATCTTGGCCCTCTGTGACGTCACGGGTCAAATTATATGGTTCAAACTAGGCTTGAGAGTAGAATACGGTGAATACGGTGGGGCACTTCCAATGCCGTTTCATTTTATTTCATACCACCTCCGGTTCCCGTGATCGTAGGTGGGGGGTGTCCGATCGGACCCCCAGGCGGTGGTGAGTGCGAGAAGAGCCCAGGCGGTGCCGGGATAACACAAGGTCTTTGTACCGGAGCCGCCATCTTTCACGGTAGAGTCAGCCGGACCGTGGATAGTTTGTGTAGGAGCAGAGCTTTAGTTGGGGATAAAGTGAGACTGAAGGAGCCGTTACCAACTCCAAAAAGTCTGTGGGAAAGTCTGAAGCACCCTGCTGACGGTGGTGTTCGCGGCAGAAGTGCGCAAAGTCGCGTAACAGCGATGGAAGCACCGGGCACGGAGGGAACGCTATCTTGAAAGTTGATGTGACAGACCCAAAAGTGTGGGGATGAGGTGGCTTAGTGGATAGCACCCTTGTCTTCTAAGCCACCGGTCCGGGTTGTCGGCGGAGCCTCTGAATAAGTACTGCCCCAAATCCTTCCAACGGGTGGGTTGGCGACGCCGTTGCCTGGCAGTTGGTGTCGTTAAACCCGAAATATTAGACCCAAAAGTGTTTTCTTATGCATGTGCTGGAATTGGATCAATCCAATTTATATTCGTATGTTGAGTGCTTAGTGCACAAGGAAAACTGCAGGCGCTTCTGATAAGGATGATTAACTACAGGTGCCTTGCTGATCTTCATTTTCTACTTACTATGTTTAATGATGATAAATGGATAAGTGATCTCTAAAACGCATATGCGGTTAGGGGATGATATAAAAATGTAAATGGAGAAGCCCAGAACATTATTTTGCTGTAGTGACACTAAAAGCCATATACTTTTTGGTTGGCTTGCTTCCGTAAAATAAACCTGCAGTCCCTAAGATAGTTTTTAATTTTTCTTCTCCGACACAGTTCTATTTGTGAGCGCAGCGCTTCTACTGTGAAAGTGTACCAGGTCTTTCATAGACGATCCTCGGGGGAAGGTTTCCCAGTATGAGCCTAATCTCGGTGGTTTATTCCAATCAAGGTTCTCATTTTCATTCTCCGGCCAGGTCAGGTGAGAATTCACGGGCCCAAGCTGGGCGGCTTGCCGGGATTGCATTTTCTGAAGCGTTGGCGCGGCCGCGTTGTGGCAATGGTGTACCGGCCCCGTTCGCAACATTCCGCAAAAATCTCGGTAAATGTCTGTGAAAGCATTAGAATGGAGCTAGACGGATTGTAGGCTCTATTCCTTCTCTGACTTCGGCTTTTCTTCTTTTCTTAGAAGGGATACTTTTCTATATGATTTTAACGTCGCGTTCTCAGGATGTTGAAGTATTAGATGACTGTTTTCGGGATTGTTCTCGGCAATGGAACTGAGTTAGAAGATAATTAAATATTACAAATTTATTTTGATAATTTATTTTCAACGTTCGGATTGATCAAAGGCAATGTGCGTTCTTCGAAAGGCAGGATTAAAGAGACACAGTCGTCACCAATTGATAATGCCTACGCGGCTGCCTCTAATTTAAAGGTCAAAACCAGACCAAATCTTTGAACACTTCTGTCACGCCTCAGAAACTTTCCTATCGTTTTGTTCGGAGTTAAGCTCTGGTATAAACAAACCGAGAAAAAACCTGATTCAATCGGAGAAAGTATCGAACAGCCTATTTGACCTAGGGTGCCTAAAGTCAATAGAAACCTGGTATTTGCCTACAATGATTGCTCTGATTTGAACTCCGGCTTAACATGACGGGGACCTCGGAGCCCCCCCCCCCACCTATTTTTCCGAGGTAGCCGAAACAGTGTTCGTAGCCAAAAAAAAAAAAACGCTACTGATCCACATTTGACAGAATTTAAAGGTGTGTCCATAGGTGCAAAATTGAAAATCGTTCGAAAATGTTTTGACTTATAGGCTTTCAAATTCAGACCTGCATTTTGAGATCGCGACAATCGCGCGGTCGGACCAGTTTGCTTGTATTGCGGACCGAGTGGTAACGTCATAACACCGTATAATCGGGATGATATGTCATGGTTACCTCACATTAAGGTTAAGGTCAAGTTTAAAGGTCACAAGTCAAGGTCATATCAGCATTTTCAAGGCCATTGGTCCCAGTGCTTCCGGTCAAATGGCGTTACCCGGTCTGAGGTATATTGTGCTATGACGCCATTTTTTCAGCTTTAACCAATTTTGTGGTGCTATGATGTCATGGTCAAGATACCTCAATGTAAAGGTCAAGGTCAAAGGTCAAGGTCAAATGTCATTGGTAAAGATCAATCCTCATTTCCCGCCAAACAATTGCTAAAGTGATAATCATAGTGTACATTATAAGTAGTATACCATATTGTGACCTCATAGCTCAATTCCCGTAAATGACCTTGACCCCCAGAATTGTAGGGAAATATATTTGCAACCTTTCCCCTATGACCATAGTTCCATGTCTTTAGCTTATTCCCGTCATTTTCCCACATATTCACCACATTTCCCAATAGGTCCACGGCATGGCCAAGATTTGATCTGTATGACTTTGTTTGACCTTGAATATATTGACCTAGGGAATAAAAACTGGTCATGATTTAGATCCCCATAGACGCCAACCACCCCCAACCGGCGTTTTACTATGGCTCTTAGGTACCGAAATCTTAGGGGGCCTACCAGGCCCCCGCCAGCTCATGTTAGTTCAAGTTAGTTCAAGTTAGCCAGGTCACTCTCCAGTATGGGTGCTAAAATCGTCCGAAACCTTTATATAACCGGTCCAAATATCATAGAATTGACCTAAAGTGCCGAAAAGCATGTTAAAAAACCTAGGTTTTACCTACAACGATTCAAGCACGGGATTCCAGAGTGGGCTAAGCGTAATATTGTCCCTAATTATGATATTTTGTGATAATGGATACATTTCACCGATATTCCAGATCCTGTTCCAACCATCTCTGCCAGTAAACATAAAGCGATCTGAGCTTAAAACCCCATCATGGCGGACCGTTCCCTGAGCTGCTTAACGTGGGGCTGGTGGGGGTGAAATGGTGCAGCCCTATAAGTGCCTTCTGTTCAAACTACAAGGGCTGTTCCCGGTAGACTTCCTGATTGAATGTGATATGTGGTTTTGTGCTGCCCCTCCCTTGATTCAAATTCCATGTAAATAGTACTCACCCCATCGTTAGAACTCATCGTGATGCTCACCTCAGTTTCATTCAAGTAACAGCACAGGTATCGTAGACAATTCACTAAATATATTTGAATACGGCATTGGTCCAAATAGCGTGTACGCCGGGGTTCATTTGTTTTATAAAACAACGAGGTAGGTAACATAGGTGGATCCAGGATTTCAGAGGAGTGGGGGAGCGCATTTCCGAGATGTGAGGGACGCCATTCTGACCAGGAGGCACCACTTTTAGGCAAAAAAACCTATGAGGTGGGCGCCAATTCCTATCACGGGTAGGCCGATACTCGCATCCTGGGGGAACAACATTTCAGGGGGCGCATCAATCTTTCAGGGGGGGCACTGTAACCACTTCAGGGGGTGCCGAGAGTCGATCAGGGAAGGGGTGAGTGCTCCCTCGATCCATCCAAGTTAAGTGGTTAAGTTTCAAATTTCATATATCCAGCTTGACACCTTACAATTTTGGTACGAATGCTTCACAATTTCCTGTATGATAGGTGCGGGTGGGCTGAGGCACTGCAGACAATTTGACAAACCAGAATCACGCTGGTCGCCTCTCTTGATCCGCTATTTCGACCTGTAGCGTGAGGTTTATTGCACACCAGTTAAATACTTAAGCTCATTCCACTGGGGGAGCCTCACTGATCTCTTCAGTACAAAACACTTTCGGGAAAAGTACAGCTATCCTCTGGCAGTAAAGCCCTTTGGTACAATAAATGATATCCCCGGCTAACGGGAAGCTTTTTGATTCATTGCAGAGCCGCGAGCCATTTTAGAAATCCAACTAAAAAAAGCGAGACAAATTGGCTGGCAGTAATTGAGGCTGAGGATCCCAGCAGGATCCCTGATAAGCTGTGACAATCCCCACTCGTGCTCCATTTGTGGATTGCTGTTCATTAGTGAAGAGTTTCTCAGAAAAGGCGACTGTCGGGCGGAAATCCTCATTAGGGCGCTAGAAGGAGACAAGGTCATAAGCCTTTGTGTGGTCTAAATGTGTTCGGAGGGGAATGTGTACCTGAGGTTAATTCGTGTTCATACGCCCACTGGAGGGGGCATCGGAGGGCCCCTAACTATGTTTCCAAGGTGGCCCAAGAACTGCTCGTAGCCAAAAAACGAAACTCAAGCACATTTGGGAGAATTTATTGGCGCGTCGATTGGTGAACGATGTTTTGAAAATCGGTGGAAATCTTATTGACTTTCAGGCTTTCAAATTCAGGCATTGCATTTTGAGATCGCCACAAACACGCGGTCGGACCGGCTCGCTTGTATTCGAAATCTAGTGGTGACGTCATAACGCCATATAACCGGTATGGTGCGTCATGGTCACCTCACATGAAGGTCAGGGTTGAGGTCAAAGGACACAGGTCCAGGTCATACCAGCATTTCCAATGTCACTGACCCCACTGGGTCCGGGAAAATGGTGTTACCCAGTCTGACGCATATTATGCTATGACGTCATAGTGAAGGTAACTCAGTGTAAAGATTAGGGTCAAATGTCAAGGTCAAAGGTTGTGGGTAAAGGCCAATCCCCATTTCCCGCCAGGATGTTGTTATAGTGCTAGTTATAGTGTACGTTATAGGAAGTATATCATACTGCGACGTCATATGTCAATGACCTGCAATGAACTTGACCCCAAAATATCAGGAAGGGTTCCTTGCAACCTCCTCTCTATGAGCTTTGTCCGCTTTTAGCTTATTCCTGTCTTTTCCCCGTATAATCACGGCATTTCCCAATAGGTCCCCAGCACGGCCAATAATTAACCTCTATGTCCTCGTTTGACCTTAAAGATTTTGATCTAGTTCAATGAAAATTGACTATAAGGTAGATTATTGTAGCCCCCACCCACTTTCTAACCAGCGTTTTTCTAAGCCTCTTGGTTTTCTAATATCAGAGGAGGGGTTACCAAGCCTCCTCCAGTGCGGGTGTTAAACGCGCACTGGAGGGGCCTCGGAGGCCCACCTGTTTACCGAGGTGGCCGGAGAACCGCTTGTAGCCGAAACACGAGACTTTGCCACATTAAACAAAATTTAATAGTGCGTCGATTGGTGAAGACTTTTTGAAAATCAGTCGAAAATTGTTTGACTTATAGGCTTTTAAAGTCAGACCTGCATTTTGAGATCGCCGTAATCGCGCGGTCGGACCAGATAGCTTGCATTGGAGACCGAGTGGTGAAGTCATAACACTATATAACCGGGATTATATGTCAAGGTCACCTCACATGAAGGTCAAGGTCAGGTCAAGGTCACAGGTCAGGTCATATGTGCACTTTCAAGGTCACTGACCACAGTGCTTCCGGTCAAATGACGTTACCCGGACTGACGTACATTATGCTATGACGTCATCGATAAGTACCCATACCGGTGGTGGGCGGTCGGTCTTTTTAAAGGTCAATCCTCATTTCTCGCCAAACAGTGGTTGTGTGTTAGTCAAGTGTACATTATAAGTAGTATACTATATTTGACTTACAGGTCAATGACCTTGAATGACCTTGACCCAAATTGAAGAGAAGGCCTTTGAGACCTTCTCTATATGACCTGGTCCGCCTTTAGCTTATTCCCGCCATTTTCCCGCATAATCACGGCATTTACCGGTCGGTCCCCAGCATGGCCAAGTTTTTACCTTTATGACCTCGTTTGACCTTGAGATATTGACCTGTCAATAAAAACTGGTCATGATGTAGATCACCATAACCCCCACCCACCTCTCAATTTCGTTTTTCTACCTCTTAGTTTCGATCTTGGGCCTACCCCCCTCCGTGTTGTCCAGACCCTCCAGTGCGGGTGTTAAGTGTGAGTCAAGGATAACCTTAACGGGGGCTAAGTTAAGTCTTATGCAGCATAGTTATCCATACTAAACACTTGCATTGACGGGTCTGAGCCACCTTCACTTTGACGGGGGGGCAGGTACCCACCCCCTAAGATCGCAAAAACCACGCTAGATAGCCAGAAACTTCAACAAAATTGAATAGCCTATCCAATTCTCTATAGAAAATATAAAAAAATTTTTTTGTGTCAGATCACATTTAATGTCACTAGAGGTTAAGCCATGCCACCATAGGGATACCATGTAGATAAAGTTTTGTCATCACATCTGAACTAGTAAGGATACAGCAACACGATCTGGACCATTGGAATCCTCGCAGCAAGCCGAATCGAATGATATATAACCTTGCTAGGTCAAATCAGGTCAAATATAATATTTGACCTGATATGAGGTCAGGTCAAATTCAAATTAGATCAAAACGCAAATCATTAGAACTGCAAGGATAAGGCAAACCTAATGACCCTAAAATAAACGCTCTAGCGCTGTCTAGTACTAAGTAATTAAGCTTAAACCAATTTTCCAATGTATTTCTAATGGAGAGTTTATGGCTCGTACCTGACCTGAGATGACTCAACCTCACAATTTTGTTTTGATTTGTAAAAATAATCAGAGAAAAAGTATGCCAAGTTCGGCGGCGCTACGCGCCGCCGTTTTCATTTTCTTTCTAAAAAACCCTAAGGGTGGGTTTCCAACTTCCCGCAATGCGCGTGTTAAAACATTATTTGATGAAACAATCTTTGATACTTTTTTAATTTCGCTTACTGCAAATTTCACGTGACAAGTACCCCCTTATATGTGCAAAAAGCAAGGAATTGCGCTATAGAAGAATCCTACCACACACGGTCACTGTGCGATGCATAAGTGTTTTTTTTTCGGTGCATCCCTGAAATGACTTAAAATGATGCCACAAGCAGGGATAAGTCTAAGCGTACCATAGACGGGTCCAGTTTGGGCCAGGGGGCAATTGTCCCCCCCTCCGCAGAGCCCAAAGAAATGTTTAGTTTGTCACCATTGAAAATTTCAAACCATAAATGTGCCACCAGCCCAGGTTGCAAAGTGTGGCACGTTTTGCGTTAGAATGATACCAATGGATACTCCTGGACCATCCCAGTTGTTGAAAAACATTGCGAGCTTAAATAACGGGTGGAAATTTTGGCGATTTATTACGGTATTGGTCTAGAGAAAACATGTCGGAAACAAGTTTGTCGCCTTGCCCACCTTAGATTTTCACCATTTAGAATGCCAAAATGGAAGTTTTTTCGACCCCTGCTTCTCCGATCGACCTTCGGCACCCCTGGATCGGTCATGGAACCCACCAAAATCTCGCTTCCCACCCCTCCCCGCCCCACGGGCCTAGAGCTGTGAGTATTGGGGCCCCGGCGATGGGACTTGGAGGGCACCAGCCAGATTTTACCACCTAAAAGTGGCACCCACCGACCATGTGCCCCCCCCCCCTGATTGGAAATCTTGGATCCACTCATTTGAGGCGTACCAACCGAACAATTTTTTTAGTGGCCACTTTCCCTGACTTCTGAAATGGAATGGACCACAATGGAGTATCGGTTTCCGGGATCCCTGTACCATCGCTCACTCCTGACAAGCGTAGCCGGCCTGCTTAAATCCTGACGTCTTTTGTCCGTTTTTTGTCAATGCATGTATAGGTACGGCGTCAATTTCATATAGAGAGCTTTCGATGAAGCTAAATATGCCATTAGTGGTTTCTCGCCAAGCTCTACAGAACTGGCATCTTAGTTAAAAAACCCTGATAAAATGGGACGCTTCCTTTAAGTGGAATAAACCAACGGAATTGGTCTTGGCATTTACTAAAGATTGGACAAAACCTGCGCTGTCAAATCTTGGGCTGTCTCGTTTGCTGCTATTCGAATGGAAGAAAATGTCTCCTCTCAGATTAATTTCTTCGCACAGTAATGGTGCCAACAGTAAACCAAGAGCGGCGCTTACAACTCGATTGAGTGAAGTGGACGATTGAACAGTATTTTCAGAATGTTTGTTTTATTCATTTCACTTAGTATACTAAAATACGCTTGCATATGTGAGAAACCCCCTTAATTGCCATACCTGAGCCCGCCTATGGCATCTTATCATCGCATAATATAGACTTGGCGCATAGTATGGGTGATTTTGCTCCTCCCGGCCGTCTTATAAGATTCAGATTCAGATTCAGATTTATTCAAACAAGATCCACTTCAAAGGGCTTTTCACTTGTCCACGTCAAACTGTAAATAAAAGAGGAAAAAGGGATCATAACCTAAAATACACACATGCATGGCCATAAACATTCAATATCGATCGACACTTTGCATCATTTGCCAACCAGAAATCAAGCGCACGTTCGTCCTATTCAGCACCACGGCGTATCAGCACCGCTCTCAAATCTTGTCGAAAGTGGGGTGCACCAGGTCGTATTCTATTTGGTTGAGTATAGATACGCCTCTGTAACACAAACGGCGGCGACCGACCTCAGAGCGTATCGGCGGCGAGTCCACGCGCTGGCATTGCGGGTGTCGTGTCTGTGCACCTCACTCCCCGTAGTCCAAAGTCTGTCTAATGTGTGCGGGTAGTCCCGTCCACAGTTCGGTTCCAGCGGTAGCAGTGTGGTATTGGATTGAAGTTCGGCAGTGAGCCAGACAAGCTGCTTAACAGCATCGAAACATGATCATAACGCCGGCGCCCGGTCAACACGCGCTGCGAAGTTGATAATTTTCTGTACCCGATGGATCTGGACTTTCCACACGAGCCGTATATAGATAAACAGTAACGCACAATGGAGAAAACAAGTGCCTCGACGGTAGTCTTAAGGGCAGCTCGCGGTATAACATGTCTGGCATGACTCAGTGCTAACAAAACTCCGGTACACTTACGCGATAAAACATCAATGTGTGATTGGTAATTTAGATGTCGATCGATGCTTAGGCCCAAGTTCTGAACAACTCTGGAGTCAGGTATTGTGGTGCCGCAAAATTTAAAGAAATTGGGGTATGTCACGCAGCATAGCTGGTGTACCAAGTACTAACATCTTTGTTTTTGGCGTTAAGTTTCATGCCGTTCTGACAAACCACTGGTGCATGGAGCACAGAGCAGCCTGGATGCGGGTAACGACCTGCTGGATATTATCTTTCTTGCCGCTGACAAGAACCTGTGTGTCGTCAGCGTACTGCACGACTGTGACATCGCTGCCGACACACAAACTCAGGTCGTTAGCATACAGCATGTACATCAAACACGATAATGATCCTCCCTGGAAAACACCAATGTTATTATCCCGAATTTTTTATTTGATATCACGCATCTGAACTTGCTGGGTGTGGCCCTCAAGGTAGCTGCGGAACCAGCTGGTTTCTATACCGTAAAGGTTAAGTTTATCAAATAATTTTGAGTGCGGCACTACATCAAAACATTTCGAAAGATCCAAGAGTACCAGAATTGAAATTTTACCTTCTTGCATAGCCTGAAGAGCTACGTCAGTGATCACGTGGAGAGCTGATTCGGTAGAATGGTGCTTTCTATAGCCGTGTTGTGCATCGGAAGTAATTTGTTGTCTTCAGGTAATGAGAGAGTTGTTTTTGCACGCACGTTCTACCAATTTAGTAATAGCCGGGAGGATTGATATTGGCCGAGTTTCAGATGGCTCCACAGCCACCTTGCCTTTGGGATAGGAGTCACCAGAGCATGTTTCCAATCCTTTGGAACAGACCCGGTTGTCAAGAAGATTTATGATATCAAGCAGAGGAAGCCAATCCCAAAAACATTTTTGAAGCAGTGAAATACTGACTCCATCAACACCTGTGGATTTAGAAGGCCGCATGGAAGCTAAAGTTATACAAAGCGTTTGAATGTCAATGGGTCGAACTTTAAAGGCAAGTCATAACACGAGGCAAAAACGTAGGCCGACAGTAGTAGCTGGTGGGACACTGGCCGCTGTAGTTGGCCCGATGGAGACATAATAATCATTCAGTGCATCAGCTGTGACGAGCAGTATAGTACACTGCTGTTGTTTGACCTATGACCGGCCGAAGGGCGTGCCACAAGCCACCGCGCCGTCCTGACTGATCTCTCTGGTGTCACTGTCACACAGTCGCCACGGATGGCAGCTCGGCAGAGGCGGTTCAAGCGCGCATACTCGGCCGGTCCGCTAAGCAGTCTTTACACTTTGCAAGAGTACAATCCAATCAGATTTGAAACCCCCTCCCCTCCATTTTGAGTGTCTAGAACCGTATCCATCAAAAAAATTATATGGAAATGTTAATTAAAAATTAACGAAATCAAAATGCAAATAATCTGACCTCTCCTTCACACCTTTCAAATATTCGAACTGCTCTCGATATTGTTACGGATGCCTTTGTTACCCGAAGAACGCACCGTACACGATAGTACTCGGCTTGCAAATATATCCTCCCCAAATGCCGAGCACCCCTGGTAAATAAATTGCTTCAAAACCATAAGCAAATCTGCCCAATTCATTTGACGAGGAGCCATAAAGTTTCAAAAGCCTATCGCTAACCATTGTGGAGATATCTCGGAAAAACTTGAGGGGTGGGTAGAATCCCACCCCCTGACAAGAATAGGGTTATCCACATTAAACCATTAGTCTAATCACCATGTTTTTCTTTTGGTACACAAGGTAACCGTGATTCTACCGATTCGCAGACGTATGTCAGTACTCATTATTTTATGAATGTATGTAGTGCCGGATCTAGGCCAATGGCTGGTGGAGGTGAGGGGCAGCATGACCAAAACCGTAACCACTTTTTATCGGTGAAAACTAGGAGGTAGAGGCAAATGCCCTTTTCCCCTTGGATCCACACCTCAATGTATCACTGAAAGAAACTTAAACAAGAAAATCGGAAATTGAAATTTTCGCAAACTTGTTTACGATTTAATTATTACACCTTTGGGGTCTTTCATTATTGATTTTAAAATAGAAGAAAGTTTTACTGACAAAAGGGGGAAGTGAGGTCTGGCAATTACTGACGATTGCTGAAGAAGGGAGTAAGGGGGCAACCATTTACTGGCAATGACTGATTAAGGCGAAGAGGGGACCAGACCCCCCCAAAGTTTGCTGACATCATATGTGAACAGCCCCTTACTACTCCCATCCCACAAATGACGATAAAATCACCCTTAAAATAATTCAATCGATGCCTATTTAAAACACGTTATCTTGCGCTGCTCGAACCACCGCAGACAAAAAAATGGTATCGAATTTTGGGAAAACAAGAAAATAGGATGTCGCAGTGACTTTTTTGGAACACTTTAACTGCTCTCAAAGTAGTTGCGTAGGTCTTTTTCCGGGAAAATTATAATGCTAACAATGAAATAAGGCTTGTGATCGAAACCTTGGCAAATACAAAGTAAAATATTTTCATATTTCCGAGCTATGGCCTCAAATTTAAAGGAATCTGCCCGATCTAGCTGTGAAAAATATATACGGCTTCAGGATTATCTGCCCAACTGTTTAGAAGATACTTGCGAAAAACATAAGATGAAAGCATTTACCCCCTCTGATGGAAGTTTAGATTAGCATACTCTAATGATTCAAAAAAACGTCAGCGACAACATTTTGGGGAACGCATATTTAATGGATGTATAATGGAACCAGTTTTAGACACAGGGTACTGATACAGCCCTTTGACCATCGACCGATAGCTCTAACACGTTGGGCCGTGTATTACCCCAAAGTGTTCTGCCGGATGGTTCTGATGCATTGAAACGTGTATTTCCGCAGTGTGCGCCCCTCACGATAGTTCTGATGCGCTGAACCGTGCATTTCCGCAGTGTGCGCCGTCCACGATGGTTCTGATGCGGACCTGTTGCTGCCGGGTCTGCAGCGTCCGCACCGGTTGCTTCGTGGTCGCCTTCTACACCTCGGTAAGACAAGAGAAGTGCGCATCTGGTGCAGATGGAACCAATTATGCATGTGGTTGACAGCCCACCCGGTAGAAATCAGGTCGATTTATTCAGGTGGTCACCTGTCCATCTGATACCAATGGAGTCAGTTATTTAGAGGGTCAGCAGCCCATGCCCGGTTCAGATCGGGTCAAATATCCAAGTGGCAAACAGTCCACCCCATACCAATGGGTCAGTTATTCATGTGGTCCCCAGTCCGGTGCCGACCAGGTCGACTATTCAAGCAGGCAACAATTGCATCTGGTGTCTATCGGGTCAATTATTCTGGTGGTCAAAATTCCACCTTGTGACGATTGGCTCATTAATTCAGCCCTGCTAAACTCATGTCAGATGCTGCGGGGATCTGGAAAGGTCACCTCTCAGACATTTTACTATAATGCACGTTAAAAATTATGACCTCTCAAGGATCAACCTTTTGCTTTTTATATGAAAAACAAAGTTTTAGGATTACCACCAATATGTATATGTATATTGTCGCTATGAACCGAACGATAGAGGGGAATGAGGTGGCTTAGTGGATAGCACCCTTGTCTTCTAAGCCACCAGTCCCGGGTTCAAGTCCCGGCGGAGCCTCTGAATAAGTCGATCTGATCCCCAAAATCCCTTCCAACAGGGTGAGAGTTGGCGACGCCGTATGACCCTGGCAGTTGGTGCGTCGTTAAACCCCAACAATTATTATAACCGAACGATAGTCATTATAACAATAATATGTCACTTGACGGCTTTAAACTGTGCTGAATTGACATCAGGTCAGCTTTTTCTTTTAAATTGACAATGTTATATGATAATTTAGAAATGATGGTTCGCTGCTGCGAGAAGCATGCGTTTATATTTATATGATGCTGTTGACCTTTTCCACCGAATCTGGGATGAATTGTAGAGTACAATCAGTGATCACATATCCGGACACAGTGCTTCATCGGAATCTTGATGCAACAGATGCTTTAAAAAACAATCATTGTTCATCGTATGGCAACCAGCCTCGAACATTCAGATTCGAGGCCAGCCATATGATGGCCGAGGATTATTTGTGCAAGCACTGCTATATCAAGATACGCATCTAACATTGACCCTGGCTCATGACCTTTAGACTTGAACTGTGAGCTTGACCTAAACGTTGAGTAGCTTTAGCTATGACGTCATAATATAATACATCTCCTGCTGGATGAAGATCATATAGCTGAAAGCACCGACGACAATTACCTCGAAAATATCCACATGGCCTTGGCGCCTGAGTTTTGGCCCTGACCTTTGAAGCGAGGTAGCCTTAGCATGTCCAATGCTGCTGTTTCAGATATACTTCACGGGGACACTGCTGATCAGTACGATGAGTGATGAACATCCGGAGGAGGGTCACGACCTCGACCACTTCTCCACAGGTCAGAGGCATGTGTGTACCATGAGCAGGTCTTTACCGAAGTTACAACACTCTGCCAACTCCCGGAGTGGGATTTTCGTTCTTTGGGAGCTTACCTCAATGTTCCTTACAGTCCGTTTTCGACTGCTGCCGGCCCCGCTTCCAAAGCCGCCGCTGCCACTACGGCGATAGTCGCGCTGTCTAATTTCCATTAATGGCCTCAACCCAGACGCTATTTTCTACCGGTGGACCAGGTGCTCTTTGGCCGTGACTGCCTCAGCTGAGATATGCTGTCTGCTGCCCTTATCATTGTGCCCTCGTTAGTGATCTAGAAGTTTTCCAGAGCATCACTGGACACATAATTATACCTCATTCGAGAGGAAATTCATGTGAAATTTAAGAGAAAACAATTCATGACCTCTCTCTCCCCCCTCTCTCTCTCTCTCACCCTCCCTCTCTCTCTCCCCTCCCTCTCTCCCTCCCTCTCTCCCTGGCTCTCCATAAATCTGCAATCTTCTCAAAAACGTTTGATATATAGGTAGGCCCAAGAGGTTAAACGGCACACAGTTATGAAACGCTAGTGCGAGCCGCTACTGATGGAGGCATTAGCGTATCATCCTTTGTTACACCGCCGAGCACAAATTGACCGGATGGATAAATCATCTGACAGCTATCTGGGACCTATTGATGTTTATGTTCCATGGAGGATCATTCATTGCAGTTTGTGTTTGGTTCTCTTGAATTGGGGCGGCCAGAAGCATTATAGCATGGCTCACGACATATAATTACCGTCATAACATCGAAGTACAGTGACTGTGAACCTGGACTGCTTGTAGGTCATGTAAACTAGCTGTTTGCAAGAAACGAAATTTATGCATGATGGTATGACATGTCAAATAGCTGTTCCACACATTCTTCGTGAAGCTCCTCTTTTATGCCCGGCGTGTTAATTTGTATGTTAATTAGAAATTGTTTTTAGACCCTCCGGCGTAAAGTTCGGTGTTAAAGTGAGGGCGCAGGGTAGAGTGAAGACGAATATAACGATGACAGCAGATTTCTATTTGCATAGCTTTTGCCCTCATTTTATTATAAGTGCCGTCTCTTCCTCAGCTTTAAGGAGTACACGTCCGATTGGTTTAGTGCTTGCGCAATAACAAAGGAATACAATTCCACAGCCCAGCTTCAAGACATTCGGCTACTCAGAAAAAGGTCATAGTCGAGGTGCTCATTGGCCGACGCAGGGGGAGGGGCATTTCGGCCATGGCCCCCCAAGGCCCTGAAGGGGGGCGGCAAACTATATTTGGGCCCCCGAAACGCCGGAGAAATTTTTGAAAAAGGTTTTACACTAGGTCTGTAGAGAAAAAAATTTGCTCCCCCCAGAAGAGCGAACATGCACTTGGAGGTAGCCTATACTGGGTCTGTCGAGCACCCACATTGCACGTCCCACTCCCCTCCCCCCAGGAGGAGAGGCAGACATGGGTTTGGCCCCCAAACATGGGTCTGCGTCCGCCCCTGTAGGTGCTGAGATTTCCCTTCAACCTTCGCACTGGTAGGGTTCTTTGTGACTACCCTAAGGTTTTCCCACGATGGTTAGAAAACGGCGGCGCACAGCTGCACCTCACTTGTCAGAGCAGTCCTCTGAAGCTTTTCGCATCTGTTCTGAAAATTTCAGGTTGAGCTCACGTCAGGTTAGGTCACGATATCAGGTCAAGCGTCATCATCTCCAAAAATATAAGAAGTGGCAACAGTGAGAGTATGCTTGATATATGGGTCTGGGATTCATAGCACCTAATTGGGGCACCAAGTACCGCAATATGCAGTAGCGATATTTTCTATACCGATAATCTAGGGTCATGTAAGGGCCATGACCTTCCCATTGTTGACCGATGGGAAAATCTTGAAATGCTCGTTTTTCATTGCATACGTATCAGATTAACTTCAAAATTTCAAAATAGTATGTTCTTGTCTAGCCTCGGGAGATTAAACCCAAAAAAAAATGGTCCGTCGCTTTTGACAGGTCATCTGATGGTAAGTAAACAATATTCGATAATTAACAAAATAATGCTTGAGTTTACAATTAAAGAGCTGTCATTTTGCCGTTCTTGTGTTTGTTTTGTCACTGCAAGTCAAGTCATGTATGTATGTACACCATGTCCATATCAGGTCACTTCGGGACAATTTGTTGACCTGAGCTCAGATCAATATATGAATTTGACCTAGCATGGTAAAACCATGTCATTCGATTCATATTGACGGGATGTTTACAATCGTATTTCAAGGATGGCGTTATCATCTTTTCTTTTGGAGTTATTGGCGAAAAAAGTAATCGCCTTATAGTGTGGGTAGCGTATTGTCCGTGATCTTGATTGACCTCAACCTAGACTTAACCTAAACTTGGTAGCTACTTTCGATACGTGTTTACAACTGGTTTCAAATAGACGTGGCTAAGGTCGGACCAATAGTGTCTGAATCGAGCATTCTTAATATCTTAGCCTGATAGTATATAATAAAATTCGCAATATGCACTGACTTGCAGTGTCCCAGGTATTTACCTGACCCCAAAATGAGCGGCACTGTGATGAAAGAGCTGTCCAAAATGATTTCGAGTGGAATTTTACTTTTCAAGCTGCTTTAGCGTCTAGGATAAACAAAGCTTTGGAAGTATACTTCATTTAAGCAATTCGTACTTCAATTGACCTCTAGCGACATTAATATTGTCTTTACGATATTATGACTTAACCCTCGCCCCACCAGGTGGCCATCGATGACCCCCTAAGGTTTTTCGGGATAGCAGAAAAACGACGAGGCGCAGCACCGCGGTTGAGAGCTCTATCTCTCACCCCATTATTTTCTCATCATCCCAGAAAATTTTTACTCCGGGTCATCCAAGGTCAGGTCATCAGGCGAGATCAACCAAGGTCACCTCACTTCAACTTCTGAGCTCCATAAGAGCTACACTTCTTAGTTGATCAATTTGAAACTTCCTACACTTTATGACCCCTCCAGGGTCCACACGATGTATATCCGGGATTTTTCGATTTTGCGACCTGAAGTCAGGTCACGAGGTGACCTCTCCCATTGAAAAAGGATGGGGGAAAGCTGTCTTATGATCTAAAATCACAATAATGATTACAAATTATCAGCGTGCTCATAAAAGCGTTCTTGGACACCCTTTCCCGGATCCCCGTGGCCATATTTTCCCTTTGACCTCTTCAAGGCCATCCAAGATCACCAGGGGTCAAAAACAGTATTTTGGCAATAATTTTTGACTTAAATAAACTAGAGCACTGAATCAAACACCATCGTGTATGTCTTTTCACTAGTTTTCATTTGATGTACGGCAAGGCCACTTTCTGACCTTTCGTGACCTTAGATCATGTTAGGTCACGAGGTGACCTCTGGAGGTCAAACCACTGGCTGGAGGTCATGACGTGCCACATAGCGGAAAAAGGTCTGACCTTTTCCTATCAAATGCACTTTACCAAATCTCAATAGCTCTAATTGCATAAGACATATGTCTAGTTTGCTTAAGCATTGCATATTTGAGTGAAAATAGCCTATCGTGACCTAACTTGACCTCTGGAGGTCAAACTATTGACCTGAGCCCTAAAACATGCGAAGTAATTTCTTGCTGCATTCACGCGAGCATTCTAATGCACCTTGCAGTTTTTTGCTAACCATCATATTTTCTGAGTCAGAGGGGGAGGCCATCGATGGCCCCGGTGGAGCGAAGGCGGCGCCGGACCCCCGGTGGGGCGCGGGCTAAATATTTTCGACTGCATTTGGAACTAACCTTATATTGATTTTTGTTTTGTTTTCTTAGCTGCTTAGTTTCCGAGTTAGAAGAGGTATTTTTTACCTCCATCAGGGCGAAGATGGCTCACACTCGCCACCGGGGTGAAGGCTAAGTCAACCCAATCACGTTTGCACTTATAATCGATCTAGCGCCTGGTCTACGGTATTTTGCATGTCTAGTTCATAGATGATGAGGTTACTTCCAGGCCACCAGACGCTTTGGCTTTTTAACGGGACATGACAGTAAAGATTCAAGGGTATGCTTTATCTAAATCAGAATTTAGATAATGGTGTCTTAAGGCTATTGTATGTAGACCCAAAACATTCAAAAGTCATTAACATGCACAGCGGAGGGGTCTTAATGTGCCCCCCCACATTTTGTAGGTGACCGGAAAGCCGTTCGCAGAACCGTATTTTATATAACCGTTCGTTATATAATATACCTTATGGCCCCTCCACGACGAGTTTCATACATCAAAACCCGAAAGAGAATATTTTATACAAAGCTAACAAAAAGGTCTTTGTTATCAATTGGCCAAGAAATACCGACGTAGAGAACATGTTTTCCATGATTGATAATCGATTGTTGCGAATGGAAAAGGTAATCGTCGACAACGACTTATCGACGACAATCACCGTTATCGAAGAAATTCATCGAAGTTCCCTTTCGTGGTAATGAGTGAAGTTCTATCAACGAAATATTAAATGAATAAATCCTTTAGTAGCTCAGTGGATACCATTAATTTCTTCTGAGTCACAGGTTTGGGTTCATGCCCCGGCAGAGTCTCTGAATCAGTTGATCTGATCCTTCCAGATCCCTCCTAACGGGATGAGAGTTGGTGACGGCTTATAACTTTGTCGATTGGTGCGTCATTAAACCTTGGTAATTATGAAATGTTTTTGGCGTCACTCTCTAGGCATGTAACATGCATATATTTCCTGGCAAACACATTTTCAGTAAGGTTTTTAGCAATTGATTACAATAATATGATGTATTATACGCTATATGACTAAGGACTTTGTTAAACTGTACGATTTAACGAATTAAGAACATAATTCAGGAGACGCAGTTTACGTCAAATACCTATATATAGGCACTTGATGATCAGATATATGTCTGAAATATATATATATATATATATATATATATATATATATATATATATATATATATGATGTCATAAGAAATTGGAGATGGATGTTAAGAGAATTGAACAGACAATATATATATATATATATATATATATATATATATATATATATATATAAATAATATTATGAAATGTCACTCTATACTAAAAGAAGAAAGACAAATACATTGTTTTGAGATCTTAGCACCTATGGCGTAGACATGTCGTATTTTGCTGTATATTTTTCTGGTAGTCATCTATGCTACGACACATTATTTCTAGACAGGCACTGAAAGTTCCGTTCCTCTATCTACAAAGGCTAAGAAAATATGCCAAAAACGTGAGGGAGTGGAGCAGAGGTGCAGAAAGTATACTGGCTGTCACAAACTCAATGCAACGTATGCCTCCTCTGTCACACAAAGCTGGAAATGATAATATACTTGAATACTGTTTCCAATATGCTGAATGTCATCTACCTGTCTCTTACTTTTTGCAACGGACAAGGTTCAAGCACCAAGCCATTACCGCATGAAAGTAGTAAACTGTGTTTTCATTTTTAGATCATGTTTATGTTTTGGAAGGAAAATTTCCAATTATGTATCATTGTTTTCAGTATCGGGATCATAACTATTATTGGCAACTCTGACTGCAATTTCCCCCAATGACATGCATTTCTCTTTTGAAGAAGTTTCCATTTTTGGAAGGAGTGTTTCCAATTATGGTACATTTCCCATGATTAAATGTGGCAATTATCATGAAAATTATAATTGGGAACTAATCTATAAATGGGAGCGTACACCTACACACAATTGGGAACCCTGATCACAGCTTCCCCCCACCCCCACTGAACTTCCATCTCACATACCAACAAAAGGGACAAAATGTCAATGTCAACATAGGATTTGGATCTACCTAAAATGTGTTGGTAAAGTGGACCTTAGGTAGCATTTTTATAGCCAGATCAAATGCTTAAAATTTTCCCTAACACCTGATTATCACCTGCCTGGTCGTTCCTTCTTGCAGTAAAAACCTGAGGCAACTACCCTGCATAGATGTAAAATTATGTCTATCGGCCTAATAGGTACAGAGGTATTGGAAGTCTCATACCAAAGAAAGATCCAGTGTATAAGTCAAAATCCTGCTTTAACTCCAGGCAGTTCAGGTCTGTGTGTTGCTTACTACCACTGGTAGTAAGCAACACACCCCGGTATTATGGTAGTAGGCAGATCACATCTCACGGTTCAAAAGGATCACATCAGAAGGTCCACAGTTCATATGTTCTACCGCTCAAAATGTCTAACCTAAAAGGTCCATAGAGGCGTGCTCAGATGCATGAGAGTGGGGTGCATGATGCCGCAGAGGCGTGCTAAGACACCTGATAATAGGTGGCAATGAGGGTTAGGTTAGGTCAGGTCAGGTGTGTATGCCCTCAGTCCTCTTTCCTAGTCTGGGGATATTAACAGTCTTTCCAGAATCTGTGTGCGCTCTATTCTGGGTACCACTTTTCGAAATGTTTTAGAAATATCCCCATATTCTGCAAGAAAATCCCTAGAGATGAAACAGACGGAAGGAGGGGAAGTTTGAGTAGTGTAAAGTCGTACCCAGACCAGAGGCGCACTCAGATTCTGGAAAGAGGGGTGATATATCCCCAGACTAGGAAATAGGGACCAAGGGCATTTACAATTGAACTGACCTGACCTTACCTAACCTAGACCTGACCTGAGCTGAGCTGACCTGACCTAACCTAACCCTAACCTAACCTAACCTAACCTAACCTAACCTAACCTAACCTAACCTAACCTAACCTAACCTAACCTAACCTAACTCCCTACCCTACCCTACCCTACCCTACCCTACCCTACCCTACCCTACCCACCCTACCCTACCCTACCCTCCCTACCCTACCCTACCCTACCCTACCCTACCCTACCCTACCCTACCCTACCCTAACCTAACCCTCATTGCCTCCTGTTATCAGGTGTCTTAGCAAGCCTCTGTGGCATCATGCACCCCACCTCATGTATCTGATCACGCCTCTTTGGACCTTTTGAATGTTGGACTTTTTTAAAGTTGGACCTTTTGAGCGGTAGAACCCATGAACTGTGGACCTTCTGATGTGATCCTTTTGAACCGCGAGATGTGATCTGCCTACTACCATAATACCCACACCCCCAACCAGCGTTTTTCAAAGTCTCTTTCTTTCTGAGATTTTCTGTGATTTTCTGAGATGAGAAGGGGGTCTACTAGGCCCCCTCTAGGCACGTTAGTGCCAGGCCCTCTCCAGTGTGTGTTTTAACACTTTGTGGAGGACTGCATTGGCACACATTTGCTATCTGTACAATATTGACATGATAATTTGATCATGAAATCTCACCTGAATTACTGTTGTTGCCAGTCTGCTGCTGGCGCCAACTCTCCCAACTTCCTCCAGCTCCAAATCTCCTCACCAATCTTGATCTAGGGCACAAATAAGGTAAGGCACAAGCAAGCTAAGGAATGAAAAACCAAGTTTGATGTGTGAAAGTGCATCAGAATCAAAGTAGCCTACATTCATCTTAGATTAGCCATGGGCAGCACTATTTATTCCAGCTAGTTTTAGCCTGCACTTATCTCAGATATACCTAATAAATATGCCCTCAACAGAAGTAGCTTCCCACTTGTTCAAATTTTTTTGGCAGACTCTACATCACACAAACATTGTGAACTTGTCTTGTCGCTGTTGCGTAGTTTAGGTAGAATTGCTGCCCAGCTATGTTTATTTCTTTCACTCATTTAGTACTTTTCCTAGTAGCTTTTAGGCGTACTTGATACTAAATTCAAAGAAATAGGGACCACTAAATCGAAGATACTCAAACTTTAAATATTATTTAACCTGACAAAATGGACAGAAAAGTACTTGATAACGTATCTGCGTTATCTTTAATGCCTTAAATATGCCCACAATCATGTATTTCTCGAAAAATTGACTGTCACATTTCGGGCATCTAGGCGGCAACTTTCTGGCAACTACTAACAATCGGCACCATTGGGCTGCATGTTAAAATCTGGCAACTGTGACAGCGGTTTCCGGGTTTTCTGCAGCGGGGTCTCTCGTTTTAGTAGAAACTGAACACAGTACCAATATTGTATCGCTGATGGTACGCCGTGCAATTGAAGGACAGAGTTGCTAAATTAAAATATTCGCTACACGCTTCATTCTGTATTTCAAAATGTGTGGTTTGATTTTGAACCATACTGTCACGATCGCTATTTTGTCACACTTATGCACCTCGACTATCATAAATGTGTCACAAACTCCAGTAGCCGAGTTGGCAAGTTTCTGCACCTCTGGAGTGGAGGGGGCTAAAAAGCGTGCACGGTATGGGTTAAAGACAGTTGCTACATTATTTATCACATGCCAAGTTTAGAATTCCTCGTTATGAAGCTGCTGACAGCAGACGTGCAGATGCTGCTGGTGGTGCTGGTGTCTGTGCTGATGCTGCTGTTGATGCTGGTGTCTGCGCTGATGCTGCTGGTGATGCCGGTGTCTGCGCTCATGGTGCTGGTGGTGCCACACCACGATTCCTTTTATCAACCTGCTGACCCCATTGATGCCGACATCGCTGCTGACGTAGCTGTTGATTATGTTGATGCCGCTACTGACACTGTTGATGCTCCTGCTAATACTGTTTACAACTCTTCTGACGTTTTTGACAACGCTGAAGTTCTGCTGGCTCTGTTGAAGCACTGTCAATGACTTTGACACCGTTGAAGCTCTTTTGAAGTTACTGTTGACTCTGTTGAGGTTGTATTTGCACTGCTGCTGGCGGTTAACATCTGCTGATGATGCCGGCAGCGATTCTGGCGGTTATGATAGCTTTCTGTGTGACCGGCATTCTCTCCACTTTCATCCTACTCATAGGCCTGGTGAAGGTGAGTAAATGCCAGACACTATTATATGGTTGAAAAGTAATAAATATACCAATGTAAGGAAATACCCCGAAAATAGTTCAGAATCTGCAGGAATCTTTCAAGTTTACATGCCCTGCTCGAAGTAAGACTAAAGCTTGTTTGAAAGTGTTAATGCAGCTCAAAGCCAAAGGCTGCACCGGCGCCTTGCGACCCCATCATCAAGTTAACAAAATAAAACATTACACATACATGTATCCAAAATCTCTATAAGGGCCGGAATGTTTACTAATCCAGATGGCCCTCTCATTATGCAGCGTTCTTTCCACATGACAGGCCAATAGCATAAGATCAATTTAAGATCATCTATAAAGATCAGTCGAATATAGATATAAGGATTTTAGAATCACTTTGCATATATTTATGTGAAATGAAACCTGTGTTGAAACTGCAATTGTTTTTGCAGCTTTTGGGAAAAGGGGTTCGAAAAAAACAAAGCAAAATCAATAAGTCCAGCATCACTAGCTTTGCGTAACTAACTTTCTACTCCCTCCATTTCTCTATTGCCTATAATTCTGCCTTAAGAATAATCCCTATATTTAATACCACTGTTTTCTGCAAAACACTCTGGAATCTGACAAAATATATTGATAAGGAAGGTTCTTCCACTTATTTTACACACCGAAACATTTCAAGATGAAGCAATGCTCGCTGCTCCACCACGTAGTTATTGTATTACATTATCCCCCACCCCCCCCACCACCACCCGCCCTGTGAACCTCCAATCCTCATTCGCTCTGGTGAAGAAGGAAATATTTCAACCCCTCGATCTCGGCTCACATGCGGGATTGCTAAAAAGCGCCATCCGTGGTAGATAGCCCATACGACGATGGGTATACATACGGCTATATCTCGGAGTACCGAGGCGAGCTGCAGGGATCACGTATAATTTCCTTTATTTTTATTTTGGCTTCCGAACTTCTTGCGGTAAGAATAACGCTAACATGTTATAACGCTAAATCAGTTTAAGCCGATACACTCAATAGCTTAAAGCCCAAAACCAAGATTAAAAGTAAGGGCGTTGTATTTTGTGTTTCATTACTGTTACAAGGAAAGAGATGAATGTGTGTATAAAGCAATCGGTACGACATTGTATTTTGTAACAAAAGGATCTGACTATCAGATCATTAATAATAACTATATCAAGACCTCTTTTATCTTATAAATGGCTTACATTGGTAATACAAGCATGATTTCTAAAATATGTCAAAATGAATTCGAAGCAAAATCACGAAACTTACACGGAGGGGGACAGACAACCGAAAACCGCAGCTACAGTACACTGCCTACAGGCAAAAAATGGGTAATTGAATTCAATAGCTATAATCTTTTTGTCTCTCTGTCAAGTTGGCATGGACAACACAAGTCTGCAAAGAAGAACAACCCTTTGTGAAGGTCAAACTTTCTAATGCTAATAACACCATCGCATTATCATCAAACGCCAGGAACTTTTAGTCTAACCAAAGGAAAAAACACAAAATGTTATCATTTTTTGGCTAAGCAATATATTAGCAACTGTAAATTAGGCACAATATATACGACGTTAAACATAGAAGCATTAAAAATACTCTCAGACTAGGCTTTGTGCAGTAATAAATGTTGTACTTATCTTATTAACCAAAGCCATGAACAGTAACAATATTACAAAATACCTTTGCGCCCTGCTCCCCGATGGGATTCAGTGCGTAAAGGCGTGCTCAGATAGTTGGGAATGGGGACACAATGGGTATGTATGTACTTGTATTGCCCAATGCGCAAAGACGTGTTCGGACAATGTGAAAAGGGGTGTAGTGTCCATGGCGTGTTCATATTGCAGAACATGGGATTGCATGTAGAATTGAGTAGAGGCGTGATCAGACACCAAAGAATGAGGGTGCAACTGTGGATGCAGTGCGCAGAGGCGTACCCAGATCATGAGAATGGTGGTGCTGTGGGCAGCAGCGTGCTCAGATAGCACAAAATGGTGTTGAATGTGGAAGGTAGCATAGGCATGCTAGGACAACTGATCGTGGGGCTGCAAATGCAGGTGACGGGCGTATGGTCGTGCTCAGAATGGGGTTGCAATGCAATACTGAGAATGGGGTTGCAATACGTGGAGTGTGCTCAGACCATGGGAAATGGGATGCAGTACAAAGCATAAAAGTAGTGTTATGATGATTAAAAATGGGGATACAATTGGGTACGTTACGCAAAGGCGTGCCTGGACCATGGGTAAAGGGATTACAGTGTGCAATGACGTGCTCTAGTATTGCTGACCCGAGTGTTCTGCTAATATAGAACTGTCTGGCTAACATATGTATGTATGTACATGCATGGTCTGGGCTTCTTCTGCGCAGGAGCGGCACTAGCCAAGGCCACTGGCCGATGTTTAAGTTGTGACGGTATCAAAATGGACATATTCACTCAGAAAAAATTATTTCTTTGTAGAGATGTCCATGTCGATACCGTCATAGTTTTCACATCAAGTAAGCAGCTATCACAGGTGACAATGCCCTCGGGGATGCTATGTTGAAACACATTTGTTGAGTGTGCCCGTTTCTGCCGTGAATGGGTGTTTTCGGAGACACGCCGCGCTGTATCGCCGCCGTGTGAGTGCTGACTCGGTGCCCCTGTCACCAGGACTGCCGCTGGCTGCTACTGCCCCTCATTCTCACCCTGTCGGCCACCGCCCTGGTCGACTTCATCGCCATCACCACCCTGATCGTGCGTCATCTGGTAAGGCGCTATGGTGATAGCACCTCCGTTGCCATGACAACAGGCACGGGTAGAGGATTTATATCAAGTGTCATTTGGGCTGCTGACAACGCCCGCCCAGTGATCAAGGGTCGTACTTTGGGCGTATCATCTCTAAAACCACGCCTGTGGCTAATCATTGCAGCGCTGACTGGCGCACATTATCAATACGCTGTAAAGCACAATGGTTCCGATCATGGTTGGAGATCTCTTCTCGATCCAGGGGGGGGTCCTGGGTGGGTTAACGCTGGCACGGCAATACAAGCCTTATACAAAGCCTATGGGAGACTCAAAATCTAGAGGGTCCTGAGCCCCCAACCCCCCCTCCCGGATTTCCACCCATGGTTCCGATGAATCGACAACTCTCGCCAGTAACTACCCCTGCTGTCCCTGCTGTTTTCTGGTACATACCCGCTCGTCATACTACCTCAAGCCACCCACAATTCAATGACGGTCTGATCACTGCAAACACCAGATCTAGGTGCAGGCAGAGGGCTTTGATCAGGAGGACGGGCAGGCACATGTGGGCCCAGAACAATCTCACAGGCTTCTAAAGCAAACAAAATTGCCAAAAAATAATGGTTTAAAAATATTAAAATAGGCAAAAAACGGGCCATTTTTTAACCTTTTGACACCCGCCCCGGTCGGGTAGGAATGTTTGCACACCCCTCGGTTTTTTCGGCGGCACAAAAAAACGGCGAAAAATTGAAACTTATAACGAAAAAACGAATTGAATCTTATACCACATAATGGACCCACCAATTGCAACAAAATTTACTCCAGGATTTTTCATATCGATGACCTAGGGTCAGATACAGATCATGACCTCTCCATTGGAAATGCCTTAGGAAAACAGGAATTGGGATGTATTTGTCTAGATACAGCTGAAAATACCTTCATATTTTCCAAGTCGTAGTATCCTTGGCCCCTTTCTAGATTCATGTTTTGACCTGTAACCTCTGAGAGGTCATCTAGGCTACTTAACCAGGTTTTCAGACTTGGGTCAATAGCTTTACAGGAAATGACGATAAAGCTTTTATTTTGAAACCGTTGCGTTTGGATTGTTATTGCGAGTTGATTGATGTGCATATTTACTAGGTCAGAACAGATAGTGACCTTGACCTGACCTTAGGTTAGGTCATCTTTTTGTTTTGACCTAGTATAGTCATATCATACATCATTCGATTTGCCGTGACGAGAGGAAGTGAATGGTGCCTAAAATGATTCGAACTCAACTCTGTCAGACGCTAGAACCCAAAAACTCTTCTCTAAGATGCCACCTTCCTTGACCTGTCATGGCCTCAATATTGACCTGAGCCAAGAAGTGACTGATGTGGCTTCTTCATTAATGTTTATGGGCTATCCAACAACCTGCGCGTTTTTCGCTAACGCGCATAGAAGCCGACTTTGAGGGGGTGTTTTAAACCCCACTAGGGCGAAGATTGGGCGTAGGCCCACCAGGGCGGGTGTTAATACACCTGTACATGCCACTTGGGAACACCAGGCACGCTTAGGGTAGAGAGGGTCCCTGGGCCACTCCCTGGGAACCACCAGGCATTCCTAGGGTGGAGGGGTCCCTGGGCCACTCCCTGTGGACCACCAGGCACGACCAGGGTGGAGAGGGTCCCTGGGCCACTCCCTGGGGACCACCAGGCATTTCTAGGGCAGAGAGGTACCTGAGCCACTCCCTGGGGCCCACCAGGCACGACCAGGGTGGAGAGGGTCTCTGGGCCACCTTCTGTATCGGTGTCTGAGCTCCTCATGTTTGAATATTTTATGCGCCTGTTATCGCGATCATATCATATACTGTCATCACAATGTCAACTCAAAACGAACCCACTCTCCTTTTTATTCTCTACTACATCCCTACCTGGAAAATCAGTATCTGTGGTAGACCTTTGCCTGAGTTCTGGTTCGGGGGTTCACCGAGACCCTCCGTCCATTCTGGGGCGGTAAACAGCAGCCGTTCCGTGTTTACGGCACACACACTGCCGAACTGATATGGGTTTGCTGACTGGCGTGTGCTTTATGCGAATTGACCGCTGCCATGACGAGAGGTTTAAATTCACAACATACGGTGGAAAAGCTGCAGTGGATGGGAGAGCTTTTCCGTTTTACACGTTTTCGTTCATAGATACCAACACTAAAAGTGATTAAATGTATATTTCCTAAAAAGTGTTTGTATAAAAAACCCGCATACTAAACGCATCGTGTTGATAAAAATGCTGTAGTAAACAATTTTGTGGGGTTCATTTTAATGAAGAAAATGCAAATTGGAAGTCGCTAATTTTACTTGGAAAAATGTGTATTCATACATCTGGCTTCATGCTGCGGCAAAGGAAAGAAACCGCTTACAACAGAATGACGGATTATGAACCTAGTAAGCCCCTTTCCTGTCAGGCCCCTGGCTACCCCTATACCTATCAGAGAGGTGAGTGATTCAGCTGCTCTAAGATCTCAAAATCTCCCGTATGCTTGAATTTTTTTAAATGAAATAGATTTCTCTTACACATAGCTCAATTTTGAAGAACAAAAATCCCTAACTGGTAAAGTTGTGGGAAGTGCCGTGTAGGCCGTGTAGTTCATGTAACGTTTTGCAGTTTTCTTTAGATTCTTAACATTTTAAATATTCCTTCTTAGATGCTCAGGCTTTGTTTATAAAATGTATTTAGCTTTAAAAAAACATGTATGTATTGACAGATTATTGATACAAAATGCTGTTGCCTATGAGTTCAAGTCACGATACTGCACCTCTTAGCAGAAACAGGTTTTCAATTAGCGTGACGATCGGGCAGGGTCGGGTGGCTCATATGTGAATTCTTTTTTTCCACATATAGGGAAAGACCCCGCAGGTGCTCCACGCCCGGTTAGTAATAATGCCACAAAAATGATCAGAGGCGGATTCAGGAACTAAAAAATAGTGGAAAAGTGTATATTATGAACCTCCAATATGTGAGTACATATGTTCACTGGTTAATCCTCCTCAAATTTATCCGCCCATGTCGAACCCAAAGGAGTCTGAATGATCATGTACCCTTGATCCGCCTGCGGATAAAATTTGCTTTTACAGTGCTGGAACCAAATGCATGCCTAAGATGCTAAACTCACTTATTCCTCCTAGTATACTAAAATACGTTTGCAGATGCGTAAAATCCCCTTAACTACAGTACCTGAGCACGCCCACACCTATGATATCTTGCTATCATACAGGATTGGCAGTATGGTATGGTCACTTAGACATCTCCCGGTGGTTCTGTAAGTAGTAATTCATTCTGGAAGAACACAATCCAGTTACATAGGAAATCACCGTTTTGAGTTGCTGCAAACACCTCTGTGAATTTTTTTTTAAGAAAGGCCAGAAAGATTCAGAAGCCTATCGTGATCTGTTCCGGAGATATCTCGGCAAAACATGAAGGGTGGACAGATTCTCCCCCATGAGGGTAGGAGGGTCTCGTATTGCCAATATTGGTGTCTCTAGCTTTGGTCTCAGGTCGAGGACCGCTCTTTGGAACATAACCGATGTAGTTTATGAGGTTGGGATGGGAAAGGGAGGGGAAGAAGTGATTATGAGAAAAATTAAATTAAAGGATTGCTCTCAGCAAATCCAAACGTTGTATTTTGTACGAGCTCTCACCCTCTAACCTTCGTCCTTCTCTGCGCTCTAGCTTACCGTGGAATCTGGCTGATTATTTTGGTCCGAATAAAACAGCCACTGCAGTGACTGTTTTACTCGGACCCAACTGGTACTAACCTCGGCGCCCGTGAAATGTGCTTGGCGCTCTCATGTCAGCGCCCCGCTGAGAAGGTTTCGCGCTCCGTGACAGGTTGCCCCGTTCAAAACTTGCGCCCTTCTGGTATGAATGACGGCCCCGTAACCGGGTGCCGAAGATAACCCTGGTTTGCCCTGTGACATACCGTGCCGGAGTACATATATTTCCGGAGACTGGTACTGGTGATACAATACCATACACTGACAAAATTGTTTACTCCCTAAAGGAGTAATGTGGTCGTAGGTCTATTTGTCCCCTACCACAACACTTACCCTACCCACCGATTACTCTAACATTATCCCTTAGTTTTACCTGGGTTACCTCTCAGTTATACTTAAATGACACACTTATCACCCCTAATGGACGCCAAAAATACACTGGACTAACCCTTATGATACCGTCTCACTGAAAAATGTTTACTCCATGCAGGAGTAAACTCCTTCTTTACATCTATTTTACCCCCTGTTTACGCTCACCTCAACTTAAAAAATCCCAAAGTTACGCCAGCCCCACCTGTCAGTTATCCCCAAATGACACGATCAATACCCCATCGTTACACCTAATATACTAACGCTGGCGGATCTAGGGGAGGGGGTGGGGCAATTGTCCCCTTCCCTCAAACCCTCGATTTTCCAAAAAACACATTTTTCACGATTTTCAGCCCCTTACCCCCTCCCCAAAACGTCGGCCTAGCTCCACCCCTGGATACGCATGACTTAGCCCTATGATGTCCTCCTTATCACTGCTTAAAATGCGGGACTTCCTCCTGAAATCCAAAAAAGAGAAATACCTACAACGAAATTTATTTATTCCATACCAACCAAGCATCGCCGGAGCCTACCGCTGCGAGGGAACTCGTCCAACGACGACCAAAAACGAAATGAGGACGGATATCACCGTTCTGTATGAGTGGGCATAATAAGAAACAAAACCTTACAAGCGCACTGATCATGTACACATGTACATGTACACTGACCTATTGTCTTAAGACTTCTGCTTCATTTTATATTATCCTATTATGCAAATATTGATATGAGAATGCCAAAGCAGAGCATTGATACAGAGGACATACCAACGTTGCTACGTCTTCCTCTTAATTCACACTGTCTTGCCCATTCAGGAGAGGTATTTGGCTTGTTTCAGCATCCAAAAGGGAACACGATTGTTTGAAAATATCTTGAATAGAATCTAAATAATAACACTCAGTAATTACAATAAGCAATGACAAAGTTCACGCCACCGATGATTACTCTGCAACTTGCGTAAATAAATTGCACAAAGATGGCGGCCGAGCGCGCAATTCAACAGGGTACCGTTGGTGTAAGAACGTGGTAGCGGTGGTGTCATATCGGAGTAATACGTGCATCAACAATAGCGTATGGTCTGGATTAACCAAGGGTCTTTCTGGCGTAAAATGGTAGTAACTATTTATTTTGATCTGTGAGAGTATACAGAGAGTATCAATGTGGACAAGTACTCCCATTGAATGCTCTTCAGCTCCGCTTACACCGCAATTATTCCACCGAGGTATTGTTTATTATTGATAAGCTGGGAGTAGCAGTGTGATATGGATCGAGTTGAAGTGTATGTTATGAGTGAAAACTTTTTCAGTGTAGACACGATCCCGTACCTGAATTGATCGAGACTTGCGGGATCCAGAACTCGAAATTTGGAGGCAAGGGGGCGACTCGGCTGATGTTTTAGCGTCTGGAGAGTGGGATATAGAGCTCCCTTTCCCTCTTTTGAAAGAGCCTTTCCATGATTTTCCCACCACAGCCACGAACCCCTGATTGGGAGTGTAAAAGGGGGAAATCAATCGTTGATCTGCTCACTCAGAAGCTTGAAAAACACAAACAAGAATAACAATAAATGGATCAGATCCTTTTACGGCTAGGCATTCCCGGCCTCCGCAGTCGCCATTCAGCGGCGCAGCATTATCAACTGGGAGGAAATGATACTGTGTCTCAGTACAGCATTGGTAATACTGGCAAACTTTGTCCCGGAACACAATCTAACTGCTGCAATAGTAATCCAGCTTAGTCAGTACCATTTAATTCCACGGGTTGTATCCTCTGGCACAGCATAACACCTCCCAAACAGGATGCGACGGCACAGTATCACTGAATTTCACAGGCTTTGTCCAACGGCTAAGCACAGTCGCCTCCAAATGGGCATGCCGCGGCACAGTATCACTAAACTTCGCAGGCTATGTCGGGCGGCACAGCATAAACACTTCCAAAGGAGTGTGCTGCGGCGAAGTTCAGCGGCACAGCATAGCCATTCTCAGTGTCATCTCGAGCACTCTCCAAGGAACCATGTTCTATCCGTAATTCTTAAGTCAAGCGGTGACATGAAGAGATCATATATATGCATGGGTGGAATATGTTGAAATCGCGTTAGAACATACTGAAATCGGGCAAAAACGCTTAGGAGTGCTTATTTCCTGACGGACGTGTCCTCCCGAATTTAGAAATTATGAAGTACTAGTTTTTTTGGGAGGGGGAGAGGTTTGGCCTGCGCTTTTCTGTTTGGGGGGCATGGCCAGATTTCCCCTGGATTCAACTTGACTGAGATTCTAACGAGTGGGGAGTGGGAAGTTGAGCGCAACACGAGTTACCTCGGTGTAAATCACTGTTGACGAGGTAAGGAGGGCAGGGAGGTGTAAATTCCAACACCAGCTAGGAAAAAGCTACGACCCGTTAACTCCCACTCAGCATAATGTTGCAACCACTGTTTCCAAAAGAAAACAGTATGTAAAGGAGAGTTTAACCCGCGCCCCACCAGGGGTCCGGCGCCACCTTCGACCCACCGGGCATCGATGGCCCCTCTAACTCCGACAATATGGAGGCTAGCGCAAATCTGCAAAGTGCATTAGAAAGCTCGCGTGAATTCAGTAAGAAATTACTTTATATGTTTAGCGCTCAGGTCAATGGTTTGACCTCCAGAGGTCAAGTTAGGTAAAGATCAGCTATTTTCGCTCAAATATGCAGTGCTTAAGCCAACTGGGCATAACTCTTTTGCCAATTAGAGCTATTGAGACCTGTTAAAGCACCTTTGATAGGAAAATGCCAGACCTTTTTTCGCTATGTGGAACGTAATGACCTCCGGCAGTGGTTTGACCTCTATAGGTCACCTCGTGACCTGATATGATCTGAGGTTATGAAAGGCCAGAAAGTGACCTTGTTATATGTCAAATGAAAGCCAGTAACAAGACATACACGGTGGTGTTTGATTCAGCGCTCTAGCTTAATTAGGTCAAACGTTATTGTCAAAATACTGTTTGTGACCCCTGGTGACCTTGTATAGCCTCAGAGAGGTCAAATGGCAAATATGACCCCTGAGATCCGTGAAAGGATGTCCAAGAACGCTTTTCTGAGCAAGTAGAGCATTTGCAATATTTTTGTGACTATTAGATCATAAGACAGCTTTTCCCCATGCTTTTTCATTGGGATAGGTCACCTCGTGACCTGACCTCAGGTCACGAAATCGAAAAATTCCGGATATAAGCCTTGTAGATCCTAGAGGGGTCATGAAGTGTAGGAAATCTCAAATCGATCGACTTGGAAATTTAGCTCTTATACAGCTCAAAAGTTGAAGTGACGTGACCTTGGTTAACCTCGCCTGGTGACCTGACCTTGGGTGACCCAGGGTAAACATTTTTAGGGATGGTGGGAAAATGGGGTGAGAGGTAGAGCCCTCAACCGCGGTGCTGCGCCTCGTCGTTTTTCTGCTATCCCGGAAAAACCTTAGGGGGCCATCGATGCCCCCGGTAGGGCGAGGGTTAAATGCCCGTAAAGGACCAAGTCCTTTGCAGATATTTGCAGTTTTTAGTTCACGTTTTGTTTATGAACTAACTCGTTTGAGAGGGAGGCCGTTTTTAAGGACTGACACATTTTCAACCTTTGGAGGTATGACCCGTTTGACCGTATGAATTCGTCACTGAGCTTTAACACGCGCATTGACGGGGGTCTGAGCCAAGATACCTTAACTTAACTACGCATTGACGGGGGTCTGAGCCACTTTCGCTTTGAGGGGGACGGGGACCCACCCCCCTAAGATCTCGAGAACTACCGTAGGTAGCGAAAAACGGTAAACGGCGTTGGGTAGCCCATCCACTTCTCCATCGAAAAAATTTGTACCATTTTTTGTCAGGTCACATTTAAGATCATGAGAGGTAAAAACATGCCGTCATAGGGATAACATGTAAATTAACACGCGCCCTCTCAAAGGTCATATCAGGTCCCGGGAGCAGATAATGATTGTTTTGCCAATAACTTCTCACTGAATTGAGATAAAGCTCCTATTTTGCTTGCATTGTGCTTATATTGTCACGGAGAGTCGATCGATATACAACATGACCATACCAGGTCACTCTGTGACCCTGACCTAGGTCGAGGTCAGGTCATTTTGACTATTTGACCTAGCAAGGTCATATTATACATTGTTCGATTTGCCGCGATGAAAGAAATCCAATGGTGCATAAAGATTTGCTTTAGCTTCCCTGAGGGCAGATCTAGAGAGAGAAACGTACACTGCTCTGTTGTAAGCCTATGGAGCTTTTTTAACTATGCTGACCTCAATATTGACCTGACATAAAAATTCTTCCTATAAAATATCTTCGTCTTGTCAAATGCTTTCGAACGCCACCCGTAATTTTCGTTTAGCTTTCGTGGGGAACGAGATACGGAGGGGGCCAAAAACGCCCCAGCGGGGCGCGTAATGCAAGGGATCCCAGCGGGGCGCGTGTTAAGGTTTTCGGCTATTACATCTGAACAAGTAAAGATAGAGCAAAACGACTTAAACTGTATGAATCCTCGCAGCAAGCCAAATCGAATGATTTATAATTTGACCTTGCTAGGTCAAATCAAGGATTTGACCTGACCTGAGGTCAGGTCAAGGTCAAATTATATGAAATGCATATCATTAGAACCGCAAAGACAAGGCATGTCTAATGCCGGTAAAATAAACGCTCTTTCACCATCGGTTACTGAGTTATTCACTAACAACCATTTTCCCATGTATTTCCAATGGAGAGGTCATGCCTCGTACCTGACCTTAGGTCATCGATATCAAAAATACCGAAAATTTTTTAGAGAACTTGATGGGGCCATTGTGTGATATGATTTTCAATCGGATAAGTTCACCCTGCTTGGACTTATGCTTTCTTAAACGTTTTTGAGGTCAGGTCACTTGACTAGTGCTGGTGACCTGACCTGAGATGACCTAACCTTAAAATTTTCCCAGAAGTTGTAAAATGATGAGGAAAAAGGTATGCCAAGTACGGCGGCGCTATGCGCCGCCGTTTTTCTGCTGTCTCCGGAAAACCCGAGGGGGGCGGGTACCCACCCCCCGTCAATGCGCGTGTTAAAGCCAACTTTTAGCATTAGAGGTTTCAAATAACGGTCCGAAACATGTCCATTGGCATGAAACGCGGATGCCTCGTAAACCTACCAAAGCATGGGGAAGTTCGGCTAGGAGGCAGAGTGGCAAAATCTCCCCCTCTTGGGTACACCAAAGAGTTTATTATATGGAATTATAATTCTGCTTTTTGGGAAATGTAGGTTCAGACATCAAATAATTTCAATTCACCCAAATATGTTAATTTTTTGTGAAACGCAATATAAATGTTCATTCAGTTGCGGTCATTTTGAAAAAATGACCGCCATCTTGAAATATCAGCTGGCTAACGAGTTTTATGAAGAACACAATATGTTAAGAATATATGTGCCAATTTTGATGTTTGTATCCAGGAGGTGAACGATTCTTCCGTTATTTGCAGTTATCTGCTACACTAGTTGAGGTATTTCCAATTGTCTGCACATGACATGCATTGTGCATTGTGCAGTGATGTGAAGAACAGCTTCAAAGGTTACCAAAAACTTGTGTGACCCAATATGACCGTAGTAGTGTTCCGGTTACACGGACAGCTGCAGGGGTGTGGATTTGCGAACATCATTGGAGGTGTCCAAAGTTGAGGAAGGAAAATTTTAATGACCACCGTTGTTGTTTGGGGGTTTAGGGCGCCTCGACTACGTGGTCATTTCGCGCCTATTCAATGACCACCATATGAAAGGAAATAGCATAATATAATCTTTGTTTTAGCCGTCACACAGCCCTTTTGAATTCTGAAAATGATGAACAATAAAACTTAACTGTATTTTAACACCAACTCGATGTTTCAACCCGGGTGCCCCGACAGCCCCAAAAGAGACATCAATCAGCTTGCAGTCCTGTATGGTACCTCTCATTAAAATCCTCGCAACAACCCACAACTGCTTTATTTAGAGATCGTTCAACTATCGTTTCCATTGACATGTTCCGTGCCATAAATATTGCATAATTCGATTTTAAACATTTTGAACATACTAAAAACTAGCCGTTAAAAATACTGTCGCCACCCGAAATATTTCAATCAACGTTGCTTGATATTTATTATTGTCCTCTCCCATCCTCGTATGAAAATTCCAGTACGTTGTATTGTTTTGGTCGGTGCGGAAATTTTGGCCCGAAAAAATAAGCATCTACCAACAAAAGAATTTATTTCGCTAGGATTCACCCTTTCAATGTTTGACACTACTTGTGAAGTCACCCACTGCCTCAATTCCACAAAATTAGGTATAATGTGAATGCTGAGAGTTTAAGGTCTTGATCTTACAACGGTACATAACTTTTCATAACTAATGATAATGATAAATAATAAATAACTAGGAACGGCGACATCACCCGAGAGATTAATAGTAGAGTATTAAAGCATACAAAATTATATCTTTAGGCCTTAAAGGGAATGTGGCACCTTGGTTGAATCCTGGAATTTAGTGAAATTAGGCGTACTTTTAGCCAAAAATAATGTTTTAAATAAATAAATATCTGCCTGTGGATGATGTCATGCTCTGGCAACCACTACCATACATGAAATGCTTCAAGGGCTTTGATTGGCTGATGCTCATCGTGACGTCAGCATATGTCGTCACACCAGCAGCTCACTACAATGGCCGCTCGGCGAGGGGTTGATGAGGGGTTGGTGTCAGGTAGGTTTTAGCTTTTTTCTACGGAATTATCGAGTTCCAAGACAAATGATATACGGAGTACCGGGTTTTCCGACTTGCTTTACAACTTGGCTATCTCAGTTAAAATCACGTTATGAAGGTGCCACATTCCCTTTAAGATAGAAGGTCGGACAATCACGGTTAGACGGCCATGCACAATGGCTTTTGGCTGTCTGGAGGCCGGGTGGCGGCGACATCGAGAGGATGTGGTAACTGGTAGGGAAATAGCGTATGCTAAAGGAATACAGTGATGTTCATGCCATTAAAATATGCATACTTATCACTTTATTCCCTCGGGCATATTGTGCTTTGTCTTGGACACTCCTTGTTTACTCGGTGGCAACTGCGTATCTCTCCGCCTCAAATTGTAATTTTAGCATTTCATATTTCTCGTGTTGCTTACGCATGAAATGTCAGATAGGCGTGTATGTCACATACACCGTGTGTGTTGTATTAATAATAAATGTGTCAATTTTAAAAAGTCTTGAAAAGCTGCAACATCTACCCTGATACCGAAAAAATATGGATTTGAAATTGGTGCCTGGAATTTTATCCGTCAAGCATACCCATATACCGAACTCATTTCATGAACTCACACTCGTGTTTTTCCAGTGTTATCAGCACTGCATATTGCACAAACTCCTAACCCATATATCTACCCACGTGCACAGAATGTTTCCTTCACCGGTCCCCTCCCTCAGTCTGACACCAGGCACAACGACCACCATTTTGAACACCACACATTAGGGATTACAATCTGCCCGCGACCCCTAACCACCGAAGCCTGAACTTGGCGTCAGCGGCGCCCAGCGCGACCTCTGTAACCTCTGCCCGCAGGCGATCGCGGCTGCCGGCGGATGGCGGCCGCTGATTGGTGGAGGCGCGTTCACTTGTATCGCGAGATATTCAGCGGAAATTTATCCATGAAAATGACAGAACTTTTAACCATGAACCAGGAGATGTACTAACATCATATTTTCCAATATTTCTAGTCATACCGTAAGCTCTCTATTGGCTTGATTATTTGCCACACCATCCGGGGCTGCTCTTCAGTACAGGCAAGACGGCGGCAGTCAGTACAGGCTAGCCGACGGCCGAGTTCACTGAAGTCGGGAGTGTCGCGATGGGTTTCTGCTGAGTGTAGAGGATTGCGGAGTCCCAAGGTAACGAGGGAAGGAGGAGAGAGACGTTGATAAATATAAAATGGAACCGTCGGACGAGTTATCGAGGGTGAGGACTAATAGGGACCGCTGCCGAAGTACAACCAGATAATATACCTGAAGAGGGAAACACGTGCTGCTTTGCTCCGTGTTGGGTGGTGAAAAGGCACAAAATTTAATTCGGGACTCGAAACATCATCGGTGTCTGAGGCTTTGCGTTGTTTGATAAATATTAAGTTGTAGGTTTATGCAAAATGCCACTATAGCGCTGTGGAATAGGTATTTGTTGATAATTTCTTCGATTTACGCACTTTATAAGGACTGTGCTTCATTTTTTGGTGGGGGTGCCCAAATCACCTTTGGGGTGCCCAGCCAATCATTGGGGAAGCCAATATTGGGAAATCATTGGACACCCGCAAAGAGATAGAAATTCACACCCCTGGACAGCTGCAATGCCTGTCAGCAGACTCACATGCTTTTGAAGGCTTTCTATGTGCTTAAAGGGAATTTGGCACCTTTAAATGGGATTTTAAATGAGTTAGCCAGAAGGTAGAGCATGCCGTAAAACCCTTGATGTATAATTGACTTTAACCTAGAACTTACTCTTAGCGGAGAATTAGGATTTGTAAGGAGCATATTCTGACCTTCTAACCCCGCCCTGGCCACAGCTATCACCAACACAACGTGGCTCAACGGCTGGTTGGGGAAGGGAAGGAGGCGTGAAATGGCTCGGTTCAAATATATACATTTTGCTTCTCCTTGAAAGGTATGTTGTGACAGAAATGAAATATGAAACCAGGTGCTTTTAGTTATGCTCCATGCGATTGATAACTCAGTTCAAACCGCACAGATGTGTCACCTTCCCGTCAAATGCTTTACAAACCTATTCTGCGTACATGAGGCCACCTCTGTTCACTGGTCTTAGATAGCCTCAGAAGCTTAACACGCGCCTTGCTGGAGGGGCGAAATTCGCCCCCTCCTGGTTTTCCCAGATAACGCAAAAACAAAGAGACGCAGAACAACGAAACTTACAGTACCTTATTCCTGATCGATTTTGCATATCTGACCAAATATTTGAGGTAAGGTCATGTCAGGTCAAAGATCTATTCAAGGTCAAGTGACTCAACCTCAAAATAAAATCACGAGTTTGAAGCGGCGCCCAGGGAACATCAATGAACCGATCAATTTAAAAATTTGACATTATGATGAGATCATAAGGGTCTATAAATCTGCTATCTCGAAATTTCGATATTGTTGACCTAAGATGGGGTCGATTTCTTGGTCACCCCATTATAAGTCATGGTGAAAAATAGAATGGGCTCGTTTTCAGTAAATACTGAATAGATGAAGCTGAAAATCCTCAAACCGTCTATTCTTACCACGATCTTGACCATAAACTTGAGTTTTTGAGCATCTGACCTCTCAAAGATCATGCCAGGCCACGGGAGCAGAGAGTGATTGTTGTGCCAATAACTTCTCACTAAATTGAGATAAAGCTCTCATTTTGCTTGCATTGTGCTTATATTATTACAAGGAGTCGATTGATATGCAACATGGCCATACCAAGTCACTCTGTGAGTCTGACCTAGCTGGAGGTCAGGTCATTTTCACTTTTTGTCCTAGCAAGACCATATTATATGTCATTCGATTTGCCATGATGAGAGGAATCCAATGATGCATAAATATTGTCTCTAGCTTTCCTGAGTACAGACCTAGAGAGAGAAACGTACATTGTTCTGTTCTAAGCCTATGTCACCTTTCTTTGACCTATGCTGACCTCAATATTGATCTGACATAAAAATTCTTCGTATAAAATATATTTGTCTTGTCAAGAGCTTTTGAACCCCGCCCGTAATTTTCTTTAGTTTTCGTGGGAAATGACAAACGGAGGGGGGCCGAAAAACGCCCTTCCCCCAGCGGGGCGCGTCATGCCAGGGACCCCAGCCGGGCACGTGTTAAAGGCTGAAAAGCCAACGCTTAGAAACTGGTACTAGAAGCATGCAAAAATTGCTATCAACTGAGTACATCGAATCCTGGTTTCTAAGTTAAGACTCCAGCGGTGTCGAACTTCCGCTTCAATAATTTCCAAGTGCAGCAAGGATAACGGCTGAGACTTCTTGCAAACTTCTGAGAATGACCCCATATCTCGGTGACCTGACATGACACAGACTGGCAGTAGCGAAATGAATAAATTCAGATTCGGCGCACACATCCCGAGGGTCATAACCTTGCACCCCAAGACTTGCAATTCTAGAAAATACGAAGGATGTTCAATTCGGTCTTCCCCCGTAAGGCACGGGGAGCTAAAGCTCTAGGGTCGTTATTTTCCTGAGTGTTTGCAGTACTAGTTTTTTGTTTGAGTTACTTGCTAAATGCAAGTTTAGGCGACCGCAGATTCTGGACCGAGTCGACTTCCGGATCAAGATAATCAGGAAGCGGCTCCATCAACCGCCTCTTCAGGGAGATGACGTCTCGATGATTGGTTGATTTAAGAATACAAACGAGGGAAATTGGGAGGTGCCAGCTTTTTATATCCTAATCAAACGTGATTGTTGAAACTTTACACAGTTTGAGAGCTAAAGTGATGTAAAATCAATTACTTAGGCAGTTTCACTTCCTTATGGACCAAATGGTACGTTTAGATTACCCATTCAATCAAGCTTAAAACACCCTCATCAGCTGGTGGTTAACGATTCATATGAGTGCATTGCAGCAAACATAAGCTGATGGATATGTATGTGTTTCAGATAGCGTATCAGAAAATGGATGTGATGACTGCGGTACTGAGCTTGGTAGACATGACCATCTTGGCCCCAGTCAATGTGAGTACAAAACTAGCCATCGACATTACTCGGTGTTTCTTTGGTTTTCGTCCCACTCACTAATTATCTTTTAATTAGAACAATGCACCCGACTCGCAATGCCCGGCTTGGCTTTAAACGTGAGTGTAAGACAAAACAAAATAGCATTGGCTTGTGCTTACTGGTTTTCATCCCTCTCACTGTTTTGCTTATCACTATTTGGATTCTGTTTCTATTTTGACGGTAATATCTCACCATCTTGATTTGTTTGCAACAACAAAAAGTGTCTACCTCACTGAAATGATTGCACTCTTTGATCTTTGTATTTTCAAATTATGCAGTTCTGAACAGATTCCTACCACTTGAGAGGTACCAAAGGAACTTAGTTGGGATATAACACCCTCCCTGTCCTGGTAGCCTTCGTGTGCTGTCTTTGTGGTCTTACACTTTACATCTCCCGGCTAGGAGACGCCCTACGTGGTCTTTGTGATCAAGCTGTTTACGCACACTGTGGTCTCACAGCCTACTTCTCCCTGTCGGCAGACCCTGCGCCCGGTCTATGTGGTCTCCTAGTTTACCTCACCCTGCCGACAGAGGCTGTGGGTGGTCACCGTGATCTCACATTTTACCTCTCCTAGTTTACCTCACCCTGCCGACAGAGGCTTCGGGTGGTCGCCGTGATCTCACATTTTACCTCTCCTAGTTTACCTCACCCTGCCGACAGAGGCCTCGGGTGGTCGCCGTGATCTCACATTTTACCTCTCCTAGTTTACCTCACCCTGCCGACAGAGGCTTCGGGTGGTCGCCGTGATCTCACATTTTACCTCTCCTAGTTTACCTCACCCTGCCGACAGAGGCTTCGGGTGGTCGCCGTGATCTCACATTTTACCTCTCCCGGATGGGAGACGCTCTGTGTGGTCTGGGTGGTTGCCTTTGTTTGTTTGTCCTGTTTGCCTCTTTGTTTGCCTCTCCCACCTGGCAGAATTTGTGCGCGGCATACGTGGTCTCTCGTTGGTGCACAGCACAGCCATGGTCTCACAGCTCACATCTCTGTGCCGACGGACCCTGTGCGTGGTCTGTGTGGTGCCATAACTCCTCTGTCCCTGCCGGCAGACCCTGTGCGTGGTCTGTGCGGTGCCATAGCTCCCCTGTCCCTGCCGGCAGACCCTGTGCGTGGTCTGTGCGGTGCCATAGCTCCCCTGTCCCTGCCGGCAGACCCTGTGCGTGGTCTGTGTGGTGCCATAACTCCCCTGTCCCTGCCGGCAGACCCTGTGCGTGGTCTGTGTGGTGCCATAACTCCTCTGTCCCTGCCGGCAGACCCTGTGCGTGGTCTGTGTGGTGCCATAGCTCCCCTGTCCCTCCCTGCAGACCCTGTGCGTGGTCTGTGTGGTGCCATAACTCCTCTGTCCCTGCCGGCAGACCCTGTGCGTGGTCTGTGTGGTGCCATAACTCCTCTGTCCCTGCCGGCAGACCCTGTGCGTGGTCTGTGTGGTGCCATAACTCCCCTGTCCCTGCCGGCAGACCCTGTGCGTGGTCTGTGTGGTGCCATAGCTCCCCTGTCCCTCCCTGCAGACCCTGTGCGTGGTCTGTGTGGTGCCATAGCTCCTCTGTCTCTGCCGGCAGACCCTGTGCGTGGTCTGTGTGGTACCATAACTCCCCTGTCCCTGCCGGCAGACCCTGTGCGTGGTCTGTGTGGTGCCATAACTCCCCTGTCCCTGCCGGCAGACCCTGTGCGTGGTCTGTGTGGTGTTGTAACTCCCCTATCCCTGCCGGCAGACCCTGTGCGTGGTCTGTGTGGTGCCATAGCTCCCCTGTCCCTCCCTGCAGACCCTGTGCGTGGTCTGTGTGGTGCCATAGCTCCTCTGTCTCTGCCGGCAGACCCTGTGCGTGGTCTGTGTGGTACCATAACTCCCCTGTCCCTGCCGGCAGACCCTGTGCGTGGTCTGTGTGGTGCCATAGCTCCCCTGTCCCTGCCGGCAGACCCTGTGCGTGGTCTGTGTGGTGCCATAACTCCCCTGTCCCTGCCGGCAGACCCTGTGCGTGGTCTGTGTGGTGCCATAGCTCCCCTGTCCCTCCCTGCAGACCCTGTGCGTGGTCTGTGTGGTGCCATAGCTCCTCTGTCTCTGCCGGCAGACCCTGTGCGTGGTCTGTGTGGTACCATAACTCCCCTGTCCCTGCCGGCAGACCCTGTGCGTGGTCTGTGTGATCTCGCAGTTCCAGGTGCTCTCTGAGCCGCCCGCAGACACAGCCACCCCTGCTGCCGGTCGCTCGGTGAGTAGAGTTCCTCTCGAGATGACTAACTCCTCTGTGGACTGCAGTACCTGGAGAGGGCGTAGTTTGGGCTGGACCGCTCGAATTTCAAGGAGTTTGTGGCTGACCCAAATCTTCGGACTTTTATCATAAGTTCCGAAGTTTTAAGCTGTAGGACACGCGGATTGATCGACATATATTTGAGCTCCCCAGGATGAGAACGGAGCTGGTGAGCCATACTCAGACCTGCTTTGAAATGGAATTTGTGGTGGAGCAAAAGGAAGCAAAATGAGGCAATGAGTGGGGGAAGTTAGGGGTTAGGACGGGCTGATACTGGTGACAACCTTTATGTCTTGGATGACTACGTCTGTGCATCTTTTTTAGTACTCTTCATGCATCTGTTGAACCAAAAACTATTCCAAAATTAAGACCTCAATACAGCATTGCGACTATAATTATAACTATGACTATACGTAAAGCTGCATACAAACTGATATTTATCCGTAAAAGGCGAGCTCTGCAAACAATAGAATATGCAACCACGTTTTTTCAGTATTTGGTATACTTAACGCGACTGGTAGCTTAGGTCAAATAAAAAGATATCATGGTTCCCCTAATATTAATAGATGATTTTAACCCTATTTCCGTCAGGCTCCCGGCTACCCCTATTTCCGGCAAGGGGGGGGCAATATCGGCCCCCTAAGATCTCGTAATCTAACCGCCGATTTTGAAAATTCAAAGTGCCATAGATTCCTCTGCTGCTAAACTTTATTTTGAAAAAAGAAAATTTCAAAATTTTTATTTTTTAGGAAAGGTCGTGCAAAATATACAATTTTTGTGTATATTTTAGATTTTCCATAACCCTTGTGTCTGTTGTACGATTTTCACAAAACTAGTTCAGATTTACAAATAATTGACCCAAAATTTTCATATGCTCGAGTTACGCAAAAATTCGAAATTCAATGGCAGTTCCAGGACCAGGACTGTGAGGGGAAATATATACAACCTAAAAAGTTTTGTTACACGGATTAGAAGCCGTCATATACTGCTTGGCATCTTTGACACATAAATAAATGAGAAAAAAGTGAAAAACTCATCAGGGGCGGATGCAGTAAGGTAAAACAGTGGGGTAAAATACATACCAACAATATGCGAATGCTATGCATGAGTATATTAGTCCCTCGACTAGTTGAAATTTAATTTCTGATAATTTTTACCCTCCCATGGCAGCTCTGGGAAAGGGGGTGACATAGGCGGATCAAGGACCCGTCGTGGGGGGTGGGTGTGATTAGAAACACATTTTCAATATACAACGATATTGAGTCGCGGCGGTGATACTGGCTGGGAATATACATTTTGAAAATGTGTAGTGACTGGACACGCCTCTGGTAATCTAGAATTGGGTTATATCTATTTTGAATTTTCATATACCCAATTGTATTCGCCCTGGCACGGCTGTAAGCAGTCTTCTCACTTACTAACGTTTAGTCCTTCTTGATAACATTCCCCCCATTTTGAACTGCTGTAACCGCCCCTGATGAATACAAATAGTGACAATTGTGAATGCACTATCATCTCACATAAAAAATGATATAATAAAACCATATAACTGGTATCAGGATCAGCAGAGACGGCTTCCTTTTACAAAAAACCCATCGCATACGATAATACTTGGTTTGTGGATAGAACCTCCCCAAAAACCCAGCCATAGCTCCGCCCCTGGTAAATATATAATCTTGAAAATTTCAGAAAACCTGCCTGTACTAGTTTTAGGAAAAGTCAGGAAGTTTCAAAGTTCTATCGCAAGCCGTTTCGGAGATATTCTCGAAAAACCTGAAGGGGGGGCAATATTAGCCCCCCCTGCCGGAAATAGGGTTAAACCAAGACAAATAGTTCAGGTATGTACATAATCCAACGATGTGAGTTTTTTACCACAATTAGCTTTGAAAGACCGGCGCCGGTGGACCTGGAGTCTCTCGGTACTCAGAGACATACATGGAAGGATATCGGAGTCGGGTAAAAGGCCGATGAACCAGAGCCCGGTCCGGTCAGACAGTTTTACTCTGAAATCCTCACGTGGCGCTAACATAGCTGCAATAGCTAGCTAAAATAGATCTAAAACAGCTATAAAAGTATCTCTGGGTGATGAAACAGTGTCAGCAGAGGTGCAGAAAGAATGCTGGCTGTCACAAACTCAATGCGACATATGCCTCCTCTGTCACACAAAGCTGGAAATCATAACTGTATACTTGAATACTATTTCCAATATGCTGAATGTCATCTACCTGTCTCTTACTTTTTGCAACAGACAAGGTTCAAGCACCAAGCCATTACTGCATGAAAGTAGTAAACTTTGTTTTCATTTTTAGATCATGTTTATGTTTTTGGAAGGAAAATTTCCAATTATGGATAATTTTTTTCAGTATTGGGATCATAACTATTATTGGCAACTCTGACTGCAGTTTCCCCCAATGACATGCATTTCCCTTTTTGAAGAAGTTTCCATTTTTGGAAGGAATGTTTCCAATTATGGTACATTTCCCCATGATTAAATGTGGCAATTATCATGAAAATCATTATCATTGGGAACTATTCTATGAATGGGAGCGTACACCTACACACAATTGGGAACCCTGATTACAGCTCCCCCCCCACTGAACTTCTATCTTACATATCAACAAAAGGGACAAAATGTCAATGTCAACATAGGATTTGGATCTACCTAAGATGTGTTGGTAAAGTGGACCTCAGGTAGCATTTTTACAGACAGATCAAATGCTTAAAATTTGCCCCCAAAACCTGATTATCACCTGCCTGGTCGTTCCTTCTTGCAGTAAGCCTCTGAGGTAACTACCCTGCATAGATGTAAAATCATATCTATTGGCCTAATAGGTACAGAGGTATTGGAAGTCTCATACCAAAGAAAGATCCAGGCTAGTCAAAATCCTGCTTTAACTCCATGCAGTTCAGGTCCTGTGTGTTGCTTACTACCACTGGTAGTAGGCAACACACCCCCATCCAGCGTTTTTCGAAGTCTCTTTCTTTCTGAGATTTTCTGTGATTTTCTGAGATGAGAAAGGGGTCTACTAGGCCCCCTCCAGTGCACGTTAGTGCCAGGCCCCTCTCCAGTGTGTGTTTTAACACTTTGTGGAGGACTGCATTGGCACACATTTGCTATCTGTACAATATTGACATGATAATTTGATCATGAAATCTCACCTGAATTACTGTTGTTGCCAGTCTTTTGCTGGCGCCAACTCTCCCAACTACTCCAGCTCCAAATCTACCTAACCAATCTTGATCTAGGGCACAAATAAGATAAGGCACAAACAAGCTAAGGAATGAAAAACCAAGTTTGATATGTGAAAGTGCATCAGTCTCAAAGTAGCCTACATTCATCTTAGATTAGCCATGGGCAGCAATATTTGTTCTAGCTAGTTTTAGCCTGCACTTATCTCAGATATACCTAATGAATATGCCCCCAAAAGGAGTGGCTTCCCACCTGTTTAAAATTGTTTGGCAGGCTGTACATCGCATAAACATTTTGAACTTGTCTTGTCGCTGTTGCGTAGTTTAGGTAGAATTGCTGCCCAGCTATGTTTATTTCTTTCACTCATTTAGTACTTTTCTTAGTAGCTTTTAGGCGTACTTAATACTAAATTCAAAGAGATAAGGACCGCTAAATCGAAGAGACTCAAACTTTAAATATTATATAACCTGAAAAAATGGACAGAAAAGTACTTGATAACGTATCTGCGTTATCTTTAATGCCTTAAATATGCCCACAATCGTGTATTTCTCGAAAAAATTGACTGTCACATATCGGGCATCTAGGCGGAAACTTTCTGTTAACTACTAACAATCGGCACCATTGGGCTGCATGTTAAAATCTGGCAACTGTGACAGCGGTTTCCGGGTTTTCTGCAGCGGGGGTCCCTCATTTTAGTAGGAACTGAACACAGTACCAATATTGTATCACTGATGGTACGCTGTGCAATTGAAGAACAGAGTTGCTAAATTAAAATAATCGCTACACGCTTCATTCTGTATTTCGAAAATATGTGGTTTGATTTTGAACCATATAGTCACGATCGCTATTTTGTCACAGTTATGCACCTCGATTTTTGTAAATGTGTCACAAACTCCAGTAGCCGAGTTGGCAAGTTTCTGCACCTCTGAGTGTCAGTATGGCCGACAGGAGTGGACTCTGTGGTGAGATAGGGCCAAGTCCGAGCTCAGGTCTTTCGATAAACGATGCCAGCATGACTGGTGATAATTTTTGGGGCTTAGCGAAGCAAGAACTGCCAGAGCTATATGGCGTTGCCAACTCTTTCCCTCTTCCATGGATTTCAGGGGAGTCAGATTTACACTTGCTTAGTTTCCCGGAGCTATTAACCGGCCCCACGGGTCCGGCGCCACCTTCCCCCACCGGGGCCATCAGGCCCCCTCTAACTCGAAAATATGGGCGTTAGGCAAATCTGCAAGTGCAGAAAGCTCGCGTGAATTCAGTAAGAAATTACTTGCATTTTTAGTGCTCAGGTCAATGGTTTGACCTGGGTCAATTAGGTCAGATCGGTATTTTCACGCAAATATGCAATGATTAAGCAAACTGGGCATACTTTGTATTAGAGCTATTGAGGCCTGGTAAAGTTCATTTGATAGGAAATTGCCGTATTTTTCCGCCATGTGGAACGTAAGGACCTCCGCCATGTTTGCCGCCGAGGTCACCTCGTGACCTAATATGACCTGGGTCACGAAAGGTCAAAAGTAACCTGCCGTATATCAAATGAAGCCAGTGACAAGACAACACGATGGTGTTTGTTTCACCGCTCTAGCTCAATTAGGTAAGTTATTGTCAAAATACTATTTTTGACCTCTGGTGACTTGGATGACCTTGGAAAGTCAGGGCAATATGACCCCTGGGATCCGTGAGGGTGTCCAAAACGCTGTTCTGAGCAGTCTAGTATTTGAATCATTTTGTGGTTTTATATCATAAAATAGCTTTTCCTGCTTTCCAATGGAGGTCGCCTCGTGACCTGACCTCAGGCACGAAATCGAAAAATCCCGGATATACACCTTGTAGACCCTGGAGGGGTCTGAAGTGTGGAGTTTCAAATCGATCGACTTTGAAATGTAGCTCTTACGAGCTCTAAAGAAGAAGTGAGGTGACCTTGGTTGACCTCGTCTGGTGACCTGACCTTGTGACCCGGGGTAAAAATTTGGGATGATGGGAAAATGATGCAGTGAGAGGTAGAGCCCTACCGCGGTGCTGCGCCTGTTGTTTCTGCTATCCCAAAACCTTAGGGGCCATCATGCCCGTGGGGTTAAGGCTTACAGGACCATTAAAACTACGCAGGTTGTACAGAACACTGTAAAATTCAAAATAGGCTTAACCATAGCCCTACTCAAGGTATTTTGCAACCCCTCGCCCTACAAAGGGAGGATCGATTCGAGCTCACCCCCCCCAAATTCAGCCGTTTGGAAATTAAGAAAGATGGAACGACGCGGTAAGCTGCAGCGTATTGCTTGTGATCTGGACCCATCGGTGGTATGTGATCTTTACCCCAGGTCACTTGGTGACCTTGAGAGGTAACACATATTACCTGAACGTGATAAAACCGCATAAAACACCTTTGACCTTTGGAACCCAATATAACCTGGCGAGTTTTGGCCTCTCCCAGTATCCGATCAGCAGCAGTATCAGCAAAACGGCTCTTGATGCGCTTGGATGTTTGTGGATCTATTTCTACATTTTAAACTAGGTAATTTCATGGCACTGACCTCAAGGTCAAGGGTCAATGAGCCATCCAGGGGTCATACATGTGCTCAAAAACTGATACTGGCAGCATACACAGTAGGTCATTTCATTTTGTTGTCAGGTTTCGTGACTTATCCCGTTCTATGGTCCAAGTGGAGTCTTTCGGTGCCATTTTTATCGAGATTGGGCAATATTTAGGTCTGACTCATGGAACCTGAAGATATCGATTTTTCGTTAGAAATAACTATAATGGGGACGACTACTGATGACGCTATTATGTTGATGATATTCTAACTTTGGCACTAACCCTATGACGTTGGCTTCAAAGAATGGATTGAAAAGATAATGGTGCCCCTTTAAATTCTGACGCTCCGCCGTAACTGGTTACCTGTTTTCTAAACACGCACCCCACTGGGGGGGCGAAATTCACCCCGCCCTCCTGGTTTCCCCAGATAATGCAAAAAAGAAGAAACGCAGAACAACGAAACTTACAGTACCTTATCCTTGATCAATTTTACACATCTGACAAATTTTTTTAGGTAAAGTCATGTCAGGTTAAGGAGCTATTCAAGGTCAAGTGACGTGACCTCAAACCTAAAATGACGAGTTTGTAGCGGCGCCCAGGGAACATCAGTGAACTGATCAATTTTATTATATTGTATTTTATTTATTAATTCATATCGCCAACAGATGCACATCCATTTACAGGCGAAGTCAGAGCCTAAAAATAAACACAATATGCTTTAAGTAAATGACGCACATCACACATGAGAACAATCAAATGCGTCACACTACGTTGGGATGTTCCTCCCCGAGTATAAATGATACTGGCAAAACATGAATCAAAATCTAGAGAAAATACAAGGTCTAAAGATTACCTGCTGCGGCGATAGCGCTAGCTCGCAGCAAGTACATGGGGTGAACGGATGTATGTTAAAACATTGACCTTAAAACTGCTAAAATATTCTACAAACATGTCGGAACCGGAACATGATAAGAAGGCCTTCATTGCCCGCGGGATCTGACACAAAGCCCCTGGCCCACAGTGTTCACGCGCCCGCGCCGCTCCGCGAAAAGATGACGCGTGCGAGTTGATCGAGATGGCACGTGTAGAAGAAATTTACTTAACACAATTTCAGAGTCTATTTTTCCACAATAAATTATTTTTAGAAAGAGCAGATCGTGCTGAATTCTTCGAGATCCAAGAGATGTTACGCCAAAATGATGCATGAGAGCGTCATAGGACAATGATAAGCATGGTCTGATTGGATGATGATTTAGCCATAGAAGGAACTTTAAAACTTAATTTACTTTAACTTTAAAAGGAATCAATTTAAAACTTTCACAATAAGATGAGATCATAAGGGTCTACAAATCTGCTATCTCGGAATTTCGATAAGGTGGACCTAAGGTGGGGTCAATTTTTTGGTCACCCCATTATAAGTCTATGGTGAAAAATAGAATGGGCTCGTTTCCAGTAAATACTGGATAGATAGAGCCAAAAATTCTCAAACCGTCTATTCTTACTACGATCTTGACCATAAAGTTGAGTTTTTGAGCATCTGACCTCTCAAAGGACATGTCAGGTCACATGACCATAGAGTGATTGTTTTGCCAATAACTTCTCACTGAATTGAGATAAAGCTCCCGTGTTGCTTGGATTGTGCTTATATTGTCACAGGGTGTCGATTAATATGCAACATGACCATATCAGGTCACTCTGTGACCCTGACCTAGCTTGAGGTCAGGTCATTTTCGCTATTTGACCTAGCAAGGTCATATTATACATCATTCAATTTTCCGCGACGAGAGGAATCCAGTGATGCATAAATATTTGCTCTAGCTCCCCTAAGTACAGATCTAGGGAGAGAAACGTACACTGCTCGGTTATAAGCCCATGGAACCTTTTTTACTTTTGCTGACCTCAATACTGACCTGACATAACAATTATTCGTATAAAATATCTTTGTCTTGTCAAGAGCCTTCGAACACCGCCCGTAATTTTTATTTAGCTTTCGTGGGAAAATGAGATACGGAGGGGGAAAACGCCCCCCCAGCGGGGCGCGTCATGCCAGGGACCCCAGCGGGGCGCGTGTTAAAACCCGATATTGCAAAATGATCATAAAGGCATAATGGAAATCCATAGAATGTCATAAACCATGGGAACAAGGTCTCTGCAAGCTATGATTATGGGCAAATGCGTCAAAAACAGATCCTGGCTGAACGTCATGGTAATATCCCATTCCCATGTGCTGATCGTGAAATATGTTTTCGGAGTGTCACAGCTGTCTTCATGCTGTGTTCACCCCGGCAGGTCACGCGCCGTATCGGTGAGAAAGTGCCAGCGCATGATGTCGCCACATAGGGAAGTGCACTCTCCAAGACATGCTTTAATGCTTCCTTGGAGAGCAAGGGAAGTTTACTTCTGTGGTGTTCTACCTCCTGCCAAATTCATTCAAATTTCGTTTAATATTTTTCTTTGTTGGTTAAATGCTTAAGCATACCAATACCTTGTTGTGCAACATCATTTGCTACTTAGACAACATTAGTTAGTCAGCCCGACAGATCACTTCTGACTGGCAAAAGAGCAGGGGCACAGCCAGGGGGCACAATTGTGCCTTCTGAACCTATAAAATGCTCTCTAAGTTAGTCTGATGCCTCCGAGCTTGCCAGGTGCCCTATTAGATGTTTTAGTGCCCCTTGAGCTGATCCGGGCCCCTGAACTTATTTAATGCCTCCCGGAGTTTATCTACTGTCCAGGGGGCACAGGGGGCACGTGCCCCCATCGGTGCCGGGTGCCCTTTTGATTTCCAGGTGGTGTACCCCCTTTGGGCCATACCGCTCAAAGTTTAGTGCCCTACTGTTGAACCTAGATGGAACTAGACTGAATTTAGCGATTTCAACTATTGTTTGACAATTAAGTGCCTTTTTGGTCAGCTAGGGCAATCTGTCGCCTTTCCAAGCACCCGGGAAGAGTATAGGCACGCAATCCGTTTCCAAATAATGCCTCATCGTTGCTAATTTTCGTACGGGTGGAGCTCATCTGGTGCCCCCTGGAGCTGATCATGTGACCTCTGAGCTGATCTGGTGCCCTCGTAGTCAATCTGGTGCCCCCTGAGAAAATAAGTGTGCCTTCTGAACCTATATAATACTCTCTGAGTTAGTTTGATGCCCCCGAGCTTGCCTGGTGTCCTTTTAGCTGTTTTAGTGCACCTTGAGCTGATCCGGGCACCCTGAGCTTATTTAATGCCTCCCGGAGTTGATCCATCCAGGAGTGCAGCCAGGGGGCACAGGGGGCACGTGCCTCCCATCACTGCCGGGGTGTCCTTTTGATTGTCAGGTGGTGTACCCAATTTGGGCCGTGCCGCTCGAAATTTATTCCCCTACGCCGTTGAACCTAGATGTAACTGGACTGCATTTAGCGATTTAAACTATTGTTTGACAATTAAGTGCCTTTTTTGGCCAGTTAGGGCATCCTGTCGCTTTTCCAAGCACCCGGGAAGAGTATAGGTACGTAATCCATTTCCAGATAATGCCTTATCGTTGCCAATAATCGTACGGGTGAAGCTAATCTGGTGCTCCTTGAGCTCATCTCGTGGCCTCTCAGCTGGTCTTGGCCCCTTGAGCTGATTACTTGCTCTCTAAGCTGATTTGGTGCCCCTGAGTCAATCGAGTGCCCCACTGAGCAAATAATTGTGCCTCCTGAACCTATGTAATGCCCTCTGAGTTAGTCTAATGCCTCCGAGCTTGCTTGGTGCCCTAATAGCTGATTTAGTGCCCCTTGAGCTGATTCGGGCCCCCGAGCTGATCTCATGCCTCCCGAAGTTGATTCTGTCTCCTAAGTCAATATGGTGCCTCTTCAGCTGATTAGGTGCCCCCTCAGCTGATTATTGATGTCTCCTTAGATGGTCTGGTGCCCCCCTGAGCTGGTTTGGTGGGCCCTGAGCCCACCTTGTGTCCCCTGAGCTGTTATGTTGCTCCCTGAGCTGACTTAGGCTCCTGCCATAGTCTGGGGGACTGGGAGCTGATCTGGCCCCCGAGCGGATCGATCTGGTGCCACCTGAGCAGCAGTAATGCCCCTGAGTCGATCTGGTGCCTCATGAGCCCATCTGATGCCCTCTGAGCTAGTCTGGTGGCCCCCTGAGCTATTCTGGTGCCCTTTAAGCTATTCTGGTTCCCTTTATTCTGGGCCTCCTTACGTGATTTCATGAGCAGCTCTAAAGCCCTGAGCTGAGCTGCCCACGGAGGCTGATGAGGGCTCTTGAGATGGTATGGGGCTCCTGAGCTGATTAAGTGCTTCCTGACTTGTTCTGGTATTCCCGAGCTGGTCGGGGACCACTGATCTGATTGTTTTTCCCTGAAGCTGATCTGGTGCCCTATGGGCATCTGGTGTCCCCTGAGCAGCTCTGGGGCTTTTGAACTGATTGGGACCCGAGCTGGTGAGGGATCCCTGAGCTGATTTAGTGCCCCTGACTTGAACTTGCCCCCTGCGCTGATTGATCTGGTGCACCCTGAGCAGATGTACTGCCTCCTGAACTTAATTAATGCCCCCTGAGTCGATCTGGTGCCTGCTGAGTCATCAATGTGTCTCCTGAGCTCATCTTATTCCCTCTGAGCTAGTCTGGTGCCTCATGGCTAATATAGTGCCTTTAAGCTGACGCGGGCCTCCTGGGTTGATTACGTGATTTCCTGAGCAGCTCCCAGGTCCTGAGCTGAGCTGGGCCCACAGGGGCTTGTGAGGGCCCCTGAGATGGTATGGGGCTCCTGAGCTGATTAAGTGCCTCCTGATTTGATCTGGTATTCCCGAGCTGATCTGGGCCCCGAGCTAGTCGGGGACCACTGATCTGATTGTTTGTCCCCGAGGCTAATCTGGTGCCCTATGGGCTGATCTGGTATCCCCTGAGCAGCTCTGGGGTTTTTGAACTGCTTGGGTCCCGAGCTGGTGAGGGATTCCTGAGCTGAATTAGTGCCCCTGACTTGATCTTGCCCCTGACCTGACTTGAGGCCCCTGAACTGATCTGGGGCCCCAAGAGATGATCTGGGGCCCAAGAGCAGATCTAGGTGCTGAGGGTACCCTGAGCTGGTCTGGGCGCTGACCTTGTGAGAGCCCCTTAAGTTGGCTTGGGCCCCCTGAGGTGATCGGCCGCCTTAAACTATTCTGGGGCTTCTTGAACTGGTTTAAGGCCCTATGAGCCTATCTGTGGCCCATTGAGCTAGTCTGATGACCTCATCTCTGGGACCAATGAGCTAGTCTAGTCCCTGGGTGAAGCATGAGCTGCTCTGTGGCCCTGATCTACATCAGGGGCCTCTGAGGTGGTCTTGAATAGACAGATAATAAGAACACAAGGCCAACTCCCATTATCTCGGGGCAGGGTCACTGAGCTAGTCTAGTTCCTGGAGGCACAACTGGGGGATGGGGGAAGCTGCTCTGGAGGCCTCTGATCCACACTTGGGGGCCCCAGAGCTGGTCTTGAATAGATGGGGAATAAGAACACAATGGAAACTCCCCTTGTAAAATGGAGCTAACGAGGAATGAGGAATCTCTAAAACTGCTTGTGATACCTAGGCACCCCTGGTTAAATAAATTGCTGATTATACTGGTGGATTCTGGGAAGGGATGATAAGAAAGGCATGTGCCCCTGCAGAGGCGGACGCAGACCCGAGTTTTTTTTTTTTTGGGGGGGGGCCAAACCCATGTCAGCCTCTCCTCCTGGGGTTGGAGCGAATATTTTTTTGCTCTACAGACCTAGTGTAAACACCTTTTTTAAAAAAAATTCCCTCCGTTTGGGGGGCCAAAAGATAGTTTACCCCCTCCAGCGCTTTGGGGGAGTATGACCGGAATGCCCCCCTTCGTCCGCCAATGTGCCCCTGAGCTCAGAGGACAGTCCCCTAAACCAGGATTTCTATTAACTAATTTAAATGAAGAACTAGTTTTCACAATTTTCAGCCCTGTCACACCATCCCCATCCAAACCACCGGCCTGTTCACCTTTTATTTACTCTTAATTGGGACCGATCCTTGAGAATAAGGAACTTAATAAACGCGTTCAAAAGGTATCTCCCAAATTTTTCCGGCAGCAAAAATGTGTTCTTCCAAAGACACCATGCTACTCCTCGTCCCAAGGCGATTGTGGGAGGCAAGGAACTTAATCCGCGTTCAGCCAGGGCTCACTCGTCACGCCAAAACCAGTGGGCACAACAAATGAATTTTCGACTCCAATATGCCTTAACCTGCACATTGTAACAGATATCACATGCTCCTCTGATTTCTCTGATGTTAAGTACTTGCATGAGTTGGCTGATGTGTCCTTAAATATATCAAAAACAGTCGTGTTTTGGCTGCTTCCATGACATTTTGGTGATATTTTTTCCTTCTTTCGGTTTTAATCGAGTTTTCATTCTCCGTCAATGATTTATTTGTATTTTTATTGAACCAAAGATGCCTAAAAAATTATATAAACAAAGATATAGTAAGTTTTTTGGTTACGTTAAAAAGTGCCCTTTTTCCCGGGGCGCCGCTCAAAGTTGGTGTGCCCCCCCATACCAAAGCTATGGCTGCGCTTCTGCAAAAGAGCCTGCGGAATGGGGCACAGACCAACAGTACAGTATGTTTCACACCCATATCAAGTACTTTAGAGTGGAAAATGTTGTTGCGGAACGAGGTATTGGTATGCTAAAGCATTTTACCAACAGGAAAAATATGAACAGCAGTTTGATTGGTTTCTGCAGGAGGTGGAAAGTCACAGAAATAAACTTCCCTAGCTCTCCATGGAAGCATTTAAGCATATCTAGGAGAATAAGCTTCCCAAAGTAGCGACAATTTGCGCTTCGATGTGGCTACTAGCCTTGGGCGACCTTTTGCATAGAAACAGTAAAATATATAACAACCTGGTAGCTAACTATCGATGATTTCCATGATTCTATTAAACATGACCCATCCTAGGTCATGACCTTGTTAGACTTTGAAAGGGTCAGGCATAAAAAACTCACCAAGGTATGTGCTAGACACTTAGCTGAAACCATTAGTGCCGGACACCTGCCATTTTCTCATTTCGCTATCTGACAGATTGACATGAGTTCGACGGGGTTACTTGAGGTCCCTTGAGGTCACCCTAGGCCACTAACCCATGGCATATGCTTAAGAGGTCAAATAGCATCAATGGAAGTGCACTGGAGCCTGAAGCGCTTGAACCTACTCCGGGTCAAATTTTTGTTCCTGGAGCAAGTGAAGCGAGGGAGACGGCTAGAACCTTGTACAAGCCTGTGGGAATGACCTCATATTTCCATACCTTGAAGAGACGCAAATGTGATATTTTATCAAGGTGTGTGAAATTAAATTTGGTCCGCATATACCGGACATCATTGAAAACCGAGCCGTTTTTCTGCCATCCTGAAAAATACCGAGGGACTCGCATTGAGAGTCCTGCAGAGTGTACCATAAATATAATGGATTGAATTTTTAACATGACCTATATCCATGATAATTAAATTCGAAGTTCTGAATCATTCAACACGCGCATTGACGGGGTTCTCAGCCACCTCCGTTTCACGGGACCAAAACCTCTCTAGGATCTCAAGAACCTCGCTAGATAGTAAAAACGGTAAACGGCGTTGCATAGGCCATCCAAATATCTATAGAAAACACTCCTACGTTTTTCAGGTCATATTTAAGTTCACTAGAGATCAATGCATGCCACCATAGGGATAACACATAAATGAAGGATTTCTGTCAGTACATCTGAACTAGTAGAGATAAGACAAAACAATCTACACGGTTGGAATCCTCGCAGCAAGCCAGATCGAATTATATATCCTATGACCTTGCTAGGTTGAATCTAGGATTTGACCTGACCCGAGGTCAAGTTAGGGTCAGATTATTTTGCAAATAATATATATATATATATATATAATTCGAAACGCAAGGACAAGAAAACCCAATGCCGTTGGAATAAACGCTGTATCGCTATTCATTGCTAAATTATTCAGTTTAAGGCATCCATGTATTTCTAATGGAGAGGAAGTGGCTCGTAACGCATCTTAGGCCATCGATATCGAAAATACCGGAACATATGTTGTAGTAGATACTCAGTGGGCACGTTATGTGGTATAAATTTTAATAGCATAGATTCACCCTGTTTTTCCTTATAGTATCTTATAGTATCAACAATTTTGAAGGTGAGGTCACTTGACCGGCATTGGTGACCTGATGTGAGATAACTCAACCTTAATATTTTGACTTAAATTGTACAAATGATCAGGGAAAGGGTATACTGAGTACGCCGGCGTTATACCCTACCGTTCTTGTTCCATTTCCAAAAAACCCAAGGGTGGGTACCCGCCGCCTGTCAATGTGCATGTCAGCACTTGCAGTGGAGGCTCTCAAAGTGCTCCCCCACCTATTTTTCCGAGGTGGCCAGAGAACCGGTCGTCACCGGAAAACACTACTTGACTACACGTTGACAAGGTGTATACTGACCTGTCTCCTCGAATCCTGGATGTAAAATACACTTATTATGTATGTTCGGGTAGAGCCCTTCATCAGAATCAGGTAGGTCAAATCATGAATTCGTGTAGTCATAGTGTAGCCAGACCTTGAATGGCCCGAATTATAATATAAGTGTATTTTACATCTAGGATTCGAGGAGACAGGCCAGTATACACCTTGTCAACTTATAATCATGCCCCTCGCCTCAGCACTCCAAAGACCTAAAACAAGCTACTTGACTAGATTTGATGGAACTCACGAGTGCGTCGATTGGTGAACAAATTTTGAAAATCAGTCAATTATTTGTTTACTTATAAGCTTTCAAAGTCAGGCTTATATTTGGAGAGCGTCCCAAACGTGCGGTCACACCGGCTCGCCCGCACTGTAGACCACTGGTGACGCACTGGTGACGTAATAACGTTACATAATCAGGTTATATGCAAAGATCACCCCACATGAAGGTCAATGTAAAGGTCAAATGACACTGACCCCAGTATTCCGGTCAAATGACATTATTCTTTACGATGTATATTATGCTGTGACTTCATAGTTAAGGCCACTCAATGTCAAGTTCGAGAACAAAGTTCAAGGTCAAATTTATTTTTCAAGGCCAATCCCTCATTTCCCGCCCAATGGCTGCTATAGCGATAGTTATATTTTACATTTTCTGGAATATGCCGTTTTGTTACGTCATAGGTCAGTGACCTTAAATGACCTTGACCTCAAAATTTCAGAGAACATTCTGTGGGACCTGTAGTCTATGACCTTGTCCCGCTTTTAGTGTAAATCCGGATTTTTTCGCATAATCACGGCATTTCCCAGTCAATTTCCGACACCCTATTTACCCTGTTTAACCTTAAAGATATTGACCTAGGTCAATGAAACAGCCATAATCGAGATCACCATCGCCCCCACACACCCACACACTTAGGGCCCCATCCACTGCGCGTTAACGTCAGACCCCCTTCCACTGCGCGTGTTAACCCGCGCCCCGGGGTCAGCGCCACTTCACGGGGCCATCATGGCCCCTTTAACTCGAAAGTGGGCGTTGGCAAATCTGAGTGCTAGAACCTGCGTGATTGTAGATTATTTATGTTTTGTGTTGTATGGTTTGTGGGTATTAGGTTAATGGTTTTTTTATAATATGATGCTTGCAACTGGGCATACTCTTTGTCATTAGAGCTTTGGGTTGGAAGTCATTTGATGGAATTGTGTTTTTCGCTTGTGAAACGTAAAACCTCCCGCCAGTGGTTTGACCTAGGGTCCTCGTGCCTAGATGCCTGGGCCCGAAGGTCGAATTGTTACCGTATATAATGAGGTGACGGACAAAGTGGTGTTTGTTTGGTCTGCGTATTAGGTAAAATTATTGTAATACTGTTTTGTCCTGGTGCTGGTGACTTTGAGGTAAGGGCATTGCCCCTGAATCCGTGAGGGTGTCCAGAGTTTTGCAGTGGGTTTATGTTTGTGACTTTAGATTAGACGTTTTTGCTTTTATGGGGAGGCCACCTCGTGACCTGACCTCGGGCCGAATGAACCTTTCCCTGGGCAGTGGTTTCTCTTTTGTGTGTTGTTGTTGGTCTTTTCCTCCTCGTGTGGTGGGTCCGTTAAGATCTGGCTTAGACAGCAATAAATGATTATACATAGTCTCCATTCATGCACATCACACGAAGGCTATCATCGACTTGAAACTTTTCTATCTGTCAACCGAAACCGCTCAGCTCCGTTAGCACATTATTATGGCTGCGTGCACTGTTACTGCCGTATAACTACCGGCCCAGCAGATACACATGCCACAGGCACTGTGAGGCCAAGCCGGTCACGTGATCTAAACCCTCCGGCGATCCCGGCACCGGAGGCGGGATGGTGTGGACCGGGGCGTGTGTGCCTCTCAATGCGGAGAGATCGGGTTTGCTTAACAGTATCATCAGATTTTTGGCATAGAGCGGAAAAGCACTAGGAGCCCTAGTAGCTTCATAGCTCTATGGAAAGCAGTTGGAACGTATCAAGAGAATTTCATATGAAAAGACTGAAATCTGCATGAATTTGCTAGAGTCAACATTTTTAATTCCACGCCCCACCGGGGATCAAGCGCCACTTTCGCCCCATCGGGGCCATGGGTGGCCCCTCCCCTCTAACTCCGAAAATATGGGGGTTAGCGCAAATCTGCGAGATGTGTTAAAAGCCTCATGTGAATTCAGTATGGGATTGCTGTCCATGTTTAAGCGCTCAGGTCAATAGTTTGACCCCAAAGGTCAAGTTGGGTCACGATAGGCTGTTGCCGTTAATGTGTATAAGGCTTAAGAAGTCTGGGCATAGCTCTCATGCTATTAGAGCTTTTGAGGTCTGGTAAAGTACTTTTTATAGGAAAATTCCATAGCCTTCTCTGCTATGTGGAATATAAGGACCTCCCGCCAGTGTTTTGACTGCCAGAGGGCACCTCTTGACCTAACATGACCTGAGATCACGGAAGACCATGAATTAATATTGCGAAATATGAAATGAAAGCCAATGACAAGACAAATACGGTGACGTTTGATTCAGTGCTCTAGCTTGAATTGGTTAAGTTATCTTCAGAATACTGTTTTTTACCCCTGGTCACCTGTGATGACCTCAGCTAAGTCAATGGACAACTATCGCCCCTAGAACTCGTGAATGGGGGACCAATTATGTTTTTCTAAGAAATATGATCATTTTCAATCATTTTTGTAACTTTTAGATCATAAGACAGATGTTCCCCATGATTTTTCTATGGGATATGTCACTTCGTGAACTGAACTCAGGTCACCAAATATAAAATATCGGATTAAAATTTTTAGAGCCTGGAAGGGTCATCAGTGTGGAAAGTTTCAAATTGATCGGATTATAAATGCAGCTATGGTAGAGCTCAAAATTTGAAGTGAGGTGTCCTTATTTGACTTCGCCTTGTGACCTCCTACGTGTGGCCCGGGGTAAAAAACTTTATGGATAGTGTGGAAAATGATGGGGTGAGAGCAGTTGGACCCCTCAACCGCGGTGCTGCGCCTCGGCGTTTTTCTGCTATTCTGAAAAAAAACTTAGAGGGGCATCGATGTTCCCCGGTGGGGCGAGGGTTAGGGAAAGTGTGCGTATTGCGCCCCTAACTAATTTCGCGCCCCTAATAACAGAGAAAGGTGCACGTGGGAGTTTTGTTTCGGCACCTGAATTCAGTTCCCACCTCTAATCCATACATTTTCCCAAAGTTTCGATGAATTCGTGCGTAAGAATGTATTTTAGTCAGCCAGCGAAGTAGATTCAGTACTTCCCAAAATCTTCACGGGCTTATGAACCCGAAAAATAAAAATACGGCTGCTACATTCCGAAATCTATTGTTCTAATTTCAAAGCCAGAAATGTATCGCATATTCTTAAATCAAAATTTTTAGATTATCCCTGATGGTAGATATTTGAGGCAGAGATATCTAATTTAAATGCAAAAAAGCAATTGCGCCCTGGTCAAATGCGCCCTATCAAAATATATGTTGAAAACTCAAATCCAAAGCCTTTCTGTATGAGTGTAATTTTATTATTACAAGTCATAATGAATGCAAGAATATCATGTTAAAATGACTTCCAGACCCTCCAGATGAATATCTTTGAAGGCAGCCGAGCCCATTTGGTCTTACAGTAATGCTTATTTCTGCCGTGCCATTGACTTAACATGGTATGAGGGAAAGGCGCAATTAAATCGAACTGTGCCTTCCCTTGGGTGCAGTTACCCTCACACCTTGGCAAATGCATCCTTTGCATAGTTTCACTTAAATCAGAATTCACTCTGAGAATAGGCTATTTTAAGGTCAGGAATTTTGTCAATAACAAACAAATTATCAAATTTTTCACTTTGATCCACACTAGCGAGATCAAATAGGAGACATTCGTCTAGCAAGTGATTTACCTTTGGGGCACAAATTCACCTACTTTCCCCTAATCCTTTTCACAGAAATGAGACAGGATTTTGAGCCATTAGAATCGTCCGAACAAATTAATATTGACAGAATTAGCTATAGCACCCGTGGCAAGGAAAGTGCGTCTCACGCATTCCAAAGCTGTCTTCCGAACACGGAGAGGCTGAGATAAGATTAACCAGGGTCGTAAATGTAGCAGTTGGGCGCTGCAGCGAAGGCGGAAGTTATCCCACTTAGGCTTGTGTCTCAGGTGACGGCCACGAGCTCACAAATCTCACGCTGATTTGCTTATCGTCCAGGGCTTCTTAAGGACCGTTATTTTGGTCGTTTGCAACACTGGAATATATTTGGCTGCCCCTAGTTTAACATTGTATCCATGTATATCGTTAAATGCAGCTGAATTGTGAGAAATGTATATAACTTTTAATAACAGCCCGTGGTTCTATCTTTTCACTTCAGTGTGATAGTTTTACCTATAGGATTGCTTACTTTATTTTTGTATTGAGAAATGTACGGCAATAACCTATGAATAACCCTCACTGTATGGGATGGTCAGAATAAACATTAAAGTATTACCACGTGTGTGCTTGTGTAAAATTATAACTATGCTTTTTTCATACCTTCAAGTATTTGCATGAGCCAGCAAGAAGGAAATTTCTCAAGAAAGTTGCCTTGAGTTAAGCCAATTGCCAGCTTTTACAGTTATCTTAAATGAATTTTACAAATCGATAGATTTCGTAGTACGAAGCCTAGGAGCACAATTATAAGTTGATAATAAGCTTATTTGAGGTCTTGCTACACTACGACCAATAATTTGTGTCGTTTATCTATTGTATTACCAGGATTTTGACGATTGGCTGTGGCTGAATATATCATCTTTGTTTTAGCTCCATTTTGCATCCAGGATTCGAGAAGGCAAGCCATTAAACATCTTATCAAATTATATAAATCATTTTCGTGGCTATATCTGCTTCGTAACAAATATCGTATATTTTAAATTGAAAAGCTTTCAGCGTCATTGACGATGTGATTTACTGTGAAATGAATCCTACTATCGCGGACCAGTCGCTGGGTTCATTGGGCACGTGCCGAACTGGCAGGGCGTGAGCTGACAGGCTTTCGACGCTGTATTTTCGGCAGAAGGATTACTGCGGACAGTCGATCTGCTCCGGCGCCTCCTCAGTCATCAAAAGCAGCGTCAAACCCAGCGACGGAGGCGTCCCCATCGCCGTGTAGGGCCCCGAGGCCCCCGCAGCCCACCTCCAGCCTGCGCTACCAGAAGCAGCAATGCATGACCCAATCCGTTCGCAGCCGGAAAAATTGGCACAGCTTCGGCTCAAAGTGAGGCCGGCTGCTGAACACCAACTGATGCCGAAAAGCTCTTTCATTAGCGAGGTGGCCAATACAGAGCAACTTTAGGCCCGGCCGGGCCACGGACCGCCCTACGTGACAAGCAGCCAGTCTTCGCCGCTGGTGTCGCATGTCAAACATAGTGACATTCACTGCAGGGCCCTAAATCCAGCGGACGAGCCGAAATCGAATCATGCACGCTGGAGGAGGCATGCTCTAGCTAAAATCAGTCTGAAGCGTCTCGAGTCGAGTCGGCGGACCCTGAATTACTCAGTAGGGAAATCGGCGGAAGTGCTGTCGGTCATTGTTACGTGCTTGGAGTCTGGAATGCTGGAGAAGCTGCTTGTGTCGCACTGAATCATATTTAGACATTTGTCACGCTTGGAGCAACACGATATATGATATACGTCCGTAATCTATGTTGAAATTTTCAGGCCGAAAATGTGGATGTTTGTGTACATATAAGTTTTAAAAACATGCTATTTAGTACATAGGCTGATCCAATATTTGCGGTCATTGTTGGCGGGGAGGGGCACATGGTCGGGGAGGGCGCCATCCGGACCAGACGGCGCCACTTTTGGGTGGAAAAGTCTATCAGGTGTGTGTCAAATTCTATCACGGGGCCCCGATACTTGCATACTGGGGGTGCACCCCAGGATTCGGCCCCTCCCGAGTGGGGTGGGAGGCGATATTACGGGGCCATTGACCTTCATGGGGGAGGCGCCGTAGCCACTTCAGGGGGTTATGAGGGCTGATCAGGGGGAAGTGACCATTTCCCCTGGATCCTGCCATGATTTGATAGAAAAAAATGTTTGACCGGGGAGGGAAATTGGTACACTGTGTACCACTCGACACCGACCTCAAGTGAAACAACAGAAGGGGCTTCACAGCCAGTCATGGATCAAAACAGCTGGCTCGTGAGTTCCTTTACAAAGCTGAATTGTTCTCTAGAAATGTGCAATATGCGTTGCTGACGGGAAATGAAACGCGCACCGGATAAGATGAACCAAATAAGTGCAGCCTGACGATCTATGAACACGCTCAGTGGAAAGGGGTCCTAAAGCGCCTTCCATGGAGGAAATATAAGTGCACTTGTTTTTTTCAGAATTGGCCTGAGAACCGCTCACAGTAGAAAAAAGTAGATTATTCAGCCAAAATTGAGAGAATTGATGATTGCATCGATTGTTCTTTTTAATCGGTCATTGATTTTTTCGTACATGTAGGTTTTGAAGTCAAACATGTATTTTGAGATCGCCGCAGTCGCGCGGTTGCACTAGTTCAACTGCATTGTAGAGCGAGTGGTGACTTCATCATGCCAATCAGGATTAAATGTCAAGGTCACTTCACATGAAAGACAAAGTCAAGGCCAAAGTTTACAAGCCAATGGCATATCACCAGGAACGTAGGAACCGTTGGAGAGATGAGGGGGGGCAACCTTAGAGGCGGCCCACCATAAGGGACACACGTGCACACCGGCCTACACAAGGTATTTTCATACATGACTTCGAACGTTCTTTCCCGCCGCTTCCTTTCATTGAATAGCTCCGTCTTTTTCCACTTCATAGACGGCCGGTCTCGTTATACCTGTCGATGTCCGAGGGACGGCTACGTGAGCACCGCCGTACTTGGCACACCTTATCCTTAATCAGTTCCGCAACTTTCCCAAAAATTTCACTGTTGGGTCGTCTAAGGTCAGGTCACCAGTGTAGGTCAAGTGACCTCACCCCCAAAAATGTTTAAGGCAGCATAAGTAAGAAATGGGCGAGGCAAATCTATCGGATCGAAACTTACACCACATAATCACCCCACCAAGTGCTACAAAATGCATTCTAGGATTTTCCATATCGATGACCTAAGAGGTCAAGTACGGACCATGACCTCTCCATTGAAAATACATGGGAAAAAAGAAATTGGGCTGTATTTGTGTAGATACAGCTGAGAATTCGTTAATTTTATTTATTTTTATTTTTCTTATTAGGGCCACTCCCAACAGGCACACTTGCCCAATTACAGAGAGTATTGGCGTGGGTGTTTAAGGATCTTCTCCACCGGGTCAGATCGGGCACGGAAGACGGTTTCCCGCCGTGGGGATTGAACCCACGTTAATCCATGCTTTCCGATCCGTAGACTGGCAACGAAGCCACTAGGCCACCCCGGCCACTTTGTATCTTGGGCCTTTTCCAGGTTCATGTTGCAGTTTTGATCTGTGACCTCTGAGAGTTCATCTGGGGCTACTTAAGTAGTTTTCAGACTTCGGTCAATAACTTTGCATGAAATGATGATACAGCTTTTATTTTGATATCATTGTGTTTGGATTGCTAATGTGAGTTGATGATATGCACATTGACTATGCTAGGTTAAAAAGTGACATTGACCTGACGTGAGGTCAGACAATTTTTTAGCTTTGACCTAGTATGGTCATATTATACATCATTAGATTCTCCGTGACGAGAGGAATCAAATGGTGCCTAAAAATGATTTTGACTCAACTTTGTCAAATGTCAGAGCCCAAAAACTCTATTCAAAATGCCACCTTGTTTGAGCTGTCATGACCTCAATACTGACCTGGGCTAAAAAGTGACTGATATAGTTTCGTCATAGATTTGTATGAGCTATCCACCAGGGTTTACGTTTTTTCTCTATCCTGCATAGGGGCCGAGTTCGAGGGGGTGTTCAAACACCCCCCACCAAGGCGAAGGTGGCTCGGAGGCCCAGTGGGGCGCGGGTTAACTGCCACCAGTTCTGCTGATAAGTTCAGGCTGTGTTCAATGTTTGCTTCGCTATCAGATGAAGAAATTCTGGTAGCAAGCCAACAATTTTGCACTGTAAATGTGTCAGTGACAGAATATAAAAGTATTCAACGGATTCAAACACAAACTATCTTTCCGACTTTCCATGACTTGCTCCACTCTGTGACGCTCATAAGCTTGTCTGAATGTAGGTGAAATCTGGGAAGATTATCGCCGAATTCTGGTAGTATTTTGCGTTATACAGTTCCATGCAAGCTACGGCAAACGTTTCCGTGAGGCTGCCACACTCAGCAGTTGCCGAGTTTGCACCAGGGGACGTCTATAAAATCCTTCACTGTGAGGCAAAACCGGGAAGTAGTCAGCATTTCGTTAGAACTTTCACACTCAGGCTCAAAAGCATGTTCCACGGCTGAAAAGAACTTCCTGCGAGCCCAATACAGCAGTTGAACGGCGCCAACACGCAGCGGAAAATTCAACGCCGATTCCACTCCGCCTGAGTACTCTGATCGGAAACGTAGGTAAACAAACTTTACTGCATTTTCTCGCCAACCAAATACCACAAAATTTCAATGTGAATCATATCAAATGCCATCATTAGGATTTAAACGTGAACGTTTTTGGAGGAAGCCTACTTTTTACTCTGGTCAATAACGCGAAAAACTCAGTAAGATAAAGCTCTTGCTCTGCGGATCTAGTTATATTACTTAGGTGATCTCAATTTTGACGGTACCGATACACCAGTGTGATGCTCAGCTTCGACCTCGGGTGAGCGAGCAATACAAGACTTTTACCTTGACGCGTCATCTCTACACCGCATGTCATATTATGCAAAATACACTATAGCCACCTCATATTCTCCGCACGTAGTGCACATCATAGTCTCAGCAGGTGTTGTTAAGTTGAATCGGTAAGCCAAGAGGCTTTTAGTGTGGCTCACAATACATTGCATTACATACAACACAATACAAACTTTTTGGCTTGACGCTCGATTATTACACCACATACCATATCATATAAAAATACAATACAATCAGCCCATACTTGCAGCGTGTGTTTGGTGTAATTCTTCCATGTGAATTTCTGTCACTGATCTCGATATATTAAATATTCAAGACTGTATGTGAGGGGGGAGAGGCACAGGAGGCGACTGCACCCCAACGGAATCGTACAAGTTACGATGGTCTACAGCCGATTTGGCACGCTACACCGGAGTTGGGAGTGAATATGTTAGTAGCCTTACTTCCTGGAGTGAATACAGATAAGTGTTTGCAAATACTTTCCAGAATCTGGCAAGCACATGCCGAGCAGACAGGAAACAGCGAAAATTTTCCTTCAAAGGTAAAACAAGAAGTAGAATGCAAAGCTGCCTGGGTTTACTGGCAGGCGGGGATGACTGCTTATTAATAAAGTAAAAACTTGGTGGATTAGCAGTATTCACACTATACAAACACATTTTAATGAATTATTTACAATACCTGTACCAACAATTATCTGCCGGTTTTCTTCGAAATGTGTGTCTCGATACCAAATCGATACCATAAAGGCTTGCATGCCCTTTGATTAATCAGGAGTACATTCTACTTCCCATGCCTCACCACTCTTCGGGTCCCGATGTCCTAAAGATACTGATAAATATATTCCATTGTAATTTACAGGTTCCCTTCAGCTGAAGTAGTATTTTCAGTCCAAATTAGTTTGGCGTCCGGCAATGCTGGGGTCTTTTATTTCTGGAAGTATCGAGTTCATGTTTATGCGAGGAAAGGTATGAATTCACCGCCGAAGATATTGAAAGGCTGCAAGTACTGTAGATCAGGCGAAAATCAGTCATTTTGTAGCCTTCTGGACCTATTGTAGGTCCATATTTTTGTCCTTAGACCTACCCATATTTTCCACCTGTTTTAATCAATCCTTCAGAGGTGGAAAACCTTGTACCTCTGGCAGTTGATAGGCGACAGGTCGTAAGTGCTAGAGGCAACAGTTGGGCAAGATAACATATATATTTCAACCTTAGGCGCAAAAATGTCTAGAAAATTGAGTAGGGAGGGGGCATGGAACCGCCGAGCATCAATTGTCCTACGCCAATATTTTCCAATGTCTTCCCCTCTAACTCCGTGCACATCTACATTAGCTGCTGTAGATAAGTAATATTACATCGCTAATGGTCTCCAGTGGACCAGAATTTGCACTTCTAAAATGACAGGAGAAAGGTTTCCCTTCAGGAAAAACTCTGGGATGAGTAGAGTTATCCGCGCAGGAAAATTGTCCATTCATGGACTGCACCACTTTCAGCCGCTTTGCCTCAAGCTTGGCTTTTGCGGCTACAACTGGCTCCTAAGGGCTCCCTGTCCCTTTTTGTCAAAGACGAGAAACCTTGACCAACCCATCCTTAATGAAGTCCCTTTGTAATCTGGCAATAGCACCGATCCTGGGCGCAGAACAAGGGAAGCCATTGAGTTGTGTTGTTGTTGTGACGCAGGAGGGGGAGGGAAGAAGAAGAAACCAATGGATTGAATGCTTTGGAATAAAGTTTGATTGTGTTTTTTAGGTGAATTCCCAGCTGAGTTCCAATCAGTGGAAAGGTATGTGACGCCTCTATCGAGGAAACGTGCCAGGTCTACTGGCCCAGGTGTGGTTATCAGGACTGTAAGTGCAATAGTGGGCTTTCACCATTTCAAGAGGCATAAACGAGTCGGGCATAGTGGTACTCCCATCCGCCTTGCCAATGCTGCTCTTGGTGCTGGCGTCAGTGAGGGTCTTGAACTTCCGCCCATAAGCCAGGGGAGCATAATTAGAAATTACCCACTCAGAATTCAGAGCAACATATGGAAGAGTATGTAGTACGTGACTAGGTACCAGTGTAGGGGAACGTATGTGTTTTGCGCCTCTGTAATTGACCCTCGGCCCATTGGGGGGTGTTTGAACACTCCCCTCGGTTTTTTTTTCGGCGACACGAAAAGATGGCGGCGCACAGCGCCGCCGCACTTGACACACCTTATCCTTGATTAATTTTGCAACTCCCCTCCCAAATTTTAAGTTTGGGTGATCTCAGGTCAGGTCACCAGTGCAGGTCAAGTGACCTCACCTCCAAAAATGTGAAAGGCGGCATAAGTAAGAAATGGATAAATCTATCGGATTGAAACTTGCACCACATAATGGGCTCACCGAGTGCTACAAAACATATTCCGTGATTTTTTCATATCGATTACCTAAGATCAAGTACGGACCATGACCTCTCTATTGGGAATACATGGGAAAACAGAAATTAGGCTGTATTTGTGTAGATGCAGCTGAGAATGCGTTCATATTTTCCAAATCATAGTATCTTGGGGCACTTTCCAGTTTCATGTTGCAATTTTTACCTGTGACCTCTGGGAGGTCATTTGGGGCTACTTAAGCAATTTTCAGACATAGGCCAATAACTTTGCACGAAATGATGATACAGCTTTTATTTTGATATTATTACGTTTGAACTGCTATTGCAAATCGATTGATATGCATTTGGCTATGCTAGGTTAAAAAGTGAACTTGACCTCACCTGAGGTCAGGCCATTTTTGTGTTTTGACCTAGTATGGTCATATAACACAGCATTCGATTCGCCGTGATGATAGGAAGCGAAAAAAACCTAAAATGATTCTAACTCAACTCCTTCAGACGCTAGAGCCCAAAAACTCAGTAATATTATTCAGTATTATTATTTTTAATTATTTCTGTCTGCTCAGAAGGTTCCTCTTTGCATCGGTGGATCAAAGGGAGGGGGTGCACAAGTACGGGAACTTACCCCTGATAGACTCTGGGCGCCCCCTGAAATGGTCATGGCGCCCCCCGAAAGGTCAATATCGCTTCCCATCTCCGTCCCTCCCTGAGGATGCTGATAGATTTCAGGTGCGGTCCAGGATTTCAGTAAGGGGCGCGCATTCGGTCAGGGGGAAGAGGGTGCACAGTAACCGTTCGCTGGCGCTTTCAGCCGGTCGCTTCCTGTGGGCGCGCCCGGCTAGTCCGGGAGAGGGCGCACACTAGGGTGTCCCAAAATACCACTTTTTCGTCTGTACAAGCTTGCCGGTTGACACCGCATTCTCCTTTGAGTTAATAATGAGCATGCAAAATTTGGATTCGATCCTTTGAGGTTTGGTCCCCCCGCCCCCCAAAACTGGTGAAAATTGAAAATCGTTGAATTGGCTCGAAAATGGGTTCATTCGAAAGCTTATGACATAGGAAAACATATTTCCCTCATACAAATTGATGTAAAACCACTTCTTCATCGTTTTAGAAAGCTAAGAAGTTCCGAATTGCGGTATCATTGGCCAGAGGCGGATCTAATAATTTTTTAGGGGGGGTGTAACATGAGCAAAATGGGCAAACAGTGTCTTTTTCAAGAAAATGAACCAAAATTGGCCAAAGCGAATCGAGTTTATCACTTTTAAGGGGATGGCTGGATTGGTTTTCCTTGCATCCGCCACTGGTATGGACATGATAAATTATATATTGTGTTTCGCCTGATTTCGGGAAACAAAACCATTTGCGGCATCACTACGGATATAAGTGCATGGTACCATTGCGACCGTTAGAATGAATATTCCATGTTTTCGTTCCTTTACAGAGTTGTCGTGTCATGACTAATTTGCATTTAATGTTGAAGCAGTCTACCTGAAGCAAATTGTATGATGCCTTTAGCATACTCAAAGAAAAGATCCAATGATGAAGAAGGGACAAGTCAGCGACGGAAAAACATGCGGACTGACCTCTGAAGTAGTCCAGGCATCAATCGAAACGATTAGATGACTTTATTGGTAAATCCCTTCAGCTGCCTGCCAATCAGCTACCGACCAAGCGTAAAATCCTCCAAAGGTACCGAGCCCTCCGCATACAAGAGCCTGGTGCAACGAAGCACTAACTAGCTGGATAGATCGCTTTAGAGGTCCAGGCGATATAAGTCACCGTTCGAGTGCCCTGCAATACTGTTTACAGCAGCTGTAAAAATGTGTCATGCATACGCTAGGCGTGTGGTTCAAGTAATACTGAAATCTGAATCGAGAAACACTTTCATTTCAGCGCCAGCTCTATTAATTTCATGCCAGCTCATGGCAGTCGGGTATTATTTTCATGGTAACAGTGACAAGTTCTTAAGGAACCTGCAAATGATCATGAGGTCTAACAACAATCCTTCTTCGCAAGATGACTTGAGTTTCTTCATGAATCAACACCAGGTGCCTAATCCTAGAATTAGATAAAATATTTTCTGCTCACGCTGTTCTTTGTTGTTGTTTTTCTGGCGATACTCTTCGACAAGCTCTCCATGGCCCCCGACGAGCACCTTCAAGTCAAGCAGATTGCAGAGCTAATCGCCCTCTTTCATGACCCATACTTCTTGCAGGCCCTACTGACTGCGGGAACTCCACGGCTTGACCTCAGGCTGTTCCAGGACATAAAGACCTATTCAGGGCAGCTACCAAGTGCTGCGAAAGCCACACAGTGCTCTATCATGCGTCAACCCTGGCATCTCACGGGGGAAAACGCCGTCCTCTGGTTGTTTGGTGAGGGTGTGTCAACAGATGAAAATGCAGAGGTAGCAGCTGCACTTCCTGACAGTTACACAGCCAGGAACATTGGCACAGGGAATGCCGATGTTGTCAGCAGCAGATAAGCTGAGGCTCTGTGACTTCGTCCGACCGCACTCCTGGCTGGCATTCAGGTGGATGAACGTCAGCAACCAGTGCTTACCACCCAGGAATCGGCGAGTGATGCAAACTTCATCTGTATGAACGCTTTCATGGAAAATCTAGCAGTCACAAACGACAGCGCGGAACGATCGGTGAAATACATAATGGACTACACCGACGTTGCCCGTGAAGGTGACATGAGGGCTCGGAACTGACAGTAGCCTGCGCACACCGTCTCCAAGCGCCGAATCTCGAAAAAGAGCTGGATGGCGTGCACGTGTAAAAATATTAATATAGAACTAGAAGGAGTAGTCTAACATTTTGTCTGAGAACAAGTTTCCTTCCCCACTCGTGGGCTTCCGAATAAACACATTAAAGCCATTGGCTTGATGATATGGTGTGTCGTTTTGACTGCACCGATCGGTTGCGAAAAAAATGAAACAATCATATTTGTGCAATGAACGCCCACTTTCCATGCCATTCACAGTCCCAGGGAAAATCAATCTAGCTATGCCCTTGAAAGCGGTTAAATTGTACAGACTGTGATGATTCTGGTCCATTTTCTTGAAAAAAACAATAATTTTCCCCACATTTCCCGCGATACCCCCAGAAAAATTTATAAGATCCGCCTCTGGCCAGTGATCTCGCAATTCGAAACTTCTTAGCTCCATAAAAGCATCAAGAAGTGGTTTTATATTACATCAATTTGAATGAGGGAAATAGGTTTTTCTGTCATAAGCTTTCATATAAACCAATTTTCAAGCCAATACAACGGTTTTCCATTTTCATCAGTTTAAGGGGGGCGGGGAGACCAAACCTCAAAGCATCGATTCAAAATTGTGCATGCTCATTATTAACTCAAAGGAGAATGCGGTGTCAACTGGCAAGCTTGCACAGCCGAAAAATTGGTATTTTGGGACACCTTAATTACTCCTGACACGACAATTCTGTAAAGGAACAAAAACATGGTATATTTCTTCTAACGGTCACAACGGTGTAAACGAGTACTTCAGAGGTCGGCCTGCATGTTTTTTCCGTCGCTGACTTGTCTCTTCTTCATCATTGGATCTTTTCTTCGAGTATGCTGAGGGCATCGTTCAATTTGCTTCAGGAAGACCGCTTCAACATTAAATGCAAATTACTCATGACACGACAACTCTGTAAAGGAACGAACACATAGAATATTCATTCCAACGGTCACAATGGTACCATGCACTTATATCCGTAGTGATGCCGCAAATGGCTTTGTTTCCCGAAATCAGGCGAAGTACAATTTATAATTTGTCATGTCCATACCAGTAGCGGATGCAAGGAAAACCAATCCAGCCATCCCCTTAAAAGTGATAAAACTCTACTCGCTTTGGCCAATTATGGTCTATTTTCTTGAAAAAAGACACTGTTTTCCCATTTTGCTCATGTTATCCCCCCAAAAAAGTTTATTAGATCCGCCTCTGGCCAGTGATACCACAATTCGGAACTTCTTAGCTCTCTAAAACGACGAAGAAGTGGTTTTACATCAATTTGTATGAGAGAAATATGTTTTCCTCTGTCATAAGCTTTCGAATGAACCCATTTTCGAGTCAATTCAACGATTTTCGATTTTCACCAGTTTTGGGGGGCGGGGGGACCAAACCTCAAAGGATCGAATCCAAATTTTGCATGCTCATTATTAACTCAAAGGAGAATACGGTGTCAACCGGCAAGCTTGCACAGACGAAAAAGTGGTATTTTTGGACACCCTAGGCAGCAGTCTTATACAATGAAAACGGCTACAGCATCAGCAGCTGCAATTTTGTTGAGTATGTTGTTTCTGGGTCTTTGAACTTTTCAATAAGCTGGTGCATCATGCTTTCATAAAGCTGTAAATTCTTTGACGCGCTTTCTTCTCCCTCCGAGCGCCTCATCTCCACCCCGTAGGTTCTTGTCAAACGCCGCCGCAACCCTTCTTTAGCTGTATCAAACTTCTTTCTGGCTTTTGTTTCTCGCTGACTCACATTTAGTCCGCCTGAAAGCAAGCAAATATATCTAAAACATTATACAAATGTTCTTGTTACAATTTTGAGGACAACGTGTATAATACTTGCAGCGACGGGTCCAGGCAGCATTCTGGTCATAGCCACCCCAAGGTGAAATAGAGGGGCCCAAGCCCTCCTTTGGTCTCTTTCGTAGCAAACTAGTCTTACATAATTGGTCAATAGGGAGAACATTTTCGTCTCTAAAATAATGATGCTCCCTGGACCTGGGAAAATATGCCCGTTGGATGTGGCCACAACAAAATGAGATATAAATAATAAGTTCCAAGCACTTTTTCTCTCTTAAGTACGCAGATTCACTTTGAAGGTGAAATGAATTACCCAGTCCCATTTTAGTCAGTCTACGCTTCTCCCGAGCAACATTTTGTCTAGTCAACTGGGATTTGCTCCCCCAAATGACCGATTGGATCTTCACTTATTTAGTGGGATCACTATGCTTCTTATTGTATTCTTATTATCTTATTTATTCTTCTTATCTTATTTTATTAGATTACACAGCTCTCGGCAGCTCTCAGTCAGTCCACAGCTCTCGGCATCGAAATCTGGCGACTGCTGATGACCCTAACCGACCGGCAGCAGGAAATCCACCTCCAATGGGTCCCAGCACATTGCGGCCTACAGGACAATGAAGGAGCTGATACATTGGCCAAGGAAGCCGCAGACCTGCCCCAAGACCAAGTATGCGCCGACGTGAAGACGATTACAAAAGCCGTCTCACGCGCCGCCACCCGGAAATGGCGCCGAAACTGGCCCAACAGCTTCTTCAAAGACATAATGGAGGACCATATGCCGGCCCCAGTGACCCTAGATGACCGCGATGCCGCAGTGAATGTACACCAACTGCGAGCCGGGCACTGGGGCCGGTCCCAACAATACCTTCACCGAATCGGCCGACGTCCAGGAAGGCCCTGCGAAAAAATGCAGCGACCCAGACTGTCGAGAGGCACGGTGCCTTGTGTGCCGCGAGGAGGGTGACACCCCAGCCCATGTCCTCCTGCGGTGCCCCTGCCTGGCCGGCAACCGACTACGACTGCTGGGAAACATCCATGTTCAACCGCAGCAGATGAGGGACGGCGACGTGGTGGCGGCCTTGGCCGCCGAATAACCTCTGCCACAAGGAGCCCCTAGAGGGCTAAGGCTTGGCACGCCCAAGCCCTGGAAGAAAAACAACAACAAAAATACCGCAGATGGTTCGGTCACTCATTCTCGCAATACACAGGGATACCGAGTTACGCCGTGTCTGCGGAAGTTGCGGCACACCTGGTAAAGTCCGGATGGGTATAATTCCCCAGTTCGATACAACATCACCAGCAATCCAAGGTCTGTGAGGAAGCCAGAGAACTCGACCCAAGTTTCGTACAAAATTTATTTCATATGCACTTCTCTAGTCCAAAGCAGTTTGCAGTAGCTCATATACGAGGGTACATGAAAAAAACTCTCGGAACAGATAACTAAAAAGATCGGGCCGATCCTGTCGGCCAGAAAATCACATATGGTTACCGATGAAAACAGTACAAATAGGCACACAATATTGGACCGGTGGGCCACTTCATTTCTCGGCTGTTGGCTTCCCTCCCCTCTCTCACTACGTTGTGAGCTCTCTCCCTTTCGCACTAGATAGTGAGCACCTGGCGTCTGCAGCTCGGTCGCATCCACAGAAGAAGTTGTGACGAGTCGAATTTTACATCCTTCCGCAAAGCAGTCGGTGTAGAGACCCCAGTAGGTGGTGTGTTCTCTGTTTGAATGTCATTATCACTTGTGTGCATGCCAGTGGCATTCCCCGTGTCTAAACAGGGGAGGGGGTGGGACTGCCGTCACTTATGCCCGATGACAAGCTGGCAGGAAGGTCCGGTCGACTACCTTACGCCGTCTTCTCAGATTTAATATCTGCAACGAAACAACGAACAGACTTAGTTCAAATTCATACAGCGCAAAAACTCTGACTGCAGTCCTGCCGAAATCAGTTTCGTTATGATACACAAAAGCCGAGAGAGCCGAAGGAGCTGAAATCGGATTTTACTTGTTTCACTCGTCTGCTGAATGTAGCGGAATACTAGTATCAGTAGAGAAGCATATTACCAAAGAAGTGATTCTGCGGATCATGGTGATCAAAGCGCAGGGTGGTGCCTTAAACTCAGCTTAAAGCTAAGCACTATACCATGCCTTCCCAGCCTTACCGTCGGCGGTGGGAAGCGGGTTCTTCTCCACCGTCTCAGTGTGCTTGAGCTTGTTGGAGTCGAACTTCTCAATGCCGTCCAAATGGTTGATGAGGCACTTCTCCTGCTGGATCTCTGCGACACAAAAGAGGGCAGGCGTCAGAAAGGGATGCTTACTCTATAGTACAGTACGAATTATGCATCAAAAGACTGCTATATTGTTGTCTTGAAAATTAACAGGAATCAACATAGATCTGTCCAAGCTAGGACAATAAAAATAATTACGCACAGCGTTATGATCTTACTATTGAGTTTTTTCATTAAAAACTCCGCTTAAAAGAAAGCATAAACACATTCCCTTGCGTCTCCTGCCACCCGGACGATAACATGTAAACATATCTGAGCTCGTCCGCAGTTCCTCTGAGACACCTAGCATAACACACCAGCTTCATCATTCCAGGTGGCGCTACTAGGCATTCGGCAGGGCGGCAAAATACATCAAACCATGGTCGAGCATTTTCGACCTAATTCAGCAGAGCATCAGGGTCTGTTTCGAGTAGTCATTCGTACAGCAAATTCTGCTCAATTCAATAGAAATTTGATAAGATCAATTCATTAAAAAACACTCGTATCACTTGCGAGAAAACAGCGGAACTGCTGTTTTCTACAGCGCCAACACGCGACCCAGTGGACCAGTTGACGGGTCACATGATTTTGCCAGATTGAAAAATCATTTTATTAAAAAGAAATATCTCATAATGTTTACGTATTTTTCTAACGAAGGAAAATCAGGGGAAATTTTAGAGGCCAGAAAAAATAAGCTTTATGGTAAAGGTGTGACGTTACAGCTTTGTACAGCAAAAATATTCCTTGATCACGCAATATCCTTACAGCTTTTCCTGAAATTTAATGTTGGGGTTTCCACACCAGGGCCAAAGAATGTTCGGTGTCACCATTGAAAATGTCAAACCTATATGTGTCACCGCACAGGCTGCAAAATGTGGCACGTTTTGCGTTAATAGGATACCAATGGATACTCCTGGACTATTCTAGTTGTTGAACAATATTACGAGCTCATATTACAGGTGCTAATTTCGGCGATTTGTTCCGTTATTGGTCTCAAGGAAACATGTCGGCTAATTTTGTCACCTTGCCCACCTTGGGCTGTCACCATTTACAATGCCAAAATGGTAGTTTTTCGACCCCTGTTCCACACTTCTAGGGCAGAAATTAATGGTTTATTTTATATCTCTGTATCTCAATTATCCGAACAGAAATTAAAACTTGGAGGCTTATTGACCTGCAACTGGTCTAATACCTTCACAACAGAAATATCCTAAGAACCAGGGAGACAGTCTATATACCATCCAGGAAAAAAACTCATTTCATAGATTTCAGCATACATATCTATCAAATGACATCAAAGGCACCCAAATTCTCTCCACATCAGCACAAAACAGCAGGATTGGGTGGCGTACAGAACATGTCACTCGGCGTGTCCGTTAGTGCCCCGGGGCAGCGGTGCCGGAGGCGATACCTTCCTGACTCGGCAGCCGAGCCTTTTCCGCTAGCGTGACGTCCTTCAGTGTGTCCTTATCGAAGCTCTCCACACCGCTCAGCAAGCAGGCGTGCGTCCGCTCCTGCTGCAGATCTAGCCGAATACGGGGAACACGTGCATGCAGCTCAGACACCGCACCCCAAAAGGCGGGCACACTCGAGCAAGGCAAAGAGTGCAAGTTCATCCGCATGCACCGAAAGGCCGGGGTGGGCGCACATGCTGTTACAACACACAGCTGTCGATAATAAAGCGGCCAGCACCTCGGCGCCAGTGGGTCACATTTTGAGGGCATTTCCCACGGGTGACTGTGTTAGTCGACGTCACGTGACTGATGTCATTAGGCTGGTCTCCGGCACAGGACTGGGAGTTGGAGGAAAATAATTGGACAACTCCGAGAGCGCAAAACATAGCTTTTCCACACAGACCAGAGAATTTGTGAACAAAACATAACTCAGGTAAAGGGATGTGTCGTAGGCGGATGACTAAACAAATATGTAGGGAGGGAGTACATAAAATTGCGTGGGCGAGGGTTGTTTCATGAGTATAAAACGGGAGTGCCCATTGCTCAACGTATTGAATATTTGAAATGCAGCCTAAGTAGCAAAATCAGTAGCTATTGGCTCTACCTCTCCCGTGGGTTATTTATATTAAGACAGAGAAATCTGGTTCTAGCCAGTGGCGGCGCTTGAACATTATGACAGCCTATGCACGATTGGCTTAGAGGTAAGGACGTCGCCCAGGCTTTTTACCTGATATTAGACAGGGGCGATTCCAGCAGGTCGGCTGGAGAAGGGGGAAGCTCAAGTCGATGAGTAAAAATAATACTCATGTTTAAAGGTTTAATAGTTAAAACGTATTGTTACTCATGTTAAAAATTACAAAAATATATATAAAAACATATGTCGGTGGATTGTGGAAAAGGTTATGCGGCAGTATGTGAAGGTACAAGGCAAAATTCAAGAAGGATAGGTAGGAAGGTAAGTAAGCCGGGAAGGACAAGGTACTCACGAGAGCTTCCCATTTCAAGGACAGCTTCGGTACTTCATTGTTTATGACGTCCAGTTTCTCGCTATACGATCAATTTGTGAACGGATCTTTTTAATTTCATCCGCCAGACTTTGTGGCATGACTCATGTTCTTCATAAGAGTTTCACAAGATAAATATCTCGCTAATAATTACCAAAAAACTGTCCCGCACTAGAGAAGTGTAGACATCCGCGAATACAAGGATGTCAATAAACGAATCCGCTGTAATCAAGGCCCTAAGACGCGGCATGGCACGTGCTAGCTCCTAAGGCAAGCCTAGGTTGCTGATTTAACAAGCCGGTACTCGCGTCCGAATGAATGAGGCATTAGAGATGCCAATCAAAAAGCACACGTTAGGTTTGCCACGGTGTTAGGCAGATTCAGCAAAATCGCGAAGTGCCTAATATCACATTTGTTGACGGTAAGTGCTGCGAACGTGGATTTTCAGATATGCAAATTATCGGCTCTTTGACCCAGTGTTCCGAAAAAGGAATATTCTCTGTAACTTAAACATCGAGTCAAATTAGATTTACTCCACATGAAATTAATAGGTATGTACCTACTTCGACATTTAAAAGTGGCTAGGCAGTGCCTATTGTGCCTCTATGGCAGCGCCGCCACTGGTTCTAACAATGGACCATAACTTGTTCCGGTACATTTTCTATATCACAAATCGGACATAGAAACACATCAAATTTTTGACGCCCTGGAAGAAATTTGGACGATCAAATTTAACCCTGTGACGCCTGAGCGCTCCAGTCCCCCTAGACATCCAACAAAGAAAGATGCCGGCATACCGTGAACTATTTGACTGCTGGCCATACCAACTCTGCCTTTGTCCGCGGAGTCGGCTCAACTGACCACAAGCGGGCGGCACACACGCCTACCGTGCCGCAGCTCCCGTGAGTCATGCTTCTGTAGAACGCTGCACGGACAACTTCGCGTCACGAGACAACTGCATCCGGTTTTCATCGTAAGAGACGAGAGCTTTTCACGATAAGACAGATATCCGTAGCGCTGTGACACGCTTGTCGCCGAATCAAATGGTGTTGTTTGCCACCACTATCGTGAGCTTCATCGTGAGCTTCAAATTCTCCCTTATCATCGCGGCTTTAGTAACCCAGGGCCCTTGAAAACGCAAGGGAGCTTACTGAAGTAGTTTCGATTGAATCGTGGGATTGATGGAACTTTTCTTTGCTGTAGGGGCCATACGCTCACCTACAAGGACATACCAAAAGGGGTAGTAAGCAAAGGCATTGTCATTAACTTTTTCAGTGGGCGTTGTCAGTAACTTTACCAGTGATGGAAGTCACTACTTCTCAGTGACAGCAATGGAACGGTTTCGTTGTACATAGCAAAAAGATCCACAATGACAGAATTGCAGCTCTAATGGTTATATTTCACGATGTGAGTGAACAACTGTCCTGATAAATTGATTTGTCATTCAACAATAGGAAGAGCGTGCATCATTGCCACTTTAAGCAGTAGGGCTTATGGGAGACTTCTATGTAGTAGATATGCTAAGTTTTATTACTATGCTAATACATAGTAGGTATTTTGCTAAGTTTTGAGTATATCACGTACAAATCTTCCAAGATATAGTCGGCAACATGAAGCATCCCACAAACGCTTATAGGGCCTCAAATAATGAGGGTGGGAATTCTCACCTCGCAAAGTTATAGGGAATGTGGCACCTTGGTCTAATCCTGGAATTTAGTGTAATTAGGGATACTTTTAGCGGAAAATCATGGAACCTTTCAGGATTTCTCTGAAAAATGTACAATAAGCTCGATATTAAGATTTTTAAAATGCTCCTCTAGGGAAAGAAAGAAATATCTGCCAGTGGATAATGTCATGGTCTGGCAACCACTACCATATTCAATACGCTTCGAGGGCTTCGATCGGCTGATACTCACCGTGACGTCAGCATATGCCACCACACCAACAGCCATGACAACTGTGGCCTGCTGCTAAGGCTACTTGTAGGGTACATTTCAGGTAGTTTTTAGCTTTTCTCTACGGACATTTTGAGTTTCAAGACAAATGATATATAGAGTGCCGGGTTTTCCGGCATGCTTTACAACTTGGCTATCTCAGTGAGAATCACGTTACAAAGGCGACACATTCCCTTTAAGATTCGTTGACATGTCTCGTCTGGCTCAAGAATATAATTTTTTGTTCTCAATTTTGAATGAAGGACACGTGTGATATGACGACTGCAGGGGCACACGAGCCAGGACGGCTGTATGGGTCCACGCGTTGGGACGGCTGTATGGGCACACATGTTGGAGGCAACTTTTGGGGCACACGCGTTTGGACGGTTGTACAGACAAACGTGCTAGGACTGATGTGTGGACATACGTGTTAGGACAGCTGTATGGACACACGTGTTGACGCAGCTGTACAGGCAAACGTGTTAGGACAGCTTTAGGGGCTCACGTGTCAGGACGGCTGTATGGACACACGTGTTAGGACGACTGTAGATACAGTGTTAGGACAGCCGTAGGAGCACACGTGCCAAGACAGCTGTATGGGCGCATGTGTTGGGGCAGCAGTAGATACACATATGTTAGGACGGCTTGAGGGATACACGCGTTTGGACGGTTGTGTGGGTGCACGTGTTAGGACGGCTAGCGGACAGTTCAAACCGGCCAGACCGTCCAGTTACCGTCAGTGGAAGGTAGCCGGTTCTTCTCCATGGTCTCCGTCCTACGCAGCCGGTCCGCCTGGAAACCCTCCACGCCCTCCAACAGGGCATTGTGGGTCTTCTCCTGCAGCACGTCTGCCCGCGCATGCGCACAATACTGCCAGTCACCGGTCGCCAGCGCAGCCAAAGGATGCAGTCACCTCCCAAGACAGGCATAGACGCGAGAACTACATATACAGTAAGAAATGAAGTGTCCACCCTGATGCATAACACAACCCCAGTAAGGTCGTAAGTATGCATTTATTCATAATATGATATGCATTATTTGCAATATATGTTTCAGAAAGATAAATAAGAGCATCCGCTTGCTAAGAGGAGTCATTTTACGGCTTGAGCCCCAAAACGGCTTGAGCCCTAAAATGACCCCTCATGCCCCCACGTATATTTTTTGACTGCATCCTCGGAAACACTTCATGTAGCAATCCTGTCATGCAGCAAATAGCTAATGGGCAAACTGACGCACAGCCAAATGAAGCAAAGCAGAGAGAAATTGACAGGTGTTAAAATTACCGAATATAAAAGCTAATATGTAAAATCTTAGCATTCCTTATGCAAAGCTGTAGAGCATATCAAGACCTTAAAAGCTGATGCACTGTACCAAAGATTCCCTGAAACCCGCATAACATACCCGGAGAGCACATGCATTTTCTAAGCCCTTATCCAGCATCTGCGGGCACCTCCAAGCATTGAGGCGCTTTATGGGGATTTATAAAACCATTTTATTTGCGATGGTTGGTCCTTAAAAGACATGCGAGACCCAGCTTCATCGAGGACTTGGCCCATCCATTGGCAAAATCAGACTCTTCGACCCAGCCCAACATATTTCCTGGGGTAGGCAACGGAACAAGTGGCGCTGATGTTTCCATAATAGACGGCGCTGTCATCGTGAGAGATGTCTGCCCCACGCCCTCGCGTGTTGCGTATCCTCGGTGGCCGTTGCCTTCACAAAGGACCACTGCCTTATTCTTGCGCTCAGATCTGCATTGCAGATGATGCTACATCTAAACGGCATTCTTCCGCTCTTTTACTGGCCGCAAAAAGAGTAGAAAGTTGTGAACTGCATGAATACACGACCGCGGCTGACTCACACCGCCGTCGGCTCCGCGACGGCCAAAGGCTCTGGGTCTGGATGGGTGCTCGATTCCCATCGGTTCCACTACTGGTGACGGAGAGTTGCGGCGAATTGAGCCTGTTGGATAGTCCCTGCCGGCGGGGTAGCGGAACCCACGGCTCCAGCGCCGAATCTAGAGGCAAAACCCTCAGCGGCACGCCACGCCGGGGTCGCCTTGTGGGAGTAAAACTTAACTTCACTCAAAGGAGCGGTATGGTCCTTTCTGGCTTAGATATCTGCGTATTGAGTGGTGACACCAAAGGAATATAGAAACTCATTTAAAAACTAAGCATTGACTAATATTCATATTTTACCTTCTTTACGCCATTGGCCTTAAGAAACCAACAAGAATCTATCGATGAATGGCATAACACCATATTTTGTGAAAGCAGAACAGTTTGTGACTGGGGCTTCGTGTTCAAGCGAGTGGGTACGTGATAGGGCAGGCAGGACGGCAGATCTCGCCTCTCACCTTCCTTCGTGGGCAGCACCACCTTCTCCTGGGTTTCCGTGTGCTTCAGCTTGTCCGCGCTGAAGCCCTCCAGCTCCGATTTGACGTTGGGAGCCACCTTGGGCAGGTCCTTCAGAGTCGGGCTGGTGGGGGCGGCCATTTTGAATAGCTGGAAAAGACACATATGATTTTGAATCGCAGTTCAATAGGTGCATACGAGATCTTCGGAATAGCACATTCATTTGAATCGGTCTGCTTGCTGAGAGCAAGGGCAGTGCTGCACGCAAAAAAATGACAGCGCCACTTGTGACAAAGTTATCCCATCCAATGAAATCATTGCCGCTGTAATTACAAGTTATGTAAATTTGATCACAGTTTTAGAACAGATAAAAACAACAAATTTGTACGTTCCCAGCTCGTCCAGTGCGTGCTCGGATTATCCTCTACCACTGTCGGCCGCAGCGTCTGGCTGGAAGGGGGACGGGGAGGGAAAAGAGGGAGGGTGTCCGGCAGCTCCTGCAGCCCCACTGCGCAGACTAAGCCTGCTACTGCGCAGGCCAGCGCTGCCACCGCTCCGACTCGCGTCAGCACAACAGGCGTACACAACCCCGCACAGCAGCGCGGCGCGGATCGCGACCTTCCGGGGTCCAGAGACCGGGCTCGGCAGACGGGACCGGGAGAACGGGACCGGACGGTACCTCGGCGATTAGCGGCGCGGCGGAGGCGACAGGTGGCGCGCAGACGCGCCGGCCGCTGCCGCGTCGCCGGCGGCGGCAGAGGCGACGGAGCGTTGAGCGGCCGGCCGGTGACGCCCGCGCGGAGGTCACCGTGTACCCGCCGCTGACCAGGGACGGAGCGCCATCGGCGTGATAATGCTCTCTTCTTTGTTAAAGGAAATGTGTCACCTTGGTCGAATCCTGGAATTTAGTGAAATTAGGCGTACTTTTAGCCAAAAGCAATGAAACCACTCATGATTTCACTGAAAAATGTTCAATAAGCTCAATATTTTGTTTTTAAAAATACTCCTCTAGGAAAATAAATAAATATCTGCCTGTGGATGATGTCATGATCTGGCAACCACTACCATACTTGAAACGCTTCGAGGGCTTCGATTGGCTGATGCTCATCGTGACGTCAGCATATGTCGTCACACCAGCAGCTCACAACAATGGCCGCCCGGCGAGGGGCTGATGAGGGGGCTGGTGTCAAGTAGGTTTTAGCTTTTTTCTACGGAAATATCGAGTTCCAAGACAAATGATACATGGAGTACCGGGTTTTCCGACTTGCTTTACAACTTGGCTATCTCAGTTAAAATTACGTTATGAAGGTGCCACGTTCCGTTTAAGGAGATCAAATTTTAAAGTTACCTCTTCGGCCTACCATAGCCAGATGTGACGATCTCTGTCAAACCAAGCGATGGAAACCAACGCTATAAATAAGTTTTGAGTGTGCCAATGAAATTAAAACATTAGGAAAAATGATAGATTTACCATCAAATGTCAGAATGACCGAATACCTACCACCTAATGTTCCAGTAATTCCAACTGATAAGCGTAACCAAAAAGATGCTCGGGAGCTAAAAAAGATAGTCTGATCGATAAAACCATAGTTTCCTGAGTAAGAGCCTCTATAAGTAGTCAAATAGCTCTGGTTTCAAGTTTGATGTGTATTTTCTTCAAAACGACAATGGCCTCAAACACTAGAAAAGACAATACAGCGGCATGCATGCTGTGGATCGCAGAGGATGCGATCCTCAGCAGCCAACCAGCCTGATGCTGACTTTGCCACCATCCACTGTCATTCGGCGACCTTGGCTCAAGTTGAATGAATCGGTAGCAAAAAGAAGTTGGGACATTTTGTTTTACAACTTAAAGGTACAATATCAGTACTGGACACCTTTGAATTCTCCGCTGAGCATTCCAGAGAAAGCTGATTGACCTGACCTCTGTTAGCGTGGTATGATAGCGCTCAACAGCCTGCAGCTGGTGCCTGGCTCAGCTCATTTTAAGGCCAACCTAAACTATCTCTTTTATTAAAAAAAAATCACTAGCCCCTAATGTGACTTACGCGATCTAGTCATCGGGTTTTGATGTTGCATGGTATGCTTGTATGTGTCAGAGTGCGAGTCTGTATCTCTGATTCTTTTATTCCTTTTAGTCCACTTAACTGTTTTATTTTCCTGACGTGATTGTGTGCAAGCTCCTCTCGCTGCCGTGGAACACAATCAAATACATTAAAGGGAATGTGGCACCTTCACAACGTGATTTTAACTGAGATAGCCAAGTTGTAAAGCAGGTCGGAAAACCCGGTACTCCATATTTCATTTGTCTTGGAACTCGATATTTCCGTAGAAAAAAGCTAAAACCTACCTGACACCAGCCCCCTCAGCCCCCGTCGCCGGCGGCCATTGTTGTGAGCTACTGGTGTGACGACATATGCTGACGTCACGATGAGCATCAGCCAATCGAAGCCCTTGAAGCGTTTCAAGTATGGTAGTGGTTGCCAGATCGTGACCATCCACAGGCTGATATTTATTTCTTTTTCTAGAGGAGTATTTTTAAAAACCAAATATTGAGCTTATTGTACATTTTTCAGAGAAATCGTGAGTGGTTTCATTATTTTTTACTAAAACTACGCCTAATAACACTAAATTCCAGGATTCGACCAAGGTGCCACATTCCCTTTAAAGTCCAGAGTTGAGTATTTGTACGTAGTCCCGTGTCCATGTATAAAACTTCTGTGACCACAACTAAAACTACTATGACTAAGACATCACAATCTTAGATTTCTTTTTTCCAAAATAAGAGGAAAGCTCATCCACGAACGTGAATTATTCAACGCAATTTCGTTTGGTCTTATTCTCCACGTAGGTACTTTTGACAGATTTTTAGTCTGGCAGCAGTGACTCCACTCCTGGAATCCAATCTATTGCTGCAACAAATGCAGTTCCGTGGCAGCACTAATTCGACGTAACAACATTTAAGATTCAGCCATGGCAAGGTTATGACTTTCCCACAAACCGGCAAAGCCCGTGGTAGGCCACTTGCGGGGGAAGCATGACCCGTGCGACCCCTTCATCCACCAGGTTGAAGGCCACAGAGGCGCACCAAGTGATGTACCTATAGTGAGAGCTACGTTAGGATTGTGAAGATCAGCGCGATAAGAAACTTGCAACCAGGTTTTGAAAAGTAAAAGTGTGTCCTATGCCTTGCATTCTGACAACATCCCAACAATACGACGGATCCCGTCACGGTACAGGGGAATCCGCAGCTATGAGCCAGTCGTCGCCTCTGACTCCGCGCAGCAGTTGTGGGGAGGGCTGCGGCAGCTTCGCTCGGCCACCGAGCCACAAACACCACCCCCTCCCCCCACCTCCCGCAGCCCGCTGCACAAAAACGGCTCGGCACTGAAAGGATCAGGCAGCACGCGCCAGCCAACAGCGGCGCGGCGGCCATATCCGGGCTTGTCGAGTGTGGGTCACCTGCCCGACATGCTTCATCTTACGAAAAACTAATTGAAAACCGCGTCTATAGCCCGGAAAATGCCAATTTAGATTGGCCTATTTAGTCGGTGTGAGTGTTGTGAATTTCTACCCGGACAGGGACGTAGCCTAGACTGCTAAGGGGACAGGGGAGGAATCCCTAAAAGTTCCACTTCAATAGACCAATGCAAGCTGCAAGGACCAGAAGCTTCCCAACCTCTTCCATGGGGAGGGGGCAATGATGATTTTAATGTACAGCACGGATTGATTATTGAGAATGGCATGACACACTGAGAAGTCCTACTGAGATGGGCTACTTGCTCCCAACACTTCAGGTTCATGAAAATGATCACAGGAGCTCATAATACAGGCGGATGGGGGATCTCCGATCAAGGGTGGAGGGGGGGCATGACTCATGGTCGGGGTAGGGGGGAGAGGCGGAATTCAGAGCAGTGGACGCCCCACTTTTGGACGGCAAAACCTATCAAGTGAGCGCCAAATCCTAACGTGAGGGCCTGAATACCCGCACCCTGGGGGCAGGGTGGGAAGGGGCACATCAACCTTTTAAAGGGGAGACCGCGACCATTTCAGGGGGCGCCGAGGGCCGATCGGGGGAGGGGGCAAGTACCCCAACTGTACCAACTCCTGCATCCGCCCATGACTAAAATTTGTTTCAGTTTTTATTCCGTTTTTAATCGACATGTATTGTGTTCCTAACAGTTTTAATCCAGCTTTTTGGGTAAGCGTTGGACAAGTTGGTAGAGTAATAAGTAACAAGGCGACGGAAGAATGTTAACGCGTGCCAGAAAGCGGTGACGTGACCCACTTAAGACTGGGTTTACGATGAGCTGTCTCTGACTCATATACTTGAAAACCAATAAAATGCTTGAAAACCAAGTAAGTCACCCGACTTTGACTCACGACGCTTCACTCCACAGACCACCGTATTCCAACCACAGAGACACCGTGAGCACTCTGCGTCGTGTTTGACTCAGCCGCGCAGAAGAATGCCGCCGCCGTATCCGCGTCACATTTGGCAGCACCGCGTGGTGGACAAACTAGTCTGGGAGGCATCACAACAGGGTCGGCACGCCGCCGGGGCGTTCATGACGCGGCCGCGGACAATGCCCGTCACGCTACAAGAGCACGCCCGGCCAAAATTAGGCATAATTATCCGAGCCGAGCGGACCATATGGCCGTCTGTGATAGGCCGAAGCGGACTACGGTAAACAGCGGTATGCAGGACATGGATGGTATGTATGAGCGCCAGAAACGGAACATGAATTGTTCGCTGCCCGGGGAGATTGGACTGTCGGTAACTTCAACGCCCCAGTCAGAACCCACATTCCACTGCTGATTATTAACCCGGCGTGCTGGCAGCTGACATCAGTTTGTTTTCTCTAGCGCCAGCTATCATCACCAACTGATTCCATCATCCATTAGTCACCACGTACCGACTGCTTAATCTCGCCCGTTGCACGTTGCAAAACCCCGATCAGTTACGCCGGCTGCCTGGCCACGTGCCTCTGCTCCGGCCTCCCCTCCCCTCCATTCCCGTGGCAGCTGATGCCAGCAACTTTGTGCCCGGAGGGCAGACTGCAAACGACCGAGGCAACAACGGCGCCGGGGGCGATGGAACAAAGAAACCGCGCCGAGTGCAGGGGAACTGGACACGGGGGTCGACAGCGATATCCAACGGACTCAGGAACGGTCGCCCCGATGAGTTGGTGCGTCCCAAAAACATAAAGCTCAAAAGCTCAAATAAACAATAAAAGCGAATGAAAATTTATTGATATCACAAAAATAAACAGACATCACATTACGTTATACTCGTAGAAATGAATATTTCAAGAATTAGTATTCAGATCAGCCTCACGGGAAGGCCTCGTCTCAGCACAGGACGTCGCCCAGATGCCTGCCGAGGATTCGATCAGCACGCACCAGCGCCTAAAGGGCGGGACACATCGACCGCGCAGCTTTACAGAGTAGCGGTGCCCTCACAGCCTTGTCAGCGGCGTTTTGACTTTTGCAGAGTTGACAGCCGAGACAGCGGGGCGAACTCTGGCGTCGGCGCTGCCAACCTTCCAGTCGAACTCTTCTCAAAAACAAAGTTCCAAGTTGGCCGGCCATCGCCTCACATTTCACTGCTGTCAACAGTCAGTTGGGAGCAGTCCAGTCCGCAGCAGGATGTGACTGACAGTGTGTGAGTGGACCCGTCTCAGTCCGCACACAAACATGCCCGCGGCGGACGCGGCTCACTGCCTCCGAGCCCAACTCAGACAGTGGTCGGTGGCGTTCTAACCGCAACAGCCTGAGGACTCTCAGAACATCCCCCGCAAACGGTACAAACTGCACAGTTAACTCTGAATAAGCCCGTTAGACAGCTCTCGAACCAACAATAAAACCAGGTTTCAGTAGCGCGACAACCATCTTGTCAACCGCGAAATTCGGTCGAGACTATGAACTATCATTGCTGTTTCGGCAGTCGCAGCATCTGGTCCCAGCACTGCTGACTCCACTGTAACTGGAGCGGTTTTGACGGCGGGTGGGGGGGAGCTGACCGGGCGTCACGTGACGGGGCCGGGCCGTTACCCGTTCCCGGGCGTCACGCGTCGCTGGCGACGGCTGGACGCGGACACAGACGTCGCCGCACCGCGTCGCCGTTGTCGGGGATCCCACCGACGACAGATAATACCAGGAAGAAACGCTGTCGGATGGGCAGCAGGTGTCTGGCTATGCGCTGTTACTGCCAGAACATGAAAGCGAATACGAGGAAAGGCATGTTTTCCGTCAACGAACTAGAATGTACGGTTCATTTACATGCGCTCTGTTTAATTTCGGCTCAGCACTGGACACGAATCCTCCACGGAACTAGCGAAATGTGCCGGCGGCTCGTCACCGCCGTTGTCTCCGTCACCAGCTGTCTGCGCCGCCGCCGTCGACGCCGCGCCACGTGGCTGCCGACGGCTCCCCTCCGGTTTTAGACCGAGAGAGGGTAACGGCCCGCCCGAGTCTGCCGCCGCCAGACAAAAACCGGCGCCGCGGGGCAGGCCAGAGCGGCGGAGGCCCGGGATCAGCGGAACACGGTCAGAGAGAGAGCGGAGGAGAGAGACAGGCGGGCTGCTGGCACGTGCTACGGCCCGGCTGGTCTACCTCAGACGAGCCGCGGCGCCGGTGTCTCCATGTGTTTACACCGAATACGTGATTTGGAGCATATAGACATGACAGCGCCGGGCGACGGCGGTGAAAGTCGTATGAACGGACAAGTGAATGCCACCTAATTTAGCCCAAAAGACAATGGAATACATCGGACAAAGCTGGGCTGAATCATCAGCGTCGCGACGCTAACAATTCTGAGGTGAACGCTCCAATGCCCCTGCGGACGCCAGTCCAGAGATTGCGTCACAACGTCAGTCTCCGGTTCACGGATGACCAACTGCAGGCGGCACAGGCTAACGGATCCGGCCTCTAACACAGCAGCCTGGTGCCGGGCCACCCGATCCCTGCAGGGCGGCGAGCTGCCGTCACACCTCCACCCGCAGCTGACTCGGCCACGGCAGCGCCCCAGAGCTGCCGCAGCACCGCCGTCCCAGCCTGTTTACCGGCAGGTTTGCAGGGCATGCAGCGTCACTTCCGGCTTCCAGCGCCACGCCATCTCCTGCAAGTCTCGTGCGCTGGGCAAGGCGGAGTCCGTAAATCCTGGTCAAGATCAAACAGCTTTCAGCCGGAAAGGAACTCAGTAATCCCGGCTGCATGGATTATTCGCTGTCTGCCAACACAGATCGCTCATGGGAGGTTTCCCGAGATAATTTCCCGGAAACGTTTTAAATAGTCCGCTGCAGCTAACGACTTTCTCTCTACGAAGTCAGGTCCACAACATTTAAACATAATAATCGATTCCGGGATGTCCGCATTTGAATGCAGGCGCTGCACCTAACGGTTGAACACAGCAATCCCCGATGGGGACCCACTTCCCCCTCCCCGAATGCGGACCATGGGGTGGGGAGGGCACCCATACAGACTACCAGTGGCGGATCTAGCCGGTCGGTTTGGGAGGAGCAAACCAAAGCCAAAAATCGAAAAGCAAAAAAAAACGCCACGCCGTGAAAGCTGCGCTACAATACCACTTTCCGGTAGAATTTTGGGTATTTGAGGCGAAAAAAACAAAAAAAAAAACGTCACGGGGTGAAAAAGATACCAATTCCTATGTATAATAAAATAGAAAAAAAGAAATACATAATGAATTGAAAATAAAATTTTAAATTAAAGTTGTTATTCATTTAAGTATCAAATAGGTTGATACCCACAAAAAAAAAAAAACAACAAAAAAAAAACAACCGAAGTCAAAGACTTTACCGCTCTGAAAGATGGGCTCAGATCCAGCATATTAACTGAACTTGAGATCCTTTTTCCAGTCCAACGCCTAATATTTACACTGAACTTAACTGGTTCTGTTTGGAGTTGTTAGAATTTAAACTAAACTAGGAGTCAGGGGAAAAAAGGAGGTCAATCACTTTGGGGGGGGGGGGCAAAAACTAGTTTTGCCCCGAGCTTTTCCGTTTGAGGGGGCAAATGCCTTTTTTGCCCCTCCCCTTGGATCCGCCACTGCAGACTACCACCAGTGATCGTAATAGGAATTAGCTACTGGGTTTTTATATATTCATGAAGACAATAAGCGTAAGCTAAAGACGAAATTACGTTACATCTTTAGGTTACTGCGATAATTTAATCACTAATTAGCCCAACGTTTCGCTTTTATAGCTTCATCATATATAAAAGCGCTCTTATAGCTTCATGTTTCGGCCTAAGTGCACTTTTCTTTTTTCTTACGAGGCCACTATCATGAATTTCAAAAATTTTAACCAAGATATAGATTTTATTCAAGGCGTGATGTGATTAAATGTGGTAGTTGCCCATATCAGTTGTGCAATTTTGAATACCATTTGAATTTTCTTTATAGGTAAATTTTGCAAATTCGAGTCCTGAGCAGATTTCTCGCCCTGGGTGCATCGCGCGTCACCCACTATAGGGGTGGTTAAATCGGCGGCGCCACCATCCAACTGGGTCAGTCGCTTGGCACGCCTTAGCTCACTGTTCAGCGAAATGCTGTCAGGCTCCCTGTCACAACGTTAGTCAGATTTAGACCCGGTGCATTCCGACCCCCGCACCCTTCTCCAGAGTATTGCACAAACTGGGGATTATCTCCGACCCCCCTTCTCCTGCGTATTGTACAAATTGGGGACAATTTCTACCACCCCTCCCCACCCCCTCCTCAGGGTGTTGCACAAATTGGGGACCATTTCCGGTTCCCGGTCTCTCGATTTTATACCCCGTTCCCAGAATTTTCCTTCTATCAACAGGGACTGCACTGCCCTCTAGCTCAAAATGAATGCATATATGTTTCCGCTTATGCACAAGAGCCACTTTACCCTTTGCTAAAAGCCTGAATGCTCCTTCACTACGGTCATAACACAAAACGAAACAGTAATGCCATATTTCCCTTTAAAGGGAATGTGGCACCTTTATAACTTATTTATTATATAATACAAATGTTATTTCATAATACAAATGTTTGCCCTCCTGTATTTGTATTTGAATTAATTTTAAAAAGCTTTTAAAAACTACAAAATGAATTAGTTTGCCCTAAAAACGGAAAAAACATAATTACTCAAGTCTTCAGCGGTTTCGTACCTCGGGTCTCGAGCCATTTTCTGCTTCCGCCCCAAGATGACAAAACTTTTGCGTCAGATAGGTCACGTGACCCCGGTTTGAGAATTCCTAGGTTTCTGATTGGTTAATTGTGATTTCTTTTAAGCCCTATATTTCTGTTTCAAAAGAGTTTTGGAATGTTATTTTTCTAAAGTAATTTTTTCCTGTAGTAGTCCAAAGTTCTACATCACTGTTTAGGATAGATATGACCTAATTCTTAGAGAAATTGATAGCCTTAGCCGTGTGTACGTCATATACATCGATATGAGGTGTACCGGTAAAGTCGTCTAGAAATGTTGACTTTGAGAGCAATTTTAAAGCATTTGCAGGCCGAATTTGCAAAAATGAGAATAGGACTTCTGAAACAACTTTTTGTAACCTTTTCATATAGCCAATAAAAATTTTCGCGTATCTCCCTTTAAGCTGTTGGTGTGACGACATATAATGACGTCACGGTGAGTATCAGCCAATCGAAGCCCTTAAAGCCAATGGAATATGGTAGTGGTTGCCTGATCATGACATCCACAGGCAGAGAATTGTGTTTTTCCCTAGAAGCGCGTTTTAAAAATCTAAATATTGAGCTTATTGTACATTTTTCAGAGAAAGCATGGACGATTCCATGATTTCAGGCTAAAAGTACCCCTAATTACACTAAATGCCAGGATTCAACCCAGGTGCCACATTCCCTTAAAGGTTTGAAATGTGTGCATTGGAACATGACGTTTTCCATTTTCCTTCTTTATTTATTGGTAAAAATTGACAACTCACAGCTACCTCCGCAAGAACAAGAAATATATTAAAAAGCTCCAGCGTGGGACCTGCCCCAAGTTCAAATGCTGACCTGAAGTTCTCGTCAGGTACTCAGTATCTGTAGCAGAATTTTCCCGTCACGTCACGATCGATGCGACCAAATCCATCGCTCCTGATTATGTCACGTGACACCTTATACATCGCGGAGGCGGCACCACCGCCCCAGCACGTGTCACGTGACCCAGCGGCTGGGCCCCTGGGCCCAACCGTAGACCCCGGTCCACCCCGAATGGTGGCCCGTCAGACCTATCTTAGCGCCAGTCCGAGTCGAGGGACGAAGTCCACCGATTAGACATTCACGTCAGAAGAAAAGAGAGCGTCCTAAGCGACAGCAGTTTGAATGGTTTGTTTATACTTAGTTCCGCTACTCCTACCTGTTCTGCCGTAGGCAATTTTCCTCCCTTTCACTCTGGTGTGAAAAGGTTTCCACCTTTTCTGGTTTTGGGTGCGTGGTTGTGCTAAGGATACGTTTTTTGTGGGCAAAAACCTCTAGTCTCTCGGAAAAGTCAAAGGGACGATGGAGTCGCCCATTTCATTTAAGATTAGCAGCAATATGATTGAACATTTTTTCGGGGCCACAGATGCTCCTGCACGGCTATCAGTACGCTATTTCACATTTGTGTGCAGCTGCTGGTTTCCGCATCGCAGCGGCGCACAGCTCGCCCGCTTGACCGCCGGCATTTGTAAACAGCGGAGCGTGCAGTTGCGTGCGGACGAGGCGGCCGCCGGGCCCCCGCGGGGGCCCCACCACTCCCGGACGCACGGGGTTGCGCGGCCAGGCAGGCACGGAAATGGCCGTCAATTAACACAGACGGAATGCAAGCAGACAAATACCACTCGCACAATACAGTAGCGCATTTAGAGACGTATCTGGGATGAGATAAGCACGCATATAAAACAAACCGCTGCTCGTTTCAAGCGCAGCTTACCGCCACGAAAGCCGCGGTAATCTTCCAGATCAGAGTAGACCGCCTCGTGGTTTTACCCGATGCAAATGACTCACCCTACCGACCGGTGTCAGCGCCGGTGCCGGCTGTCAGGGCGGACGCTGTGTGTCAAACTCGGCGCCGAGCGGCGCGGCAGTGTCGCAAGCGACGCGACGCGCGTTCAAAACAACCCGGCGCACCCCGACCCACCTCAACAGCGTGCCAGTCCGGGCCAGAAGCGCCGATAAAAACGCGGACAAAAGCCCACGCGTCAGTCTGCAGACCCAGGAGCAGTGTGCATGCCGTAGGAAATGACCGTGATACCGGAATAAGAAATAGCCGTATAGCATAGACTTCACCGGCATACATCTTTGAACTGGACAAACTCGATTAGGATAGTAAAGGCACCCCCTTGATAATTCCTATATTCAAAGACATTCCCAGTTTTAAAGACGACATCTGGGCGTAGCAGACGTAACTGTTTACCGAGAAGGGCAACGCTTTAAAGGAGCCATCTTGAATAATTCCCGGAAGGATCCACTGAATTTGCCATCAGTCACATTTCCAGTGCCCCCACACGAGGAATCAGGCCACCCCGGCGCGCTCTGATAGGAACGCTGAGTCAGGAGGTTGGCTCCGCCAATGACAGCCGTCGACCGGCGGAATTCGCACGCGGCGACGAAAAACAGCTCCGGCCGGCCGAAAAACGGATTCTCCGCTACAGCGGGCGATGATTCACTCACAGAAACAAGGGGGAGCCTCGCGGACCGAAACCCTTACGGGATACACGGTAACCGGCAATTTCCTGCAGTTGGCTCCACTGCAAAACACAGCTTTTGTCCACTGGATATTTTTGACTGGTAGAAAAGTGTCCCACTGTCCCAGGAATTCAACGACCTAGGAAAGATAGCCTACCACACACGATTCCATTCGAGAAGGATGAGATTATATCTCTGACACGAGCCATTGCTTCTCTGCAAACCCTCGGCCCTGTCTTAGCGTGCGGGTGTTTTCAGCCTTGCGTTCTTTTAGTAAAGTTCACACCGATCGAGTACTATCTGAAGATCTCCCAAATCCCAGACAGGCTTAAGCTCTGCTGTGTATACATTTACGCTATCGTCCCACACCGAGCCTCCATCCTGGGCTGGGGCATGTTCACCGCACGTCCGTAAAACTTTGTCTTGAAGCTCAATCCCTCCTCTGGAGGATCAACAAGCTAGTAGCAGAGACGCGTGATATTTGCTGAACCTTCCTAACCTGTGCAGCTGCTCTTTCCGCCTCTCCCAAGCAGCTGCCTCTTCTCTTCCCAGCAGCTATCCCCCTCTCCCCAGCAGCTGCCTCTTCTCTTCCCAGCAGCTATCCCCCTCCTCTCCCCAGCAGCTGCCTCTTCTCTCCCCAACAACTCTTCCCCTCCTCTCCCCAGCAGCTATCCCCCTCCTCAGCCCAGCATTTGTCTCCTCTTCCCAGCAGCTATCCCTCCCTCCGCCCCCAGCAGCTGTTTCTCCCACCTCCCTCATCAGCAGCTATCCTGTTCCTTCCCCAGCAGCTATCCCCTCCTCTCCCCAGCAGCTGCCTCTTCTCTTCCCAGCAGCTGTCCCTCCCTCTTCTCCCCAGCAGCCGTTTCTCCCACCTGCCCTTCAATTCCTGCCATACGCAGTACCACTGACACAAACGGTACCGGTGATGTGTTTGTGTATGTTCACGAGGGTGTGGATTCATAGCCATTTGAGGGTGCCTGAGCACTCTCAGTGAAACATATCAATAGTGTTAAAGAATGCGGCAATCTGTGTGTTTTATCTAAATGACTTTTGTTTTAAACAGTTCGGTAGACCTATGAGAAAGTTTGCCTTAGCGTTCGGCTTCATTCATCTGCAGACAGCTGCAGTGGAAGCAGCTACAGGCAGCTGCAGTGGAAGCAGCTGTTGTGGGATCAGCCCGCGGAAATGGCGCAAACGCACGGCAAACAGTGCGCAATCCGATGGAATGGCAGATTGGCGGAGATGTGTTTGGATTGGAACCAGCGCACCAAATGTACGGGTGGAGCCCCAACATACCAGCGCAGCCATCCGTCAGAAACAATTTCCGATAACGCCAAATTTGGTATAGTGCAAGGTCAGTGTTTGCAAGGTGTTTAGCAAAGGTGTGGAAACTGGTCAGCCCGGTTACTCGGTAGGTGGCACATTTGCATTATTTCAAGGTGTATAGCTGTGAAAATATAGAGATTTTGGTTGCATGGCGCAAAAGTAAAGTACATGTTTTGAAATGCAAAATTAAGCGTGGAACTAATTTTAATTCAACGGCCGTTTTGTTCTATTTGATGGGGTGCCAGAAGTAATTTAAGCTATGTACCATGTTCAGTTGTTTTTAAAATATTCCCTTCCAGGACACCGGTTTCGCTGGCACAGTTACCAGTTTTTAACATAAAACCCAATGATGGTTGGCTGGCAGTTCGTAGCAGGTTGGAAACCCAAAATTGGGACAAATCATTTTTTTTCACAGAAAAATATTTTAAGCGGCTCTCTATGAAGGCATTATAATAGGCAAATCATAGGCAAATCATAGGTAAATATAATAGACAACTAATGCCCACAAGACATTATAACTAATACAAACAATGTACCATGTACTTTTCTGCCTAATCATTAATCATTTCGCAAGGAAAATGACATCTAGCTTTAGTAACTTTTATTTGACTATCTAAATTACCCTGAATTATGTCTTCCGTAGCGTAACAGTAACAAAAAATAACCTGGGCAACAAATTTCCATAAACTGCGCTACAGCGACAAGTGAAAACGTTTGAATTGAGTGTGTCGCAGATACTATTACGTAAGTCTGTGATATACTGCCCAACTCGGCGTGTAATACTCACCCAGTCTGTAAAGCCGGGTAGACGGCACACTAATATAATTAGATGTGGAGTTGAGTAAAAGTTTTTGACCACGGTGGATTTTTCTGTTATGATAATTTCAGTACTTCTGTACCTATTGGCCCACAGACGTAATAATAGAAGGCGGGTTTTAACAAATGGGTTACGGTGCTGTGCGGGATCTATCTTGGCTTGGAATTTATACATTAAATGTAAGACGTTTACATTTAAACTGAGAGAGCAGTTTCGTAGACAGTGTCCAAAAACCGCTATCGGCTAATCTAGTTTCCCAAAATGCCGTATTAAATTTCCGCCGAGCTTAACGTTCAAAATAAAGGGCCTTAAGGTCCTATTTCAAAGCAGGAAGGAATTCATTTTTGTCTGGTTGCATAAATCTGATTGGTCCAAATCCCACTGCCATACAGGTCACGTAATATGTTAATGGCAACGCTCATCGCAACGCTACATGACGCGAGGGGCACCCCGGTGGCTAGCCCAGTAATTCTACGCAATGCATAAATCAACTAAGGGTAGCAATAAAAAATGTCATATTTTAGTTCCGAGCGATGGAAGGTGGAAACAAAAAGCAGTCCTAGGTTTCAAAATTTAAGTTGTTCATAAAAGTCCTTTTTGGAACTCCTTCAGAGTGGTCCATTCAGAGTGGTCCAATCTAAGACCAAATAACTACCGAGCCGGGCCGTTTGGTATCCGGGGTAGATTCGGCCGGCGTTTCCCCGCGCCCCACCGCGAGCTCCGGACGCGGCGGCCCCACTTCCCGGCGGCATCAGCCGCCCGATAGCGCGGTCTCCGGCGGCGCCACTTCCGCCTGGCCCACGGCTGCGCCCGCGGCGACGGAGCACGCGGTCGCCTCACAGGTATCGATCCCCGGCTCGACCCGAGTCGGCGGAACTCCCGCGGGGTCAGCCCAATGACCGAGGGCGGCGTCGGCACAAAGAGCTGTTGCTAGGCGCTGCTCAGGAGCAGCAGTACAGGGGAGGGCTATCCCGACGAAACCCGATTCACGGCAATATAACCATGTTCAGATCTAGACCTTGCAAACAAGCAGAACAAACTTTCGGTTTGGCTCAAATTTGTAATTGTGAAATGTTTAAGCGCTCATCTCAGTGAGGGGGTAACGGCCTCAAGGAAAGGGTGAACAAAGACTATACTGGTGGTGTTCTTCATACGAGCTTCTTACGACCCACGTGAGCAAAGCAAGCGTGCAATCACTGAGTGAAGCGCGCACGCTCCACGCCAGCCATTCCACAATCGATGAACATTGCGATAGTGAAGCTGAGGTCCCATCAAGAGAAGGGCAACAGGACCGGTGGTCGAAATCCTGGCAGATAATTCTGCACGCCCCAGCAATAGATTAAAAGGTAGAAAAATACGTCCCAAGATTTACGTAAATGTTAGGAGCTGGTCTGGCCGAAACATAGATAAAAGAGATAGTTATCAGGAACTCAAATGAGTTGTATTTTGAACAACATTGATATCATTAATTTCATATAGGGTTTAATAGTTCGTATGGACAGGCTTCATATTTCATGTGGCAAAGGGAACATATTATAAACATTTCGAAACAGTGCATCCAAGTGCCTCCGGGTTATCTTTGAACATGTTGAGCAACGAATGACTTGTTTGATATTCACAAGTTTCTGCATTCAAGAGCTTGTCTCCCAACTGCGTTCTCGGCCCCTGCGGTAATAAAGCAGCGCATATTTCGGAAATGGCTGGTTTAGAACTTGTCCCTACTAATGGATTCAAGGTTTACCATAGAATTTGGTACCACGTTAAAAAAGCGATCCGGATGCGACACCCGATCAGGATACATTGTGGATTCGTCGAGTTAAGTTAGTGCTATTTTCTCAGCACTTAAACACGAAACGTGCCATAGTCCTGGGGAAATAGCACATGATGGACTCAATCAGCGGTCCGATCCAGATCGCATTTGGGCCATGGAGACTTGGTCATAGGCGGATTCAAGATTTCGATGGGAGGGCAAACTGCGGTGAGAGGGTAAAAATTTGGGTCTAGAGAGGGTGTCATTTAGGCCTGGAGGTGGCGTCAATCTAGAACGGGCGCAAAATATTAAACTGTAACCTATCAGAGGGCGCCACATCGCATCAAGGATGCGTCGTTTTAGGGAAAGGGTTCTGGACGGTTTCAGTGGACACCGGGTGGGTCGATCGAGGGGCGACACGTACCCCTCCCCCTTGCAACCACCTGCGAGGTCTACGTATCTGGTACATGAACATCGAAATACAGGAATGCGGCCGGGCCCACCACGCTTCGGTCTACTGCGCTGTTGGGTCGGAACCTCCGTCAGCTAAAAGGACTACAGAATAAGAGGACTACAGACATCGCAGACTACAGACTAAGAATAAGTTCAGCGGCTGAGCCTTTAAGCCATATACCTACCATTTGACCGAAACCTTTTCGTAGCCTTAGGGCCAATTTGGGCTGCAAGCCTCTTCCTTGAGGAATTTGGAGGTACGCCATTGAAGTAAGTGGGCGATGTTCTTCCGTGGGAATATGTGGCAGTTCTACAAACTTGTGCATTGTTCTAAACCTAAATTCGAAGACTAAGACCGAAAATCAAGACCTTAATTCATGTGTACGGTACGGATGTAGAGGTCTGACGTGCTAGAACGGTTCAATACAAACCCTGTCGATAAATTGAGGGCAACCAATCTTCAAATAATGTAAGAATGAATTTTCCAGACACCAATTAAGACTGTGGTCATGATTGCTTATTAATGCTGGTCTTCTTTTCCTCCAATAAGCCAAATAAAATCTAATTCAATATGTGCGAGTCTAGGGTAAATGAAAATGATTCGATAAAAATAGAAGGTTCGATGAATTATACATATTCAGACTGCCTCAACGTGAAATAAATCATGCAAATCTATTGAACAGTGGACGGTGAACTTACCTTTTGGTATCGTGGTTCCACTCCGTAAAACTGGACAGAGGCGACTGAGGACCGGCACCCTCGCTACACAGAAAGCCTCTTTAGCTTCCCGCCGAGTGATTCATTCCACCGGCATACTGCCCGGCTCTCGGCCAATCAGAATCGCGCGAGGTGAGTCTACCGGAACGGGTGGAGGGCGCGGCTCACACCCTGTACTCGATGGAAAATTAGATGACAGAGCTTGCTGGACAAAAAATCGAATGGCCCGTTTGCAGAGAGGCGGCGGTGAGTCTGCGGGTAACGGGCGGGCTAAATTCAGCAAGTTTGAGCAGCGGTGCCTGTGAGGAGACGACAGCTGTAGGCCCCATCCCCTCCCCACAGCCGCCTCTGTCTTACAGCGGAGGGCAACGCCCCAATGTCGTGATCCATCAAAGGGTGAGCTATATTCACTCACCGGTTACCATGCGAAGCTTTGTTTGAGGTGTTCATGTTTTTTTCTTCAAAACTTAAGATTTATCACGAGTACGTAGGTTTGGGCAGGGTAAGCTCAACATTGGTCGGAGGGGTGACAGGAATTATATAGAATCCCTGCCCAGGCGGATTCAAGACTGCCGATTTGAGGGGGGCACATGGTCGGGGGCGGAAGCCATTTGGACGAGGGTGTACCATTTTTGGACGGAAAAGCTATAAGGGGGACCAACATTTCAGGGGGCGCCATCCATCTTTCAAGGGGACACCGTGGCCATTTCAGGGGCGCCGAGGGTCGATGGCGGGGAGGGGACAAGTGCTCTCCCTCTTTGCCCTCTGGATCCTCCTCTGAAGCTCTGAGATATTAAGTGACTGCAAGCTAAACCAGAGGTTCGAAAATTACACATTTTCCCAACCGAGGCCAAAATTCAGACCAAGATAAGGAATCTTCCCCGAACCAAAAATGATTTCGAAGTCAAACGAGGAAGTACCTAATGATTATCCCCAAAGAGCAGAATGAGAGATTAGATACCAGGTTATGATACCTTGCCACTTTCAAGCAAGTATGCACACCTCAACGGTAACGAGTGCTGTACTTTTAAGAAAATGCCGTCCTAGTGGTTCCCAAGACTTACCCCAGTTAAGCTGCCGAGGTCGGATTTTTTCCGACCTCTGGCTATCACCATCAGATCCCAAAATGTGTATCATTGAGTTTTCTGTTGTTTTACACCTATCCTGCTCATAAGATCGAAATAGGTATGCACCTACATGCCTACTTTTGCCAACTTTCCCAAAGGCGTCACAATTTCAGAACGAAAAAGGAGGGATCGTGTCACCTGGCCCACAGGCCTCGCCGCCACCGAGAATGGAGGGGACCAGTCAATCGTCAACCCATGCAATCGAAAGAAACTTCCGTATCTAAAACAAAAAGCTTATCGGTATTTGGCTCATGTTTTCCTTCCGCCTGGCTGGTTGCAAAACTTAAATTTTCCCAATTTAACTGAAATAGGAATCCTTTTGGATGAAAAGTGGGACCCAGCCCCCTCCCTCACCCCTATTCCGAAGCGAATGTGGTGACCAATCCCCGATGGCCACACTCGATGGCCACATGGTCACATCATCTAAACACGCGCCCCGCTGGGGGACGAAATTTGCCCTCTCCTGGTTTTTGCCAAATAACGCAAAAAACGAAGAAACGTAGAGATTCGAAACTTACGGTACCTTATTCCTAATCAATTTTACCTATCTGACCAAATTTTTTAGGTCAGGTCATGTTAGGCCAAGGAGCTATTCAAGGTCAAGCAACCCGACCTCAAAACCTTAAATCAAAAATTTGAAGCGGCGCCTAAGGAGCATTGCCAACCGACCACTTTGAAACTTTCACAATATAATAAAGTCATTACGGTCTACAAATCTGCTATCTCGGCATTTTGGTATCGTTGGCCTAATGTGGGGTCAATTTTTGGTTACATAAGTCTATGGTGAAAAATTGAAAGGGCTCGCTTTCAGTACATAATAGATAGATAAAGCTAAAAATAATCAAGCCGGGTATTCTTACCACGATCCTGACGATAAAAATAAATTTTTGACCATCTGACCTCTCAAAGGTCATGTCAGGTCACAAGAGCATACAATGATTGTTTTGCCAATAACTTCTCACTGAAGTAAGATAAAGCTCTTAGTTTGCTTGCATTGTGCTTATATTGTCTCGGGGAGTCGATTGATATGCAAAATGACCTGACGAGGTGACCCTGTGACCCTGCCCTACCTCGAGGTCAGGTCATTTTCACTATTTGACCTAGCAAGGTCATATCATACATCATTCGATTTTCCATGATGAGAGGAATCCAATGTTACATAAATATTTGCTCTAGCGTTGCTGAGTAAATATCTAGAGGTGGAAACGTACTCTGACCTGCAGGAAACCTATTATTTGACCTATGCTGACCTCAATATTGACCTGACATAAACATGTTTCCTATAACTTACTTTCGTCTCGTCAAGAGCGTACGAACGCCGTCCATAATTTTTCTAAAGCTTTCCTGGGAAATGAGATAGGGGGGGGCGAAAACGCCCCTCAGCGGGGCGTGTCATGCCAGGGACCCCAGCGAGGCGAGTGTTAACCCTCAGCCCGGTGGAGGGGGTGTTTGAACACCCCCCTCTGGTTTTCCGACAGCACAAAAAGGGCGGCGCGAAGCGCCGCCGTTATTGGCACACCTTATCCTTGATCAATTCTGCAACTTTTCCCAAAAATTTAACACGCGCATTGACGGGGGTCTGAGCCCCCTTCACCTTGACGGGGGACGGGTACCCGCCCCGCCGTCAATGCGCGTGTTAAGTTTGGGTCATTTTAGGTCAGGTCACCAGTGCAGGCCAAGTGTTCTCACCTACAAAAATGTGTAATGTGGCATAAGTAAGAAATTGATAGATTTATCGGATTGAAACTTATACTACATAATGGACCCACCAAGGCCATACTACATTTATTCCGGGATTTTTCATATCGGTGACCTAAGGTCAAGTACGGACCATGAACTCTCCATTGGAAATAAATGGGAAAGAACAGAAATTGTGTTGCATTTGTGTAAACTTTATCATCTGAGAATACCTTCATATTCTCCAAATCGTAGTATCCCGGGCCCCTTCCCAGGTTCATGTTGCAATTTTTGACCTGTGAGCTCTGAGAGGTCATTTGAGGCTACTTAAGCAGTTTTCAGAGTTAGGTCGATAACTTTATGAACATGAAATGATCATAAAGATTTTTATTTTGATACCATTGCGTTTGGATTTCTATTGCGAGTCGATTGATTGACTATGCTAGGTTAAAAAGTGACCTTAGCCTGACTTGAGGCTAGGCCATTTTTGTGCTTTGACCTAGTATGATCATATTATACATAATTCGATTTACCGTGACGAGAGGAAGCAAATGGTGCCTAAAAATGGTTCAAACCCAACTCTGTCAGATGCTAGAGCCCAAAAACTATACTCAAAATGTCACCTGCTTTGACCTGTCATGACCTTAGTATTGACCTGAGCTAAAAAGTGAACTAGATAGCTTCTCCTTGAATTTTTACAAGTTATCCACAAATTTTCGCGTTTTCTTGCTATCCCACATAGGGGCCGAGTTTGCGAGAGGTGTTCAAACACCCCCCACCAGGGCAAAGGTAACTCGAAGGCCCACCGGGGCGCGGGTTAAAGGCTTAGACGGTGAAAGTAAAATCATTCTTAGAAGGACGCTCTTGAGATATGTAAATGCTTAAGATTTGAATGTATATATATATATATATATATATATATATATATATATACATTTCCTCAGGAGAAGTAAGTATATTTTTTCAGGTAGCTGATGATATCTCCTTCCCATCACTCATTACTGCATCAGCGCCTGCATTATCGGTATGAATGTGACCTGGTCCAAAAGCGGCCACCGTGTTTTTTAGTTTGCTAACGCCGTCTTTGTACTGAAGGTCCGAGCATCTCTGCCAGCCGTTGTGACGAAGGTTGAGCACTTCCGCTATGCCTACTTGGCAGAAGATCAGCGATGACTATTCGCCTTCCACTAGGCAAGTCTTACGGGAAATCACGAAACACAAAGGTGGAGCCTGCTACAGGGTGTTGGTAATAGACAAGAAAAGACTATGGAATGGACAAGGTGAAATTAAATTGGTGATCTTTGTCTGCCGGCTCCAAGTCTGACAACAGTTTGTTTGGCAATAAGGCAATAGTTTTCTCGCCCTCCTGAAAGGTCGCAAACCTCCTGGAACCCCCCTCCCCAAGCTCGCTGGGATAGTTCCAGGGAGCACTGAGTGCGGAGTGGGGGTGCCGGGTGAGTTGATGTAGTGGGTGTAACCCATTACCTGCCTGGGTCCCCCAATGAGACATGTATTTCCTAAAGATAGGACTTTTGGAGCCAGGGCCCTTTCCGTGCAATAAGGGAAGTCCCTAGTTCGGTCCGTTTCACTTAAAAACATTTTTTATAAATTTTGTCCAGTTGTTCTCAGTTCGACTGTTAGAGTCGGAGTCTCACTAAAGTCATCAAGGGACTTGTCACGGAGACCCCGACCCCATCACCCGAACGAGCAACTCCCACAATGAAGGGTTGATTTGAAGCCAAAGTTTACGTCCCACAAAGCACGGGACGGCCGCCCCGCTCAGGTCACCCTCTCCCAGTCATTGCCAGCCGACCTGTACGTCGGGTAGTTTGAGCGCCGGAGCGTCTCGGGGAACCGATCCCAAGCCTGGACATGCACTGCCACTGCATGCTTCTGAGCGGGCCGAGCCCAAGCTCTACCAACTGAGCTACCGGGCGACATATGCACCTGATGATGCAGAAAATAATCAACTTCTTATTCCCCTCGTCTCGATTTTCAGCGCCCGGGCAATACACTCCGAATGATTCAAATGGTGCTGTAAGAGTAGTCGAAGGAGATATCTGGTTAGTTGACATAGCTAGTCTTTTATGGTCAGTTAAATGATGATGAAACGGCCATAATGAGCCCCATTTTCTGACGCATCATTGAGGTGAAAAACATGGGCCTCATAAGTCAAGATTGCATGACTGAGTTCATCTCAGAAGACGTAACTACAACCGGAAACATTTGACATCCTGATATAGTCTAAGAAATACCATGGGCAGGACTCTGCAATAAAAACCCTCTTGTTTAGCCTGTTCATGCAAGTAAATTTATATTGGTTCCCCATTTAATATTAAGACTATTTAAGAAATTGCTCATAGTTCCTGGCGTAAATACCAGGGTGGTATTGGTGCATACTATGACGTCCTCTTCGAATATGAAAAACTGTTTTTCTACACTCACATTTGTCCCGCATAAGCCAATACCACTATAAATATCGAGTATACATAACACATGAAAAGGTGCAGGCCGTGTGAAGACTAATTGGCAGTGATACTGGATGCTGTACCAAGCTATATGTGCTACGGTAGCACCTATGGTACCGATTCCTGGACGACTGTCTCCATTGAAACGATCACAAGTGGCCTCATGATTATTACGGTGTGATTGATGATGTATTTTCCCCGATGGGTTTTCGCAGGGCCTGCGAATCTCCATCCGGACAATTGAACTCTGGATCGCTGGTGAAAAAAGCGGTAAAAGAGGCGGAAAACTATACTGAGTGAGTTCATAAGTAGTTTGGGACCTTAGTGTGGCAACCGTGGTGTGACAGCACAGTCTACATAGTTAAAGGCCAGACCAGCGAAAGACTACAGGCAGAGGCATAAGCGTTGGGAGAGGTAGAGTTGCAGACATTCAATGAGGCGGGAAAAGGTGCCTTGCACAGAACGCTTTATAAAAAGCTATAAAGTAAGTAAGAGAAGCGGGCGGCAGGATGAGAACACGCAACTGCTAAACGAAGGATGACGTCCTCCCAAAATGGTGACAATACCAAATTTCGTTCTTCCTGCTTATGAGTGTGCATTTTGCACACGTTCCAACATGAATTATACATGACCTTCTTTAACGGTGTTCTTCAGGATAGCCATGTGGTTTCACCCTCTGTTGGCTTCCCACAGGACCAGGAACAGTGGCGGATCTAGTCGGCAGGTTTGAGGGGAAAACCAAAGCCGAACAGTAAAAAAGGTAACGTCAGGGGTGAAAGATGTGACCACAAGATGCTCTCTTTTGCTACCTTAGGATCATTCACTCAAAACGATTTTAAATGTCAAGACGACCAAGGTACAATGTTTACACTGGAGCTGACTGGTTCTGTTTGAAGCTGACTGGTTCAGTTGAAGCACCAAAACCTTGCTTATAGGCAGAAAAGAAGCCGGGGCAAAAGGTCGTCAGCTTTGAGGCCGGAGAGAAACATGGTTTTCCCGTGTTTTTCCGTTTGGGGACAACTGTCCTTTTTGTCCCTCCCCCTTAGATATGCGACTGACGAGGGAGGGTCCGTCCCTTCGATGCAGAATCCGTGGTCATGCCGCCGGAGCCTGACAGGACAAGGCGACACTGTCAAGCTATAGCCTACAGGTAGGAAAGGAGAGTGTGGGATCAATGGATAGCGTTCCTACCTTCTGAGCCATGGGTCCCGGGTTCGAGACCCGGCAGAGCCTCTGGATAACTTGACTTGATCTCCCAAATCCCTCCCCACAGGGTAAGAGTTGGCGACGCTATATAACGTTGGCAGTTGGTGCGTCGTTTAAAGGGAATGTGGCACCCTGGTCGAATCCTGGAATTTAGTGAAATTAGGCCTACTTTTAGCCAAAAATAATGAAACCACTCATGCTTTCTCTGAAAAATGTTCAATGAGCTAAATATTTTGTTTTAAAAAATACTCCTCTAGGAAAATAAAGAAATATCTGCCTGTGGATGATGTCATGATCTGGCAACCACTACCATACTTGAAATGCTTCAAGGGCTTCGATTGGCTGATGCTCATCGTGACGTCAGCATATGTCGTCACACCAGCAGCTCACAACAATGGCCGCCCGGTGAGGGGTTGATGAGTGGTTGGTGTCAGGTAGGTTTTAGCTTTTTTCTACGGAAATGTCGAGTTCCAAGACAAATTATATATGGAGTACCAGGTTTTCCGGCTTGCTTTACAACTTGGCTATCTCAGTTAAAATCACGTTATGAAGGTGTCACATCCCCTTTAACATCAACAGTTTGAACGCATCTAAGTGTTTGGATTTATTCCTGTTTGGGAATGCCCAGGGACCCGCAGTGAAACGTCGATGCAGTGTTTTTTATTGGATACTTATTTAAATTATATGCAGCATGACCTTGAAAGGTTATTTTTTTATTGAGCTATGATCAAGGTCATAATTTGACCTTGCAAGATGATCCCACATATCATTTAAATCCTTGATTTAGGACGAGCACATCAATGTCGTTTGTTTTGTTCTGGGTCCTATGGCTCCCGAGGTATAGGGGATTTTATATATGGATCTAAATTTGACCCACTTTGCCCCAATATGACGTTTCCTGGGCCACCAGATATGGTCCAAACCCGGCTCCACAGTAGAAGATGGTAAGGCACTTTTCAGCGCCGTTTCATTGCCGGTTTGAGAGACCGTAGAGTGGGTCCGATTGGACCACCAGGCGGTGGTGTGTCGAAAAGAGCCCAAGCGGTGCTGGGTTAACACGCGCCCCGCTGGGATCTCTGGCATGACGCGCCCCGCTGGGGGGGCGTATTTCGCCCCCTCCGTATCTCATTTTCCAGGAAAGCTAACGAAAAATAACCGACGGCGTTCGAAAGCTCCTAACGCCACGAAGGGAAATTATAGAAATAATTTTATGTCAGGTCAATATTGAGGTCAGTATAGGTCAACGAATGTTCCATAGGCTTACAACAGGGCAGTGTACGTTTCCACCTCTAGATACTTACTCAGCAAAGCTAGAGAAAATATTTATGCATCATTGGATTCCTCTCATCGTGGCGAATCCCATGACCTTATGACCTTGCTAGGTCAAATTGTGAAAATGACCTGACCTCGAGCTAGGTCAGGGTCACAGGGTGGGGGCGCGGTAGTGGAGTGGTCAGCGTAGCTGGCTTCCATTCAGCCGACCCGGGTTCAAGGCTCGGCGGCTTCCCTGAACAAGGAGCAAGCTGGCTCCCGAGAAACCCTTCCAACAGGGAAAGAGTTGGCGACGCCATATGACCCTGGCAGTTGGTGCGTCGATAAGCCAAAAAAGGGTCACAGGGTGACCTGGTATGGTCATGTTGCATATCAATCGACTCCCCGTGACAATATAAGCACAATGCAAGCAAAATAGGAGCTTTATCTCAATTCAGTGAGAAGTTATCGGCAAAACAATCACTGCACACTCCTGTGCCCTGACATGACCTTTGAGAGGTCAGATGGTCAAAAACTCAACTTTATGGTCAAGATCGTGGTAAGAATACACTATGTGAAGATTTTCAGCGTTATCTATTCAGCATTTACTGAAAACGATCCTTTTCTGTTTTTCACCATAGACTTATTTATAATGGGGTGACCAAAAATTTGACCCCACCTTATGTCAACAATATCGAAATTCCGAGACAGCAGATTTGTAGACCCTAACGACTTTATTATATTGTGAAAGTTTCAAATTGATCGGGTGGCAGATGTTCCTTAGACGCCGCTTCAAACTCGTGATTTTAGGTTTTGGGGTCGGGTCGCTTGACCTTGGATAGCTTCTTGACCGGACATGACCTAATATAAAAATTTGATCAGATGCGTAAAACTGATCCGGAATAAGGTACTGTAAGTTTCGTTGTTCTGCGTCTCTTCGTTGTTGCGTTATCTGTGGCAAATCAGGAGGGAGGGGTGCGAATTTCGCCCCCCCCACCAGCGGGACACGTGTTAAGGTAGAGTGAATGCAGATGATGTGGGGTGAAGAAGAAATTATCAGTGTCAAAATCAAGGATAATATTATTTTCTCTAAGATTTTAAACATTTTTAACTACAATTTGAGTTGAAATACTTACGCATAACAGCAAAACCTTAGTCATAGTTTGGAGTAAATGTAAATAGCAAAGTTAGTATTCACAAGTTGCACACTAACTCTTCTGAACGTTTATCTTCCAGTGCACGCACTTTTGATACTTGTGTGAATGGCACAATGGAGTTTGTTGATTTTCTCTCTGAATATTTCCCGGAATTACTACTATCTCAAGTGTTTCACGATTTTTAAGTATGGGTGGAACATCGAGAGTAGGGCACTGTGTCCCGCTTTGTGGCACTGATCGCTACAGCTAAGCTACAGCTTGTTATAAACTGTATTATATTTAGCCTCAGCATGTTTTTTAGCTCACATCTTTAAACTGAAAGTGCACGCAACAGCCGACGCAGTGTTGTTTTGCTGCACCGAAGTGGCGAAAGTTTGCTTCACTGTCCCTTGATGTTAGCGGGTGTTATAAGTAGCAGTGAATAAATACATACGGTATTTAGAGGCGGGTAAAGGTTCCTTGCACAGAACACCTTATAAAAATCCTTAAGTAACTTATGCATACGGATGGTGGAGGGTGAGTGAGCGCAAGTAAACATGCCCTTCGGTGGGAACAAACAAAACATATACGGCGGTGCAGTATGGCGAAGGGTGAGATCTAGCGGCGTAGCATACTTCCAGGCGAGACTCAATGGTGCAATATGTCTAAAGACGAGATCAGTGGCGCAGTATACTTACAGACCAAAATCAGTGGCGCAGTATGCGTACAGACGAGACTCAGCGGCGCAGCATAGTTTTAGACGAGACTCAGCGGCGCAGCATGCCTGCAGACGAGACTCAGCGGCGCAGTATGCCTGCAGACGAGATCCGCGGTGCAGCATACTTTCAGAGAAGAGTCTGCGGCGCATTATGCTTACAGACGGGACTCACTTGCGCAGTATGCTTTCAGGCAAGGCTCAGTGGCGCAGCATAGTAGGACCCAACCTTAAAATTTTGGGGAAAGTTGCAGAATGGATCAAGGACAAGGTATGCCAAGTACGGTGGTGCGAAACGCCTCCAGTGTTTCATGCCTCTGGAATAACCCGAGCGGGTTACCGAGGGGGTACCCGTGTTCAAACACCCCTCACCGGTGCGAGGATCAAAACATATTTTACGTTTCAAACACGTCAAGAAATCAAGTTGTATGCATACCTATATGCATTATTGCTGGACAGTACTAATGTCATGATTAGCACATGGGTTTTAACACGCGCATTGACGGGGGGTGGGTACCCGCCCCCCTCGGGTTTTTCGGAGACAGCAGAAAAACAGCGGCGCGCAGCGGCGCCGTACTTGGTATACCTTTTCCCTCATCATTTTTGCAACTTCTGTGAAAATTTTAAGGATAGGTCATCTCAGGTCAGGTCACCAGTACAGGTCAAGTGACCCGACCTCAAAAAAGTTTAAGATAGCATAAGTCGGAGCAGGGTGAACTTATCCAATTGAAACTTATATCACATAATGGGCTCACCGAGTTCTCTAAAATATGTTCCGGTGTTTTTATATCGATGACCTAAGGTCAGGTACGAAGCATGACCTCTCCATTGGTAATACATGGGAAATATGGTTTTTACTGAATAACTCAGTAACAGATAGTGATAGAGCGTTTATTTTAGCTTTATTAGACTCGCCTTGGCTTTGCAGTTCTAATGATATGCATTTTATATAATTTGACCCTGACCTGACCTCAGGTCAGGTCAAATCTTTGATTTGACCTAGCAAGGTTAAATCATATATCATTCGATTCGGCTTGCTTAGAGTTCAAGTCGTTTTGCTCTATCTTTACTTGTTCAGATGTAATGGCCGAAAAACTTAATTTACATGTTATCCCTATGACGGCATGTGACGGCATGTTTTTGACCTCTGGTGACCTTAAATGTGACCTGACAAAAATGGTTCAAATATTTTCGATGGAGAAGCGGATGGGCTACCCAACGCCGTTTACTGTTTTTTGCTACCTACCGTGGTTCTCGAGATCTTAGGGGGGGCGGGTACCCGCCCCCTCGTCAATCCGGTGGCTCAGACCCCCGTCAATGCGCGTGTTAAAGGTATCCAAGCAAGAAAAATTAACCATGGCTATCCCAGTACAAAATCCATTGTGCGGGAATAAGTACACACGATTGGTATTTTGTACAAAGTTTCGCCGCGTGAAATATCTATTGAAAGAATGTCTATTATATTCAAAGCCATATTTTGGTAGAGCTACATGTCTCACTCTGCTAGAACATGCTCCCCTGTTTTGTGCAAGCCCGTTGCAGGTAATGGTGTACCGAGGGGTCCATTGCTTATGAAGGATCCACAGGTGTTTCCTCTCCACAAGAAGCTTGAAAGACGCCCCAATTTTGAAGAAGTTTCTTACGATTCCAGCAGTTCCTCCATCGAACACCCTGAAAATACCTCAAGGGCGCCCTTGTATTCCTTGGAGTGCAAACTCTTGAAGCAGGATATAATCTTGCTAATTTATACTGCATTTGAATGACGCCCACTGGAATCGGGAGTTCCCCTTAACCCTCGTCCCGGTGGAGGGTTTTTGAACACCCCTCGGTTTTTTCCGGCGGTACATAAACACAGCGGCGCGAAGCGCCCCCGTATTTGGTAAACCTTATCCTTGATAGATTCTGCAACATTCCACTAAATTCTATGTTTGGGTCATCTTAGGTCAGGTGACCAGTGTAGGTCAATTGACCTCACCTCAAAAAATGTATAAGGTGGCATAAGTAAGAAATGGGTAAAATCTATCGGATTTAAACTTATAAAACATAATGACCCTACTAAGTTCTATACAATTTTTCTGGGATTTTTCAGATTAATGACCTAAGGTCAAGTATGGACCATGACCTCTCCGTTGGAATTTTTCACCTGTGACCTCTAAAAGGTCATATAGAGCTATTTAAGCAGTTTTCAGACTTAGTTCAATAATTGCATAAAATGATGATACATCATTTATTTTTATACCATTGCGTTTGGATTTCTATTACGAGTGGATTTATATACATATTGACCATGCTAGGTTAAAAGGTGACCTTGGCCTGACCTGAGGTGAGGTCATCTTTTTGTTTTGACCTAGTATGGTCATATTATACATCATTCAATTTTCCGTGACGAGAGGAAGCAAATGGTATCTACCAAATGATTCTAACTCAAATCTTTTAGATGCTAGAGCCCAAAAACTTTGCAGAGGTGCAGAAAGTATACTGGCTGTCACAAACTCAATGCGACGTATGCCTCCTCTGTCACACAAAGCTGGAAATGATAATTTTATACTTGAATACTATTTCCAATATGCAGAATGTCATCTACCTGTCTTACTTTTTGCAACGGACAAGGTTCAAGCACCAAGCCATTACCGCATGAAAGTAGTAAACTGTGTTTTCATTTTTAGATCATGTTTATGTTTTGGAAGGAAAATTTCCAATTATATATGGATCATTGTTTTCAGTATTGGGATCATAACTATTATTGGCAACTCTGACTGCAGTTTTTCCCAATGACATGCATTTCCCTTTTTGAAGAAGTTTCCATTTTTGGAAGGAGTGTTTCCAATTATGGTACATTTCCCCATGATTAAATGTGGCAATTATCATGAAAATTATTATTGGGAACTAATCTATAAATGGGAGCGTACACCTACACACAATTGGGAACCCTGATCACAGCTCCCCCCCACCCCCCACTGAACTTCTATCTCACATATCAACAAGAGGGACAAAAATTTCAATGTCAACATAGGATTTGGATCTACCTAAAATGTGTTGGTAAAGTGGACCTTAGGTAGCATTTTTCTAGCCAGATTAAATGCTTAAAATTTTCCCCCAACACCTGATTATCACCTGCCTGGTCGTTCCTTCTTGCAGTAAAAACTCTGAGGCAACTACCCTACATAGATGTAAAATTATGTCTATTGGCCTAATAGGTACAGAGGTATTGGAAGTTTCATACCAAAGAAAGATCCAGTGTATAAGTCAAAATCCTGCTTTAACTCCAGGCAGTTCAGGTCCTGTGTGTTGCTTACTACCACTTGGTAGTAAGCAACACACCCCAACCAGCATTTTTCAAAGTCTCTTTCTTTCTGAGATTTTCTGTGATTTTCTGAGATGAGAAGGGGGTCTACTAGGCCCCCCTCTAGTGCACCTTAGTGCCAGGCCCCTCTCCAGTGTGTGTTTTAACACTTTGTGGAGGACTGCATTGGCACACATTTGCTATCTGTACAATATTGACATGATAATTTGATCATGAAATCTCACCTGAATTACTGTTGTTGCCAGTCTGTTGCTGGCGCCAACTCCCCCAACTTCCTCCAGCTCCAAATCTACCTAACCAATCTTGATCTAGGGCACAAATAAGGTAAGGCACAAGCAAGCTAAGGAATGAAAAACCAAGTTTGATGTGTGAAAGTGCATCAGTATCAAAGTAGCCTACATTCATCTTAGATTAGCCATGGGCAGCACTATTTATTCCAGCTAGTTTTAGTCTGCACTTATCTCATATATACCTAATAAATATGCCCTCAACAGAAGTAGCTTCCCACTTGTTCAAATTTTTTGGCAGGCTCTACATCACACAAACATTGCGAACTTGTCTTGTCGCTGTTGCGTAGTTTAGGTAGAATTGCTGCACAGCTATGTTTATTTGTTTCACCCATTTAGTACTTTTCCTAGTAGCTTTTAGCCGTACTTGATACTAAATTCGAAGAAATAGGGACCGATAAATCGAAGATACTCAAACTTTAAATATTATTTAACCTGACAAAATGGACAGAGAAGTACTTGATAACGTATCTGCGTTATCTTTAATGCCTTAAATATGCCCACAATCATGTATTTCTCGGAAAAATTGACTGTCACATTTCGGGCATCTAGGCGGCAACTTTCTGGCAACTACTAACAATCGGCACCATTGGGTTGCATGTTAAAATCTGGCAACTGTGACAGCGGTTTTCGGGTTTTCTGCAGCGGGGGTCTCTCGTTTTGGTAGAAACTGAACACAGTACCAATATTGTATCACTGATGGTACGCTGTGCAATTGAAGGACAGAGTTGCTAAATTAAAATATTCGCTACACGCTTCATTCTGTATTTCGAAAATGTGTGGTTTGATTTTGAACCATACTGTCACGATCGCTATTTTGTCACACTTATACACCTCTACTATCATAAATGTGTCACAAACTCCAGTAGCCGAGTTGGCAAGTTTCTGCACCTCTGAAACTTTGCTCGAAATGCCAACTTCTTTGACCTGTCATGACCTTAACCCGCGCCCTGCCGGCGGTGCTGTTTTTTCCTCCTCTCGCCGTTTCAATGCGAATATCTACATCCGACTAACCGTCCCGATGATAATACTCGGGATAGCTGTTCCTGTGTCAATTCTGCATCATTCCCGGCAAACAGAAAGAAGATACCTTTTCAACTTTTTGCGTAAAGCGAAAGTTATTGAGATGATGTTCGCGCTTTTCCACTCAGGTCTGGCAGTGGCGGCCCGTGCCGCGGCCCGCTGGGGCCCGCGACAGCCTCTGACACAGACCGGGCTCGTCAGCGCAGGCGGCAGGTAGAAGGGTGACAGTGTTCGTGGTTTGGTCAGCTGATAGCGATCGAGGGGACGATAAGGACACACGTGAAAATACGGAACAATGGCCCAGCCAGCATCTCTAACGCTTGCTTCCTGGAAAACGTCCCCAGACGGCATGGCGACAGCGCCAGAGGGCTCGACAACATCAGCAGGGGCTAATGGGGTGAGAGGGGTGGTCGCAGGCCACCCTCCTTGTATCGTGGTTACGCAGGGGAGATTTCCACGCCAAACTTGACATTGTGCCAGGTTCACAGCTGGATGGCAAAGGGACAATTTGCCGTGTAAAAGGGTAGCCAACGGATGGGGATGTAAAAGATCCATTGGTAGGAATGGTGCAATTATCCCTATCCTTTTAGTTCCTTGAATTTTCCTGTACATTTTATTGAATACTCAGGTGATTAAAAAAATGAATGACGAAAAACATACACACCCTCTCTCCATGCATGTCTAGATTATGACATTTCCTTTTTATTTAGCTATTTCTGACACCACGTCACACTGTGAAAACGCTGTGTCCGAATCCCCCGAAAACATCCATTTCCTATGGATGCCATTTTCTTTCATCTACAGCCAGGTAGAGCGCATGTCAGTACAGCTAGTTTAGCGAATCGAAGTGCGATCTTTCCGTCAGTATTCAAGACGAGACTATGCACGAACAATCTGAATATGTCAAAATAATTCCCCGAAAACTTATGTTCACAATATGTATAAACACAATGTAGAGGGGGCTACGTCAGTTGTTTTTGCTAGGATATATCCGACAAGTGACTAGTGGTTTATGCAGATGGCATATCAAACGTCAAAAAGTTTCTTTTCCGCTTTTGAAATGGTCCCATATAATTGTTTCGCCGTTGGGGCGCCATCCCACAGCGAATGCACGTGCTCGCTGGCGCGGCCGCGACTCTCAGCGCTCAGGCACCGGCGCCAGGTGCCGGCACCTCCTGTCTGAGGCTGTACCCGGGACACGGGGCAAGCGGTAGCGCGCCGCGGGTGGCAGCCGCTGTGGCCGGGATGAAACTGCAAGGTTTTGGTTAAAAGGACTAATTTAGGCACATTTGATAGGAATTCATGTGTGAAACATATACGAACAAGGTGGAAAATGATTGAGGTTCCTTTTGAGTCCCTGTAAGGCACATACGATCGCCTACAATTCAAGTTCTCTATCAGTAAACCAGAGGAGGTTTTTTCAGCCATGCCGGCAGGGCGCGTAACTCCCGGGGTGCCGGCAGAGCGAGGGTTAATATTGACTTGAGCCAAAAGTGACTAATATAGTTTCTTCATTAATTGTTATGAGCTATCCATCAGCTTTTGCGTTTTTTTTTCGCTATCACGCATGGGGCCGAGTTCGAGGGGGGTGTTCAAACATCTCCCACCAGGGTGAAGGTGGCTCGGAGGCTCACCGGGGAGCGGGTTAAAATAGAGACTCTTCTCTCCTATGCCACTTCTTGGTCTCCCATATGTGTTTTGGGCGTCACCTAGTCTAAGTGTATGCGTTGATTGATTATTTGGGCTTAAGACCACGCCAAAATCTGCGGTCTAAAGCATCCATAGAGCTATGTAGGCGTGCTCTCGAGCGATATACAGACGTCCATGAAGTTAGCGACGGATTCGCATTCCGGATTCAGCGACGGATTCGCCCGAAATGGCGTCTCCTGCGATTTCGCTCAAATTCACACCATAGGCTCCCCGTGCCCTCAGCAACTCACCCCTAAAGTGATTTTCTGTCACATTCACCCGTTCACCCGCTAGAGGTGAAAAGGTGAAATTCACCCAAAACGGCGTCTCCTGCGATTTCGCTCAAATTCACACCATAGGCTCCCCGTGCCCTCAACAACTCACCCCTAAAGTGATTTTCTGTCACATTCACCCGTTCACCCGCTAGAGGTGAAAAAGTGAAATTCACCCGAAACGGCGTCTCCTGCGATTTCGCTCAAATTCACACCATAGGCTCCCCGTGCCCTCAGCAACTCACCCCTAAAGTGATTTTCTGTCACATTCACCCGTTCACCCGCTAGAGGTGAAAAGGTGAAATTCACCCGAAACGGCGTCTCCTGCGATTTCGCTCAAATTCACACCATAGGCTCCCCGTGCCCTCAGCAACTCACCCCTAAAGTGATTTTTTGTCACATTCACCCCTTCACCCGCTAGAGGTGAAAAAGTGAAATTCACCCGAAACGATGTCTCCTGCGATTTCGCTCAAATTCACACCATAGGCTCCCCGTGCCCTCAGCAACTCACCCCTAAAGTGATTTTCTGTCACATTCACCCGTTCACCCGCTAGAGGTGAAAAGGTGAAATTTCCTAACCAGCGTCTTTAGCGTCGGATTCAGCGACGGATTTGCCCGAGATGGCGTCTCCTCCGATTTCGCTCAAATTCACACTATTGGCTCCCCGTGCCCTCAGCAACTCACAGCTAAAGTGATTTTCCGTCACAATCTCCCGTTCACCCGCTAGAGGTGAAAAGGTGAAATTCAAGCGAACCGGCATCTTCAGCGTCGGATTCAGCGACGGATTCGCCCGAAATGGCGTCTCCTGCGATTTCGCTCAAATTCACACCATAGGCTCCCCGTGCCCTCAGCAACTCACCCCTAAAGTGATTTTCTGTCACATTCACCCGTTCACCCGCTAGAGGTGAAAAGGTGAAATTCACCCGAAACGGCGTCTCCTGCGATTTCGCTCAAATTCACACCATAGGCTCCCCGTGCCCTCAGCAACTCACCCCTAAAGTGATTTTCTGTCACATTCACCCGTTCACCCGCTAGAGGTGAAAAAGTGAAATTCACCCGAAACGGCGTCTCCTGCGATTTCGCTCAAATTCACAGCATAGGCTCCCCGTGCCCTCAGCAACTCACCCCTAAAGTGATTTTCTGTCACATTCACCCGTTCACCCGCTAGAGGTGAAAAGGTGAAATTCACCCGAAACGGCGTCTCCTGCGATTTCGCTCAAATTCACACCATAGGCTCCCCGTGCCCTCAGCAACTCACCCCTAAAGTGATTTTCTGTCACATTCACCCGTTCACCCGCTAGAGGTGAAAAAGTGAAATTCACCCGAAACGGCGTCTCCTGCGATTTCGCTCAAATTCACACCATAGGCTCCCCGTGCCCTCAGCAACTCACCCCTAAAGTGATTTTTTGTCACATTCACCCCTTCACCCGCTAGAGGTGAAAAAGTGAAATTCACCCGAAACGGCGTCTCCTGCGATTTCGCTCAAATTCACACCATAGGCTTCCCGTGCCCTCAGCAACTCACCCCTAAAGTGATTTTCTGTCACATTCACCCGTTCACCCGCTAGAGGTGAAAAGGTGAAATTTCCTAACCAGCGTCTTTAGCGTCGGATTCAGCGACGGATTTGCCCGAGATGGCGTCTCCTCCGATTTCGCTCAAATTCACACTATTGGCTCCCCGTGCCCTCAGCAACTCACAGCTAAAGTGATTTTCCGTCACAATCTCCCGTTCACCCGCTAGAGGTGAAAAGGTGAAATTCAAGCGAACCGGCATCTTCAGCGTCGGATTCAGCGACGGATTCGCCCGAAATGGCGTCTCCTGCGATTTCGCTCAAATTCACACCATAGGCTCCCCGTGCCCTCAGCAACTCACCCCTAAAGTGATTTTCTGTCACATTCACCCGTTCACCCGCTAGAGGTGAAAAGGTGAAATACACCCGAAACGGCGTCTCCTGCGATTTCGCTCAAATTCACACCATAGGCTCCCCGTGCCCTCAGCAACTCACCCCTAAAGTGATTTTCTGTCACATTCACCCGTTCACCCGCTAGAGGTGAAAAGGTGAAATTCACCCAAAACGGCGTCTCCTGCGATTTCGCTCAAATTCACACCATAGGCTCCCCGTGCCCTCAACAACTCACCCCTAAAGTGATTTTCTGTCACATTCACCCGTTCACCCGCTAGAGGTGAAAAAGTGAAATTCACCCGAAACGGCGTCTCCTGCGATTTCGCTCAAATTCACACCATAGGCTCCCCGTGCCCTCAGCAACTCACCCCTAAAGTGATTTTCTGTCACATTCACCCGTTCACCCGCTAGAGGTGAAAAGGTGAAATTCACCCGAAACGGCGTCTCCTGCGATTTCGCTCAAATTCACACCATAGGCTCCCCGTGCCCTCAGCAACTCACCCCTAAAGTGATTTTTTGTCACATTCACCCCTTCACCCGCTAGAGGTGAAAAAGTGAAATTCACCCGAAACGATGTCTCCTGCGATTTCGCTCAAATTCACACCATAGGCTCCCCGTGCCCTCAGCAACTCACCCCTAAAGTGATTTTCTGTCACATTCACCCGTTCACCCGCTAGAGGTGAAAAGGTGAAATTTCCTAACCAGCGTCTTTAGCGTCGGATTCAGCGACGGATTTGCCCGAGATGGCGTCTCCTCCGATTTCGCTCAAATTCACACTATTGGCTCCCCGTGCCCTCAGCAACTCACAGCTAAAGTGATTTTCCGTCACAATCTCCCGTTCACCCGCTAGAGGTGAAAAGGTGAAATTCAAGCGAACCGGCATCTTCAGCGTCGGATTCAGCGACGGATTCGCCCGAAATGGCGTCTCCTGCGATTTCGCTCAAATTCACACCATAGGCTCCCCGTGCCCTCAGCAACTCACCCCTAAAGTGATTTTCTGTCACATTCACCCGTTCACCCGCTAGAGGTGAAAAGGTGAAATTCACCCGAAACGGCGTCTCCTGCGATTTCGCTCAAATTCACACCATAGGCTCCCCGTGCCCTCAGCAACTCACCCCTAAAGTGATTTTCTGTCACATTCACCCGTTCACCCGCTAGAGGTGAAAAAGTGAAATTCACCCGAAACGGCGTCTCCTGCGATTTCGCTCAAATTCACAGCATAGGCTCCCCGTGCCCTCAGCAACTCACCCCTAAAGTGATTTTCTGTCACATTCACCCGTTCACCCGCTAGAGGTGAAAAGGTGAAATTCACCCGAAACGGCGTCTCCTGCGATTTCGCTCAAATTCACACCATAGGCTCCCCGTGCCCTCAGCAACTCACCCCTAAAGTGATTTTCTGTCACATTCACCCGTTCACCCGCTAGAGGTGAAAAAGTGAAATTCACCCGAAACGGCGTCTCCTGCGATTTCGCTCAAATTCACACCATAGGCTCCCCGTGCCCTCAGCAACTCACCCCTAAAGTGATTTTTTGTCACATTCACCCCTTCACCCGCTAGAGGTGAAAAAGTGAAATTCACCCGAAACGGCGTCTCCTGCGATTTCGCTCAAATTCACACCATAGGCTTCCCGTGCCCTCAGCAACTCACCCCTAAAGTGATTTTCTGTCACATTCACCCGTTCACCCGCTAGAGGTGAAAAGGTGAAATTTCCTAACCAGCGTCTTTAGCGTCGGATTCAGCGACGGATTTGCCCGAGATGGCGTCTCCTCCGATTTCGCTCAAATTCACACTATTGGCTCCCCGTGCCCTCAGCAACTCACAGCTAAAGTGATTTTCCGTCACAATCTCCCGTTCACCCGCTAGAGGTGAAAAGGTGAAATTCAAGCGAACCGGCATCTTCAGCGTCGGATTCAGCGACGGATTCGCCCGAAATGGCGTCTCCTGCGATTTCGCTCAAATTCACACCATAGGCTCCCCGTGCCCTCAGCAACTCACCCCTAAAGTGATTTTCTGTCACATTCACCCGTTCACCCGCTAGAGGTGAAAAGGTGAAATACACCCGAAACGGCGTCTCCTGCGATTTCGCTCAAATTCACACCATAGGCTCCCCGTGCCCTCAGCAACTCACCCCTAAAGTGATTTTCTGTCACATTCACCCGTTCACCCGCTAGAGGTGAAAAGGTGAAATTCACCCGAAACGGCGTCTCCTGCGATTTCGCTCAAATTCACACCATAGGCTCCCCGTGCCCTCAGCAACTCACCCCTAAAGTGATTTTCTGTCACATTCACCCGTTAACCCGCTAGAGGTGAAAAAGTGAAATTCACCCGAAACGGCGTCTCCTGCGATTTCGCTCAAATTCACACCATAGGCTCCCCGTGCCCTCAGCAACTCACCCCTAAAGTGATTTTCTGTCACATTCACCCGTTCACCCGCTAGAGGTGAAAAGGTGAAATTCACCCGAAACGGCGTCTCCTGCGATTTCGCTCAAATTCACACCATAGGCTCCCCGTGCCCTCAGCAACTCACCCCTAAAGTGATTTTCTGTCACATTCACCCGTTCACCCGCTAGAGGTGAAAAGGTGAAATTCACCCAAAACGGCGTCTCCTGCGATTTCGCTCAAATTCACACCATAGGCTCCCCGTGCCCTCAGCAACTCACCCCTAAAGTGATTTTCTGTCACATTCACCCGTTCACCCGCTAGAGGTGAAAAGGTGAAATTTCCTAACCAGCGTCTTTAGCGTCGGATTCAGCGACGGATTTGCCCGAGATGGCGTCTCCTCCGATTTCGCTCAAATTCACACTATTGGCTCCCCGTGCCCTCAGCAACTCACAGCTAAAGTGATTTTCCGTCACAATCTCCCGTTCACCCGCTAGAGGTGAAAAGGTGAAATTCAAGCGAACCGGCATCTTTAGCGTCGGATTCAGCGACGGATTCGCCCGAAATGGCGTCTCCTGCGATTTCGCTCAAATTCACACCATAGGCTCCCCGTGCCTTCAGCAAGTCACCCCTAAAGTGATTTTCTGTCACATTCACCCGTTCACCCGCTAGAGGTGAAAAGGTGAAATTCACCCGAAACGGCGTCTCCTGCGATTTCGCTCAAATTCACACCATAGGCTCCCCGTGCCCTCAGCAACTCACCCCTAAAGTGATTTCCTGTCACATTCACCCGTTCACCCGCTAGAGGTGAAAAAGTGAAATTCACCCGAAACGGCGTCTCCTGCGATTTCGCTCAAATTCACAGCATAGGCTCCCCGTGCCCTCAGCAAGTCACCCCTAAAGTGATTTTCTGTCACATTCACCCGTTCACCCGCTAGAGGTGAAAAGGTGAAATTCACCCGAAACGGCGTCTCCTGCGATTTCGCACAAATTCACACCATAGGCTCCCCGTGCCCTCAGCAACTCACCCCTAAAGTGATTTTTTGTCACATTCACCCGTTCACCCGCTAGAGGTGAAAAGGTGAAATTAACCCGAAACGGCGTCTCCTGCGATTTCGCTCAAATTCACACCATAGGCTCCCCGTGCCCTCAGAAACTCACCCCTAAAGTGATTTTCTGTCACATTCACCCGTTCACCCGCTAGAGGTGAAAAGGTGAAACTTTCCTAACCAGCGTCTTAAGCGTCGGATTCAGCGACGGATTCGCCCGAGATGGCGTCTCCTCCGATTTCGCTCAAATTCACACTATTGGCTCCCCGTGCCCTCAGCAACTCACAGCTAAAGTGATTTTCCGTCACAATCTCCCGTTCACCCGCTAGAGGTGAAAAGGTGAAATTCAAGCGAACCGGCATCTTCAGCGTCGGATTCAGCGACGGATTCGCCCGAAATGGCGTCTCCTGCGATTTCACTCAAATTCACACCATAGGCTCCCCGTGCCCTCAGCAACTCACCCCTAAAGTGATTTTCTGTCACATTCACCCGTTCACCCGCTAGAGGTGAAAAGGTGAAATTCACCCGAAACGGCGTCTCCTGAGATTTCGCTCAAATTCACACCATAGGCTCCCCGTGCCCTCAGCAACTCACCCCTAAAGTGATTTTCTGTCACATTCACCAGTTCACCCGCTAGAGGTGAAAAAGTGAAATTTACCCGAAATGGCGTCTCCTGCGATTTCGCTCAAATTCACAGCATAGGCTCCCCGTGCCCTCAGCAACTCACCCCTAAAGTGATTTTCTGTCACATTCACCCGTTCACCCGCTAGAGGTGAAAAGGTGAAATTCACCCGAAACGGCGTCCCCTGCGATTTCGCTCAAATTCACACCATAGGCTCCCCGTGCCCTCAGCAACTCACCCCTAAAGTGATTTTCTGTCACATTCACCCGTTCATCCGCTAGAGGTGAAAAAGTGAAATTCACCCGAAACGGCGTCTCCTGCGATTTCGCACAAATTCACACCATAGGCTCCCCGTGCCCTCAGCAACTCACCCCTAAAGTGATTTTTTGTCACATTCACCCGTTCACCCGCTAGAGGTGAAAAGGTGAAATTAACCCGAAACGGCGTCTCCTGCGATTTCGCTCAAATTCACACCATAGGCTCCCCGTGCCCTCAGCAACTCACCCCTAAAGTGATTTTCTGTCACATTCACCTGTTCACCCGCTAGAGGTGAAAAGGTGAAATTTTCCTAACCAGCGTCTTTAGCGTCGGATTCAGCGACGGATTCGCCCGAAATCGCAGGAGACGCCGTTTCGGGTGAATTTCACCTTTTTCACCTCTAGCGGGTGAACGGGTGAATGTGACAGAAAATCACTTTAGGGGTGAGTTGCTGAGGGCACGGGGAGCCTATGGTGTGAATTTGAGCGAAATCGCAGGAGACGCCGTTTCGGGTTAATTTCACCTTTTCACCTCTAGCGGGTGAACGGGTGAATGTGACAGAAAATCACTTTAGGGGTGAGTTGCTGAGGGCACGGGGGAGCCTATGGTGTGAATTTGAGCGAAATCGCAGGAGACGCCATTTCGGGCGAATCCGTCGCTGAATCCGACGCTGAAGATGCCGGTTCGCTTGAATTTCACCTTTTCACCTCTAGCGGGTGAACGGGAGATTGTGACGGAAAATCACTTTAGCTGTGAGTTGCTGAGGGCACGGGGAGCCAATAGTGTGAATTTGAGCGAAATCGGAGGAGACGCCATCTCGGGCGAATCCGTCGCTGAATCCGACGCTAAAGACGCTGGTTAGGAAAATTTCACCTTTTCACCTCTAGCGGGTGAACGGGTGAATGTGACAGAAAATCACTTTAGGGGTGAGTTGCTGAGGGCAAGGGGAGCCTATGGTGTGAATTTGAGCGAAATCGCAGGAGACGCCGTTTCAGTGAATTTCACTTTTTCACCTCTAGCGGGTGAACGGGTGAATGTGACAGAAAATCACTTTAGGGGTGAGTTGCTGAGGGCACGGGGAGCCTATGGTGTGAATTTGAGCGAAATCGCAGGAGACGCCGTTTCGGGTGAATTTCACTTTTTCACCTCTAGCGGGTGAACGGGTGAATGTGACAGAAAATCACTTTAGGGTGAGTTGCTGAGGGCACGGGGAGCCTATGGTGTGAATTTGAGCGAAATCGCAGGAGACGCCATTTCGGGCGAATCCGTCGCTGAATCCGACGCTAAAGACGCTGGTTAGGAAAATTTCACCTTTTCACCTCTAGCGGGTGAACGGGTGAATGTGACAGAAAATCACTTTAGGGGTGAGTTGCTGAGGGCACGGGGAGCCTATGGTGTGAATTTGAGCGAAATCGCAGGAGACGCCGTTTCGGGTGAATTTCACTTTTTCACCTCTAGCGGGTGAACGGGTGAATGTGACAGAAAATCACTTTAGGGGTGAGTTGCTGAGGACACGGGGAGCCTATGGTGTGAATTTGAGTGAAATTGCAGGAGACGCCGTTTCGGGTGAATTTCACCTTTTCACCTCTAGCGGGTGAACGGGTGAATGTGACAGAAAATCACTTTAGGGGTGAGTTGCTAAGGGCACAGGGAGCCTATGGTGTGAATTTGAGCGAAATCGCAGGAGACGCCATTTCGGGCGAATCCGTCGCTAAATCCGACGCTGAAGATGCCGGTTCGCTTGAATTTCACCTTTTCACCTCTAGCGGGTGAACGGGAGATTGTGACGGAAAATCACTTTAGCTGTGAGTTGCTGAGGGCACGGGGAGCCAATAGTGTGAATTTGAGCGAAATCGGAGGAGACGCCATCTCGGGCGAATCCGTCGCTGAATCCGACGCTAAAGACGCTGGTTAGGAAAATTTCACCTTTTCACCTCTAGCGGGTGAACGGGTGAATGTGACAGAAAATCACTTTAGGGGTGAGTTGCTGAGGGCACGGGGAGCCTATGGTGTGAATGTGAGCGAAATCGCAGGAGACGCCGTTTCGGGTGAATTTCACTTTTTCACCTCTAGCGGGTGAACGGGTGAATGTAACAGAAAATCACTTTAGGGGTGAGTTGCTGAGGGCATGGGGAGCCTATGGTGTGAATTTGAGCGAAATCGCAGGAGACGCCGTTTCGGGTGAATTTCACTTTTTCGCCTCTAGCGGGTGAACGGGTGAATGTGACAGAAAATCACTTTCGGGGTGAGTTGCTGAGGGCACGGGGAGCCTATGGTGTGAATTTGAGCGAAATCGCAGGAGACGCCGTTTCGGGTGAATTTCACCTTTTCACCTCTAGCGGGTGAACGGGTGAATGTGACAGAAAATCACTTTAGGGGTGAGTTGCTGAGGGCACGGGGAGCCTATGCTGTGAATTTGAGCGAAATCGCAGGAGACGCCATTTCGGGTGAATTTCACCTTTTTCACCTCTAGCGGGTGAACGGGTGAATGTGACAGAAAATCACTTTAGGGGTGAGTTGCTGAGGGCACGGGGAGCCTATGGTGTGAATTTGAGCGAAATCGCAGGAGACGCCGTTTCGGGTGAATTTCACCTTTTCACCTCTAGCGGGTGAACGGGTGAATGTGACAGAAAATCACTTTAGGGTTGAGTTGCTGAGGGCACGGGGAGCCTATGGTGTGAATTTGAGTGAAATTGCAGGAGACGCCGTTTCGGGTGAATTTCACCTTTTCACCTCTAGCGGGTGAACGTGTGAATGTGACAGAAAATCACTTTAGGGGTGAGTTGCTGAGGGCACAGGGAGCCTATGGTGTGAATTTGAGCGAAATCGCAGGAGACGCCATTTCGGGCGAATCCGTCGCTAAATCCGACGCTGAAGATGCCGGTTCGCTTGAATTTCACCTTTTCACCTCTAGCGGGTGAACGGGAGAATGTGACGGAAAATCACTTTAGCGGTGAGTTGCTGAGGGCACGGGGAGCCAATAGTGTAAATTTGAGCGAAATCGCAGGAGACGCCGTTTCGGGTGAATTTCACCTTTTCACCTCTAGCGGGTGAACGGGTGAATGTGACAGAAAATCACTTTAGGGGTGAGTTGCTGAGGGCACAGGGAGCCTATGGTGTGAATTTGAGCGAAATCGCAGGAGACGCCATTTCGGGCGAATCCGTCGCTGAATCCGACGCTGAAGATGCCGGTTCGCTTGAATTTCACCTTTTCACCTCTAGCGGGTGAACGGGAGATTGTGACGAAAAATCACTTTAGCTGTGAGTTGCTGAGGGCACGGGGAGCCAATAGTGTGAATTTGAGCGAAATCGGAGGAGACGCCATCTCGGGCGAATCCGTCGCTGAATCCGACGCTAAAGACGCTGGTTAGGAAAATTTCACTTTTTCACCTCTAGCGGGTGAACGGGTGAATGTGACAGAAAATCACTTTAGGGGTGAGTTGCTGAGGGCAAGGGGAGCCTATGGTGTGAATTTGAGCGAAATCGCAGGAGACGCCGTTTCGGGTGAATTTCACTTTTTCACCTCTAGCGGGTGAAGGGGTGAATGTGACAGAAAATCACTTTAGGGGTGAGTTGCTGAGGGCACGGGGAGCCTATGGTGTGAATTTGAGCGAAATCGCAGGAGACGCCGTTTCGGGTGAATTTCACCTTTTCACCTCTAGCGGGTGAACGGGTGAATGTGACAGAAAATCACTTTAGGGGTGAGTTGCTGAGGGCACGGGGAGCCTATGGTGTGAATTTGAGCGAAATCGCAGGAGACGCCGTTTCGGATGAATTTCACCTTTTCACCTCTAGCGGGTGAACGGGTGAATGTGACAGAAAATCACTTTAGGGGTGAGTTGCTGAGGGCACGGGGAGCCTATGGTGTGAATTTGAGCGAAATCGCAGGAGACGCCGTTTCGGGTGAATTTCACTTTTTCACCTCTAGCGGGTGAACGGGTGAATGTGACAGAAAATCACTTTAGGGGTGAGTTGCTGAGGGCACGGGGAGCCTATGGTGTGAATTTGAGCGAAATCGCAGGAGACGCCGTTTCGGGTGAATTTCACCTTTTCACCTCTAGCGGGTGAACGGGTGAATGTGACAGAAAATCACTTTAGGGGTGAGTTGCTGAGGGCACGGGGAGCCTATGGTGTGAATTTGAGCGAAATCGCAGGAGACGCCATTTCGGGCGAATCCGTCGCTAAATCCGACGCTGAAGATGCCGGTTCGCTTGAATTTCACCTTTTCACCTCTAGCGGGTGAACGGGAGATTGTGACGGAAAATCACTTTAGCTGTGAGTTGCTGAGGGCACGGGGAGCCAATAGTGTGAATTTGAGCGAAATCGGAGGAGACGCCATCTCGGGCGAATCCGTCGCTGAATCCGACGCTAAAGACGCTGGTTAGGAAAATTTCACCTTTTCACCTCTAGCGGGTGAACGGGTGAATGTGACAGAAAATCACTTTAGGGGTGAGTTGCTGAGGGCACGGGGAGCCTATGGTGTGAATTTGAGCGAAATCGCAGGAGACGCCGTTTCGGGTGAATTTCACCTTTTTCACCTCTAGCGGGTGAACGGGTGAATGTAACAGAAAATCACTTTAGGGGTGAGTTGCTGAGGGCACGGGGAGCCTATGGTGTGAATTTGAGCGAAATCGCAGGAGACGCCGTTTCGGGTGAATTTCACTTTTTCACCTCTAGCGGGTGAACGGGTGAATGTGACAGAAAATCACTTTAGGGGTGAGTTGCTGAGGGCACGGGGAGCCTATGGTGTGAATTTGAGCGAAATCGCAGGAGACGCCGTTTCGGGTGAATTTCACCTTTTCACCTCTAGCGGGTGAACGGGTGAATGTGACAGAAAATCACTTTAGGGGTGAGTTGCTGAGGGCACGGGGAGCCTATGCTGTGAATTTGAGCGAAATCGCAGGAGACGCCATTTCGGGTGAATTTCACTTTTTCACCTCTAGCGGGTGAACGGGTGAATGTGACAGAAAATCACTTTAGGGGTGAGTTGCTGAGGGCACGGGGAGCCTATGGTGTGAATTTGAGCGAAATCGCAGGAGACGCCGTTTCGGGTGAATTTCACCTTTTCACCTCTAGCGGGTGAACGGGTGAATGTGACAGAAAATCACTTTAGGGGTGAGTTGCTGAGGGCACGGGGAGCCTATGGTGTGAATTTGAGCGAAATCGCAGGAGACGCCGTTTTGGGTGAATTTCACTTTTTCACCTCTAGCGGGTGAACGGGTGAATGTGACAGAAAATCACTTTAGGGGTGAGTTGCTGAGGCACGGGGAGCCTATGGTGTGAATTTGAGTGAAATTGCAGGAGACGCCGTTTCGGGTGAATTTCACCTTTTCACCTCTAGCGGGTGAACGGGTGAATGTGACAGAAAATCACTTTAGGGGTGAGTTGCTGAGGGCACGGGGAGCCTATGGTGTGAATTTGAGCGAAATCGCAGGAGACGCCATTTCGGGCGAATCCGTCGCTAAATCCGACGCTGAAGATGCCGGTTCGCTTGAATTTCACCTTTTCACCTCTAGCGGGTGAACGGGAGATTGTGACGGAAAATCACTTTAGCTGTGAGTTGCTGAGGGCACGGGGAGCCAATAGTGTGAATTTGAGCGAAATCGGAGGAGACGCCATCTCGGGCGAATCCGTCGCTGAATCCGACGCTAAAGACGCTGGTTAGGAAAATTTCACCTTTTCACCTCTAGCGGGTGAACGGGTGAATGTGACAGAAAATCACTTTAGGGGTGAGTTGCTGAGGGCACGGGGAGCCTATGGTGTGAATTTGAGCGAAATCGCAGGAGACGCCGTTTCGGGTGAATTTCACTTTTTCACCTCTAGCGGGTGAACGGGTGAATGTGACAGAAAATCACTTTAGGGGTGAGTTGCTGAGGGCACGGGGAGCCTATGGTGTGAATTTGAGCGAAATCGCAGGAGACGCCGTTTCGGGTGAATTTCACTTTTTCGCCTCTAGCGGGTGAACGGGTGAATGCGACAGAAAATCACTTTAGGGGTGAGTTGCTGAGGGCACGGGGAGCCTATGGTGTGAATTTGAGCGAAATCGCAGGAGACGCCGTTTCGGGTGAATTTCACCTTTTCACCTCTAGCGGGTGAACGGGTGAATGTGACAGAAAATCACTTTAGGGGTGAGTTGCTGAGGGCACGGGGAGCCTATGCTGTGAATTTGAGCGAAATCGCAGGAGACGCCATTTCGGGTGAATTTCACTTTTCACCTCTAGCGGGTGAACGGGTGAATGTGACAGAAAATCACTTTAGGGGTGAGTTGCTGAGGGCACGGGGAGCCTATGGTGTGAATTTGAGCGAAATCGCAGGAGACGCCGTTTCGGGTGAATTTCACCTTTTCACCTCTAGCGGGTGAACGGGTGAATGTGACAGAAAATCACTTTAGGGGTGAGTTGCTGAGGGCACGGGGAGCCTATGGTGTGAATTTGAGCGAAATCGCAGGAGACGCCATTTCGGGCGAATCCGTCGCTGAATCCGACGCTGAAGATGCCGGTTCGCTTGAATTTCACCTTTTCACCTCTAGCGGGTGAACGGGAGATTGTGACGGAAAATCACTTTAGCTGTGAGTTGCTGAGGGCACGGGGAGCCAATAGTGTGAATTTGAGCGAAATCGGAGGAGACGCCATCTCGGGCGAATCCGTCGCTGAATCCGACGCTAAAGACGCTGGTTAGGAAAATTTCACCTTTTCACCTCTAGCGGGTGAACGGGTGAATGTGACAGAAAATCACTTTAGGGGTGAGTTGCTGAGGGCACGGGGAGCCTATGGTGTGAATTTGAGCGAAATCGCAGGAGACGCCGTTTCGGGTTAATTTCACCTTTTCACCTCTAGCGGGTGAACGGGTGAATGTGACAGAAAATCACTTTAGGGGTGAGTTGCTGAGGGCACGGGGAGCCTATGGTGTGAATTTGAGCGAAATCGCAGGAGACGCCGTTTCGGGTGAATTTCACTTTTTCACCTCTAGCGGGTGAACGGGTGAATGTGACAGAAAATCACTTTAGGGGTGAGTTGCTGAGGGCACGGGGAGCCTATGGTGTGAATTTGAGCGAAATCGCAGGAGACGCCGTTTCGGGTGAATTTCACCTTTTCACCTCTAGCGGGTGAACGGGTGAATGTGACAGAAAATCACTTTAGGGGTGAGTTGCTGAGGGCACGGGGAGCCTATGGTGTGAATTTGAGCGAAATCGCAGGAGACGCCATTTCGGGCGAATCCGTCGCTGAATCCGACGCTGAAGATGCCAGTTCGCTTGAATTTCACCTTTTCACCTCTAGCGGGTGAACGGGAGATTGTGACGGAAAATCACTTTAGCTGTGAGTTGCTGAGGGCACGGGGAGCCAATAGTGTGAATTTGAGCGAAATCGGAGGAGACGCCATCTCGGGCAAATCCGTCGCTGAATCCGACGCTAAAGACGCTGGTTAGGAAAATTTCACCTTTTCACCTCTAGCGGGTGAACGGGTGAATGTGACAGAAAATCACTTTAGGGGTGAGTTGCTGAGGGCACGGGGAGCCTATGGTGTGAATTTGAGCGAAATCGCAGGAGACGCCGTTTCGGGTGAATTTCACTTTTTCACCTCTAGCGGGTGAACGGGTGAATGTGACAGAAAATCACTTTAGGGGTGAGTTGCTGAGGGCATGGGGAGCCTATGGTGTGAATTTGAGCGAAATCGCAGGAGACGCCGTTTCGGGTGAATTTCACTTTTTCACCTCTAGCGGGTGAACGGGTGAATGTGACAGAAAATCACTTTCGGGGTGAGTTGCTGAGGGCACGGGGAGCCTATGGTGTGAATTTGAGCGAAATCGCAGGAGACGCCGTTTCGGGTGAATTTCACTTTTTCACCTCTAGCGGGTGAACGGGTGAATGTGACAGAAAATCACTTTAGGGGTGAGTTGCTGAGGGCACGGGGAGCCTATGCTGTGAATTTGAGCGAAATCGCAGGAGACGCCATTTCGGGTGAATTTCACTTTTTCACCTCTAGCGGGTGAACGGGTGAATGTGACAGAAAATCACTTTAGGGGTGAGTTGCTGAGGGCACGGGGAGCCTATGGTGTGAATTTGAGCGAAATCGCAGGAGACGCCATTTCGGGCGAATCCGTCGCTAAATCCGACGCTGAAGATGCCGGTTCGCTTGAATTTCACCTTTTCACCTCTAGCGGGTGAACGGGAGATTGTGACGGAAAATCACTTTAGCTGTGAGTTGCTGAGGGCACGGGGAGCCAATAGTGTAAATTTGAGCGAAATCGGAGGAGACGCCATCTCGGGCGAATCCGTCGCTGAATCCGACGCTAAAGACGCTGGTTAGGAAAATTTCACCTTTTCACCTCTAGCGGGTGAACGGGTGAATGTGACAGAAAATCACTTTAGGGGTGAGTTGCTGAGGGCACGGGGAGCCTATGGTGTGAATTTGAGCGAAATCGCAGGAGACGCCGTTTCGGGTGAATTTCACCTTTTCACCTCTAGCGGGTGAACGGGTGAATGTGACAGAAAATCACTTTAGGGGTGAGTTGCTGAGGGCACGGGGAGCCTATGGTGTGAATTTGAGTGAAATCGCAGGAGACGCCATTTCGGGCGAATCCGTCGCTGAATCCGACGCTGAAGATGCCGGTTCGCTTGAATTTCACCTTTTCACCTCTAGCGGGTGAACGGGAGATTGTGACGGAAAATCACTTTAGCTGTGAGTTGCTGAGGGCACGGGGAGCCAATAGTGTGAATTTGAGCGAAATCGGAGGAGACGCCATCTCGGGCGAATCCGTCGCTGAATCCGACGCTAAAGACGCTGGTTAGGAAAATTTCACCTTTTCACCTCTAGCGGGTGAACGGGTGAATGTGACAGAAAATCACTTTAGGGGTGAGTTGCTGAGGGCACGGGGAGCCTATGGTGTGAATTTGAGCGAAATCGCAGGAGACGCCGTTTCGGGTTAATTTCACCTTTTCACCTCTAGCGGGTGAACGGGTGAATGTGACAGAAAATCACTTTAGGGGTGAGTTGCTGAGGGCACGGGGAGCCTATGGTGTGAATTTGAGCGAAATCGCAGGAGACGCCGTTTCGGGTGAATTTCACTTTTTCACCTCTAGCGGGTGAACGGGTGAATGTGACAGAAAATCACTTTAGGGGTGAGTTGCTGAGGGCACGGGGAGCCTATGGTGTGAATTTGAGCGAAATCGCAGGAGACGCCGTTTCGGGTGAATTTCACTTTTTCACCTCTAGCGGGTGAACGGGTGAATGTGACAGAAAATCACTTTAGGGGTGAGTTGCTGAGGGCACGGGGAGCCTATGGTGTGAATTTGAGCGAAATCGCAGGAGACGCCGTTTCGGGTGAATTTCACCTTTTCACCTCTAGCGGGTGAACGGGTGAATGTGACAGAAAATCACTTTAGGGGTGAGTTGCTGAGGGCACGGGGAGCCTATGGTGTGAATTTGAGCGAAATCGCAGGAGACGCCATTTCGGGCGAATCCGTCGCTGAATCCGACGCTGAAGATGCCGGTTCGCTTGAATTTCACCTTTTCACCTCTAGCGGGTGAACGGGAGATTGTGACGGAAAATCACTTTAGCTGTGAGTTGCTGAGGGCACGGGGAGCCAATAGTGTGAATTTGAGCGAAATCGGAGGAGACGCCATCTCGGGCAAATCCGTCGCTGAATCCGACGCTAAAGACGCTGGTTAGGAAAATTTCACCTTTTCACCTCTAGCGGGTGAACGGGTGAATGTGACAGAAAATCACTTTAGGGGTGAGTTGCTGAGGGCACGGGGAGCCTATGGTGTGAATTTGAGCGAAATCGCAGGAGACGCCGTTTCGGGTGAATTTCACTTTTTCACCTCTAGCGGGTGAAGGGGTGAATGTGACAGAAAATCACTTTAGGGGTGAGTTGCTGAGGGCATGGGGAGCCTATGGTGTGAATTTGAGCGAAATCGCAGGAGACGCCGTTTCGGGTGAATTTCACTTTTTCACCTCTAGCGGGTGAACGGGTGAATGTGACAGAAAATCACTTTCGGGGTGAGTTGCTGAGGGCACGGGGAGCCTATGGTGTGAATTTGAGCGAAATCGCAGGAGACGCCGTTTCGGGTGAATTTCACCTTTTCACCTCTAGCGGGTGAACGGGTGAATGTGACAGAAAATCACTTTAGGGGTGAGTTGCTGAGGGCACGGGGAGCCTATGGTGTGAATTTGAGCGAAATCGCAGGAGACGCCGTTTCGGGTGAATTTCACCTTTTTCACCTCTAGCGGGTGAACGGGTGAATGTGACAGAAAATCACTTTAGGGGTGAGTTGCTGAGGGCACGGGGAGCCTATGGTGTGAATTTGAGCGAAATCGCAGGAGACGCCGTTTCGGGTGAATTTCACCTTTTCACCTCTAGCGGGTGAACGGGTGAATGTGACAGAAAATCACTTTAGGGGTGAGTTGCTGAGGGCACGGGGAGCCTATGGTGTGAATTTGAGCGAAATCGCAGGAGACGCCATTTCGGGCGAATCCGTCGCTGAATCCGACGCTGAAGATGCCGGTTCGCTTGAATTTCACCTTTTCACCTCTAGCGGGTGAACGGGAGATTGTGACGGAAAATCACTTTAGCTGTGAGTTGCTGAGGGCACGGGGAGCCAATAGTGTGAATTTGAGCGAAATCGGAGGAGACGCCATCTCGGGCGAATCCGTCGCTGAATCCGACGCTAAAGACGCTGGTTAGGAAAATTTCACCTTTTCACCTCTAGCGGGTGAACGGGTGAATGTGACAGAAAATCACTTTAGGGGTGAGTTGCTGAGGGCACGGGGAGCCTATGGTGTGAATTTGAGCGAAATCGCAGGAGACGCCGTTTCGGGTTAATTTCACCTTTTCACCTCTAGCGGGTGAACGGGTGAATGTGACAGAAAATCACTTTAGGGGTGAGTTGCTGAGGGCACGGGGAGCCTATGGTGTGAATTTGAGCGAAATCGCAGGAGACGCCGTTTCGGGTGAATTTCACTTTTTCACCTCTAGCGGGTGAACGGGTGAATGTGACAGAAAATCACTTTAGGGGTGAGTTGCTGAGGGCACGGGGAGCCTATGGTGTGAATTTGAGCGAAATCGCAGGAGACGCCATTTCGGGTGAATTTCACTTTTCACCTCTAGCGGGTGAACGGGTGAATGTGACAGAAAATCACTTTAGGGGTGAGTTGCTGAGGGCACGGGGAGCCTATGGTGTGAATTTGAGCGAAATCGCAGGAGACGCCGTTTCGGGTGAATTTCACCTTTTCACCTCTAGCGGGTGAACGGGTGAATGTGACAGAAAATCACTTTAGGGGTGAGTTGCTGAGGGCACGGGGAGCCTATGGTGTGAATTTGAGCGAAATCGCAGGAGACGCCATTTCGGGCGAATCCGTCGCTGAATCCGACGCTGAAGATGCCGGTTCGCTTGAATTTCACCTTTTCACCTCTAGCGGGTGAACGGGAGATTGTGACGGAAAATCACTTTAGCTGTGAGTTGCTGAGGGCACGGGGAGCCAATAGTGTGAATTTGAGCGAAATCGGAGGAGACGCCATCTCGGGCGAATCCGTCGCTGAATCCGACGCTAAAGACGCTGGTTAGGAAAATTTCACCTTTTCACCTCTAGCGGGTGAACGGGTGAATGTGACAGAAAATCACTTTAGGGGTGAGTTGCTGAGGGCACGGGGAGCCTATGGTGTGAATTTGAGCGAAATCGCAGGAGACGCCGTTTCGGGTGAATTTCACTTTTTCACCTCTAGCGGGTGAACGGGTGAATGTGACAGAAAATCACTTTAGGGGTGAGTTGCTGAGGGCACGGGGAGCCTATGGTGTGAATTTGAGCGAAATCGCAGGAGACGCCGTTTCGGGTGAATTTCACCTTTTCACCTCTAGCGGGTGAACGGGTGAATGTGACAGAAAATCACTTTAGGGGTGAGTTGCTGAGGGCACGGGGAGCCTATGGTGTGAATTTGAGCGAAATCGCAGGAGACGCCGTTTCGGGTGAATTTCACTTTTTCACCTCTAGCGGGTGAACGGGTGAATGTGACAGAAAATCACTTTAGGGGTGAGTTGTTGAGGGCACGGGGAGCCTATGGTGTGAATTTGAGCGAAATCGCAGGAGACGCCGTTTTGGGTGAATTTCACCTTTTCACCTCTAGCGGGTGAACGGGTGAATGTGACAGAAAATCACTTTAGGGGTGAGTTGCTGAGGGCACGGGGAGCCTATGGTGTGAATTTGAGCGAAATCGCAGGAGACGCCGTTTCGGGTGAATTTCACCTTTTCACCTCTAGCGGGTGAACGGGTGAATGTGACAGAAAATCACTTTAGGGGTGAGTTGCTGAGGGCACGGGGAGCCTATGGTGTGAATTTGAGCGAAATCGCAGGAGACGCCATTTCGGGCGAATCCGTCGCTGAATCCGACGCTGAAGATGCCGGTTCGCTTGAATTTCACCTTTTCACCTCTAGCGGGTGAACGGGAGATTGTGACGGAAAATCACTTTAGCTGTGAGTTGCTGAGGGCACGGGGAGCCAATAGTGTGAATTTGAGCGAAATCGGAGGAGACGCCATCTCGGGCGAATCCGTCGCTGAATCCGACGCTAAAGACGCTGGTTAGGAAAATTTCACCTTTTCACCTCTAGCGGGTGAACGGGTGAATGTGACAGAAAATCACTTTAGGGGTGAGTTGCTGAGGGCACGGGGAGCCTATGGTGTGAATTTGAGCGAAATCGCAGGAGACGCCGTTTCGGGTGAATTTCACCTTTTCACCTCTAGCGGGTGAACGGGTGAATGTGACAGAAAATCACTTTAGGGGTGAGTTGCTGAGGGCACGGGGAGCCTATGGTGTGAATTTGAGCGAAATCGCAGGAGACGCCGTTTCGGGTGAATTTCACCTTTTTCACCTCTAGCGGGTGAACGGGTGAATGTGACAGAAAATCACTTTAGGGGTGAGTTGCTGAGGGCACGGGGAGCCTATGGTGTGAATTTGAGCGAAATCGCAGGAGACGCCGTTTCGGGTGAATTTCACCTTTTCACCTCTAGCGGGTGAACGGGTGAATGTGACAGAAAATCACTTTAGGGGTGAGTTGCTGAGGGCACGGGGAGCCTATGGTGTGAATTTGAGCGAAATCGCAGGAGACGCCATTTCGGGCGAATCCGTCGCTGAATCCGACGCTGAAGATGCCGGTTCGCTTGAATTTCACCTTTTCACCTCTAGCGGGTGAACGGGAGATTGTGACGGAAAATCACTTTAGCTGTGAGTTGCTGAGGGCACGGGGAGCCAATAGTGTGAATTTGAGCGAAATCGGAGGAGACGCCATCTCGGGCGAATCCGTCGCTGAATCCGACGCTAAAGACGCTGGTTAGGAAAATTTCACCTTTTCACCTCTAGCGGGTGAACGGGTGAATGTGACAGAAAATCACTTTAGGGGTGAGTTGCTGAGGGCACGGGGAGCCTATGGTGTGAATTTGAGCGAAATCGCAGGAGACGCCGTTTCGGGTGAATTTCACTTTTTCACCTCTAGCGGGTGAACGGGTGAATGTGACAGAAAATCACTTTAGGGGTGAGTTGCTGAGGGCATGGGGAGCCTATGGTGTGAATTTGAGCGAAATCGCAGGAGACGCCGTTTCGGGTGAATTTCACTTTTTCACCTCTAGCGGGTGAACGGGTGAATGTGACAGAAAATCACTTTAGGGGTGAGTTGCTGAGGGCACGGGGAGCCTATGGTGTGAATTTGAGCGAAATCGCAGGAGACGCCGTTTCGGGTGAATTTCACCTTTTCACCTCTAGCGGGTGAACGGGTGAATGTGACAGAAAATCACTTTAGGGGTGAGTTGCTGAGGGCACGGGGAGCCTATGCTGTGAATTTGAGCGAAATCGCAGGAGACGCCATTTCGGGTGAATTTCACCTTTTCACCTCTAGCGGGTGAACGGGTGAATGTGACAGAAAATCACTTTAGGGGTGAGTTGCTGAGGGCACGGGGAGCCTATGGTGTGAATTTGAGCGAAATCGCAGGAGACGCCATTTCGGGCGAATCCGTCGCTGAATCCGACGCTGAAGATGCCGGTTCGCTTGAATTTCACCTTTTCACCTCTAGCGGGTGAACGGGAGATTGTGACGGAAAATCACTTTAGCTGTGAGTTGCTGAGGGCACGGGGAGCCAATAGTGTGAATTTGAGCGAAATCGGAGGAGACGCCATCTCGGGCGAATCCGTCGCTGAATCCGACGCTAAAGACGCTGGTTAGGAAAATTTCACCTTTTCACCTCTAGCGGGTGAACGGGTGAATGTGACAGAAAATCACTTTAGGGGTGAGTTGCTGAGGGCACGGGGAGCCTATGGTGTGAATTTGAGCGAAATCGCAGGAGACGCCGTTTCGGGTGAATTTCACTTTTTCACCTCTAGCGGGTGAACGGGTGAATGTGACAGAAAATCACTTTAGGGGTGAGTTGCTGAGGGCACGGGGAGCCTATGGTGTGAATTTGAGCGAAATCGCAGGAGACGCCGTTTCGGGTGAATTTCACCTTTTCACCTCTAGCGGGTGAACGGGTGAATGTGACAGAAAATCACTTTAGGGGTGAGTTGCTGAGGGCACGGGGAGCCTATGGTGTGAATTTGAGCGAAATCGCAGGAGACGCCGTTTCGGGTGAATTTCACTTTTTCACCTCTAGCGGGTGAACGGGTGAATGTGACAGAAAATCACTTTAGGGGTGAGTTGTTGAGGGCACGGGGAGCCTATGGTGTGAATTTGAGCGAAATCGCAGGAGACGCCGTTTTGGGTGAATTTCACCTTTTCACCTCTAGCGGGTGAACGGGTGAATGTGACAGAAAATCACTTTAGGGGTGAGTTGCTGAGGGCACGGGGAGCCTATGGTGTGAATTTGAGCGAAATCGCAGGAGACGCCGTTTCGGGTGAATTTCACCTTTTCACCTCTAGCGGGTGAACGGGTGAATGTGACAGAAAATCACTTTAGGGGTGAGTTGCTGAGGGCACGGGGAGCCTATGGTGTGAATTTGAGTGAAATCGCAGGAGACGCCATTTCGGGCGAATCCGTCGCTGAATCCGACTGAAGATGCCGGTTCGCTTGAATTTCACCTTTTCACCTCTAGCGGGTGAACGGGAGATTGTGACGGAAAATCACTTTAGCTGTGAGTTGCTGAGGGCACGGGGAGCCAATAGTGTGAATTTGAGCGAAATCGGAGGAGACGCCATCTCGGGCGAATCCGTCGCTGAATCCGACGCTAAAGACGCTGGTTAGGAAAATTTCACCTTTTCACCTCTAGCGGGTGAACGGGTGAATGTGACAGAAAATCACTTTAGGGGTGAGTTGCTGAGGGCACGGGGAGCCTATAGTGTGAATTTGAGCGAAATCGCAGGAGACGCCGTTTCGGGTTAATTTCACCTTTTCACCTCTAGCGGGTGAACGGGTGAATGTGACAAAAAATCACTTTAGGGGTGAGTTGCTGAGGGCACGGGGAGCCTATGGTGTGAATTTGTGCGAAATCGCAGGAGACGCCGTTTCGGGTGAATTTCACTTTTTCACCTCTAGCGGGTGAACGGGTGAATGTGACAGAAAATCACTTTAGGGGTGAGTTGCTGAGGGCACGGGGAGCCTATGGTTGTGAATTTGAGCGAAATCGCAGGAGACGCCATTTCGGGTGAATTTCACCTTTTCACCTCTAGCGGGTGAACGGGTGAATGTGACAGAAAATCACTTTAGGGGTGAGTTGCTGAGGGCACGGGGAGCCTATGGTGTGAATTTGAGTGAAATCGCAGGAGACGCCATTTCGGGCGAATCCGTCGCTGAATCCGACGCTGAAGATGCCGGTTCGCTTGAATTTCACCTTTTCACCTCTAGCGGGTGAACGGGAGATTGTGACGGAAAATCACTTTAGCTGTGAGTTGCTGAGGGCACGGGGAGCCAATAGTGTGAATTTGAGCGAAATCGGAGGAGACGCCATCTCGGGCAAATCCGTCGCTGAATCCGACGCTAAAGACGCTGGTTAGGGAAAATTTCACCTTTTCACCTCTAGCGGGTGAACGGGTGAATGTGACAGAAAATCACTTTAGGGGTGAGTTGCTGAGGGCACGGGGAGCCTATGGTGTGAATTTGAGCGAAATCGCAGGAGACGCCGTTTCGGGTGAATTTCACTTTTTCACCTCTAGCGGGTGAAGGGGTGAATGTGACAGAAAATCACTTTAGGGGTGAGTTGCTGAGGGCATGGGGAGCCTATGGTGTGAATTTGAGCGAAATCGCAGGAGACGCCGTTTCGGGTGAATTTCACTTTTTCGCCTCTAGCGGGTGAACGGGTGAATGCGACAGAAAATCACTTTCGGGGTGAGTTGCTGAGGGCACGGGGAGCCTATGGTGTGAATTTGAGCGAAATCGCAGGAGACGCCGTTTCGGGTGAATTTCACCTTTTCACCTCTAGCGGGTGAACGGGTGAATGTGACAGAAAATCACTTTAGGGGTGAGTTGCTGAGGGCACGGGGAGCCTATGCTGTGAATTTGAGCGAAATCGCAGGAGACGCCATTTCGGGTGAATTTCACTTTTTCACCTCTAGCGGGTGAACGGGTGAATGTGACAGAAAATCACTTTAGGGGTGAGTTGCTGAGGGCACGGGGAGCCTATGGTGTGAATTTGAGCGAAATCGCAGGAGACGCCGTTTCGGGTGAATTTCACCTTTTCACCTCTAGCGGGTGAACGGGTGAATGTGACAGAAAATCACTTTAGGGGTGAGTTGCTGAGGGCACGGGGAGCCTATGGTGTGAATTTGAGCGAAATCGCAGGAGACGCCATTTCGGGCGAATCCGTCGCTGAATCCGACGCTGAAGATGCCGGTTCGCTTGAATTTCACCTTTTCACCTCTAGCGGGTGAACGGGAGATTGTGACGGAAAATCACTTTAGCTGTGAGTTGCTGAGGGCACGGGGAGCCAATAGTGTGAATTTGAGCGAAATCGGAGGAGACGCCATCTCGGGCGAATCCGTCGCTGAATCCGACGCTAAAGACGCTGGTTAGGAAAATTTCACCTTTTCACCTCTAGTGGGTGAACAGGTGAATTTGACAGAAAATCACTTTAGGGGTGAGTTTCTGAGGGCACGGGGAGCCTATAGTGTGAATTTGAGCGAAATCGCAGGAGACGCCGTTTCGGGTTAATTTCACCTTTTCACCTCTAGCGGGTGAACGGGTGAATGTGACAGAAAATCACTTTAGGGGTGAGTTGCTGAGGGCACGGGGAGCCTATGGTGTGAATTTGTGCGAAATCGCAGGAGACGCCGTTTCGGGTGAATTTCACTTTTTCACCTCTAGCGGGTGAACGGGTGAATGTGACAGAAAATCACTTTAGGGGTGAGTTGCTGAGGGCACGGGGAGCCTATGCTGTGAATTTGAGCGAAATCGCAGGAGACGCCATTTCGGGTGAATTTCACTTTTTCACCTCTAGCGGGTGAACGGGTGAATGTGACAGAAAATCACTTTAGGGGTGAGTTGCTGAGGGCACGGGGAGCCTATGGTGTGAATTTGAGCGAAATCGCAGGAGACGCCGTTTCGGGTGAATTTCACCTTTTCACCTCTAGCGGGTGAACGGGTGAATGTGACAGAAAATCACTTTAGGGGTGAGTTGCTGAGGGCACGGGGAGCCTATGGTGTGAATTTGAGTGAAATCGCAGGAGACGCCATTTCGGGCGAATCCGTCGCTGAATCCGACGCTGAAGATGCCGGTTCGCTTGAATTTCACCTTTTCACCTCTAGCGGGTGAACGGGAGATTGTGACGGAAAATCACTTTAGCTGTGAGTTGCTGAGGGCACGGGGAGCCAATAGTGTGAATTTGAGCGAAATCGGAGGAGACGCCATCTCGGGCAAATCCGTCGCTGAATCCGACGCTAAAGACGCTGGTTAGGAAATTTCACCTTTTCACCTCTAGCGGGTGAACGGGTGAATGTGACAGAAAATCACTTTAGGGGTGAGTTGCTGAGGGCACGGGGAGCCTATGGTGTGAATTTGAGCGAAATCGCAGGAGACGCCGTTTCGGGTGAATTTCACTTTTTCACCTCTAGCGGGTGAAGGGGTGAATGTGACAAAAAATCACTTTAGGGGTGAGTTGCTGAGGGCACGGGGAGCCTATGGTGTGAATTTGAGCGAAATCGCAGGAGACGCCGTTTCGGGTGAATTTCACCTTTTCACCTCTAGCGGGTGAACGGGTGAATGTGACAGAAAATCACTTTAGGGGTGAGTTGCTGAGGGCACGGGGAGCCTATGGTGTGAATTTGAGCGAAATCGCAGGAGACGCCGTTTCGGGTGAATTTCACTTTTTCACCTCTAGCGGATGAACGGGTGAATGTGACAGAAAATCACTTTAGGGGTGAGTTGTTGAGGGCACGGGGAGCCTATGGTGTGAATTTGAGCGAAATCGCAGGAGACGCCGTTTTGGGTGAATTTCACCTTTTCACCTCTAGCGGGTGAACGGGTGAATGTGACAGAAAATCACTTTAGGGGTGAGTTGCTGAGGGCACGGGGAGCCTATGGTGTGAATTTGAGCGAAATCGCAGGAGACGCCATTTCGGGCGAATCCGTCGCTGAATCCGAATGCGAATCCGTCGCTAACTTCATGGACGTGATATACAGCCGGTTAAGTTCTCTGGCTCTGGTGAGACGCCTCCTGGTTCGGGAGGTGTATGCACGAGTGACCTGTGTGTTTTGGCTGTCAATGCGTTTCCTAGAAAGCTTGCAGAACGCCCCTCTCCGAACATAGATGAGAACACCCCATCTGGAGCTGAGTTTAACCCCCTCAGTGGAGAGGTGTCTGGTGTCAATGCGCAGTGGAGTGGGATCACAATATATCCCCATTAAATATCGGCGGCCAAGGGGCTAAAACACGTCCATTTGAGAGTTTTGGGGCCCATGGTGGTCTAGAGTAGGCCGTATTTAACTTAGGTCAATATCTTTAAGGTCAAACGAGGTTGTAAGTGTCAAATCCGGGTCCCGCTGAAAACCTTTCGGGAAATGTGATTATGCAGGAAAAAACTGGAACATGCGAAACGTGAACTAAGGTAATAGACGAAAGGTCCCAGAAGAAGTGCTCTGAAATTTTTGGGTACGTCATTCAAGATCATTGACTTATGACGTCACATGTGATACATTCCCAATAATGTGCACTATAACTGGAACTACGTGTCTGGAAATATTTAACGGAGACTAAGCTCATTACACCGCTCGGATACTAACATTCTTATACAGTACAATCCTTAGTTCGGGTGAAAGCGGTATGGAAAAGAACAGATTGCCCTCATACTCCCCACATTTTGACCACTTTCCGATCCATCTATCGATAGGGGGTCAATACAAACCCATTTGGGACTGCTCCAAACTGGACTCTCCGAGACTAACCCACCATCTGACGAGCAAAAACCATATCTGCCAGACAGCTGAGGCATGAACTAACAGACGACGGCACTGTAAGAAAAAAAACTCAGCCCGAAATTTGGAGGCCTGTATATATCTACGCGTACCTATCAGCATTTGTCGACCATATGGTAGATTTTATGATATATTTATACTTGTATACATCCGCTACGGTTGCGGTTTAATCATGTTGTGCGTCAGCTGCAGCTTTCCCAGTTTAATCGCGACTTTAGTTGTTATCCGCAGAGCCGTGTCGTCACTACGCTTCTTCGAACTCCTGTTGATACAGCAGTCGACCACCTTCACAAGCAGCCTATAGCAGCTGGGACTGAAAACCGGAAAGCATGTGGAATAAGTGTCATATAGGTGTCATATTAGCGATTGTGAACTCTATTGCTTCCTGTCCCACGGGATTTGATAGCATTGGCTCAACTAACAATAGCTGCTATATGATAAGCCCGGAAGTCAAGACGTGGACCTCGTCCTTCACGGCTTGCCTGAGTGAATATGATGGTGCAAACCTCGTTATCATCAAGTCCGAGGAAGAATTCTTCCTAGTGGTCAATTCAGCCCGTAAGAGCGGCGCTGATGTCTGGACAGGTCTCATCAATTCTGGTGGTGTCAGGACCTGGGCAGACGGCACACCCTACAACACCGACTTGGATCAGTTCTTCTCCAACGACACCGGCTCTGGAATCCACGGATACATCTCCGCCACAGACGGGCTCTTCCATATCAGTGACGGCAACGTCCAGCGCAGTTACATCTGCTACGTAAGCATGACATCACTCACCATACCACCATCGGCGACTTCGGAGCCGGCCAACTCACCCTCGCCTCCTTCTTGCGAGGAGTCTTGGTTCCAGTACGCCAACATCTGCTACTGGATGAGCGAAGATGCCGAGAACTGGGTGACCGCAGCACATAAGTGCCGCGCTATGAGCGCAGAGTTCGTGTCCATCCATGAAAGTGAAGTGCTGACTGTCTTACTCCTGCGTGCCGACCAGAAGACGTTCTGGATTGGACTCATGAACCAAAATGACTCCTACGTCTACGAGGATGGTTCTACGACTGATGATGTCGAGAAAATCCTCGGACCATACACGGACCCTTGGATGGAGGGCAGCGACTGCCTCGCCCTCGACCCCAACCAGTTTCCGCTCGTGATCAGCCACAGGAGCTGTTTCACGCAGCTGCTCTACATGTGCTACAAGCCAGCTTCTGCTGTGAAAGGAAGCTTACGCTCCATCTGAGCCGGGCTCGAGCTTGAGATCTAAAACAAAGCTAGCATTACTACTTTAAGAGTCAATGCATGAATTAAACGTTTCAGCACTTCGGCAACGAAATTATTGCAGTTTTGGCATTGTTTAGCTGTAATTCTAGAGTTTCAAATACATGGTGGAAAAACATAATTCCTGAACAAGTTTTATTGGCAATTCTATTGACCCGCGCCCCAACGGGGTCCGGTGCCACCTTCGCCCCACCGAGGGCCATCGATGCCTCCCTAGCTCCAAAAAATGAGGGCTAGTGCAAATCTGAAAAGTTCGTTGGAAGGTTCGTGTGAATTCAGCATGGCCTTATTTTAATTTTTCTGTTCCCCAAAATCCCTTCCAACAGGGTGAGAGTTGGCGACGCCGTATGACCCTGGCAGTTGGTGCGTCGTTAAACCCCAACAATTATTATATTACTTTGCATTTTTTAACGCTCAGGTCAATGGTTTTACCTCCAGAGGTAAAGTTGGGTCATGAAAGGCTATTCCCACCAAAATATGCAATGCCTAAGAGACCTGGGCATAGCTCTCATGCCATTAGAGGTATTGATATCTGGTAAAGTAAATTTCATAGGGAAATGACAGGGCTTTTCCGCTATTTGAAACATAATGACCTTCCGCCAGTGGTTTGACCTCCAGAGGGCACATCTTGACCTGACATGACCTGAGGTCACGAAAGGTCAAAAAGTGACCTTGCCGTGTAACAAATGAAAGCCAGCGATAAGACATACACGATGATGTGTATTGGAGTGCTGTACCTTGATAAGGTCAAAAGTTATATTAAAATACTGTTGTTGACCCTGGTGACCTGTGATGACCTCAAATAAGTCAAAGGGCAAATATTGACCCTGGAATCCGTGAAAGGGTGATCAAGCATGTTTTTTGAGAAAGCTGAGCATTTTTAATAATTTTTTTGTGGCTTTTACATCATAATACAGCTTTCTCACATGCTTTTTCTATAGGAGAGGTAGCCTCGTGGCCTGGCCTCAGGTCACAAAATCGAAAAAATTCCAAATATGAATTTTGTAGACCCTGCAGATGTCATTGAGTGTAGAAAGTTTAAAATTGATCAGCCTAGAAATGTAGCTATAGTAGAGCTCAAAAGTGGAAGTGACGTGACTTTGTTTGACCTCGTCTGGTGACCTGACCTAGCGTGATACGGGGTAAAGATTTTCTGGGATGGTAAGAAAATCATTTGGTGAAAGGTAGACTCCTTAACCGCGGTGCTGAACTTCGGTGTTTTCCTGCTATTCGAAATAAGCCTTAGGGGGCCATCGGTGGCCCCCGTTGGGCTAAGGTTAAAATGTAATAATATGCCGAAATAAATATGCCGGATGTTATTGCTTCCTTGTTCCGTTTCTCATCAGTCGTCGCATGCAGGATTGGTTCAGCATTTTTAAGCATTATTTACTGCAGAAAACTATCGGAAATTTACTATATCGGTTTATAAACCCAAATTGTGCAGTGCTAGTATGTGTAAATCATTCAAGTTTAGATGAGGCCTTGCTTACAATTTTCTTTAAGAAACAGAACAGATAATTATTTTGGAGCAATTGTTTCCTCTGGAAATGTGTGAACAGCTCGACTAGAGTATTGTCTATTGTACTGATTTTGAACATTAAATTCCCAAATTTTGATCACTTGAAAGAGTCTCTGGGGATTTTTTTCTGGGAAATGTGTATGCTTAAAGCATATGGTACCATTTGGGGGTTTTATTTTGAGTAAGCGTTTTCTCTTCTTCTTTCTCTCTTCTTCTGATGTCTTGCAACTACCTCTCAGTACTGTTCGTGTTTATTTTTGTTTATCAACACACGCAGTGAAGAGGGATCTGGTGTCAACGCGCAGTGGAGGGGGCCCTAAATAGCTCTCTGAGATCTCGGAAACCAAGAGAGTTAGAAAAACGCCCGCTCGGGGTTGTTTGGGGGCAGTGGTGTTCTACCTTTTGGCTAAATTTCATGGACCTCGGTCAATATCCTCAAGGCTAAAAGAGGTCATAAATGTCAAATGAGGGCCGTGCTGGAGACCTATCGGGAAATCCCGTGATTATGCGAAAAAAGCCAGGAATACACCAAAAGTGGACTAAGGTCTAAGAGAGAAGGTTCACACAATGTTCCCTGAAATTTTTAGGTGAAGTTCACTGAGGTCAGTGACCTATGAGATAAGAAAATGGCATGTTCCCAATAATGTACAATATAACTGGCACTATAGTAGCCTTTATGCGGTATACAGGAAAGCAAAATTGGGCAACATACATGTTGCTAATGTCTAAAAGTACTATATATGTTCCTCGACTATTGGAAAATTTTATATTACATAACCTTTATTCACCTGTGATAAGCCTGGAGAGATTAAAAATCATCTTGTGTCCTTGATCCGCACCTGTATAAATGTTTCTCTATTGGGTTTTGTAACCAAATGCCTGCCCAAGATACCCGTCTCATTTGGTGCTCCTAGTGTACTGAACTACACTTGTGCATGCGTGAAACCCTTTTAAAGGGAATGTGGCACTTTTATAACGTGGTTTTAAGTGAGATAGCCAAGTTGTAAAGCATGCCGGAACACGCGGTATTCAATATGCCATTTCCTTTGAAACTCAAAATTTATGTGGAGAAAAACTAAAAACCTACCTGAAATGTTCCCCAAATCTACCCCATCTAGGCGGCCACAGTTGTCAGCTGTTGGTGGTTTCACAGATTTGACGTCGCGGTGAGTTATCAACCAATTGAAACCCTTGAAGCCTATTGAATATGGTAGTAGTTGCCAGATCATGACGTCATCCCCAGGCAGAGGTTTATTTTTGCACTCTAGAGGATCATTTAAAAATCAAAATATTGAGCTCATTGTACATTCTTCAGATAAATCATGGACATTTTCATGATTTTTGGCTAAACATACCTTTAATTACACGAAATTCCTGGATTCAATCAAGGTGCCACATTCACTTTTATTGCAACACCTGGGGCGCGACTATGACACTTTATCATCGCATGATATAAACTTCGGAATATGACATGGCTACTTGTGTTTGTTCCGGCTGTCCTGTAAGCATTCTTTTACTCTGCAAAAGTAAAGTCCTATTACAATACAAAAACCAATTCTGAGCTGCTTGAACCGCAGCTGCCAGAATATATGAAAATGTAAGTGAAATATCATCTGAAATCGCATTCATAATATTTACGCGTTATAGCCATTCCCAATATTGTTATGCACGGTTTTGTTGTACGAAGAGCACACCGTACACATTAATGTTCGGTTTGCGAATAGATGGTCCCCAAATACCGAGTCATAGCTCCACCCCTATACGCATATTATTTCAAAACTCTCAGAGGATCCCTTCAATTTAGTTTTAAATAAAGTTAGAAAGATTCAAAAGCCTATTGCAAACCTTTTAGGAGATATCCCGTGAAGCATGAAGGGTGGGCAAAACCCGCTCCTCTGTCACGAATCAGGTTAATAACTGTCATTTGCTGGCAATCCTGAAATGATGCTAGGCCGGATAATTTTTTACCATTTGGTTATCTTATAATCTGTTTGGATAGTCTTTGAGAATATCCACGTAGCTTGCTAACACCCAGCTTCCTTGGCAGTCACCAAGAACACCACAATAATACCACACTTGACTTCTCCAGACTGAGCATTGCAGCCTAGCAAGATGTCCTCGTTTCAACAGAGGAGTGGTCAATGCCTATAACATTTCGATTGATGCCAAGACTTCATTGTCAAGGATATGAAATTTGTATGGAAAGACGAGAGCTGGAAAAAGTCTCCACGTGCTATTTCTAACCTTTTTTGGAACGGGTTCGTAATGTTTTTCCAACAGGTATTCTGAAAGGCAATTTTTGCGGCAGCTGTTCACACGGGTGTTATCACTACCAAACAAGTGAAAGGACAAGACAGTGAATCGCCAACCTTCCACTGACAAGAACAACATGCAATAAATGCTACATATAATACGTGCGCCCCCATGCAATTTTTCATTGGGTTTCACATCTGTAGCAATGGTTTCCAGCCCTTATGGTATGATAAGCCCAGTCAGAACACTATATTCCCCACCTGCTAGGATAAACTATAATGTGCAGAAAAAGGTTAGGTTTGCGAAGCCTTTGTGCGCACACACCTTCCCTGGAATATGCCACCTCTTCCCAACGAAAGTGAAACAGAACAAAACATCTACTTACATTGCTTCAACAGCTACTCGATCTGCGCCATCTTGCTAAGGTGCGCCTAAAAAATGGTTTAGGCTTCCACGGCTGCTCAATCTTATTTTTGAGAACCACCGGCGTGGGGATATTTAGCATCACATATACGTTTTGCGGCCTCCGGTGATATTCTTTGTGCGTCATCGCAAGTCACAGATGTCAATGTCTGTCATATGGCGTTGACTGCTTGTCTTTACCTGTGACACCAATTGTTTTGGCGCCCGCGGAATGTTCGCTCCTATCCCCACGTCGTGCTTTCCGCTGTCTCCCCTCCCCCCACTTTGTGTCTGCGTTTGCGTAACAGTAATAAACGTATGGTTATCGCTGTCCGGAATGGCCTGACCTTAAAGCATGGCTCGAAAGAAATATAAATAACTCCTGCAACATAAAGGTTCATTATTTTTCATACGACTCGTCCTGGGGCACACGTCAACAAGCTGAAGACATTTCTCATCGCGTTGATGTGTTCGACATCCTAATTTTTGAAGACCTATAGGAATTTAAGACATTTAGGCAATGTCCTAAAGTGTAGTCTTGAAAACTATGCTAAAGATATCGATGGGATGAATTGATCAGTATTGAATCAATTAGGGCTGCTAGAATTTATAATTGTATTGGCTTGATATATTTGCTTTAATTCGCAGGCCTTCGTGAACCCCATAGACACTTGGTTTCAGTGGCGTTTATAGCAAGGTGCAGATTGGCAAATTTCTTGCCAATGCAGGTGCTCGAGGAACTCCCTAATTATATTTTCCCCTCCCATGTCACTGGTAGCTGAGGCAAAACGCGGACGCTTCCCGTCCTCCACGAAATAAAAAATGTGCTTGATTGTGTTCATCTTTATTTGCAGAAGCGCAATAGTAACACATCAAAGTGTCAAGGCAAAGCCAGGGTCACATTTTCAGTCAATACCTACAAACAAAAGTGAAAGCATTTCCACAACACATCTACAGCTGGAGCAGTGCCACGCCATCCAGCTCTTCAACCATAAAACACTGCATACTTCAATTCCACTCCCAGTAGAGCTCTGCACTGACTTCAAGTGCCGGCTTGTAGCAAGTGTAGGGCAGCTTTTGGAAGCAATTGGTGTGGCTGATCACCAACGGGAACTTGGACGGATCAATGCCCAGGCAGTCCGCACCCTCTTCCCACTCATCTAGGTACCCTCCGAGGATGTCCTCCACGTCATCAGTCGATGTGCCGTCCTCATAGACAAACGTGTTGTTCTGATCCGCCAGTCCGATCCAGTACTTATTCTGCTCTGCCTGCAGAAGCAGGAAGGTCAGAGCTCCGCTGTCGTGTATGGAAAGTGGCTCGGCACCCATTTGGTGACAGCTGTGGCTGGTCGAAGCCCAGTACTCCTCATCTTGGCTGAAGTAATAACAGCTGTTGGTGTACTGGACCCAGTCATCCTCACAGGCGGGCGGTGTGGGAGTGGTTGTAGGCTCACGAGTTGTAGTGGTCGGGGTTGAGGTTGTGGGTGGTGTCACGTCCACGTAGCAGACGCGGCCGTGCTGGACGCTGGCGTCATCGATGTGGAAGAGCCCGTCCTCGGCGGAGATGTAGCCGTAGATTCCAGAGTCAGTGTCGTTGGACATGAACTGATCCAGGTCGTCGTTGTAGGGTGTGCCGTCTGCCCAGGACCTAGTACCACCCAGGCTGATTAGGCCTGTCCAGACATCGGTGCCTTTCTGACGGGCAAAGTAGACCACTAGGAAGAATTCTTCCTCGGATCTGACTGCCAACAGGTTTGCTTCCTCAGAACTTTTCAGGCAAGATGTGAAAGAAGAGGTCCATGTTTCATTTTCCGGGCTTATCTGGTAGCAGAGGTTGTCATCGATACCAAAATCCTCAAATCCTTCGGGACAGACAGCAGCAACTATAGCAGTCACTAGAGCAGAAGCGGTCACTAGCTGAGCCCACATCATCTATCAGCGCTGTGCGCGAATTCAGATATGACAGTTGACTGTGCACTGAGAAGTCTTCGAAAAGTGTGCCGATAGTGCCCTGATGTACACCCTTTTTATACCTTCAATCTAAGTGGGAAGCTCACACATGGAGCTAGAGATGCGTCTTTTGCCTGAGCATTGTCCAAATACAGGAAAAATCCGTATGTGCAGCTTCATTATCATTTGCTCCATCTGACCGACCCAATCCTTTTAACACTGTGCCTAAGCAGAACAGGGATTGTAGCTTAACGTGAGGAGGATAATTTTTCTTAATAATGTTCAAAATCAACATATATTGTGCAAATATCTTAATTAGATATAAGAAAATTAGAAGCAATTGTCGTCCTTCTCTCAGCCTGCGTTAAGGGCGATAAGTGTGAGCTGGAGAACAAACCAATTCGGGAATCTTTCATTACTCATCTATGTGATACTGCATGCAAGTGCTCGTATCTTTTTTGCCGCAGGTCCCCGTAGGATAAAACGGCAACTCTGCTGCAGGAGAGTCCATGGAGTCACATATGCCCGGTCTCTCACGTATGTACGTTGTGTGCCCGGATCCAAACAGGATTGCGACAGCATTACGGGCCGCACAGCGTGGCATTCGACAACCTGAAAGAAACAGTTTCGAAATGACTTTCTAACGAACACGGGTGCCAATGAGATATCATGTCTGTTTTCCATTGTGCGACAGCATAAATTGTGTCGATGTTTTCTGCCTCTCGAACTAGCAACGCCCTAATAATCATCAAAGTCTTTTCATCCAGTAGCAGGTCCAGAACTTCATTTCGGGGAAGAGGGGAAGCTAGCAGGCTCAAGCCGATCCATCCACTTCCTCGAACAACCTCTAGCTATTTACTATAGGCCCTCGGATACTTGAAAGGGAGGGAGGCTTTAGCCCACCTAGCCGCCTGTGTACCCGCTACCTTCCCGCCCTGCACGGTGAGAATCGCACCTTAGGTGCTAGGCAGGGGCGCAGGACGAGAGTTTTGATAGTCTTCTGGCAACAGGTGGATGGTATGCAGGCTCATCCAACGGTTATATCGACTAACAAGGGCATCTGTTGCTATCAGTGAATGCTGCATGGCAACGAAAGTTTGGGAAACGTTCAGTTTTCTTCAATGATACATAGACAATCAGGGCGTTCAGTCTAGGGGTAAACTGAAACTCCCAATGAAACGTCAAGGTAATGCAACAATATGCTATAATTTTCATTTTTTGCATTATAGGAAATTTGCATTGGGATTATGCAGTTCTCCAGGCCTGCAGGAAGGCTAAAGCGCACTTAACATGCGCCGTGTAGGCCTAGCATCAACGCGCTCTGGAGGAAGGTGTCGTGCAATGATCCCCCGAGATCTCAGAAACCAAGTGGATTAGAAAAAATGGCCGTCTGGAGCTTTTTAGGGACCATGGTGATCGACTTCACAACCCATTTTTATTTCCAAGTTCAAGCAAGTGCATTCAGGTCAAATCAGGGCCGTGCTAGGAAACTATTGGGGAAATGCCGTGAATACAGGAAAAGAACGGTGAATACACTGAAAACGCTCCAGCATCATGGAAAGAAGGTCACATGCAATGTCCTCTAAAAATTGGCAGTCAAGGTCTTTCAAGGTCGTTGTGCTATGACGCCACAATGAGATATTTCTTTCATAGCTTATACGATTAATGGCACGTTAGCAACCGTTGGGCGGGAAATGAGGGTTTTAACCATTAAAAAATCACCTTTGACCTTGGCCTGTGACATTGATCCTAACTTTGAGTAACCTCAACTATGAGGTCGTAGTATAATGTACATCGGACTGGGTAACACTATTTAACCGAAAGAACTGGGTTCAATACCCCCGAAAATTTTTATATGACCTTGAATTTTGACCTTGAAATTCATGACAGATGGCCTTCATAAATCGTTCCGACTACATGACGTTATTGCTTGTTTTGAGGTCTCGATCGGGCTGTTAGTAAGAAGTTAGGCATCTCATTATTATTGTTTATTTGGCTCATGGCCAATCTTGTTCACTTGCTCTAGAGTCCTGATGCATGTGTGGGCCGTAACATTTGATCTATATTTTTATACGATTCAGTTCTCCTTACGGTTGTTGCTTGAACTTTAATTTTTTGTTGTGTATTTTGTCCATCGTATTTATGTTAAATGTTGTCTATTTCCTTGCATTGACTAGATTTTTTGTTAATTACCCAGCATTTTTATGTTTTGTCCTGTCTTGTATGTTTGGCCGGTCTTATGTGTTTCCTTTTTTCTTACTTCCTGCTGTTTTTTATTACTTTGGTTTTGTTCCGATAACGGGCTACATTATATTTTGCTCCTGGTTATATAATTTACATACCTGCTTTGTTATTCTATACATTCCAGTTGTCCGCAATTGCTTTTTGTTCTATTGCTCATTATTGCCGTTTGCTTGATTCTGTCGAGCCCGCTCCACTGCCTTTGTTCGCTCCGGTCCTCATTTAAAATGCAAATAAAAAGATGATGATGATGATGATGATGATGATGATGATGGCGATGATGATATTACGTCAACACTCGGTCTGCAGTGCAGGCAAACTGGTGCGACTGCGCGAATGGGGAGATCTCAAAATATAGGTCGGACTCGAAAACATGTACAGAGTTTGAAAAACCTGCCATTTTGGCATTCTAAATGGTGACAGCCCAAGGTGTGCAAGGTCAAAATAAGCAGACACATTTCCTCCATACCAATTATGGAACAAATCCCCGAAATTGGCACATTTAATTCGAATTTGCTATGTTTTTAACTACTAGGATGGTTCAGGAATATCCATTTGTATTTTTCTAGCACAAAACGTGAGTTAGAACTTCCAAACCAAACAAGATACAGCCATAGTTTATGCACCACTGCAATCCTCTCGTCAATACAAATCAAATGATATATGATATTGCTATGCCAGGTAAAATTTAATAATTTGACCTGACCCAGGTCAACGATCTGACCCAACTTGACCTAGTATAGTCATGATGTATATCATTTGACTTCCAGTGACTATAGAAACACTTTGGTGACAAAATAAAAGCTTTATCTTCGTTTATTCAAAATTTATAGAGAAAAACACCAAAAATGCCTATTTGACCTAAGGTGATCTTTTAAAGGTCACAAGTCAAAAATTTTGGCATCAGCTTCAGAAATGGGCTAAAAGCAAGGCGCAACCGATGTTTGAGGTTGATTTCATCCATACTTACTGAGAAAAGCTCATTTCATGATTTTCCCCATGTATTGACAATGGGGAGGTCATGCTCTGCACATGACCTTAGGTCACCAATATCAAAAATCCCCGAACCAATGTTGTAGCTCCTGGTGGGCCCAATATTTGGTATGAGTTTCAACTTGATCGATTAACCCTTCTTTTAGTTATGCGGTCCTAAGCATTTTTGAGGTGAGGTCACTTCACCTGGCCTGGTGACCTGACCTGATATGACCTTGAGCCAAAATTTTCAGGAAAGATGTAAAAATGATGAAGAAACAGCTAGACCAAGTTTGGCGGCGCTGCGCGCCGTCGTTTTTGGTCACTTTGGAAAAACCCGAGGGGAGGGGTGTAAAAAGACCCCCACCCGGGCGAAGGTTAAACATAAATTTTAACACTAAGTCTATGGCGTTGACTGGAGGGAAATGGGTTGAAAAGATGGTGGCCCCTTAAATTCTGACGTTCCGCCGTCACCGATTATCATACTGTGTTCATACTTTAGGGATATGTGTGATTTGTGACTTGATTTGTGATATACCTGGATGTTCAATGGATATGAGCTTCGACGTTAAACCAGTAACATACGTTATGCGAGCTTTCAAATACGAGCTTTTTTCCCTTTTTTAGTGATAGAAATTTGTATCGCACGAATATAGAAATTCGCGTTTTTAAATATGATTGATAATCGTTCTTGGAACCGTTACCACTGCTGTAGAGACTAGAAACTTCAAGATAAGCACAAATGTATCTATATTTGCATTCACAAACAGCAACACGAACGAATTTAAAACGCCATAGAAGTGATATGTCAGGGGTTAACGGTGACATAATAGGGGGGTAACAGTAACAGTAGTATGTTGCCCTCACTTTTTTAAGACACTAAGAAATGCACTACTCACTTTGACGTCATTTATTTTTAGTTTAAAGATATAAGTCAAATAAGGCAGGAATTCCTCGGTGCCAAATTAATCTCAAAATGGATCAAAAGTGAAGAAACTGTCATTCAACACAAAATATGCTTTTGGGAACAGCAAATCCTTATGGTGGCGGGCTTACCCCCACTTCCCCTACTCATGACTGTACATTTTGTAACTTGAGCTGAGATATTGCTGGCTACCATCATTTCATTGATATCGATCTGAAGACATTCCGAGAATGAAATATTATCGGATTTTATACCATAAGTGTTTGTCTTAGTGTTCTTCGAACCATTGTGAGGAGGCCAATAAGAAATGCCCGTTCTCTACCACAGCATTCGACAAATATTGTCCACTCGCCCTTTCATGCTAACATGTTCATATTTTCAGAACATTTTAAACACAATAACTGAATAGGCATCTCTCCTCAGAATAAATATCGAACCGCGACCTGACGTCTGATACCCTGATGGCTGCAGTTCGCTGTACCTAAGCCGCACCAGCCGGTATGTACTACACGAGTCAGTAATATTGCTCTTCTTTCATATCTCTCCTCAGGAATCGCAGAAAACACTCGTTCCCTGAATGCTGGGCGAAAAGCCTGCATGCTGTCCCTGAATTTGCTCACTGATATGACGACCCTTTTTAGCCTGCACCACTCACAAGATCAGTCCAGACACACCTATCTCGTGCTAGTCTTACGTCAAGCCTTGACACCCCTTTCGGGTGTTAAAATCCAGGGGCGGATTCAGGACTTCATCTTGGGGACCCAGGGGCTCGAGCCTCCCCCACCATTGCCCCGAACAGCCTCCAGCTATGCAGCTACCTGATGCACTCGGAAATTTCAGGGGGGAGGGCTTGAGTCTCCATGTCCCCTTGTATCCACCGCAGTTAGCATCACACATAATTTCTGTTTCTAGAGGGTTTCAAAATCGCGCCGTAGCCGCTCGTGCCAGACAGCAGGGCTGTGCTCCCACTCAGCAGAGTCGAGAAGTCGCCCAGAGGCCTCCTGTGTGTCTATATTTATGTCTGTGTCTATATTTATGTCTGTGTCTGTGTCTGTGTCTGTGTCTGTGTCTGTGCCTGTGTCTGTGTCTGTGCCTATGTCTGTGTCTGTGCCTGTGTCTGTGCCTATGTCTGTGTTGGCAGTTGTCCGTGTAAGCCCGGCCAGGACGTTGACCGCAGCTGAAACGATTCAGACACGCACAATCAACAGCAGACACCAGACAACATAAGGCACATATAGCCTCAGCAGCTGACGTGCCCGAAAACCACAATCATCATCATCACCAGACAACATAAATGGCAAATGAGGTCATAAAATGAATTTATGTGTGAAAAATGAAATGAAAGTATGCATGTGAACATGCTTTCCTGGTTATATTGATGGCGCTAACTGCGAATCTGAGCTCAGTCTTACGCTGAAGTTATACAGCTGTGTGATTTTCCTAAGGTCCTATTTTTGTGGAAAGAGTAGCTCTTTTGGCTACAGGTTTTTTAGCTGGTCAAGTTAGTGGGACAGGTTAAATTCCACTCAGTTCCTGTGACTTTCAGCTTGAATTGATTACGAATTTATAAATCCTGTGTCAATAAACGATGCAACAATTGAAAATGACACCAGACAATTGTAAACATCTTTAAAGTAAAATTGCCCTGAAGAAGTTAAATTTTCTGGTAAAAAACAATTTCATGGAATATACTCATGGAATATATATATATATATATATATATATATATATATATATATATATATAATTTCCATGGAAGATAAAAATATAACAATTCACACACATGTTAAGGGTCAAATCACATCCCGCTAATCTAACACTGGTTTGTATTGCGCAATCAGTACACACCTGCTCATACTTGAAAAACAACTCAATACACTATTACCGTGAACACAACCAGAAGCGCTTGAAGTAAACGCCGATAAATCATATTTGTTAACAATAATAGACGTTAAAACACAATGTGTTATATTAATTTTTAATGCGAATTTTCGCTGTTAAAAGTTTATTCAGTCTACCCATAAGGCGCGTGAACTCTAAGCAGTTAATGCCAAACTCTGGTAAAGTGTTTTATGATTTCGTTTCATGTAATGCAATGTTGCGATTTGTGATTGTTTCACACCAATTTTACATTTATATATGCATGAACATACACTGAATAAGCTGCTCAATCAAAGTTCAAACCACTTCAGCAGCCAAGTTTCAGGCCTTCAGCACGCTTGTGGACGCCACCAGGCACGGCTCACCAGAGAACAGTGTATGGATACTGCTCCCGAAGCCACCGAAACCGAGCTGGCGTCGCATCGCCGGGTCCCTGCGCGCGGCCTCACCAACACCTTGACGCGGCGCCTGCCACCGCCTGCGTCACAAACGGCTCACTTCACCGTGGTGCCAGCTTTGTCTATCCGAGGCGGGCGCTGTGGGGTGATGAGAAGAGCGCACGAATTTGAAAACACTAGCTCAGAATCAGACAGGATAGAATTGTTAAAAACTGAACCCGTCCAGAATCAAGCCGAGCTTGATACGCGCGTTGACGGGGGTCTGAGCCACCTTCGCATTGACGGGGGGGCAAGTACCCGCCCCCTAAGATCTCGAGAACCACGGTAGGTAGCGAAAAACGGTAAACGGCGTTGGGCTGCCCATCCACTTCTCCATAAGTGTCACCACCGGCAAAAAAGTGGGGGGGCCAGCCAAACTTCAACCTGATGCTGACAAAAAACTTTCAACATCAGGACCAAAAACTGTTCGAATTTGGGCTCCTCGCTGCATTCCGCAGCGGCTGGATATAAGAATGTCCGGTTGTCTCTCATTTTGACTGAGATCAGGAAATTTTTGGCCAAGAAAGTGGGGGCTAGCCCCCCTGGCCCCCCTTTTCCGACGCGTATGCACTTCTCCATCGAAAACATTTGAACCATTCTTTTGTCAGGTCACATTTAAGGTCACGAGAGGTCAAAACATGCCCGTCATAGGGATAACATGTAAAATTCAGTTTTTTGGGCATTACATCTGAACAAGTAAAGATAGAGCAAAACGACTTGAATTATATGAATCCTCTTAGCAAGCCAAATCGAATGATATATAATTTGCCCTTGCTAGGTCAAATCAAGGATTTGACCTGACCTGAGGTCAGGTCAGGGTCAAATTATATAAAATGCTTATCATTAGAACCGCAAAGCCCAGGCGAGTCTAATGCAGCTAAAATAAATGCTCTATCACCATCCGTTACTGAGTTATTCCGTAAAAACCATTTTTCCCATGTATTTCCAATTGAGAGGTCATGCCTCGTACCTGACCTTAGGTCATCGATAACAAAAATACCGGAACATATGTTGGAGAACTCGGTGGGGCCATTATGTGATATGAGTTTCAATCGGATAAGTTCACCCTGCTCCGACTTATGCTATCTTAAACTTTTTTTGAGGTCGGGTCACTTGACCTGTACTGGTGACCTGACCTGAGACGACCTAACCTTAAAATTTTCACAGAAGTTGTAAAAATGATTAGGGAAAAGGTATACCAAGTACGGCGGCGCTACGCGCCGCCGTTTTTCTACTATCTCCGAAAAACCCGAGGGGGGGCGTAGTCCGCCCCCGTCAATGCGCGTGTTAATACGCGCGTTGACGGGGGTCTGAGCCACCTTCGCTTTGACGGGGGAGAGGTGGGTACCCACTCTCCCCTAAGATCTCGAGAACCACGCTAGACATCGAAAAACAGTAAACGGCGTGGGGTAGCCAATCGAGTTCTCTATCGAAAATAGCTGAACCGTCTTTTGTCAGGTCACATTTGAGGTCACTAAAGGCCGATACATGCCGTCATAGGGATAACATGTAAATGAAGGTTTTCAGTCATTTCATCTGAACAGGTAAAGATAGAGTAAAACAGTTTGACCCCCTCGAATCATCGCAGCAAGCCGAATCGAATGATATATAATATAGCCTTGCTAGGTCAAATCTGAGTTTTGACTTGACCTGAGGTCAGGTCAAGATCAAATTAGGTAAAGTACATATCATTAGAACCGCAACAGAAAACACGGAAAATCGAATGCAGTTTCAAGAAAGGTTCTATCGCCATCCATTAATACGTTATTCAGTTGAAATAATTTTTCCAATGTATTTCCAATGGAAAGGTCATGGCTCGTACATGACCTTATGTCATTGATATAAAAAATACCGGAACAAATTTTAGAGAACTCAGTGGGGCCATTATGAAATATAAATTTCAATTGGATAAGTTCACCCTGCTCTGACTTATGCTATCTTAAACTTTTTTTAGGTTAGGTCACTTGACCCGTACTGGTGACCTGACCTGAGATGACCTAGCCTTTAAATTTTGATAGAAGCTGTAAAAATGTTCAGGGAAAGGTATGCCAAGTACGGTGGCACTTCACACCTCCTTTTTACCTGGAAAAAACGAGGAAGGGGAGGACGGGTACCCGCCCCCGTCGATGCCCGTGTTGACACGCGCACTGGAGGGGGCCTCGTAGGCACCCCCACCTGTTTTTTCCGAGATGGCCAGAGAACCGCTCGTAGCCGAAGAACGATTCTCAGTCAAATTTAACAGCATTTAATAACGTGTCGATTGGTGAAAAGTTTTTGAAAATCAGTTGAAAATGTTTTGACTTACAGGCTTTCAAATCAGACCTGCATTTTGAGATGGCCGAAATCACGTGGTCGGACCAGTTAGCTTGCAATGGAGACCGGTTGGTGATATCATAACGCCATATAATCGGAATGATAAGTCAAGGTCACCTCAAATGAAATGCAAGGTCAAAGGTCACAGGTCAAGGTTATATCTGCACTTTTCAAGGTCACTGACCCCAGTGCTTCCGGTCAAACGGCGTTACCCGGCCTGACGTATATTATGCTATGACGTCATCGTTAAGGCACACCAATACAAAGGTCAAGGTCAAAGGTCAATTTCTAAGGTCATTGGGAAAAGTCAATCCTCATTTCCCGCCAAACAATGGCTGTAGTGTTAGTCAAAGTGTACATCATAAGTAGTATACCGTATTGTGACCCTAATGTCCATGACCTTGAATGACCTTGACCCTAAAATTGTAGGAAAGGCTCTTTGGGAATTTTCCTCTATGCCTCTGGTCCGCCTTTAGTTTATTCCCGCCATTTTCCCCGCATAATCACGGCATTTACCAATCGGTCCTCAGCATGGCCAATATTTGACCTTTAGGACCTCGTTTGACATTGAAGATATTGTCCTAAGTCAATAAAAACTGGTCATAATGTAGATCACTACAGCCCCCATCCAGCTCCCAAATTGCGTTTTTCTACACCTCTTAGTTTCTGAGATCTTAGGGGGCCCACCAGGCCCCCTCTCCAATGCGCGTTAGTGCCAGACCCCTCTCCAGTGTAGGTGTTAACCCGCGCCCCACCGGGGTCCGGGGCCACCTTCACCCCACCGGGGTGCATCGATGGCCCCGCCTCTAACTCCGAAAATATGGGGGTTAGCGCAAATATGCAAAGTGCAATAGAAAGCTCGCGTGAATTCAGTAAGAAATTACTTGGAATGTTTAAGCCCTCAGGTCAATGGTTTGACCACCAGAGGTCAAGTTAGGTCACGACAGGATATTTTCATTCAAATATGCAATGCTTAAGAAAACTGGGTATAACTCTAATGTAATTAGTGCTATTGAGATCTGGTAAAGTATATTTGGTAGGAAATTGACAGACCTTTTTCTCTATGTGGAACGTAATGACCTCCCGCCAGTGGTTTGACCTCCAGAGGTCACCTCATGCCCTAATATGACCTGAGGTCACCAAAGGTCAGAAAGTGACCTTGTTGTATATCAAATGAAAGTCAGTGACATGGCAAACATGATGGTGTTTGATTCAGCGCTCGAGCTTAATTAGGTCAAAAGTTATTGTCAAAATACTGTTTTTGATTCCTGGTGACCTTGGATGACCTTAGAAAAGTCAAAGGGAAAATATGGCTCCTGGGATTCGTGAAAGGGTGTCCAAAAACGCTTTTTTGAGCAATGTGAGCGTTGCAATCGTTTTTGTGACTTTTAGATCATAAGCCAGGTTTTCCCCATGTTTTTCAAAGGGAGAGGTCGCCTCGTGACCTGAACTAAGGTCACGAAATCGAAAAATTCCGGATATACAACTTGTAGACCCTGGAAGGGCCATAAAGTGTAGGAAGCTTCAAATCGATCGACTAAGAAATGTAGCACTTATAGAGCTCAAAAGTTGACGTGAGGTGACCTTGGTTGACCTTGCCTGGTGACCTGACCTTTGGTGACCTGGGGAAAAATGTTTTAGGGATGGTGGGAATTTGATGGGGAGAGAGATAGAGCTCTTAACCGCGGCGCTGCGTATCGTCGTTTTTCTGCTATCCCGAAAAAGCCTTAGGGGGGCATCGATGGCCCCGGTGGGGGCGAGGGTTAAAGCCAGTGGTCATATGGGTATCTATAATGGTACACAGTTAAGTGTGAGTGTGATAAAGATACAAAAAGGCATCAGAATATAAAATTTACACAAAACGAATAAAAATAACAATGATAAAAACCTTTTTCAAAGGAATTAGTTTCAAATTTGAATTCCACCATCTGCAACTCTGATTTTGCTTCTATGTTTTTATTAGGTGCACGCACTGGTTTGTATTTCGTTGACTTTTTTCCTTGCAACGCTATATACATCTGTCGTACAGTTCTAGTTTTTTTTTGGGGAGGGCGAATTTCCATTCGTTTGGGATGTAAATGAACCTAATGAGTCTTGGCCAGAGTGACAAAGAAGGGTCAGGGTGGGGGGAGGGGTCTAACATGAACATTTTGGACCTTTTCATTCTTGTTAACGCTATATGGCTAGTGCTAAGGTCTATCATTCTAGGGAGGGAGCAGTTCACTCTTTCCTGCCCCCTGTGGCGCCCCCCCATGCAGACCATATGCTGTCATGTGCACCATGCAACCATCCCATTGCCCAGTCATTGTGGGATTCCAGTGAGATTTAGTCAAGGCCCCGACGGGAGACTGAACTTCGGTCAGCTTGCGGGAGGGATGTATACCAATGGATCAGAGACCTACAGTCGATTGCTTTTACCTCTTAGATCATTACCTTGGCATTCTCCTCCACCGAGCGATTTGAAATTGGCTGCGCGTTGTCTTTTCGTCACAGTGCGATTTAATCAGTCAGGGAATGACGCTGGCAAAGAAGTAGAAAAACTCCAGCGCTGATGGTTGCTTTGACGACCAGTCTGCCCATCCAATTAACCCGCGCCCCACCGGTGGTCCAGCACCACCTTCGCCCCACCAGGGGGCATCGATGGCCCCCCCTATAACTCCGAAAATATGGGCGTTAGCGCAAATCTGCAAAGTGCAATAGAAAGCTCGCGTGAATTCAGTAAGAAATTACCTTTACATGTTTTAGTGCTCAGGTCAATGGTTTGACCCTCAGAGGTCGAATTAGGTCAAGATCGGCTATTTTCACTCAAATATGCAATGATTAAGCAAACTGGGCATAACTCTTATGTCATTAGAGCTATTGAGACCTGGTAAAGTACATTTGATAGCAAATTGTCAGTACTTTTTCCGCTATGTAGAATGTAAAGGCCTCCCGCCAGTGGTTTGACCTCCAGAGGTCACCTCGTGACCTAATATGACCTGAGGTCACGAAAGGTCAAAAAGTTACCTTATTGTATATCAAATGAAAGGCAGTGACATGGCAAACATGATGGTGTTTGATTCAGCGCTCGAGCTTAATTAGGTCAAAAGTTATTGTCAAAATACTGTTTTTGACCTCTGGTGACCTTGGATGACCTTGGAAAAGTCAAAGGGCAAATATGACCCCTGGGATCCGTGAAAGGGTGTCCAAAAACGCTGTTCTGAGCAGTCTGAGTATTTGCAATCATTTTTTTGGCTTTTATATCATGAAAAAGCTTTTCCCCATGCTTTTCCAGTAGGAGAGGTCGCCTCGTGACCTGACCTCAGGGCACGAAATCGAAAAATCCCGGACATACACCTTGTAGACCCTGGAGGGGTCATGAAGTGTAGGAAGTTTCAAATCGATCGATTTTTAAATGTAGCTCTTACAGAGCTCTAAAGTTGAAGTGAGGTGACCTTGGTTGACCTCGTCTGGTGACCTGACCTTGGGTGACCCGGAGTAAAAATTTCAGGGATGATGGGAAAATGATGCAGTGAGAGGTAGAGCCCTCAACTGCGGTGCTGCGCCTCGTCGCTTTTCTGCTATCCCGGAAAACCTTAGGGGGCCATCGATGGCCCCCCTGTGGGGCAAGGGTTAAACCGTGAAGTGTTTTTGTGAGACTAATGTCACAAAATATTGAGACCAGCTCTCTTTTCTCATACATCGATCTGGAAATCTGCAGCAGTGTATCATGATAGGTACATAGTTATCATCTACCTTGACTGATAAGTTAGGTCGAAGGGGCAACAGCCTTCGTGGTCATAGAGCGTTCATAAATTGTTTATACTGCCCGACGTGAGGCCTGTTGTACCTCACCTGCTGAGCTGGTACACCTGAGTAGCGAGCTCCTCTGGACGCAGTCTGCCGCCGGCTCTGAAGCGGCTGGCGACGTCAGGAGTTTCCATCCATTGCCGGTCGGAACCGTTGGAACGATGCTCGGCGAGGGTGCCAATTTTCGACGATGCCTTGCAGCCCACCGGCGAGACCATGCTTGTCCAAACCCAGAAAACGCGCAACCAGACGGGGATAGGTGTCCCCTGTTCGAGAAGAGGATAGTCATTCGTTACTTGTAATCTCACAAATGATGTGTGCGAAAATAGTGAAGAGTGACTCGTCAAGGACGTGAACTATAGACAGATATTCAAAATGTTTCTTTTTAATCGCACCACCATGCTAAAAATATTGGCCATAGGGCAATAATTCTTCACTTCTCTCTCTCTCTCTCTCTCTCTCCTCTCCCCCTTCTTTTTCTATCTCTCTCTCTCTCTCTCTCTCCTTCTGTTGCCCGGCATAGCTGCTTATTTTTCTTTGAATATCCAGAGCGCCAAACTATTCAGAGACCTTTTGCCAATTCATCAGAGCCTTGATAAAGACTTGGGTTGACATGGTTATAATTTCGTTCCAAAGATGAATTGTATATGCGCCAGTTGGGAAGCCTTCCAACAACAAATGGACCATGATGACTCACTTCTCAACCACGCTGATATCAAAGTGTTCTTGCAGAACATACAGAGAAGACTGAAAGAAGGCAATATCCTAAAAACGGTTGCACCCAAGGCGCGCGCGGCTGCAGGCTGGTGTCCTGTGCTTGTAATCGGGTCTTTGCGTTAAGGCGATAGGAGTAACGTACATACTTATATTTAGACGTAATATTAGCAGCGCTGGTAAAGATAGGTCCGCAATCAAGGTGAATGTATGTAAGACAACCATATCACAAGAAAAATACTGGGAAAAAATTTGCCAACGTATCTAACCGATTCACCCCTGTGGGGAAATTTGTGTGTCCAAGTGAAATGTATGTCCATTAGACTGTTCCACTTTTCACTCAATATCAGGAATCCACTAGCACCCTAGCTATTCTGGTTCAGTTTTTAGTGGTGATTCTGAAAACCAAATTAGTTTTTGCCGGAAATGAGTGAAGTAAGGAAGGGAATAAGTGAAATAAGGAAGGCGCAAACGCAGTTTTGCTTAGGATTTTCGCCTTTATGCCCATTTTTCCGTTAACCGCGAATTTTTTGTTACAAATGACAATCTTTCTGGTGGAAAGGCTGTGTATGGCTCTTACAAGGTCAATAATATTGTTTTATATCTAGAAGTTACATTTTTGCCTCCTACGGGAGTCTGTGACGTCATTAACCCATCACCACCTGGGGTTCAGCCCCTTCCCCTCGATTTTCACGAATTATTCTAAACCTATCCAAATGAAACGTGCGTTACTGTGGCGGTTTCTAGGGTGATCAACTTTACAACTTATGACCAAAAATTGGCATTAGGCCAGGTCAGGTCCACGAGTTACGACGTCATTTCTAAATGGAAACGAAAACTCTGAGGCTTTCATCAATTTTGAGATCAGGTCAAAACTAAGGTCACCAGAGGTCACCAATGGTCACGATAATCGGACTCGTTTTTGTCTAAAACTTTTGAGCGCAGCCATACAGGTACATACATTCTTAAATTTGGTATCATAGTAATGGCATTTACCAAAGATTCGACTTATGCAAAAAGACCTTGAAAGGTCACTATTTGACTTCCACCTAAGATCAATATCATAATGTGACCTTACAAGGGCATATCAACACCATTTGAATCCGTGGGTCAAGGAGAACACACTGGTGTTTGTTGTTTTGTTCTGGGTCCCATGGTTCCCGAGTTAAAAGGTGTTTTAAGTGGGTTACATGATGCAAATATCGTAGTACATCACCTTGGAGGAACAGCTGACTCCGGCTTTAGGCTCTTGCCAACTGAGGATGATCATGGGCGAATACTTTGGTATTCGAAGGGATCCTTATCTTTTACTTGCTGTTCTTGTCTTTCTTGCCTATCTTCGCAAAGGGTGATGTTTTAGCAGTCTTATCACATAAAAACTAATCCAGAGTTTTCCGTTCACAGATCTATCAAGCCAAGCTATGTTCCTTGGTACCTTTGGATTTCCGAGACCAAAACAAAGGCTTCTGCTTTTGTCATAGTTTGGTCTTGGCGGCTAATACAGGTAATCTCAAAAATGATTTTAATATGTTGATATGCATGGGCATTACAATAACTATAAATAAAATCCAGGTATTTCATATCATTTTTCGATTGCTTCAAGTGGTTGAAAATACATCAGATGGGAACTTATAGAGCTAAGAGTTGGGCAACTTATATCATTTTAGCCAGCTACGACATTAAATACTTAATTCTTAGTTATAGGTTTATAATCCCCATAAATGAAAATATATCGAATTCATTTCAAAAGTAATTATCTCAGTCGTCAAGAACAAAGCACGACAAGGGCAGAAGCTTTCATTTTGTTCACGAAAATCGAAAGGTACCCACTACCCAGGGTCTTAACCTGGCTTGACAGATCTGTGAACAGAAAATTATGGATGAGTTTTTGTGGTGAGGCTGCTAAGACGTCACCCTTTGCGAAAATAGGACAACTAAAGACAATAACAGGGAATCAAAGAAAAGGATTTGTTCGAATACCAAAGTATTCCTCCTTGCCAATCCTCAGTCGGCAATAGCTTAACACGCGCTCCGCTGGGGGGCGAAATTCGCCCCTCCTGTTTTTTTCCAAATAACGCAAAAACTAACTGACGCAGAATAACGAAACTTAAAGTACCTTATTCCTGATCAATTTTGCGTATCTGACCAGATTTTTGTGGTCAGGTCATGTCAGGTAAAGGAGCTATTCAAGGTCAAGTGACCTGACCTCAAAACCCAAAATCACAAGTTTGAAGCAGTGCCTAAGGAGCATCTGTCAACCGATCAGTTTGAAACTTTCACAATATGATGAATTCATAATGGTCTACAAATCTAAAATCTTGAAATTTTGATATTGTTGACCTAAGGTGGGGTCAACTTTTTGGTCACCCTATTATAAGTCTATGGTGAAAAATAGAATGGGCTCGTTTTCAGTAAACACTGAATAGATAAAGCTGGAAATCCTCAAACCGTCAATTCTCATCATCATCTTGACCATTAAGTTGAGTTTTTGACCATCTGACCTCTCAAAGGTCATGTCAGGTCACAGGAGCATAGAGTGATTGTTTTGTCAATAACTTCTCATAGAATTGAGATAAGTCTCCCATTTTGCTTGCATTGTGCTTATATTGTCACGGGGAGTCGATTGATATGCAACATGAGCATACCAGGTCACTCTGTGACCCTGACCTAGGTTGAGGTCAGATCATTTTCACCATTTGACCTAACAAGGTCATATTATAGATCATTCGATTTTTCGCGATGAGAGAAATCCAATAATGCATGAATATTTGCTCTAGCTTCCCTGAGTACGGATCTAGAGAGAGAAACGTACACTGCACTGTTGTAAGCCTATGGAGCCTTCTGTGATCTGTGCTGACCTCAATATTGACCTGAAATAAAAATACTCCTTATAATATGTAAATGAGGAATAACAGCCTGATGCTCATATTATATAAAACTTGTTCAAAAGTTAACAGTCAATATATTTCACCCATGGGGCATGATCACGACAGCGAATGGACAGGTGGCAGAATTTTACAACATTTGAAAATTTAGAATTATGATACACGCGTGGTTGCCTAATACACTTTCAATTCTTACTATAACTTGTACATACAAGTTATAGTAAGAATTGGAAGTGTATTAGGCAACCACGCGTGTATCATAATTCTAAATTTTCAAATGTTGTAAAATTCTGCCACCTGTCCATTCGCTGTCGTGATCATGCCCCATGGGTGAAATATATTGACTGTTAACTTTTTGAACAAGTTTTATATAATATGAGCATCAGGCTGTTATTCCTCATTTACATATTTATCATCATGCTCAAAATAGCTCTCCAAGACATCATTTACTCCTTATAATTTCTCTTCGTCTTGTTAAGAGTTTTTGAACGCCGTTCGTAATTTTCCTTTAGATTTCCTAGGAAATGAGATACGGAGGGGGGGCGAAATTTGCCCCCACTCCCACAGCGGTGCGCGTCATGCCAGATAACCCAGTGGGGCGCGTGTTGAAGTCGGAGTCAGCTGCCGCTCCAAGGTGATGTACTACGAAATTTGCATCATGTAACCCACTAAGAAAAACCCCTTATAGCTCGGGAACCATGAGACCCCAAATAAAGCAACAGACATCAATGTGTTTTCTTGACCCACGGATTCAAATGATATGTGACATGCCCTTGTAAGGTCATATTATGATCGTGGCATTAGGTCGAAGTCAGATAATGATCTTTCAAGGCCATTTTGCAAAACCATTTTCAATCCTTGGGAGTCATTACTATGAATCCAAATTTAAGAATTTATACTTGCTCAAACTCTAAGGACAACAATTTTCAAAAACTGTGACCTTTGGTGACCCCTCATGACCTTAGTATTGACCTGAATTCAAAACATATGATAGCGTGTAGATTTTCCGTTTCAACGAAGCTTCGAATGACGTTTGGAAACTTGATCTAGCTTTTCTAGAAACCGAATTACTCTTTAGTTTTGTTAGCCTAATTTTTAGAAGAACAGAATCGCATTATGTAGCTTTAGAAATGACCTCATAACTCGTTGACCTGACCTGGCCTGATGCCAGTTTTCAGTTATAAGTTGTAAAGCAGATCACCCAAGAGCCTCCATATTCCACAGTGACGCACGTATCATCTGGATAGGCTTAGAATCATTCGTGAAAATCGAGGGGAGGAGGTTGACCCCAGGTGGTGATGGGTTAATGATGTCACAAATTCCCTTAGCAGCAAAAATAAATATGACTTGTAGATATAAAACAATATTATTGGCCTTGTAAGAGCCGTATAAGGCCTTTCCACCGGAATTATTGTCATTTGTGCCAAGCATTTGCGGTTAACGGCAAAAAATGAGCATAAAGGGAAAATGCTAAACTAAACTGCGTTTGCGCCACACTTAGCACTTATTTCCGGAAAAAATAATTAGATTTTCGGAATCACCACCCAAAACTGAACCAGGATAGTTAGGGTACTCGTGGATTCCTGTTATTGAGTGAAAAGTGAAACAGTCTAATGTCCATGTGCAAACCACACTCTGGTGCATTCCCACAATTATACATCAAGAGGTCACAATGACAATTTGGATGTTAAAGCAATAGAGTTTAACTTAAGACGGAAGATTGCTAGTGGGTGTAACCGATTGGTATTTTTGAAGAAATATTCACGTTTAGCCTCACGTGAGTTCCCAGAAGCCTGCATTCGTCGACAGACAGTTCTACTCTTCAAACATACGCTGAAGAAGTAACGAAACGCGTCCGTATGTTGGATTTTTAACATATTCAATATCCAATTTGCCTTTACCTTTATCGTTAACCTGTCAAATGGCTCTTCAATATATACATACAGAACCGAGCCCTCATTGAACTAGCACAAGTAATGTCTCAGTTTCTTTTGCATTTTGCATCAGTTTTATCAGTTCAAATGTTCTGCAGAAACCACATTTCTTCGTAGATTCCTTGGCCAGGTGTGACTTCACTTCAAGCTGCTGGACCTGATAAATTAGCTAACCCCAATGCTCCCAAACGAAGAAAAAATCACAAAATATTCCTAAGGCTCTAACTGACATGTGGACGTAGGAAGATTTTCCTCTTCTTGGCGAAACAGTGCTATAATTCCTATAAAAACTAGCAAGCCTAAACCTGGTCCATCTAGCTCTTGCCCTATTTTATGTACAATATTTACATGAAAATGATATAGAACTGCTACAAGGTCTTAAACTGTTTTTATACTATGGTGTTGTCAGCCTTATTTTAGAGGACAATAATCATCGCCTAACAGGAGTTCAGAAATGACCCATAACTTATATACCTGACCTAGCCTCAGGTCAATTATTGGTCATAAGTTGTCCAATTGATCGCCCAAGAGGTCTGAAAAGTGATGTGGCTCTCATTTCAATCGGTTCAGAATCATGGGCCAAAAACCTAGAGAGCGTCCCATCGGATTGCCGGCGGTGAAGGGCCAACATAGAATACACTCAAGGGTCAGGGAAACTTGGAGTAGCGCTGATTTGATTGTTTTCCTGTCCGTGATGTACGGTAACAGTGGGGATCGGAAAAGGGAAAACGTGATGTTTAAGCAGCTGATTGTCCATGCTCAGACCTGTCAGCCTTACCTTAGTGATCATCCCCAACTATCTGACGTCTTGGTGTTGAATCTTGGTCGGAGGTGTACATATACCGATAATCCGACAAGCCGGGAAATCCTTGTTACATATCAGCCGCAAATTACCCAACGGTTTAAAATTTTGTATCAATGAACGCACTAGCTGTATGGCCGGGGTCACTCCTGGGCTCCAACTGCTGGTGACCTGGTGTTCATTAGAGCTGGTTGTCCTGACCTAAAAACGCCGCCACTTCACAAGTATAAAAGTGGATTTACTCAGCGACGTGGGAATGCGGCTGCAGCTATGCTTTGGTTCCCTATTATATTATCTAGTTCATGGTGCTTCGAGTCCGACTATGACCTAATGATTGAAACATCTGAGTAAAAAACACTTGACACGTGTTCGTAATGAGGTTGAGCTAAAATAGTCCAGAGCCTCGAACGCTTCATGATTGCTTTTTAATGCAGACGTGTTTAGAGTATATATTTTAACTACGCTCATTTAGTTCTTATTTTAGATTTGTTCATTGATGGCAATGTAGCAAGAACGAGCTAAAATGAGAGAAAGGAGGGGCTAAAAATCAATACACATTTTTCATCAAGTCTAGTGGCATTCGGGTTGCGTTCGAAACTGGTCAGTGCCCTAACACTAACTAACGAGCCGGTTTTCTACATCTGAAGTACATACAACCAATGGCCCCATCCGAGGAAACTAAAAAACAAATGCTAGTTTTTATTATCTAAAATCACTATATAGTAACGTTATAATCGGGGCGAATGGATGGCAGTGGTCATATCGCTGGTTTTTCCTACCTTTGAAGCTGGATTCCACTTTAAATGGACTGGAGTGAATGCCAATATCCATACAGTTGATGTCATCTAGTTTTTATGTTGCGGAAATCAGTTCGTATGCAAAGCATTTTGAGACAATGTTTAGTATTACCTTTTTGCTGCAATGGTTAGACCGAAAAATTACAAATATCATCTTTATTAGACTGACAAGTTTTGGTAGTACACAATAATTACTGTTCACAGGCATTAATTGAACTTTGAAGGAATTCAAATTTGAGGATTGAGTAAATCAATTTTGTTAACACTTTCCATTCGTAATCACTTTTTCATTACAGGCTCCCACAAAGGATTTGTAGCTCATCATTGTCCACGGTGACTATAGTGTGTATCCATCTCTGGTTTTGGTCTCTCATGACAAATGATTTAAATATTTTCGTTAGAATGGCATTAACCCGCGCCCCACCGGGGTCCGGCGCTACCTTCGCCCCACCGAGGGGCCATCGATGGCCCCCTCTAACTCCGAAAATATGGGCGTTAGCGCAAATCTGCAAAGTGCAATAGAAAGCTCGCGTGAATTCAGTAAGAAATTACTTCGCATGTTTTAGTGCTCAGGTCAATGGTTTGACCTCCAGAGGTCAAATTAGGTCAAGATCGGCTATTTTCACTCAAATATGCAATGATTAAGCAAACTGGGCATAACTCTTATGTAATTAGAGCTATTGAGACCTGGTAAAGTACATTTGATAGCAAATTGCCAGTACTTTTTCCGCTATGTGGAACGTAAAGACCTCCCGCCAGTGGTTTGACCGCCAGAGGTCACCTCGTGACCTAATATGACCTGAGGTCACGAAAGGTCAAAAAGTGACCTTGCCGTATATCAAATGAAAGCCAGTGCCAAGACAAACACGATGGTGTTTGTTTCACCGCTCTAGCTCAATTAGGTCAAAAGTTATTGTCAAAATACTGTTTTTGACCTCTGGTGACCTTGGATGACCTTGGAAAAGTCAAAGGGCAAATATGACCCCTGGGATCCGTGAAAGGGTGTCCAAAAACGTTGTTCTGAGCAGTCTGAGTATTTGCAATCATTTTTGTGGCTTTTATATCATGAAATAGCTTTTCCCCATGCTTTTCCAATGGGAGAGGTCGCCTCGTGACCTGACCTCAGGGCACGAAATCAAAAATCCCGGATATACACCTTGTAGACCCTGGAGGGGTCATGAAGTGTAGGAAGTTTCAAATCGATCGACTTTGAAATGTAGCTCTTACAGAGCTCTAAAGGGGAAGTGAGGTGACCTTGGTTGACCTCGTCTGGTGACCTGACCTTGGGTGACCCGGGGTAAAAATTTCAGGGATGATGGGAAAATGATGCAGTGAGAGGTAGAGCCGTCAACTGCGGTGCTGCGCCTCGTCGTTTTTCTGCTATCCCGGAAAAACCTTAGGGGGCCATCGATGGCCCTCTTCGGTGGGGCGAGGGTTAACTTTTCAGCCTGATATAGTTAATACCTATGATTATCTGGTCTAATCATTACGGAAAAAGGACATTCTAAACACTATCGTCATTTTGTTTGTTAGAATATTACACCCGCAGTAGAGGGGGATATTGCTAATTTGGCACCCCATCTATATTTCCGTGGTGACCTATGCACCGTAGCCGCCAAAAAACGCTACTGAGCTACCTTTGAGAGAATTCATGAGCGCGTTGATTACTGATTTTTTTTAATTAATGAAAACCTTTTTGACTTATAGTCTTTCAAATCAGGTCTATCTAGGCTAATCTTTGGACCATTGGAATCCTTGCAGCAAGCCGAATCGAATGGTAAATAATATGGCCTTGCTGAGTCAAATCAGGTCAAATCTAGGGTTCAATTTACTAGGGCCTAGTAAATCGAAACCTAGGGAGTCCGCAAAATCTAGGGAGTTCGCAAGTATCGGAGTAGTGGATAATCGGGCTTAGTTAGTGGACCACCGGTTCTAGCTTTTTGGCTTGATGAGGCTGACGACCAGAGAACTGACGTTCACGCTTTCTCGGGTTCATTTTCGACAGGGCTGGATAACTTTACACGTGATGGATTACTGCTTGCCCGACTGGGAATATGACACTATCCGGAGTAATAGCACCAAAAATAGCAGGAGCATGTTTGATGTCAAAACCTGGAATAAAAATAAGGGAGGTGCGACATCTAAGGTTGCAGATGATAAACGTGCTTGTCGAATGATGACATGGCTTCCACGGTATGCCCATACGTCAATAAAAAGAAGTCAATGCAAACACCAATCGGGATGCAATGACGTCAATGATGCATGCAATAGCGTCAATGATGTCCAGTTGTTGGAGAATACCATACGATGGAGCTGCAAAAGATACATTCGAAAGAATCCTAATGTTACCAGCCGAATACAACAAGAGCACTCGATGACTATTGGCTTCATTTTCGAGGGTCATTCATTCAGGAGGGATTTCATTCAGGAGGGTCCAGGAGGATGACATTATGTTTAGCTGGGGTTTATTTTTCCGAATTTCTATAGATTCGCTGATTTTAACCTCTACAACATCTTTGCAGAGCCTAAGAATTTTGATATTTAGTTTAGTGTTGTCTATATTAGTAATTTGAGGATGCTCGTTTTCGAAATGTTCGCCGAAGGGTGTATTTTAGTTTTGTTTCTTGCGTCTCTGCGATGTTCCAAGCATCTTTTCTGATCATACGCTTACTTTCACTAATGTAAGTTTTGGAGCAAAGTTGACAAGTAATTTCATAAATGGAGTTCCGCTGGTGGCATCCACCTTCCAGTCCCGCCATGCAGCAGAAGCAGCGACTGTTGCCGGCAGGACATAGAGGTGGGTCTAGGGCCGATCCAGTGATTTTGTTAGCTAACGTTTTCCCGCTTAACCATGTGATCTGGAACGGTAGTTTTAAAGTTTAGACAGCATGGGATACTTTATGGGAAGGCTCATTGTCTATAAAGGGCAGCCTTATGTAAGTGCGCTCTTCTGTTTTTGGACGGGTTGGCTTCGTAATGTTCTCTCGGAACAGTCTGGTTTTAATTCGCTGGATCAAATTGTTAGGATACCCCTTCATTTCAGATATATTTTCAATTTTGAGCAGACCACGTTTTTTAGCTTCTTTGTCTGATCAAACCCTTTTAGCTCGGAGTAGATGGTAATACAGAATTGACTTTTTTGTTTGAATGGAATGAGCCGAATTGTAGGGGAGGATTATTGTAGCTGCCATCGGCTTGATATATAACTCCGTACAATATTTGCCATTAGGATGAATAGTGAGCGTTGTGTCAATAAATGTTAAGCTATTATTCTCCGATTGGTCCGTTCGTTCGATAGAAAATTTTAGAGATGGATGAAAGCTGTAAATGGACTGATAAAACGAATCTAGAAGCTTAGAGCCATGACTCCAGATTCCAAGTATATCATCAATATATCTTAAGTAGATAAGGGGTTGATGTTCGAGTGAGGCAAGGAAAAGAGATTCCACTGCGTTCATAAAAACAATGGCGATCGGTGGGACTATTCTACTTCCCATTGCTATACCTGTCTTTTGTCGGTAGAACTGTTGGCCAAATCTGAGATAGTTGTTCTGTAAGCAATGATGCAGAAGTTTATCAATGTCATGTAGTTCTAGTCCAAAGAACTTAATTTGGTTTTGGTGCTTTTTCATTAGGTTCATTGTTGCTGAGATCGCCTCATGAATAGGTATGTTTCCGTAAAGATTAGTTACATCGACAGTGAAAGCAATAGTACCTGAAATGTACAAGATATATGTAGTAGGAAATGAAAGTGTATTAGGCAACCACGCGTGGGTATCATAATTCTAAATTTTCAAATGTTGTAAAAATTCTGCCACCTGTCCACTCGCCGTCGTGATCATACCCCATGGGCGAAATATATTGACCTTTAATTTTTGAACAAGTTTTTAATTAATATGAGCATCAGGCTGTTTTTCCTCATTTATGCTTTACATGCATTACATAAATGATTATGCATAAATGATTATACATTAATTATTATACATAGGGGTTGATGTTCGAGTGAGGCAAGGAAAAGAGATTCCACTGCGTTCATAAAAACAATGGCAATCGGTGGGGCTATTCTACTTCCCATTGCTATACCTGTCTTTTGTCGGTAGAACTGTTGGCCAAATCTGATATAAGTAAAGCACCAGAAAAATCAACCCCTACATAAGTGATTATGCATTACATAAACCAACGAGAGAGAGAGGGGGTAGGTTCTAGTAGGTTTTGTAACCCTAAAGAGGCGCCCCATATTTGGGATGGGGTTCCACGGCAAGGTCCTCCTTAGCGGAGATGCTGGAACCGCCTATAAATTGTATGCCTACCTGTTGCTGCCTAACTGAAACAACCGGTGATTGGTGGTGAGATGATACGTTTGATCAACAGAGTTGCGCGTTTCAGAATTTTTTTAGTCAACTGAGCTCAACTCATGTGCTGAGAGTGGTCGACTCAACTCTGACTCAACACATTGTCAAGAGTTCAGTGAGCTGACTCAACTCCGACTCAAGGTTAAATCCTTCGGACTGAACTCCGGCTAAACTCACGACTCAGCTCAACTCAAAGTTTGACTTGGTTTCAAAATATATAATAAATGATAAATAATATAAATAGATAATAATAACAAATGAATAAATTAATAAACCAGTAAAATACAAGCTGTTCAGAAATTCATACAGGGTACTGAATGTTAATAGATGGAAAATTGATTAATTGGCATTCAAACATTGGTTAAAAATTAGCCAGCAGCCATGGATATGTTTTCTTAAATCCTTCCAGAATGTCACTGCCAAATAAAGCTGCCAGACCTTGTTGCAATGATTTCTAAAAGGAACCTTGCATATTTAACTAGGTACGTGGAATGTAACAGAAGTTAGAAGAGTTAGGCTACAACAACATAGGCAAATAATTGCACCTCCATACTGTCACAAAAGGTCCAAGCAAAAAAAAAACATGATCGTAACTGTATTTTCAGGGATGATAAAGGAATTACTTCTTGTTTCTATTAAACAAGGATGCCTGATAATTTTGCTGAATGAAACATTCCCATGTTTTACCAAGTTTAACCAAAATATAAGCTATAATTACTAGAGCACCTAGTTGCAAATGCAAATTCTAGAAACTACAACAAACCTAGGAAATAATATACGATGCCAATATATGACTAAGGTCAATAGAAATGGAAATTTTATCAACGTGTTGCATTTAATACATTCATATTTTTAAACCCAATCCAATTTTCAGGTTGAAAACCTCCAATACAGCACATACCTATCGCTCTTAAAAATGGGAGCACTGTTTCATAGAAAATTGCTGATGTATGGCTTTCCAAATAAATTATAGACGCTGAGCAAGGGTCTCTGGTCAGACAACCAGTAGCAACACATGATTCGTTTGGTCGGTGCAGCAACAGCGTCTCGATATTTTTGTCTAATTAGAGGTCAAATCTTTTTATACTACTAGCAAAATCTCCTTTTAATAGGCAAAATTAACGAAGCACCTGCAGACGGCGCATTTGAGACAAGAGAAAGAATATCATATGTAGTTAAATATTACCATCACTTTATTAACACGCGCATTGACGGAGGGCGGGTACCCGCCCCCCCTCGGATTTTTCGGAGATACTAGAAAAACGGCGGCGCGTAGCGCGACCGTACTTGGTATACCTTTTCCCTCATCCTTTTTACAACTTCTGAGAAAATTTTAAGGTTAGGTCATCTCAGGTCAGGTCACCAGTACAGGTCAAGTGACCCGACCTAAAAAAAGTTTAAGATAGCATAAGTCGGAGCAGGGTGAACTTATCCGATTGAAACTCATATCACATAATGGCCCCACCGAGTTCTCTAAAACATGTTCTGGTATTTTTGATATCGATGACCTAAGGTCAGGTACGAGGCATGACCTCTCCATTGGAAATACATGGGAAAAATGTTTTCTTTACGGAATAACTCAGTAACGGATGGTGATAGAGCATCTATTTTAGCTGCAATAGACTCGATTGGGCTTTGTGGTTCTAATGATATGCATTTTATATAATTTGACCCTGACCTGACCTCAGGTCAGGTCAAATCCTTGATTTGACCTAGCAAGGTCAAATTATATATCATTCGATTTGGCTTGCTAAGAGGATTCATACACTTTAAGTCGTTTTGCTCTATCTTTACTTGTTCAGATGTAATGGCCGAAAAACTTAATTTACATGTTATCCCTATGACGGGCATGTTTTGACCTCTCGTGACCTTAAATGTGACCTGACAAAAAAATGGTTCAAATGTTTTCGATGGAGAAGTGGATGGGCAGCCCAATGCCGTTTACTGTTTTTCGCTACCTACCGTGGTTCTCGAGATCTTAGGGGAGTGGGTACCCGCCCCCGTCAATGCGAAGGTGGCTCAGACCCTCGTCAATGCGCGTGTTAATTATCACGTGGTTTTTTCAATGTTTTTGCCCTGAAGCTACTTAAGCTTAAGCTTATAGTTGGACAATTTATTCCTCAAAGACAGCAATGGCGCACACTTGCCACTGCTTATTCTTATTACAGTGGTGGTGGCACGCTAGTGTCTGTACTATTTGTGAGTGGTGGCAGAGAAAAAGTAATACTAAATATTGATGATGAGGAGTTATTTTTAAACATTTCAAATTTATTTAGCAGTCCGTTCCACCACTTAAAATGTTTAAGATAGGGCCAGAAATAGGAACCTGTTTAATTTTTCAAGTACATGTATTATTTGTGCCTAGGGATTTCTTCAGACCGTATGGGCCTTTGAAATAAGCAATTGAACCGTATAATTGAATTGATATATTGAAGCAAATTGAAACTTTGATTGAAACAATTGAAGCACGGGAGGGAAAAGGTATTCAAAGGAGGTTTGTAAAAGGTAGGCAAATGCAATCACTTATTTAACATATTTACATGTTGAGTCAACTTTTTCGTCAACTCATTTGACTTACTGTCTCCTAAACTCAACTAAACTCATTAACACGTGGTGTGAGCCAACTCAACTCAACTCATCTGTCAAATTTTCCGACTCAATTCAACTCAACTCAGAGTCGAACGAGTCGGAATCTGAGTTAAACTCCGACTCTGATTCGTGAGTTGCACAACTCTGTTGATTAATCAACAATTAACCCGCGCCCCACCGGGGGTCCGGCGCCACCTTCGTTCCCACCGGGGGCCATCGATGGCCCCCTTCTAACTCCGAAAATATGGGCGTTAGCGCAAATCTGCAAAGTGCAATAGAAAGCTCGCGTGAATTCAGTAAGAAATTACTTCGCATGTTTTAGTGCTCAGGTCAATGGTTTGACCTCCAGAGGCCAAATTAGGTCAAGACCGGCTATTTTCACTCAAATATGCAATGATTAAGCAAACTGGGCATAACTCTTATGTCATTAGAGCTATTGAGGCCTGGTAAATTACATTTGATAGCAAATTGCCTGTACTTTTTCCGCTATGTGGAACGTAAAGACCTTCCGCCAGTGGTTTGTCCGCCAGAGGTCACCTCGTGACCTAATATGACCTGAGGTCACGAAAGGTCAAAAGTAACCTTGCCGTATATCAAATGAAAGCTAGTGACAAGACAAACACGATGGTGTTTGTTTCACTGCTCTAGCTTAATTAGGTCAAAAGTTATTGTCAAAATACTGTTTTTGACCTCCGGTGACCTTGGATGACCTTGGAAAAGTCAAAGGGCAAATATGACCCCTGGGATCCGTGAAAGGGTGTCCAAAAACGTTGTTCTGAGCAGTCTGGGTATTTGCAATCATTTTTGTGGATTTTATATCATGAAATAGCTTTTCCTATGCTTTTCCAATGGGAGAGGTCGCCTCGTGACCTGACCTCAGGGCACGAAATCGAAAAATCCCGGATATACACCTTGTAGACCCTGGAGGGGTCATGAAGTGTAGGAAGTTTCAAATCGATCGACTTTGAAATGTAGCTCTTACAGAGCTCTAAAGGTGAAGTGAGGTGACCTTGGTTGACCTCGTCTGGTGACCTGACCTTGGGTGACCCGGGGTAAAAAATTTCAGGGATGATGGAAAAATGATGCAGTGAGAGGTAGAGCTCTCAACCGCGGTGCTGCGCCTCGTCGTTTTTCTGCTATCCCGGAAAAACCTTAGGGGGGCCATCGATGGCCCCCGGTGGGGCGAGGGTTAAAAGAGAGACTATGCCCCACTGAAAGTAATATCTGCCCAAATAAATGACCGCTCCAGGCTTAGCTCTGGTCAGATTTTCAATAAGGTTTTTTGGAGTAAGCATTGCTGTGTATTCCCCTCTCACTAAACAAAAACTGCCGTCCCGTCAAATTCTGAAGAGAGACTTCCGTTCTACCAAGGGCGGATTCAAGGTGGGGGTGATGGGGCGATCCAATCCACCTTGGGCCAACCAACGTGGCACTTTGGTCGAATCCCAGAATTTAGTGTAATTAGGGGTATTTTTTAGCCGATAATCATGATAACGTTTCTGATTTGTCTGAAAAATGTACAATGAGCTCAATATTTTGATTTTTAAAGTGCTCGTCTAAGGTGAAAAATGAATATCTGCCTGTTGATGACGTCATGATCTGACAACTACTACCATATTCAATAGGCTTCAAGAGCTTCAATTGACTAATTACTCACCGTGACGTCAGCGCTGTAATCACACCAACAGCTCACAGCTGTGGCAGCCTGGCTGGGGTAGATTAGGGGTACATTTTAGGTAGATTTTAGTTTTTTCCGCGGAAATTTTGAGTTTCAAGACAAATAATATATTGAGTACCGGGTTTTCCAGCATGCTTTTCAGCTTGGCATGTTAAAATCCCGTTTCAAAAGTGCCACTTTCCCTTTAAGCACTGAAAAAAATGCCTTCCGCCGCAGCTTGTGGGCCCCCACAAGGGCGCTATGAGTGAAAGCCCTGTCTGTATGTGTTTATACCGACTAAACAGTGCGTGCGAGCATGTGGGTGTGGTGAAGACCTGTAAAAGGACCCCGGGTTGGGCTTAGGGCATCAATTTTTTTAAGCCAAGTTCCATCACATTTGAAGTTTTTTTCCGCCCCCTCCCCTCCCGAGTCGCGGGCCCCTCCCCAAACGATGGGCCCCCCAGTCTTGAATTCGCTCCCTCCTTGAGGAAGTCCTGGATCCGCCCCTGCCTTCAACACTCGTAGAAATAGACAACACTGTAAATGAACTTTCTAACCACGATTGGGAGCGAATTCAATGCATTCCCTTGTATCGAGAATCCATGACACTGGCACATACACTATAGGCGGGGTAGAATTAGAAAGAGTGTCAGTGATGCGTGATCTAGGCGTTTTTCTGGACGAAAAACTAAGTTTCGGCGAACACGTGAACACCACTGTGTGCAAGGCCAATAGGGCCCTGGGCTTACTTATGAGGTCATTGCAGACCGGCAAAAACGGGCGAGCGTTCAATGAACGGAGCAAAAAATCTGTGATAAGCACATACTGTGCCAATGTTCGATCAATTTTGGAATTTTGTAGCGTGGTGTGGGGTGGGGCAGCTGACGTACACATGAAACGGATTGAACGTGTCCAGCATAAATTTTTGATGTGGTTGTGTGCTCGATGTCGAGTGGTAGGGCCCTCACTCCAGTATGAGGAATTGATGGATATTTGTGGAATGAGCTCTTTAGCGGCCCGACGAGAGCAGATGGATTTGATGTTTATAAGAGATGTCCATCGCCACAAAGTAGACTCTCCATTCTTGCTTTCTAAGCTCCCGCTGGCTGTGCCCACCCGGTAGCTCCGCACCAGAGCTGCATTTCATGTCATGTACGCCTGGATAAATACCGTCCGAAACGGTTTATTTTGTCGAATACCGAAGGCGTGCAACGCCTTTTTAAATGCAAACCGCAATGTAGATATGTGGTACCATAGTGTCACCGAATTCAAGAAACGCGTTGTTTTATACCTATGTGACAGGAGATAATGACGATTGACTGTGCCTGTTTCTGTATCGATATTTATTTTTTTAAACCTTTTGACTTCACCTGTCAGTGGGTGCCCATGTCTGTTGGTGATTCTGGAAATACATACATACATACATACACATTTAACTGGTGAGGTGCAAGCATAAATAAAAAGTTTCAAGAGTATGTCTACTCACCAGAGTGCCGCGTTCACTCCTACAGAGCATTTCCAAAGCTTGAAGACTTCGAAAGTATATGTACTTGCGTCAGATCCGAATACAGAATAGCCTACGCACAAATCCTTAAATCCCATGGGTATAATAAAGTAGTGCTGCTGCTAATGCTGTTCAGTTACGTATGACATCAAACACAGAAGTCACAAATCTAACATAAAATACAATATGTATGCACCCCGCACCTCCCGGCCGCTACCGTGGGCACCACCCGCGGCCGTGTGACAAATGGCAGCGAGGAAGGAGATGTCTACGCATGCGTGCAATGCGTGCATCATGTTGCTCTCGAAGCTTCCATTTTGGCTGCAGCGAGTAGATCGAACGAGTAACCTGGCCGTAGGTTGTAGGGGAACGTGGCGCTGCGCGCGCAAAGCAGTTGCATTCAACGGGCGGGTACTACACCAGGCATGGGCAAGTAAGAAACTTGCGTTGTGCAAGTAACCTGTTCGTATGTGGTGAACCAATCTGGTGAAGAGGCTTCTGGATGGCTTTTACCAGAGATGAAAACGTAAACATGAGGTGCAATGCGGTTGGGCCAAGTAGACTCGCCCGCATATGGTCAATTTTTTCAGTGCATTAGCATTTACATTCCGTGTTAACTATTTAACACAAAAGGAACTTTTTAGTAACGTCCCACGCCGATCCTGCGAAACGAATTTGGCAACCCTTCTTAACCCGCGCCCCACCGGGGGTCCGGCGCCACCTTCGCCCCACCGGGGGGCCATCGATGGCCCCCCTCTAACTCCGAAAATATGAGCGTTAGCGCAAATCTGCAAAGTGCAATAGAAAGCTCGCGTGAATTCAGTAAGAAATTACTTCGCATGTTTTAGTGCTCAGGTCAATGGTTTGACCTCCAGAGGTCAAATTAGGTCAAGATCGGCTATTTTCACTCAAATATGCAATGATTAAGCAAACTGGGCATAACTCTTATGTCATTAGAGCTATTGAGGCCTGGTAAAGTACATTTGATAGCAAATTGCCAGTACTTTTTCCGCTATGTGGAACGTAAAGACCTCCCGCCAGTGGTTTGACCGCCAGAGGTCACCTCGTGACCTAATATGACCTGAGGTCACGAAAGGTCAAAAAGTGACCTTGCCGTATATCAAATGAAAGCCAGTGACCAGACAAACACGATGGTGTTTGTTTCACTGCTCTAGCTCAATTAGGTCAAAAGTTATTGTCAAAATACTGTTTTTGACCTCTGGTGACCTTAGATGACATTGAAAAAGTCAAAGGGCAAATATGACCCCTGGGATCCGTGAAAGGGTGTCCAAAAACGTTGTTCTGAGCAGTCTGAGTATTTGCAATCATTTTTGTGGCTTTTATATCATGAAATAGCTTTTCCCCATGCTTTTCCAATAGGAGAGGTCGCCTTGTGACCTGACCTCAGGGCACGAAATCGAAAAATCCCGGATATACACCTTGTAGACCCTGGAGGGGTCATGAAGTGTAGGAAGTTTCAAATTGATCGACTTTGAAATGTAGCTCTTACAGAGCTCTAAAGGTGAAGTGAGGTGACCTTGGTTGACCTCGTCTGGTGACCTGACCTTGGGTGACCCGGGGTAAAAATTTCAGGGATGATGGGAAAATGATGCAGTGAGAGGTAGAGCCCTCAACCGCGGTGCTGCGCCTCGTCGTTTTTCTGCTATCCCGGAAAAACCTTAGGGGGCCATCGATGGCCCCCGGTGGGGCGAGGGTTAAAACGGCGTGGGGATCTTCAGGCCATCAATTAGACATTTTGTCTCTTGATTACTCTTACGCTTTCCAGAGCGTCAACCATAAATTGCTCCTCCACAAAATCCAGAATTCGTACAGCATTTCAGGACAACCGCTTCGTTGGCTTTCATCTTATCTTTGCGATCGAGAACAACGTGTGATCATTAACGGGAAATGTTCAAATTGGACTGAAGTGCGCTCTGGAACTCCGGAAGGCAGTTTGTTATCACCTCTACTGTTCGTGCTCTTCCTAAATGATCTCCCCAACACCATCCAAACCCAAATTTTGATGTTCGCTGACGATGTGAAGCTTTTCAACAAAATTACCTGCACAAGAGATGCAGAATTTCTCCAGAAAGACCTGGATCACCTCATTCAGTGGTCAGAAACCTGGAAATTAAAGCTAAATCCCACGAAATGTCAATTATTTAGGATCACCCTGAACAAAAAAACAATTCTGGCTAGGTACAAAAATCGTAACAACGACCTGGAACATGTTCAAGAAATTCGAGACCTAGGTGTTTGGCTAGACACAAAATTGACGTTTCAGGCTCATATTAACCATACCGTCAGCAAAGTGAATAGGATGCTAGGTTTGCTCATGCGCTCACTCCAGACTAGCCGAACGGCGGGACGACTGAAACCTGCTCCTATTCTTGCAGCCTTCTTTGGCAACGTTCGCTCCATCTTAGAATACGGTAGCGTAATCTGGGGTGGAGCCGCAAAAACGCACTTAGTTCGACTGGAAAAAAATTGAACACAAATTTCTCATGTGGTTGGCTGCCCACACTCACGTGCCTCAACAAAATGTATCACTCTCCTACAATGATCTACTTGGTAGTTTCAAAATTACTTCACTTTCAAAAAGGCGACTAAAAAGCGACATTCTGTTCGTCTACAAAATTATCATCCACAGAACGGACTCCGCCTTCCTGCTTGGGCACCTACCGTTGCATGTGCCTCAGCGTCGGACCAGGGAGGGACAAAACCAGCCGCTACACATTCCTTTTGGGAGAGTAGAATCCGTGAGATGTGGATTGTTCATCCGTGCATTTCGCGCTTTTAATCATCATGTCAGCACGTATCCTTCCATCGACCCTTTTATCTCTAGTTTCTCATCGTTTAAATCCTCCGTCATTAAATATCTTAGGGATCATCTGTTTTAGTGAACCCATGGTTTTAGAAGTTCACTGTTTTACAGCATCATGTTTTTCTTTTAATATTTACATGTTTATTTGAATTTAATGTTTCTGCGGTTGTAACTGTATATGTAACTATCAGTTCATCATCTCTTGTAAATATTCACGTATTGTTTTATCCATTGAATTGAGCTGTAAGTGGGATAATCCTGTTGCTCATATATACTGAATAAATACAAATACAAATACAAAACGTTTCGTGTTTATAGTTATATATGTATTGGTTATTAGACACAGCGGCCACGTATCTGCCCCATTCCAACGCATTTTAACTAAGAAATGTAAGGTTTGGGATATTTTCTAACTACAAAATTTTACATTTTAGTACCCTTAACCCGCGCCCCGGTGGGCCTACGAGCCACTTTCGCCCTGGTGGAGGGTTGTTTGAACACCCCCTCGAACTCGGCCCCTATGCGGGATAGCGAAAAACGTGTCCACCGCTGGTGGGTAGCTCATACAAATTCATGAAGGGACGATATTAGTCACTTTTTGGCTCAGGTCAATATTAAGGTCATGATAGGTCAAAGAAGTTGGCATTTTGAGCACAGTTTTTGGATTCTAGCATCTGACAGAGTTGAGTTAGAATAATTTTGTAGGTATTATTCGCTTCCTCTCGTCACGGCAAATCGAATTATGTATAATATGATCATACTTGGTCAAAATACAAAATAATCTGACCTCAGGTCAGGTCAAGGCCGCTTTTTGGCCTAGCATAGTTAATATGCACATTGATCGACTTGAAACAGAAATCCAAACGGAATGGTATAAAAATAAAAGCTGTATCATTATTTCTTGCAAAGTTCTTGACCTAAGTCTGAAAACTGCTTAAGTATCTCCAGATGACCTCTCAAAGGTCACAGGTCAAAAATTGCAGCATGAACCTGGAAAGGGGCTCATGATACTTCGGTTTGGAGAATATGAAGGTATTATCAGCTTTATCTACATAAATACAGCCCACTTTCTGTTTTCCCATGTATTTCCAATGGAGAGGTCATGGTCCGCACTTGAACTTAGGTCATCGATTTGAAAAATCCCGGACCATGTCTTGTAGAACTCGGTGAGACCATTATGTGTTATAAGTTTCAATCCGATAGATTCATCCTTTTCTTACTTATGACACCTTAAACTATTTTTTAAGTGAGTTCACTTGAACTGCACTGGTGACCTGACCTGAGATAACCAAAAATTGAAATTTTGGAGAAACTTGCGGCATCAATCAATGATAATGTGTGCCAGGTACAGCGGCGCTTCACGCTGGCGTTTTTTCGTGCCGCCGGAAAAAACCCGAGGGCAGTTCAAACACCCCCACGGGGCGAGGGTTAAGGTACAGCATTAGGACCCTAGTAATCACATGTGCTACATTGCCACAGAATTACGAGCGTTAATGCCACCGGAATCGGTTGAACTGGTTAATCGCAATCGGTTAATCGGTTGAATAGGAAATTTTCTAGATCAGAAACGAAAATAACTTTTTAATTCGCAGTTGGAGAGACAATGTTGCATGCTAAGTGATATCTCACACACCATACATTTTTAAAGAAGCAGTGATGGAGGGGAATAGATATCAACCTCTGCTTGCGCTATCTCTTTAGCAAGAAGAATATACGTGCCTTCAATATAAAGCAAGCCTGACAGCTCAAAATGGCGAGCTGTATCAAGGTACGGCTGCTAACGCGGCTGAGGGTGGCTGCTTATGAGAAAACAGGTGTGTATGTATGCACGTACATACATACGGACGTTGAACATCAGGAGCGGCGGTACAAGAGGGTGACTTGAGCAGTCAATCATTGTTAGGAAGGTAGTAACCTTGGAAGTGATCAGGAATAATAGCAAGATATTTAGGCAGGGGTGACCAATATTCATTGGCATAAGCCAATATGAGACAAAGAGTGTACCGGACAATAAGAGCTGCGGCCGGAGGCAGCAATTTGCACCTAGGAGTCGGAACAGCAGTAGGAAAACCAGAATTTTGAGCATTTTAAAAACTAAGTCCGTTGCCCTTTGAGGTGCGCATATGCCCTCCAATATGGTACCAGGCCCAGTGAGAAACCTGACTTACTCATAGCTGCACCTTGACGATGTCATTTCTCCTTGGAAAACTTCACAATCCTTTATTCGGAAAATTATATCATCTCGGGGCAACTGTCGGCAGGGGCGTAGCCAGGATTTTGCTCAGGGGGGGGGGGGGGGCAGCGCCCCAAAAAGTGCCCCTGCGACAGCGCCAAAAGGGCCCTGATGGGTAAAAAGAGCCCTGCTTGTTGCAGAATCGTGTCCTCAGGGGGCCCTCAGGGCCCTCAGGGGGGGGGCGGCTGTCCCTGCTGACCCCACTCTTGGCTATGCCTCTGAATGACGTTCTCCGTTTCGGGAAATGAATCAGTTTTCTAGCCTTTGCATCACTGAGTCTCCGGTTTGGTTTATTTTTTTAAAGGAAATTTTATTTTTTAGTAAATCAGCTAACTTTTTAGTTAATTGGTCTTCAGGGCGCACCAACCCGATGCGGTTGTTTAGCGCCACTTAGGGTTCGTCCATAAGTCACGTGATCATACTAGTGCATTTTTTACCCACTCCTCCACGATGCAACACATTTTGACACCCATGTGTAACGTTTAACCCTCGCCCCAGTGAGGGGTGTTTGAACACGCCTCTCCGGGTTTTTCCGGTGGCACGAAAAAACGGCAACGCGAAGTGCCACCGTAATTGGCACACCTTATCCTTAATCAGTTCTGCAAATATACCCAAAAGTTTAAGCTGGGTCTTCTCAAGTCAGGTCACCAGTGCAGGCCAAGTGACCTCATCTCCAAAATGTTTAAGGTGACATAAGTAAGAAACGGGTAAATATATCGCATTGAAACTTATACCACACAATGGCCCCATCGAGTGCTACAAAAGGTATTACGGGATTTTTCATATCGATGACCTAGGGCCAGGTACGGATCATGACCTCTTCATTGGAAATGCATGGAAAAACAGGAATTGGGCTGTATTTGTGTAGGTACTGCTGATAATACCTTCGTATTCTTAAAATCGTAGTATCCTGGGCCCCTTTCCAGGTTCATGTTGCAATTTTTGACCTGTCACCTCTGAAAAGTCACCTGGGGCTATTTAAGCATTTTTCAGATTTTGGTCAATTATTTTGCAAGAAATGATGATGCAGCTTTTGTTTTGTTATCAGTACATTTGTATTGCTATTGCAAGTCGATTGATATGCATATGGGCTATGCTAGGTGGGAAAATGACCTTAACCTGACCTGAGGTCAGGTCATTTGTGTTTTGACTCAGCTTGGCCATATCATACAGCATTCGGTTTGCCGTGACGAGGGGAAGCGAATGGTGCTTAAAAATGATTCTTTCTGAACTCGCTCAGACGCTAGAGCTCAAAATCACTCTCCTAACATGCAACCTTCTTTGACCTGTCATGAGAAATGCCTTATTATCAGATAGGGCAGTTCTCTTGGTCTTATCATCGGAACTGCTTTTACTCTTGCACGTACAACGGTTTTTGTAGCCTTGTTTACTATTGATGACCTCTTGGGCTGATCCCTGCTCTCTTGAGCAGCTCCATCACATTCATCCATTTGATATTAAATGCCTGTAGTGCGATTGATCGAGCTCTCATGTAGATGTCCTTCAAAATTTTACTCTGCTAACTACGAGATCAGATTTTTAAAGTGGTAATACCTGTGAAGAAAACTATTGTATGGAAACTTTTTCAAGGCACACACATACAGCGCAATCCTTACCAGGCAACATAAAATAAAGAGGTATGTCTTGAACACGCATACCTACGCCAAACAAGAACAGTTCACGAAAAACTTCGATGCATAGCACGGCAGTTTGTAACAGTTGACTAATCTGTGCAAAAAAAAACAGGTAAATTACTTGTCTTTGCAGTGGTAAGATCCTGGCAACGTTCTCACACCACAATCTGCTTCTATCGTGAGTGGCAGCATTCTGATATAATAGCAGGCCTAGCAGGGTTTAGGAAACAGCGTCACCTATAAGCACAACGGCTGACAGCAGCGCCATCGTACAGATTACTGAGAAGTCAGAAAACGCGGTCATACGCCGAGAGAGCGACGCCAGAGACGGCATCCGGGTCAGTATTAACAATTATATATTTATACCTAAAGCTTCTGGATTGTGGGTCAGGGCTTGAGTCCAGTATTTTTCCTATACCTGAATAACTGTGACGAAAATGTTAATCCTTGTCCGGTGGGGGTGTTTGAACTCTCCCCTCGGGCTTTTCCTGTGGCACCAAAAATCGGTGGCGCAAAGCGCTGCCGTACTTGATGCACCTTGCCCTTGACCAATGCTGCAGCTTTTTCCAAAACCTTAAGGTTGGGTTATTTCAGTTCAGGTCACCAGAACAGGTCAAGTGAGCTCACCTCAAAAGGAGTTTAAAATTGCACAAGCAAAAACAGCGAGATTATATTCAATTGAAACTAATATGTCATGATGGGCCAACCAAGTGCTACACAATATATCCCGGGATATATCATTTCGATGACCTAGTGTCAGGTAAGTATAATGAACTCTCGATTGGAAATGCATGGGGACTGGGTGAAAATGGCTCTATGTCTGCACATAACGCTTAAAATACCTTCTTCTTCTCCAAATCGTAGTATACTAGGCCCCTTTCTAGGTTCATATTGCAAGTTTGAACCTATGAACTTTGATAGGTCATCTGGGACTACTTAAGCAGGTTTTCAGACTTGGATCAATAACTTCGCAGGAAATAATGGTAACGTTTTTATCTTCATGCCACTACCTTTGGATTATTCTAGTTTAGGTGGTGACCTTGCCCTGACTTTTCGCCAGGTCTTTTTTACATAGTGTGGTCAGGTCATACATAAGTTGATTTGTATCGAGAGGAAGCAAATGGCGCCTAAAATTTGATTCTAATTTGACTCTGTCAGACGGAAGAGCGCAGCAACTCTGCTCTAACCTGTCACTTTCTTTGACCTGGCTTGACCTCAATATTGACCTGAGCCAGAAAGTGACAGGTGTAGTTTCGTCATTTATTTTTTTATATATCCACCAGCGTTCGCGTTTTTCTCTATCCCGCATAGGAGTCGAGACCGAGGGGGTTTGAAACTACCTCCTCCCCACCAGGGCGAAGGTGGCTCGGAGAACCACCGGATTGGATGTTAACACGCGCCACGCTGGGGAAATTCCACCCCTCCTGCTTTCCCCCAGATAACGCAGAAACAAACAGACGCAGAACAACGAAACCTACAGCAACTTATTCCTGGTCAATTTCACACATTTGGCCATTTTTTAAGCCAGACCACGTTAGGTCAAGGAGCTATTCAAGGTCAGGGGACCCGATCTCAAAACCCAAAATCACGAGTTTGAAGCAGCGCCTGAGGAACATCTGCCAACCGATCAATTTCGAACTTTGACAATATGATAAGGTCATTAGGGCCTAAAAGTCTGCTCTCTCGGAAATGGTATATTGTGGACCTGAGATAGGGTCAATTTATTGGTCACCCTATTGTATTTATGGTGAAAAATAGGAAGGGCTAGTTTTTAGTAACCACTGAATAGATCAACATGAAAATCCTTAAACCGTGTATTCATACCACAAACGTGACCATAAAGTTGAGTTTTTTACCATCTGACCTTAAGACCATGTGAGGTCACATGATCACACAGTGAATATTTTGCCAATAACTTAGCACTGAATTGAGATAAAGCTTCTATTTTGCTTGTATTGTGCTCATCTTGTCAAAGAGAGTCAATTGATTTGCAACACGACCATATCTGTTACAGTAGGTGTACCACACGGCTACATTAACCCGCGCCCCACCGGGGGTCCGGCGCCACCTTCGCCCCACCGGGGGGCCATCGATGGCCCCCTCTAACTCCGATAATATGGGCGTTAGCGCAAATCTGCAAAGTGCAATAGAAAGCTCGCGTGAATTCAGTAAGAAATTACTTTGCATGTTTTAGTGCTCAGGTCAATGGTTTGACCTCCAGAGGTCAAATTAGGTCAAGATCGGCTATTTTCACTCAAATATGCAATGATTAAGCAAACTGGGCCTAACTCTTATGTCATTAGAGCTATTGAGGCCTGGTAAAGTACATTTGATAGCAAATTGCCAGTACTTTTTCCGCTATGTGGAACATAAAGACCTCCCGCCAGTGGTTTGACCGCCAGAGGTCACCTCGTGACCTAATATGACCTGAGGTCACGAAAGGTCAAAAAGTGGCCTTGCCGTATATCAAATGAAAGCCAGTGACAAGACAAACACGATGGTGTTTGTGTCACCGCTCTAGCTCAATTAGGTCAAAAGTCATTGTCAAAATACTGTTTTTGACCTCTGGTGACCTTGGATGACCTTGGAAAAGTCAAAGGGCAAATATGACCCCTGGGATCCGTGAAAGGGTGTCCAAAAACGTTGTTCTGAGCAGTCTGAGTATTTGCAATCATTTTTGTGGCTTTTATATCATGAAATAGCTTTTCCCCATGCTTTTCCAATGGGAGAGGTCGCCTCGTGACCTGACCTCAGGGCACGAAATCGAAAAATCCCGGATATACACCTTGTAGACCCTGGAGGGGTCATGAAGTGTAGGAAGTTTCAAATCGATCGACTTTGAAATGTAGCTCTTACAGAGCTCTAAAGGTGAAGTGAGGTGACCTTGGTTGACCTCGTCTGGTGACCTGACCTTGGGTGACCCGGGGTAAAAATTTCAGGGATGATGGGAAAATGATGCAGTGAGAGGTAGAGCCCTCAACCGCGGTGCTGCGCCTCGTCGTTGTTCTGCTATCCCGGAAAAACCTTAGGGGGGCCATCGATGGCCCCCCGGTGGGGCGAGGGTTAATTGCGCTACATTGTTACACTAGGTGTACCACACTGCTACAGTAGGTGCACCACACTGATCTACCTCTTGAAAGTGGCAAGTTTAGGATTTCTCTAATAGGCGAAAGAAGCCTCATGCATATCAATACGATACCTTGGGGGTGGAGGATGGAGACAGGGTATTTTTAGGGAAAAGCCAGTAGGGGCATTTCTTGTGCTGACCATTGTAGTGTCTTCAAGCGGTCAATACCCCATTTTGAGGGGCTTAATAAAACTTAGACGCGTTAGTGCTAAAAAATGTTTCTCAATTTGTTAGTTATTCCAAGTCTAGAGATTATAGATGCTGTCCAGGGCTGCTAGGTTTTTTTCACCGGAAAAGGTCAAACCGAGTTAGAAAAAGGACCAAAGAGGGGCAAACTTTTATTTCCACTAACATAGCCGAATAAACACCACAAAAGCCAGATTTGAGGCTAAAATGAACCCTAGCGGTAGTCATAAAACCACAGAAAAGTGACTTGTATCACTGTTTAAAACTATTTGTTGACAGTTTGATATTGACTTGACGCAATATTTTTAGCACACTACCCATCTAATAGGAAGCCAGGGGTGCCCTTCCAACCCCACGTTGCCATCGAATGATTTTATCCACATAGCCAAAACATTTTTTGGGATCATCAATCACCCCCCCCCCCACGTTTTGACCAACAATTTCCTGATCTCAGTCAAAATGGGAGTAAACCGGAAATTTGTGTAACCAGCCGCCGCGGAAGGCAACGAGGAACCCAAATTCGAAAGATTTTTGGTACTAACGTGAGAAGTTTGTTGTCAGCATCAGATTGAAGTTTGGCTGGCCCCCTCACTCTTTTTTCCAGTGGCGGCGCTTATGTATGCTACCACCACAATAATAAATAAAAAGGCTAAGCACTTCATACCACCACACCAGCAACTAGTCTTACGCACTTTGACTACACTGTGTCCCGTCTAATCCACGAACGGGCTCTTAGCGCTGACAACTGACTGCGTGTGAAATGAGAGCATCATGCAATGTCACGGTACTGGCTGGGATGTGGGCTTCCGGTCGGATGGAACAGGATGTTTGAATGGTTGAAGGCCAGCGTTCTTCTCCAGCGTTGTGATTAGTTGATGCTGAGGCTGCTTTGCCGGGATCTCCCGTAACTCCTCCTGCTCTACAATGCCCTTGTTCTCCCTTTTCTGACTTACTGCTTGCCTGTTTGGGGAAGCACGTTCAAATATAAACTAAACAAATTGATGCTTCTCCAGAAAAAAATTGTTCGTATAATTGATAAATCTGACCCTTTTGCTCATACTAGTCCTCTATTTAAGAAAGATGATATCTTGAAAGTTGAAGATCTTGCTGAAGTAGCCCTGCTAAACATACTACATAGTCACCTAAACCATTCACTGCCTTGCTCTCTGGCTGAAAAAATACACTTGATCAACCCAATTCCTCTGCTCCCTGTTATTAGACAAACACAACACTTTCAAGTTCCCTTTGCCTCAACTATGTATAGGAAATTATCTCTCTTTATTGCGGCCCCTAGAGCCTGGAATAAAATGATACCGCAAAAAATTAGAAGACTGGAAGACATCCCACTAAGTGCTAAATTCTTCAAAACAGTTGTAGCAAAACTATACCTAGATAGATACTGAAACTAAGACTCCAAAATCTCATACATACATATATATATATATATATATATATATATATATATATATATATATATATTGCTAGACCTCTCAATCTGTTCAGTTTCTCAACCTGTCCCATGCACCAGCTTCAGTCACCAGATGTCATTAAACAAAAAAATATAAATCACACTTTCAGCTTAATTTGGCTTGTGAAGGTCCCACACAGGCCCGCCTCCGGCACCTGCACACCTATCATCTCCTTAAACTCACCACGCGCCTCACACTCTCCACGTCATCTGTTGTGTAACAAAATTTCCGCTCCCTTTCTATACTCTAACCTAGAACTCTACTTCAGGACCAGTTGCTGACTGACCGGCGGCGACGCATGGCTCGGCACGGCTGGCGCCGCTGTCCATGCGGGGAAGTCCGGGATGCCCCGCTGCCCGGGCTGGAAACCAGTGCTGCTCCTGGCCCTGCCGATGCTGCTACCCCGGGGGCGGTGAAACCGTGGTGCTCGGTCCCGGGGAGCAGATCAAGCCACTGGAAATTGTGCCGTCGTCGGTTCGTCGTGGGTGCTTGCTGGTCGGCGATGTTGTGCTGGTTGCCTGGGAAGCGAGGACGTCATCGCTCATCATCATGCATCTTCATGGGCGGCTCTGCTTCTGCTTCTCTGGGGAGGTGAAACCGGTGTGCTCGGTCCCAGGGAGCGGTGCGCGTCGCCCGAACTCGTCGTCTGAGCGACCTGAGAGACCGTGTTGGCCGGCGACTCTATTCACCTCCATTCATCGGCAGCATGGGATCGACACAAAATCGGGACGATTTTTTGCGATGCGCTGATCGGTAGCGCGTAGCGTGCGGAGTGAGGTCCGGCCCTGGGCGGCGAGCTGTGGTCCCGGACGGCGTGATGTGGCTGGTATGATGGATGGCGGCGGTGGATGTGCTGACCGTGACGTGACGGGCACTGGGGGGCATTTCGGCCGACTGGGGGGCAAATGGCCCCCAGTTAACATGTTAAAAAATGACCTGGATGGAGGGCGTTAGTTTTAGAATTTAGGCAAGTGGCGTCCTTCCTACGCCAATTTTACGAGTTTTTAAGCTATGTGTATTTGGAAAGTTTATGGGTGCAATAATATCTATGATTTTCCCAGAATTTCTGTGGGGCACCGGTGCTTGATTAGGATGGTCGGCAATGGAGAAGGTGGTTGGCGGGAGTGGAGACATGTCCGCTACAGGGAGGGACCGGAAAAACAGTGTGCCTGCGCCACTTCACATTCAAAAGTCAACGTTCGCCTACACTGAAAAAAACAACACCTCAAGCGTAGAATTTCAATTTGTCTGCTCCTAAAATTACCCCATTATCAAGAATTTGTTTAGAATTCTCGGTAAATATATTCCGACATCCAGCTTAATATTAGAAGAAAAGGTGTAATATTACACGCATGTGGTAAATTAATCACTATTTCATTTTAGCACAGTGCAGTTCCATTCTTACTGAAAATGCAAAGGTGTAAATGTATCACCTCAGAGTATTTCTATGGAACTCACAAACTGCCCCAAGAATAGTTTCACTCTCCTGTGGTGAAACAATCTTGCCAATAGATTAAAACAAGTTCTTGAATGATTTAACTACCTTAGATGAAGGTATTTATTCTTCTGATTTTTGTTTGGGTGTGTTACTATGATGGAGGAAGGTATGTTTTTACTACAGTTTACACGTGGTGGAATCGCGCCATTTCCTTTCTGCTTCAATTCTGAGCTTGAACTACCCACCGCAGTTCCGCATTCAGAGGATTGATCACGACTCGTACAGGTAGGAGAGAGTGATGAGAACTGGGACGCAGGAGAAGTGGGACACCCCCATTATTGAATCCATGAGTGAGCCAAAAATATAATTTTCAGCTGATTTCCGCACTATACGTGCCGCTGCACATCACTAGGGCGTCAACTTCCTTTTCCGGTGGGTGCTGGAAGCGAGAGGTGAGTCTTCCTTAAAAAGTTAATTTTTACGTTTTCTTGAATGGATTTTCTGCTAAATATGCAACCGAAAAGTTCTTTATTTTGTTGCAATAAAGTTGGTGTCGCATTCTCCATCGATCTGTCCCAGCTTCGAACAACGAAAGGGGTTTTAATTTTGCTGACATCGCAATTCTGAAAAATGGCGGGGTGGGGAGAACTAGGACAAGTTGTCCCACTTCTCCCCTTGCTGTCCAGCCTATCCTTGTACTGTACTTGGATTGATTGTACCTACATATTTGGACTTTGATGGAAATACGATTTTGTCGTATTTTTACCTAGAGAGGTCATGGTCATCAACTTGTTTTTTCTTCTCTCGTGGTTTATAAATCGAGGTCAGTATACAGATCATAAGCTCAATATGGTGGACTTATCGATGAAAAATACGACATTTCTCCAATGCCAGCACCAGGGACGAATCCAAGTGAGGGGGGAGGGCGATAAGGCGATCGCCCACGCCTTGGGCTCACCTTAAGCAATGAAAAGAAACGCCCCTCGCCACAGCCACTACCCCCCCCCCCCGCAAAGGGGCCCGGCGGCTGCGGCTGTACCCCAGCCCCGCAAATTGCCTTCAAAATGTCACTCAAATGTAGCGTACCCGGGTCCCTTGTAGTCCACTTAGAGCCTCTGAGTGTGCTACTGGACCCCTCAGAATTTACCCCTGACCCACTGCCGAAGCCGAGCCCCTATTCTCAGCAATTGCAGAGTATTCCCCCTGTGTTTTACCCGGGCCGCCTGTGGCTGCAGCCGGGCCCCCCGCCCCGCCATTGGCGTCGCCCTAGATGTTCGAGTGGGGGGGGGATGGTGATAAAACACTACCTACATCAGTTAGACCCTGCATATTCAATGCTATTTTCGGCCAAAAGAGCTGGCATCCTTCTCACTTTCTCTCCAAAAGAGGGGCCCCAGTCCTTCCCCAGGTCCCCAGTGGCAACGCCCTGTGGCTATATATATATATATATATATATATATATATATATATATATATATATATATATATAAAGCCACTTATGGGCTACAGAGCTTCAAGTGTGGGGCAAGATCCACGGTGGGTGGGGGTAGGGCAGGGTCTGTCATAAAGGGTTTATGGCCACTAAGATTAGGCTTTTTCGATGATATTACAAGCCAAAGGTGGGGAGCCGGTCTCCTCATTTCCGACAGCAGCGGAGAGGGGTGGCGGGGTTAGCCCTATAGACCCACAGGGTAACTTTATCCGGACCAGGGGCTCCGTTTTTGGGCGAAAACCGGGTTCCTGTGGGCTCCAAAACCTGCCAGGAGCCACCAGATCCCATTGCGAGGAAACAAATCTCGTTTCTCAAGGCAAAGGTATGAAAACTACATTTCAAGGGGAGCCATCAACCTTTCAGGGGGATTCGTGATGCCCCAAAAAGTGTGTAGCGCCTCAAAGAAGTGATCTTCGGTGATGGGTGGTGATTTTCTGGTGTTAATGAATGATACAACAGGAAACGTTGCGAGGAGCAAAACCAGCGAATCCTATGGAATGGCGAAAGTTGTAAGCCTAAGCCATGTCTGTGCAAAGACAAACGGAATTATTGTAGTGAGTGATAGTCAATTTCAATATGGTTCAAGATTAGAGTGCTAATTAGAGATTGGATGATTGGAAGTGTATGTTAGATGATTGGAAGTGTATCATTAGATGATTGGAAGTGATTATAAGTACAAGTGATTTAAACTCTCCGTTGGAGTGTATGTTCATCAAAGTGTATATTCATAGGCGTAGGAACGGGGTGGGCCAGGGGGCCATGGTCCCCCTCAATATTCATGATTCTTAACCATTAACCCTATGGCGTTGACTGGAAAGAAATGACTTCAAAATGCCCGCTGGCCCCCCAATATTCTGGACGTTCCTACGCCTATGTGTATATTAATCATTGTTATCAGAGTAAACTAATCTTAACACGCGCATTGACGGGGTCTGAGCCACCTTCGATTGACGGGGCGGGTACCCGCCCCTAAGATCTCGAGAACCACGGTAGGTAGCGAAAAACGATAAACGGCGTTGGGCTGCCCATCCACTTCTCCATCAAAACATTTGAACCATTTTTGTAGGTCACATTTAAGGTCATGAGAGGTCAAAACATGCCCGTCATAGGGATAACATGTAAATTCGTTTTTCCCATTAAATCTGAACAAGTAAAGATAGAGCAAAACGACTTAAACCATATGAATCCTCTTAGAAGCCGAATCGAATGATATATAAGTTGACCTTGCTAGTCAAATCAAGATTTGACCTGACCTGAGGTCAGTCAGGGTCAAATTATATAAAATGCATATCATTAGAACTGCAAAGCCCAGCGAGTCTAATGCAGCTAAAATAAATGCTCTATCACCATCCTTTACTGAGTTATTCCGTAAAAACACTTTTCCCATGTATTTTCAATGGAGAGGTCATGCCTGTACCTGACCTTAGGTCATCGATATCAAAAATACCGGAACATATTTTAGAGAACTCGGTGGGCCTTATGTGATATAGTTTCAATCGGATAAGTTCACCTGCTCCACTTATGCTATCTTAAACTTTTTTGAGGTGGTCACTTGACCTTATGGTGACCTGACCTGAGATGACCTAACCTTAAAATTTTCACAGAAGTTTAAAAATGATAAGGGAAAAGGTATAGTAGGCGCTACGGCGCCTTGTTTGCTATTCCGAAAACCCGAGGGGGGGTCCCCCCTCCTTCGTGTTAAGTGCCTAATGAGAATAAACTGGGTTATTTTTAATCCTTGTTTCTTTTCAGCAGCAATGGAATATTGAACCCGGTTTCATTCTGCACCTTGCGAAGATTTTCTACGCCGGGAATTTCACATTTTAATCTACTTTTACTCCCCCAATTCTAGTTTACACTGTTCCGATTTGTCTGATAATCTTTTTACTCCAGTGGTGTAGGAATATTCCCTCAAAACACATGCATTTTTGCATTACACCGGTGTAAAATAGGTTGTGGAATAATGCCGGAAAGAGGAGTTGATTTTGGCACCGTAGAAAGAATCCTGAAAATGGTGTACTTTTTGTTAGTTGATATTTTCACGACCTATGGGTTGGGGTTTTATTATCCCTGTTTCATATCATTTTGCGTTGATATCAGGTGTAAAATATTCGCCGAAAGAAGAGTGGATTTTGGCACCGTAGATAAAATCCGCTTTCTGGCGTACTTTTTTCAGGGTAGACCATCCGATATCATACCGCAAACTTCCGACATTGAATGCGCGGTTTGCCTGTGTTCTACAGAGCACTAGATATAGGCAAGGCCATCGGTACTTTAGAAGCATTCTATACCTATTAAAAGTTGTGGGACACAAATTAAGAGAAGAGTTAATGAAGTGTCAATATATCCCCTAACATTGAGAATATCTTTTGTATTCACGGGTCATATTGGAAGATTATTAGAACATATTTACCATCTGGAATAATTACGTCGTTGAGGCTACTAGTATAAATATGATAGGACCATTGCCAGAGGAAGTCCAATAGATTTCCGAAGAGGGGAGGGGCAGATCCGTTAAAGATCTAAGTTTCATTTGAGAAGGTACCATAGAGCATCACAGCATTTAAGAAGAAACATGCTTAGATACATTCATCTCTTCTACAGTTTTGTAAATAGATTTGATAGCTGACAGCTTAACTGTGTCCTGAGTTTTCCCTAATACACCACGTATACCATTCACTTCCTCTTTTCTTTTGAACCAGTCTAAGCTACATCTATTTTGGTGAAAGTTCTGAGTATTTACATACTGTCGGAAAAGGTAGGACACATGGCGAGGCCGTATGACCCCGGCAGTTGGTGCGTCGTTAACCCCCCCCCCCCCACACACACACACATGGCGAGCGGTGCATTGCGCTGGTGCTAGAGCTGGTGTAGACCACTGAGCTGTACAGGTGCCGTTGTCTGGCACTACATAGTGCGCCGACCGTCCAGGCATGGACCCACCATTTCTAACACACTGACTGGACACAGTTTAATACTGAACCAGCTCAAGAGGCGCCCCCCCTCCTCCCAGGCCGTTGTCCCGCATTGTGTTCTAGCATATTTTTTACACAAACTGAACACGATCGAATAGTGAGAGGACTGTCCTGATTCTCTGGGGATATTATGGTAAGCTGGAGGTCTTGGGCGACACTAAGATACCTAGTGGTAAGCTGGTGATCAAGAACCAATGATCTTGGGCGACACTAATGACCGAGAGACAGCTCAGATGCACAAGAGGCGATGATGAGCCAGCGGGTGGCATTGATTATCTGGGGGGGAGGGGAAGGCGGATAGATCCGAACCGGTACCGAAGGCGGGGGCTGACATAAATAAACCCGACAGCGATGTCGATGATCGGAGAGCGGCATTCTTTAGCTAGAATTGACTCAACCCGCGCCCCACCGGTGGTTCGACGCCACAGGGAGCTATTGATGCCACCCTCTAACTCCGAAAGTTTGGGGGCTAGCTTAAGTCTGCAAAGTACGTTGAAAGCTCGCATGAATTCGGTATGATTTTACTGCACATGTTCAAGTGTTTAGGTCAATGGTTTGACCTTCAGATGTCAAATTTGGTCACGATAGACTACTTCCACTAAAGTATGCAATGCTTAAGAAACCTGGGCATAGCTCTCATGCCGTTAGAGCTATTGAGATCTGGTCAAGTACATACATTTGATAATAAATGGCCAGGGCTTTTTCCGCTATCCGAAACACAATGACCTCCCTCCAGTGGTTTGATCTCCTGAGGGCACCTCTTGACCTAGCATGATCTGAGGTCACAGAAGATCAGAAAGTGACCTTGGCCTAAATTGAATGAAAGCCAGTGACAAGACATACAGGATGACGTTTAATTCAGCGTTCTAACTTGATTAGGTCAGAATTTATAGTCAAATAACTGTTTTTGACCCCTGGTGACCTGTGATGACCTCAGATAGGCCGAAGGGAAAAAATATCGCCCCTGTAATTCGTCAAAGGGTGGCCAAGAGTTCTTATCTGAGAAATCTGAGCAATTGAAATCATTTTTGTAACTTTCAAATCAAAAGACAGCTTTTCCCCATGCTTTTTCAACGGGAGAGGTCACCTCGTGACCTGAACTCAGGTCACCAAATCGAAAAACCCCCGGATATAAATTTGTTAGACTCTGGAGGGGTCATCAAGTATAGACAGTTTCAAATCAAGCGGCCTAGAAATGTAGCTATGATGGAGCTCAAACTTGAAGTGAGGTGAGGTGACCTCACCTGGTGATCCGACCTAGTGTGACCCGGGGTAAAAATTTCATGGATGGTGGGGAAATGATAGGGGAGAGTAAGAATCCGCCCCTGGTGGTGCTGCGCCTCGTCGTTTTTATGTTATTCGGAAAAAAAACATTAGGGGACAATCGATGGCCCCCGTGTTGTGTTTGTCCAATAACAGGGAGCAGAGGATTTGGGTTGATCAAGTGTATTTTTTCAGCCAGAGAGCAAGGCAGTGAATGGTTTAGGTGACTATGTAGTATGTTTAGCAGGGCTACTTCAGCAAGATCTTCAACTTTCAAGATCTCATCTTTCTTAAATAGAGGACTAGTATGAGCAAAAGGGTCAGATTTATCAATTATACGAACAATTTTTTTCTGGAGAAGCATCAATTTGTTTAGTTTATATTTGAACGTGCTTCCCCAAACAGGCAAGCAGTAAGTCAGAAAAGGGAGAACAAGGGCATTGTAGAGCAGGAGGAGTTACGGGAGATCCCGGCAAAGCAGCCTCAGCATCAACTAATCACAACGCTGGAGAAGAACGCTGGCCTTCAACCATTCAAACATCCTGTTCCATCCGACCGGAAGCCCACATCCCAGCCAGTACCGTGACATTGCATGATGCTCTCATTTCACACGAGGTCAGTTGTGAGCTCGTTCGTGGATTAGACGGGACACAGTGTAGTCAAAGTGCGTAAGACTAGTTGCTGATGTGGCGGTATGAAGTGCTTAGCCTTTTTATTTATTATTGTGGTGGTAGCATACATAAGCGTCGCCACTGGAAAAAGAGTGAGGGGGCCAGCCAAACTTCAATCTGATGCTGACAACAAACTTCTCACGTTAGTACCAAAAATATTTCGAATTTGGGCTCCTCGTTGCCTTCCGCGGCGGCTGGTTACACAAATTTCCGGTTTACTCCCATTTTGACTGAGATCAGGAAATTATTGGTCAAAACGTGGGGGGGGTGATTGATGATCCCAAAAATGTTCTGGCTATGTGGATAAAATCATTCGATGGCAACGTGGGGCTGGAAGTGCACGCCTGGCTTCCTATTAGATGGGTAGTGTGCAAAAAATATTGCGTCAAGTCAATATCAAACTGTCAACAAATAGTTTTAGACAGTGATACAAGTCACTTTTTCTGTGGTTTTATGACTACCGCTAGGGTTCATTTCAGCCTCAAATCTGGCTTTTGTGGTGTTTATTCGGCTATGTTAGTGGAAATAAGAGTTTGCCCCTCTTTGTTCCTTTTTCTAACTCGGTTTGACCTTTTCCGGTGAAAAAAACCTAGCAGCCCTGGGCAGCATCTATAATCTCTAGACTTGGAATAACTAACAAATTGAGAAACATTTTTTAGCACTAACACGTCTAAGTTTTATTAAGCCCCTCAAAATGGGGTATTGACCGCTTGAAGACACTATAATGGTCAGCACAAGAAATGCCCCTACTGGCTTTTCCTTAAAAAATACCCTGTCTCCATCCCCCACCCTCAAGGTATCGTATTGATATGCATGAGGCTTCTTTCGCCCATTAGAGAAATCCTAAACTTGCCACTTTCAAGAGGTAGATCAGTGTGGTGCACCTACTGTAGCAGTGTGGTACACCTAGTGTAACAATGTAGCGCAATTAATGTAGCCGTGTGGTACACCTACTGTAACAGATATGGTCGTGTTGCAAATTAATTGACTCTCTTTGACAAGATAAGCACAATACAAGCAAAATAGAAGCTTTATCTCAATTCAGTGCTAAGTTATTGGCAAAATATTCACTGTGTGATCATGTGACCTCACATGGTCTTAAGGTCAGATGGTAAAAAACTCAACTGTATGGTCACGTTTGTGGTATGAATACACGGTTTAAGGATTTTCATGTTGATCTATTCAGTGGTTACTAAAAACGAGCCCTTCCTATTTTTCACCATAAATACAATAGGGTGAGCAATAAATTGACCATATCCCAGGTCAACAATATACCATTTCCGAGAGAGCAGACTTTTAGGCCCTAATGACCTCATCATATTGTGAAAGTTTGAAATTGATCGGTTGGCAGATGTTCCTCGGGCGCTGCTTCAAACTCGTGATTTTTGGGTTTTGAGATCGGGTCGCCTGACCTTGAATAGCTCCTTGACCTAACGTAGTCTGGCTTAAAAAATGGCCAGATGTATGAAATTGACCAGGAATAAGTTGCTGTAGGTTTCGTTGTTCTGCGTCTGTTTGTTTCTGCGTTATCTGGGGGAAAGCAGGAGGGGTGGAATTTCCCCAGCGTGGCGCGTGTTAAATATAATATGACCTTGCTAGGTCAAATCAAGATTTGACCTGACCTAAGGTTAGGTCACGATTGAATTAAATACAATGCATATCATTAGAACTGCAAAGACAAGGCAAATATAATAAAGTTAAAATAAACACTCCATCTCCATCTGTTACTAAGTTATTCACTTAAAACAATTTTCTCCATGTATTTCCAACGGAGAGGTCATGGCTAGTACCCAACCTTAGGCTATCGATATCAAAAATACCACAACATATTTTAGAGAACTTGGTGGGCCCATTATATGATATGAGTTTCAATCGGATAAGTTCACCCTGTTCCAATTTATGCTATCTTAAACTTTTTTTGAGGCCAGGTCACTTGATCTGTGCTGGTGACCTGACCTGAGATGACCTGACCTTAGAATTTTAACAAAACGTTGTAAAAATGATGAGAGAAAAGGTATGCCAAGTACGGCGGCGCTACACGCCGCCATTTTTATGCTGTCTCCGAAAAACCCGAGGGGGCGGGTACCCGCCCCTCCGTCAATGCGCGTGTTAAATGAGAGGGGGCGTCACCTTGCACACGTCTAGAATTATCAACTTCACAATTTATGACCAAAAATGGCATCAGGTCAGGGCAGGTCAACGAGTTATGACGTCATTTCTAAACCCGTGTATTTCTAACAAAACCAGGGTGTAACTCGGCTTCTAGAAGAGCTAGAATAGGTCTCTAGACGTCATTTGCAAGGGCTTGAAAGGAAAAATATGCATGTTACTATCCATTTTGAGATCAGATCAATACCAACGCCACCAGAGGCCACCATATGTCACGGCTGTCGAAATTGTTTGTATCTATAACTTTTGAACGAGTTAAGATACATTTATAAATGTGGTATCATAGTGACGAATATGACCCAAGGACGACTCCACTCGAATAATATGCAACATGACCCTGAAAGGTCGTGATTTGATTTTGACCTGTGATCAATATCATAATGTGCTTTTTCAAGGCCATTCTGCATATCATTAAACAAATTGAGTCAAGACTAACGCATCCATGCCTTTGGCTTTGTTCTAGGTCTAATGGTTCCTGAGTTATAAGGGATTTCCTAAATTGGTCAAAACTTGACCAATTTTTATCCTCTGCGATGTTATGGGTCAATGGGTATGGTTCAAACTCAGCTTGAGGGTAAAAGACAATAAAACGCTTTCAATTCTGTTTTATTTTTTCTGTATCACCTCCGGATCTCGACATCGTAGGGGGTCCGATCAGACCCCCCCCAGTCGGCGATGGATGCAAAAAGAGCCCAGGCGGTACTGTGTCCAAGTGAGAAGTGAAATAGGAGCAAAAAAATGGGGGCGAATCAAATCAATCAATTATTTATCCAAACAAATTTTTGTGGAATATAAATATATATATATATATATACATAACCATTGGTAGTGCTCAAGCAGGCCCTGGGGTGTCTTACCCCCCCCGTTACCAATATGCGTTAATCATAGAATTATCTGTGGTTATACCCGGTATAGTCAAAATGAATTTAACTTACAAGTATTAGGCCTGATCATTTATAGATTTCTCTTTCCTTCCGTGACCCGTCTCCTATTAGAGTACTGTATAATGGGTTTTTCTGTTAATTAGTATATTGTAATACTGTTACTAATACCTTAGTAACAGGGATGGGTGTTGATTTTTTGTTTATATATAAATTTTCCCGTTTCCATTCCCTACCTCTCCAACAAAATCCATTCCTACCCTGGTGGGTAATGATACTTTAATGGTAGTGGACCTCCACCTGACCTTACCTGATTGTGTTAATCGGCATTAGTGGCGTCCAACTCAGGATTATATCCTGATGTACACTCAGAGACCTGAAATTACCTTCCTGGATCTAGGCTGGAAGTAAAAATACCCTCACGCCTTCCGTGCATGGGCGCCAACGTTCCCTCGTGCTCCAGTTGGGGAGGCTCATTTCAGTCCATCTGGACCCTTCTCTGACTATCGGTAGTACTATACCCAGGCGGTATATACTATACCGCACACTGAATCGGTAATACTATGTAAAATTATGATAGCACGCTGCATAACATCAATAAAAAAGAAAAAGGCTACCATAAACCAGACAACCGAGAGCCAAGCTGTACCCTGTAAGCTTACATGGATAATCGACATTTTAGGGCAGCATCCCTCATCCGTAAACTGTTTAATTTCAAATCATTTAAAAGTCGCACAGAAGGGCAAAAGCCACCTTCTTAGGACAACAAGCAGAAAATTTCCTTCAAAGCCAATTATAAACTGATTGTTCTCTTGCCTTTGTTTCCACAGCCATTAGAAAACGCCAACTTCCCACCGGCTCAGGCTGTAAAACTCTCGGCGTCGGAGTAGTAACGCCATCAGCACTTTTTGCCAGCCAGCTAACGCGGGGGCTGGATCCGTCCCTGTTCCATCTTTATAGCAAAAGGGCAACAGGTCGCGTGGGCAGATCAAGGCGTCACGCATGATCGAAGACCATCCATTTTGCCCCGGAGCCCGACGTCGTCGCCTCCGACGATGACGGAGCCGTCAAGTTTAGCGGGCGCCCAGTCCGTCAGACGCGCCGTTTCATTAGCACCGGACGCGGCTCTAACTTTTGGTGGCGTGGACCGGCACGTGCAAACGTGCCAGAGAGCTCAGCTGGCCCCAGGTTTGCCCAACTTCGGCACTGGGCTGTCATCGGGCGTCTGGGGGCGGATGTTTGCGAAATCTATTTTGTGCCTTTTATTTGATTTCATTTATCGGGAGATTCTCGTCCGTGACGCAGTGATTACAGTGCTGACGCAAACCATAAAAACCGGGGTGTGAGGGTGTAACATCGTGTTCCAAATGTAAACATTGTTATTAAGCGTGTATGATGGGAAAAGTGGAGAAAATGCGCGCATCTCTCAAAGGAAGACTGAATTTTGAATCCACAAAGGCATCGTGGGTAGGCATTTTTACTGCATGGCACTGTTGGTTTTGTCTATGAGGACCTTCAGCAGCCCGTTACAAGCACAATGGTACCGTTATTTTTCGTTGTACATACATTTGCTTAGCATTGCCATAAAAATGACAATATGGAGGAAGTTTTTTTAGATATCGGGAAGAAGCTTCCCTACTCCCTATACAGGCGCACATGGCGCCAGGCATATCCATCTCCCCTGATGAGCTTTAGCCATAGAACTCTAAAAGTGGTTTCAACGACACTGAACAACTAGTGTTCCCAATTTTTTGGACTCTGGCCCGAGTTCTGGTGTCAATCTAGGCTATGAGCATTGAAAGTTTGGAGGAGATTCAGTGGCACAGAAGGCAGAGGTGCGTTGGACTTCAATGCTGCTAACCTGGGTGCAGATCCCGGGCTGGAATGATAATGGGGACTTCCTGGTTCCCGATAGATACACCATCCCAACTGGGGGCGGGGGAGAGCTGGCAACGCCATATGACCTCGCAGGTATATCATAAATCGCCACGGCACACAGTAACAGTTTAAGTTCAGCTTAGCCCTAGGGCTGGTACCCTGGCGCCGGCGACCAGTGACGTTAGGCTGTACCGCACATATTTGTTCCCCAGATCCGGACTATACCACTGTGCCTGCTCTTGGCTCTTTTGCCAGCACTGGACACTAAGGTGAGTTCGTTATGTATGCAGAACGTTATACTTTTCTTTGTGAGAGTGTTATCACGTCAGGAGTGTAGATGCTAATGGAAAATGTATATGTGTGCCGGCTGCTATAATCACGCCAACGCAGCGCTGCAACGCTTAGTTTTTTCCTCGTTCCGCAGGGTTGTATGTAGGGTGGCTCGGGAATTATATCCATGCTATCAAGCAATTTTTTCTGCGTTTATTTCAACCATTGAAAATTTTTTTCTGCCGGTGCAACCAGGTGCCAATTTAGCCAACCGAAGTCCAAACTAACGTAAATAACAGGCCTGGAAAAAGATAGTAGGTATAGATTAACACGCGCATTGACGGGGGCGGGAACCCCCCTCGGGTTTTTCGGAGATAGTAGAAAAACGGCAGCGCGTAGCGCCGCCGTACTTTTCATATCTTTTTCCTCATCATTTTTACAACTTCTGTAAAAATCTTAAGGTTAGGTCATCCAAGGTCAGGTCACCAGTACAGGCCAAGTGACCCGACCTCAAAAAAAAGTTTAAGATACCATAAGCCGGAGCAGGGTGAACTTATCCGATTGCAACTCATATCACATAATGACCCCACCGAGTTCTCTGAAACATGTTCCGGTATTTTTGATATCGATGACCTAAGGGCAGGTACGAGGCATGACCTCCCCATTGGAAATACAGAGGAAAAATGATTTCTTTCCGGAATAACTCAGTAACGGATGGTGATAGAGCATCTATTTTAGCTGCATTAGACTCGCCTGGGCTTTGCGGTTCTAATGATATGCATTTTATATAATTTGAACCTAACCTGACCTCAGGTCAGGTCAAATCCTTGATTTGACCTAGCAAGGTCAAATTATATATCATTTGATTCAGCTTACTGAGAGGATTCATATAGTTCAAGTCGTTTTGCTCTATCTTAACTTGTTCAGATGTAATGGCCGAAAAAAATGAATTTACATGTTATCCCTATGACGCCATGTTTTGATCTCTCGTGACCTTAAGTGTGACCTGACAAAAAAAAGGTTCAAATGTTTTCGATGGAGAAGTGGATGGGAAACTCAACGCCGTTTACCATTTTTCGCTTTTTCGCTACCTACCGTGGTTCTCGAGATCTTAGGTGGGGCGGGTACCCGCCCCTCCCGTCAATGCGAAGGTGGCTTAGACCCCCGTCAATGCGCGTGTTAAGCGGCAAATCCAGACTCAGGTGCTACTACTTCAGCCCGCGATTTTTAACACCGATCTTTAGGGACGTTGGGATTGTGATTTTTATTGTGACTTCCGTTGTGATTTCCACCCATTTTGTAATATTTCGCGTTCATAATGCGTATCAGTTGACTGATACGACAGTATCAACGGATTGACTGATATGACAGTATCAACGGATATTCAATAACGCTACCGGAGCCATTTCTGCCCTTCGTAAAAAAAAACATTGGCTAAAACATGGAAGTATGCCTTAAGTGACCTAAGAGTGTCCCTCATGGGTCATAAGTCCATTTTTAGGTGACCTTGATTCTCAAAGTTACCTAAGAATAACTGCGAGCCTAGAACTCGGTGTAACTTTTAAACTCTTATTCTACCTAATCTTCAGTTTTTCCTAATTGTTATCCATTCATCGCAACGGAGAGGTCGTGGTACTGACCTGACGCTAGGCAATCGACATAAAACTATGTTGCCACTCTCTGGCTAATTTGATGACTTTATTTCTTGATCGGTTTCATGTCAATTTCATGCCAATCACTAAAACCTTCTCTGACTACAGATTGCTGGATAATTCTTAGGGGCGATTTCTTGAGCTTGTCTAGAAATTTGAACGAAGCTAGCCTAAAACTCGGTACAATTTAGAACTGAATCAGTAGCAAGCTGTACTAAGCACGAAAGCATTGCGCTACACCATTTTTTTCCACACAGAAAAAGTGCTAATTCTTATTCCACACAGAGTGTTACCCCCCCTCCATTCCCCACATATGATGTGTAAACGAAACAGGTGGCTGCTGCAGTTGCGAGGAATGCATAGCCATTAACCCGCGCCCCACCGGGGGTCCAGCGCCACCTTCGCCCCACCGGGGGCCATCGATGGCCCCCCCTCTAACTCCGAAAATATGGACGTTAGCGCAAATCTGCAAAGTGCAATAGAAAGCTCGCGTGAATTCAGTAAGAAATTACTTCGCATGTTTTAGTGCTCAGGTCAATAGTTTGACCTCCAGAAGTCAAATTAGATCAAGATCGGCTATTTTCACTCAAATATGCAATGCTTAAGTAAACTGGGCATAACTCTTATGCCATTAGAGCTATTGAGGTCTGGTGAAGTACATTTGATAGGAAATTGTCAGTACTTTTTCCGCTATCTGAAGCGGAAAGACCTCCCGCCAGTGGTTTGACCTTCATAGGTCACCTCGTGACCTAAGATGACCTGAGTTCACGAAAGGTCAGAAAGTGACTTTGCCGTATATTAAATAAAAGCCAATGATGAGACAAACACGATGGTGTTTGTTTCAACGCTCTAGCTTATACAGGTCAAAAGTTATTGTCAAAATACTGTTTTGACCCCTGGTGACTTTGGATGACCTTGGAGAGGTCAAAGGGAAAATGTAACCCCTGGAATCCGTGAAAGGGTGTCCAAGAACGCTTTTCTGATCAGGCTGAGCATTTTCAATCGCTTTTGTGACTTTTAGATCATAAGACAGCTTTTCCCCATGCTTTTTCAATGGGAGAGGTCACCCCATGACCTGACCTCAGGGCACGAAATCGAAAAATCCCGGATATACACCTTGTAGACCCTGGAGGGGCCATAAGGTGTAGGAAGTCTCAAATCGATCGACTTCGAAATGTAGCTCTTACAGAGCTCTAAAGTTGAAGTGAGGTGACCTTGGTTGACCTCGTCTGGTGACCTGACCTTGGGTGACCCGAGGTAAAAAATTTCAGGGATGGTGGCAAAATGATGCAGTAAGATTTAGAGCCTTCAACCGCGGTGCTGCGCCTCTTCGTTTTTCTGCTATCCCGGAAAAACCTTAGGGGGGACCATCGATGGCCCCCCGTGGGGCGAGGGTTAAATGCAGTCAATCTCTCTTATCAAAAAGGATTTCTACATTTGCAATATGTACAAAAAAACTTCGCTGTAGTAAGGGGGTTTTGGGGGCGCGGTGGCGTGCTGGTTAGCACGGTTGCTTTACACGCGGGTTCAAAGGCAGGCAGGTTCCCTGGGCAAGGAGTGATCTGCCTCCCCAAAAAATAATTTTCAATATGAAAATAATTGGCGACACCATATAACCCTAGCAGTTAGTGCATCGATAAGCCCCAACAATTATTGGTAGTGGGGCTCAATCTTCCTTCTCAGACTGGTTCGAACGAAACAAAATACAAAGAGCGTTCAATACATGGCGAGCAAGAATTTTGAAGCTATTCCCGGCGTTTTTTTAGTTCAGAACAATGCCTATGCTAGGTTTCGAAATAACGTATTATTTACGAAAGCTTATGAAAACAGGAGGATGGTTGCATTTCAGAACCAAAGAAAATAAATATTATAAAACACCCCAAAGTTTATCTCCATCGGTAAATTCAATTTCTTGGGAATTCCAAAGGCCCGAACTAGGCCGGTATATTATTGAGATTATTTTGTTTTCATACATTTGGACCATTCTCAACGAATACAACTTGCCGTTGAGTTCTCTTAAGGGTAGCAGAGTAGTATTTTCTGGCTGCAAACGGTTCTCCTGTCAACTAAAACAAATAGGTGGCGGGCCTCCGAGGCCCCCTCCACCGCGCGAATTAATACCGTTAGTGAACTGAAGGCTTTAGATCTACGCGTGGACTAGCCTGTTAGCCCGCGCCCTGGTGGGCCTCTGAGCCACCTTCGCTTTGGTGGGGAGGTGTTTGAACACCCCCCTCGAACTCGGTCCCTATGCGGGATAGCAAAAAATTGCGAAAGCTGGTGGATAGCTCATACAAATTCATGAAGAAACTATTTTAGTCATTTTTGGCTCAGGTCAATATTGAGGTCATGACAGTTAAAAACGTGGGATTTTGAATAGAGTTTTTGGACTCTAGCGTCTGACATAGTTGAGGTAAAATCATTTTTAGGCACCATTCGCATCCTGTCGTCATGGAACATCAAGTGATATATAATATGACCATATTAGGTCAAAATACAAAAATAGCATGACCTCAGGTTAGGTCAAGGTTACTTTTTCACCTGGCATAGTCAGTATGCACATCAATCGACTCGCAATAGCAATCCAAACGCAATGGTATCAAAATAAAGGCTGTATGATCATTTCATGCAACGTTATTGAACTAAATCTGAAAGCTGCTGAAGTAGCTCCAGATGATCTCTCAGAGGTCACAGGTCAAAAATTGTAACATGAACCTGGAAAGAGGCCCAGGATATGGAAAGGGGCCCAGGGACGGTTTGAAGAATGTGAAGGTATCCTCAGCTGTATCTACACAAATGCAGCCAAATTTCTGTTTTTCCCATGTATTTCCAATGGTGAAATCATGGTCCGTACTTGACATTAGGTCATCGATTTGAGAAATCCCGGAATACATGTTGTAGCACTCGGTGAGCCCATTATGTGGTATAAGTTTCATTTCGATAGATTCAACCATTTCGTGCATATGCACAGAAAAAAATGACACCCAGCCCTAAGATGACCCTAAAATTTTGTGAATGAGACACCGTATTTGGTGGAATGATGACCATTTTTGGGTATTAGATCCCGTCATTTGGCGCCAGTAACTTTTAGCCGGTGTCATTCCCGAAAGTAACGCGACTCCTCATTTTGAACACCATTTCTGACACCACTTTCTGGCGTCAAAACAATACACATCATTAAGGGTGTCAGGCATTGTAATGGAGGTGTCCCGACCACCAAATGAGGAATTTGACTCTTTTTGTGAGGTGTCGGTAGGTTGTCTCTTTCTCTTTCAACTCTTTCAAGAAACGTGTCCGACGCCTTTCGTAGGGTTTATGAAGGCTGTCAGACTCTTCCATGAAGGTGTCTGACTCTCTGCACTTAGCTTGCGAGTGATCACGACACTTTTGTGGAGAATTGTGCCCCTCACTGGAGAGTCTGACTCTTCTGTGACGTCACAGCACGTGCTATTTCCGTTTTTGCTGCTGAAAAACGGCGCAAAACCGCCTCATTCTGTGTGCAGAAGCAATGGGAGCAGGGTAAGGTAAGTGAAGATACATTGCATTTTATCGTTTTATCTATCTAGCATAATTCTCGAGATCTCAGGGGGCGGATACACGCCTCCGTCAAAGTGAAGGTGGCTCAGACCCCACTCAATGCGTGTGTTAAGGCTGTAGCAATCGGCTATTTGTTTTGGCTGCAGTCATACGTCGAAAACTCACAGCTTCTATTCCCTAAAATTATTCACGTCCTTTATCCCTTTACGTTGCATTTGACCTCCATTTCTCTTCAGAACCCCGTGTCATTATGTACCATGTGCTATACGAGCCCCACATGCAAACATTTACGACGCATTTCCAGAATCTGATCTAACCAATTCCATCCTTTCCAGGGCGTAGACTGAACCTGTTTGTAATATTTAACGTTGAACACCAGCGCGATGTTTTTTCCTTCCACATCTGCGTAAACAACCTGAACGTGCTGTCTTTGCCAAACATTTTCCAAATCATGAGCAAGATATTTTACTCAACATTGTGAGCACCTCCTATTGTAGGTGTTGAAAAGGAATCAGATATTTCAGTGACTACCGTGTGGAAGTGTTCTGAATCACTAGTTTGAGAGACTTATAAGTCTCTCGACCCGATAGTACCGAAAATGATGTAGAAGCTAGTGAGAGCCCTGTGCATTTTGCCACTGCTTGTGTATAATGATAATGCAAAGGCTTTTCCAAGACAGAGCCCACGTGTTTATATCCGAATGTGGTGGCTGTATAATAACTCAGAAAATTTTGATATGGGTGCAGCATTTCGGTATCCATGTGTCAAACTACTGCTGATAGAATGTGTGCCGTGGTTGAGAACATGTTCGGTGATTGTGTGTTAACACGCGCCCCACTGGGGAGGGGGGCGAAATTCGCCCCCCTCCTGGTTTTCCCCAGATAGCTCAAAAACGAAGAGCCACAGAACAACAAAACTTACCGTACCTTATTCCTGATGAATTTGACACATGTGACCAATTTTTTTAGTTGAGGTAATGTCAGGTCAAGGAGCTATTCAAGGTCAAGTGACCCGACCTCAAAACTTAAAATCACGAGTTTGAAGCGGCGCCCAGGGAACATCAGCGAACCGATCAGTTTGAAGCTTCCACAATATGATAAGGTCATTAGGTCCTACAAATCTGCTATCTTGAAATTTTGATATTTTTGACCTAAGGTGGGGTCAATTTTTTGGCCACCCCATTTCAAGTATATGGTGAAAAAATAGAATAGGCTCGTTTTCAGTAAATACTGGATAGATAAAGCTGAAAACCCCCAAACAGTCTATTCTTACCACGATCTTGACCATAAAGTTGATTTTTTTGAGCATCTGACCCCTCAAAGGTCCGTAGGTCCGTTATTAGGTCCGTGAGCATAGAGTGATTGTTTTGCCAATAACTTCTCACTGAATTGATATAAAGCTCTCATTTTGCTTGCATTGTGCTTATATTGTCCCGGGGAGTCGATTGATATGCAACATGACCATACCAGGTCACTTTATGACCCTGACCTAGCTCGAGGTCAGGTCATTTTTACTATTTGACCTAGCAAGGTCATATTATACATCATTCAATTCACCGCGATGAGAAGAATGAAATGATGCATAACGATTTGCTCTAGCTCCCCTGAGGGCAGATCTAGAGAGAGAAACGTACACTGCTCTGTTGTAAGCTTATGGAACCTTCTTTGATCTATGCTGACATCAATATTGAACTGAAATATAATTTATTTTTATAAAATCTCTTCATCTTGCCAAGAGCTTTCGAACGCCGCCCGTAATTTTCCTTTAGCTTTTGTGAGGAACGAGATGCGGAGGGGAGGGTGAAAAACGCCCCCCAAGCGGGGCGCGTCATGCCAGGGACCCCAACGGGGCACGTGTTAAGTTGTTGAACTAATATAAATACATAAATGCTCATCCACCATTACTTTTTCGACTGACGGGGTGGAGAACGGGGTCGCAAGAAAAAGGACGCTAAGACACGGGGTCACAAGTGAGGAGTCAATCTACAAGTACACCATAAGACGGCATCAATACATGTGTATTGACACCCTGATTTAGAGTACTTCGCAGGAAATACACCGTAAAGCAGTGTCAGGTAACTTTGAAATGGTGGTCAGATAAGGAGTCAGATGGGTGTCATGACTCCTTTTGATGAGAGTCGTGACTCCTTTCGATGGGAGTCATCTCTTCTCCCAAACCTACAAAAGCTCTCAAATACGGTGTCTGACCCTATATTGACACCGGATTCGGGCGTAGTGACGCTGCTTGGCGGGGTTGGCCGAACTCTCCTCCAGTGGGGACTTTTTGACGGTGTCACCAAATAGCGAAAAGGTATCATTTTTTCTATCAGTGTGCAGCCTTAAATATTTTGGAAGTGAGGTCATTGACCTGCACTGGTGACCTGACCTGACATGACCTAACCTCAAAATTTTGGAGAAAGTTGCGGAATTGATTAAGGATAAGGTATGCTAAGTATGGCGGCGTTTAGCGCAGCCGTTTTTTTAGGCCGCCAGAACAATCCAAGGGGAGTGTGTTCAAATACCCCCTACCGGGACGAGGGTTAAAGTACACGTTTCATCTCCCACAAATGTATCGTGAATATGAGTACATGGTGGGCCTATCAACTCGCTATAATTTTAGCAAAGTATCTGATCATTTATGCATTTAGATCGAATGATCTTTTTGTAGAAAATACCCGTACCAAATAGCTGCAAACAGCACCCATTTTCCCAAATCGGGTATCGGGGGACATTTCATCTTTACAGGTTTGCATGGACTTGGAAACCATGCATCCCACGACGTCAAAACCAGCAAGGCTTGATAGATGTGGGCGCCATCTATAACATATCTGCTGTTGTACCACATTGAAACTATGGGTGGACCGTACGGTGAGGTGAAAGTTTGTCATCAAAAAAGCTTTAGGGGGACATTTTATGTCGTTGAAATTAGGTTATGGTGGACTTAATTTTTTCTGATTGTAAACGTTTCCGGGGACATTTCTACGCTGCAAAAACCTATTTATGGTGGACTCTAATTTTCTTACCAAGTACGTTTCCAGGGACATTTAAACGTTCTTAATATTAAGTTATGGTGGACCAAGTTAATATTCTAATTATTGCCAGGGTGGCATGAATTTTTACTGTAATCGGATGGTAGGAGCACCACACTGTTATAAAGGCTTACTTACCTGAAGGTAAGGTAGATAAGGACAAATGTGGCTCTTATCAATGATGTGAGCATGTGAACCAAATGCCGCGTTTCATATGATTGGTCATTTTTGTACCTGGCAGACATTTATCAAGTAATTTCGAATGCACAAATCACCGATCTCATCGTAAATTTACACGTGCATTGACGGGGAAGGGCAGGTATCCGCCTTTCCTCAGTTTTTTCGGAGGTATAATAAAACGGCCGCGCGTAGCTCCAGCGTAATTTGTACACCTTCTCGCTGATCATTTTTACAACTTGAACTAGGTGTGCTATGGCACATCTAGTGCTGCGGTATAGTAAGACAAAGAGAGAGAAATAATAATAGTTTATATAATAATAACAAAAACAATAATGATGATAAAATAAAAAATAGAACATTATTTAGAACAATGATCAGTCTAGAATGTCTCGAAGCTTCCTTTGTATACATTATAGAATAATTCAAGAAGCGTTATTAGAATATCCTCAAAAACGGTGCCTTTATATTTCTGTCGCACGATAATTTTGCACAAAAATCTAAACGATGAAACTGCTGCATGTCTTGATGGCGGGTTCCTCATCCCTCCTACCATAGATGGTGAAGAATACATTTTTTGTCGAAACGCGTTCATCTGCCTGCTGTGTTGGTTTAAGTATTAATAGCTGTCAACCACTGTTATACACTGAAAAAGTACGCCAGAAATTGGATTTTTTCTACGGTGCCAAAATCCACTCTTCTTTCCGTGAATATGTTACACCCGATATTTTTAGATTGAGAAGCGTAAAATGCCATGAAACAAGAATAATACAACCCCAACCCGTGGGGTGTGAAAATATCAACTACCAAAAAGTACGCCACTTTTAGTATTAATTCTACGGTGCCAAAATCAACTCCTCTTTCCAGCATTATTCCGCAACCCATTTTACCCCGGTGTAATGCAAAAATGCATGTGTTTTGAGGGAATATTATTATACCACTGGAGTAAAAAGATTGTTAGCTAAACCGGAAGTGTGTAAACTGGAACTGAGGGGGTAAAAATAGATTAAAATGTGAAATTGCTGGTGTTGAAAAATATTTGCAAGGTGCAAGATGAGCCCGCGTTCAATATTACGTTGCTGCGGAAAAGAAACACCGATTAAAAAAAACGACCCAGTTTATTCTCATGGAGCGTTTGAGGTCAGTTTAGTCTGATTAGGCTGATAAATATACACTCTGATAAACATACACAACGCAACGGAGAGTTTAAATCATTTGTTTTCATACCCACTTCTAATAATCTACATAAATACCTCTAATTTGCACTATAATCTGGAACAGTATTTAAATCGACCTTCAATCACTAAAATTATTTAGTTCCTCTTTTGCACAAACATTACTAGGTAATGGTTTTTGTCTTAGGCTTCTGCTTTTTACACTGCCCAAATTTTCCTCTTTTATATCCGCTTATCACTACATCATTTTCGCTCATCACCGCAAATCACCTCTGAGGCGCTGCACAGCGTTCTTAACACGCGCACTGAAGGGGGTCTCGGAGGCCAGCCCCACCTTTTTCCGAGGTGGCCGGAGAGCCGTTCATGGCCAAAAACGATAACTTTACCTAGGTAATGGCCTCTGTGACCTGTTACTAAATCTGATTTAAACATAGGTCACCCACCATTGGTTAGCTTATACCCTGAGGAGCACCCAGTGAAAAATCAGAATATGATTCTTTTTTAATTTTATATCTAAAGAGGAGTTCACAAGGTCACGAGGTCAAAACCTGACCTGAAGTCAAAGTTTTTTAGTTTTCTTATCTGAACCCTTTGTATCTTCTATCCATCAATATTCATAGAAATTAATTCAGATCAGCCACTTTTAAGATACAAAATTATTTCTGATTCAATGTTCGTGTTAGCCTTGGAAATTTCATGACCTCTATCTGGTGACCTCTTTCACCTTTGGTCCTGAAAATGGGCCCAACTTGTTATTTTGTATGGAGAGCCTTGGGTAAAAGTTTGGTGGAAATCCGAGAAGTGGGTCATGTTGGACTTTTTCGTGCCTACCTGGACGATTTTTCCTAGAATGACTCATCTATGTCCCGAGAGTGGCTAACAAAAGCATCACTATTGGGGGGGTTGAAACCACTATACTGTTCGGAAACGGATACATTCGATATCTTTGCTGGAATATTATTGAATATGCTTAATTCAAGTGAAAATATGGGTTATCACTAGCTCACCACTTTGGATCCGGGCCTCTTGTAGAAAATCCTTGACGACGTCCTGGATGCCAGACAAAGATATGTATATAAACGATTCATTCAGGCCCATTGAGGCAAATTCAACAGCTCTTTGCTATTTGCTGCACTTAGCTAGAATGATTTAGTCTTTGTTTCTTCTCCACGGCTAGACTAAACTCCACGCGTCAAGATCAACACTTTATGGGATGCAGAACTGCAATGCGGTGATTCAAGCTCAGAACTGAAGCGAAAACAAAATGACAGCATTCCACCCACGTGTCAACTGTAGTAAAAATACCTTCTTATATCATAGAAACACACTCAAATGAAGATAAGAAGAATTAAAACATTCATTTAAGCGTAGTTAAATCAGCAAATATCTCATTTTAATCTATTGGCAGAATTGTTTCACCACAGGAGAGTAAAACTATTCTTGAGGCAGTTTGCGAGTTCCATAGAAATACTATACAGAGTACATGCACGGATAAATTTACCCGTTTGCATTTTCAGCACGAATGGAACTGCCCTGTGCTAAAATAGCACAGATATTAAATTACCACACGCTTGTAATTTACACTTTTAATTCTAAAATTAAGCTAGTTGTCAGAATGAATTTACTAAGAATTCTAAACAAATGCTCGAAAATGGGATACGTTTAGGACTAGACAGATTGAAATTCTACGCTCCAGGTGTTGTTTTTTTCAGTGTACACTCCTCAATCTTACAGTCAGAGTTCGAAAAAATCTTCCAACTTGCCAACAATGTTGGTGACACTAGTCGATCACGTCGGTGAACAAAATATAGGCAAGCTTGTGCACACATCAGCGTCAAAAGTTAACGCGTAGTCTGCCGATATGCTATTTAAGATTCAAAAGGACTCAGTGCTTCTGGAAAATAATTGCCCGTTGGTGCCAAGTCCCAATATTCCTGGTTAAACAAGTTTGGTTTGAAATTCCTATGGTAAGGCTGGAAAAATTCTGCTTGCAGTTCCCACCCAGACTTTTGCGGGTCTTTTGAACTGATTGATATGTTTTTAACTCCTAGGCTGCATAGGTCCCCGTTGTGTGCCGCCCTGATAGGGTACGGGCCCCATCAGAAGTTTTGCGGGTCCCTATATTTTTCATACGCCCAACTACAAGATGGAGAGTGGCGGGAGGTGTGTGAGGGCGGTTCACGTTGGAGTGGGGAGCCCCAGGACTGCAAAAGAGCGGCCAATAGTTGGGACGAACCATTATGCAGAAGAGGGCGGCCAAAAGTAGACGAGTGCGGTCCATGTTGTAGTGGGGCGTCGATGAGTGCTCACCTCTTCTCCATTATCGGCCGCCCTTTTCCATCCCTAACTCTCCCCACTTCGACGTGAGCGACCCTCACTCACCTCCAGTCGCCCTCGGTTTTGGGGTTGGGTGCCCCTATTTCATGTTTGGCCACCGTTTTCAGGCCTTGGACACCCCACTGTAATATACACCGCCCTCGTGTACTTTTAGCCGCCCCTTTTATGATTTTTCGTCCCTTCTCTACCACTGGCCACTCGTTTGCAGCCCTTGGGCTCCCCACTTCATGGTGGATGCCGTTACCCACCTCCGGTCGGTCTCTATTTTGTGGTTCGGAGCCTTCTATTTCAAGATTGACCACCCCTTTCAGCCCTTGGGCGGGCTACTGTTGTCTCTCCAGTGCATGACTGAGCCCTCCTTCTTCACCCTTCACCGCTATTTGACAGCCCCTGGGCCGCCCCACTTCAACATGGACCGCGCTCACCTCTGTCTGTCCTCAACTTCGCAGTTGGGCGCCCGGTTTTGACAATTTTCCGACCCTTTTCAGCCCTAAAGTGCTCCATTGTACAAAAGATCGCACTCATCCACTCTAAGCCGCCCTCTTATGCATGATTTGGCGCACCTTTTCCAGCAGTTGTTACTCTTTAGAACCATTTGTTACTTTTGAACACCTCTACTTGTTAACCCGCACCCCACTGGGGTCCGGCGCCACCTGCGCTCCATCGATCGGGGGCCATCGATGCCAACAATAACTTCGAAAATATGGTGGTTAGCGCAAATCTGCAAAGTGCATTAGAAAGCTCGCGCGAATTCAGTAAGAAATTACTTCACATGTTTAAGCGCTGAGGTCAATGGTTTGACCTCCAGAGGTCAAGTTAGGTCACGATAGGCTATTTTCACTCAAATATGCAATGCTTTAGAAAACTGGGCGTAACTCTTATGCCATTAGAGCTATTGAGATCTGGTTAACTACATTGGATAGCAAAATGCCAGACCTTTTCCTACTTTTTGGAAGGTAATGACCTCCCGCCAGTGGTTTGACCTCCAGAGGTCACCGCGTGACCTCATATGACCCTAGGTCACTTAAAGTCAGAAAGTGACCTTGCCGTATATCAAATGGATGCTACGGATGAGACATACACGATGGTGTTTGATTCAGTGCTCTAGTTTAATCAGGTCCAAAGTTATTGCTAAAATACTGGTTGACCTTGGATGACCTCAGAGAGATCAAACGGCAAATATGACCCCGGGATCCGTGAAAGGGTGTCCAAGCTTTTTCTGAGCAAGCCAAGCATTTGCAATCGCTTTTGTGGCTTTTAGATCATAAGACAGCTTTTTCCCATGTTTTTTTCAATGGGAGAAGTCACCTCGTGACCTGATCTCAGGTCACGAAATCGAAAAATCCCAGATATACACCTTGTAGACCCTGGCGTGGCCATGAAGTGTAGGAAGTTTCAAATCGATCGACTGAGAAACGTAGCTCCTGGTGACCTGACCGTGGGTGACCCGGGGTAAAAATATCAGGGATGGTGGGGAAATGATAGGGCAAGAGATTGAGACCTCAACCACGGTCCTGCGTCTCGTCGTTTTCCTGCTATCCTGAAAAAACCTTAGGGGGCATCGATGGTCCCGGTGGAGCGAGGGTTAATACAATTTTTTTCAAGTCGTTTCAAGCTCGGTTCTTGGAGCCGGAATCTCCCTTAAATCATCAATGGACTTGTCACGGAGACCTCGACCCTAACATCATAACGAGCAACTCCCACAATGAATGATTAATTAGAAGCCAAATTCTGACGTTCCCCAAAGCACAGGGACAGCTGCCCTGCTAAGGTCATCTTATCACCAGTTAGCTGCCAGCCGACCTGCGTCGGGTAAACATAGAGCGCCGGAGCGTCTGAGGGAAACCGATCCCAAACCTGCACATTTACTGTCTCTGCATGTTCCTGAGCAGTGGGGTGGAGAACAACACTCTACCAACTAAGCTATCGGTGTGGCACTTCGACGTGAACCGTCCTCATCCCCTCCGGTCGCCCTCTGGTTTGTGGTTGGCGCCATTATTTCATAATCAATCGATCATTTTCAGCCTTCGAGCGGCCCACCACAAAATGCATCCTTCTCATCCTCTCTGGACGGTCCTCCATGATTGCCCGCCCCCTTTCCACCATTGTTAGGGGATGCGTGGCTCGGTGGATAGCGTACTTGTACTGTGAGCCATGGATCCTGGGTTCAAGTCCCGGTGGGACCTCTGGATAAGTTTTTATAGTCCCCCAAATGGCTCGCAACAGGATAAGAGTTGGTGACGCGTATATCCCTGGTGGTTTTTGCATCGTTAAAACCGAACACTTGTTATCATTCCACCATTTTCTGCTCCTTAAGGCATTCACCTCCAGATGTCCTCTACTTTGTGGTTGGGTGCCCCTATTTCACCCTTTTAGCCTTAGATCGCTCCACTGCAACATAGACCGCCCTCAGCTTTCAGCGGTAAAAGTTCCTCGAGTTCATTTAGTGTATGCCTTGTATATCGATCGGTGTTATATTTTGCCCAGATCTTCAGATATCACTCAGGATCTCCCATGCCACACCCATGCCCGCCACATATATGGTTGTGTGCCCGCCCAATATGTGGCTTTGGTATCTATTGGAACGACAACATGCTACGATGCAGTATAGCAAGCTGGTAATATCACGTTTCCTATGGAGCAGAGTTTGAGCACGATTACAAATATTCCTTATTTTTTAAGAAATATTCCGAATCTATTGATAGCTCTGTATGATGTATTAAGCCTTGCATCATTTACTAGTCTTGCGGATGTTTTTTCGCTTTGCAACTACTAAAGAAATGTTGGGTCCAGAATAAAATTGAAAATTCCTACGTTATCTGTGAGAAAAATATTGAAAGCTCGGCAGGAAATTTCCCAACATGATTTTGCTTGCGTCCCCTACAAATGGATCATAAAGTCCAACAAATTCTCCCTCACATATAATATTGTAGATGTATCACTATTCCATCGGCGCAGATCGGCCGAATTGGGGAGAGAAAGTGGTCCTGAAAATAACCAGTGGCCGTCCTTTCGCGAGTTCAATTGCCAAAAGTAGTCCATAGAAGGACGCCCTGTATCATTAGGATTTGTTTTAACAGAAACAACGTCAAAAACTCTGCCCTTCCCTGGCTTTTTTGTCAGCGCTGTTTGAAATGACATCGGCAACAGAAAAATTAGTGTCACAAAAGCACCCTTTATAAAACTCCAAGGGCCACCCCTCAGCTGGTCAACTGGCCGCTCCCCGAGTCTTTGCCCCCCATAGGCGGATCCACAGGGGCAAAGGGGGAGGTGCTCCTCCCGATCAAGCCTTGGCACGCCTTAAAATAGTCACGGCGCTCCTTTGAAGGATCGATAGCGCCCCTGAAATGTCGTTTTCTACCACCCCCCGAGGATGCTAAAATCGGCGCCCTGGGGTAGAATTTGGCGGACACCTGATAGAGTTTGCCGGTCGAAAATGGCACCCCATAGGACGGATCCTTGGTCCTCCACAGCAATGTGCCACCCCTCCCCTCCCCGATCGGTGACCCTGGATCCGCCTATGCCCCCTAGCAAAATCCTGGATCCGCCCCTGCTTCAGATGCCATACAACAACTGAAACAACATTTTCCCACATTCAAGAACGCTGCGCTCGTGCGGGCGCGCGCGCACCGTCAGCTGATTTTTCGATTGCATCGCCACGTGGTGGCACCGATCGGTACTAAATTCCGTCAAAAATTTTTGATGGAAATTCCGGCTGTTTCGGGGGACGTATTTTGATGTCCACCCTAACGCCATGTCTTGGTATATGAATAAGCATCCCCAGAAACGTGGATAGCTGCCTTTTGTTTAGGTGGACAAGAAATGTCCACCTAATCCCCGGTGTCCACCAATGTCCAAAAAAGTTTCCTGAATTGTCCACCCAAACCCGAATTTGGAAACCTGTCAATTATATCTGATCATACCAACACTTCGGTCCAAGGGAAATCGGCATAAAAAATGGAACGCAAAATTTTTTTAAATTTCTTAAGGCTAGACGAACTTTATCTTCATTCTCAAAACTGCAGCAGAATTAAATCTAATCGATGACGCCATGACTGCAACATCTATACGTACAAAGGTGGAGTACCAAACTTACTCTGCACCAAACTTTTTTAGGGGGTTTTCCTTAGAAGATCAGCCAACAGCAGGTTGCACCAGCAGAGCAGTCTGGAGCGAACACAGCCTCACCGGCAAGTAAGCGGCAGATGAAAATAACCGCAACTGTGCCAAGGCATTAACAGGGCAGCGGTGTGATGCACGGAAATGACACGAATTTATAGAGAACCGTTTTGCTTTGAAACATGAATTTGACCTATGCAGGATGCTTTTCCCAAATCGTTTTCCTTCCGGAAGTTGAGGGCGGGGTAATGCCTCTCACGTCATTAAAGTTGGGAAGACCCGCCACCATATCCTCCGTTCCCACTTCTTTACCGATCTTTAGTAAATCCTGGCTACAGCCAGGGGCGCTGCCACGGAATTTGCGCAGGGGGAGACGGACCCGGGCTGGTGCTGACCGGGGGAGGCGAATTTTGAGCATATTTGGTACCTGACAGCCTTAATGACGATTGACACAAAAATTTTGGGGGACGTCCCCCTGGTTGGCCAACAGGGGGACGCGTCCCCCTTCCCCCTCTTTCGGCGCCCATGGCTACAGCTCAGCCTATAAGCTGAACTGTGTGCCCCCTCGCCCTGAGAGAGGGGAGAGAGCCGCCCCTCCGCTGCCCAGCAGCAGTTCGTAATCGGAGCCCATTGACGGAGTGGGCCCTGGGGTGCCGTAGAGGCCGCCGCACGATCGACACCGAGCGATGGCGCTCCACCACTGAACTGCGTCCGAGCTGGGGCCGTTATAACTGCCCGCTATTGAGTGGGGGCCGCAACTGTCCGGGCCCAGCCGGACTGCATGCCTCAGCGCCGCACTCCGCTCACTTAGCTCACGGGCGCTGTCTGGTCTGTTCTCTGCACCGAAATTTGGTGATGTTACCAACATGAATAGGGCCAAAATATTCTGGATTTAGTTTTTCCTGAAAAATTGGGCTGCAGGGTCATCAGACATGAGCTGAGTTTGCTCAAACCCATTGTTCTGATACCCCTCCCCCAGAACAGAGAAATGCAGAAAAATGATCATTCATACGAGGTGAGATATGTCTGCAACGCTGTACTTATCAGTTGCTCCAGTGGCGATGCTCCTGGTATGGCCTAATCCCTCTAGAGTCTAGATGCAATATTTCCTCGGGCTCCAAGCCAAATAAAACAGAATAGTTTTGGAAAGAGCATTGGTATACTACACTAAAGCGAAGCTAAAGAAACGTAAAAGACAAACGAGACGGGAGAAACGGAACAAGGCTTTTATGCCAGCACCTTCATCATAACGAGTTACTACTGGCGGCCGCGACCATAGCGCTGTGACGTCATTCCACCATAGAGAAAGCTTGCTCAAGAGAGAGAGAGAGAGAGAGAGAGGGAGAGAAAGGGGGCAATGATCATAGGCGGATCCAGGGGCAAGGGGCACGTCCCCCCGATCGACCATCGGGCCCCCTGAAGGTCGAGGCGCCCCCTGAAGTGTCGCTTCCCAGCCCCCAGGATGCAAAGTCGGCGCCCACCGATAGGATTTGGCGCCCACCTGATAGCTTTTGCCGGTCATAGTGGCGGCTCCCTGGTCCGATGGCGCCCCCGGTCCATGGCGCCCCCGGAAGTGCCCCCGATCGTAATCCTGATCCGCCTATGGCAATGATGTGTTGGGGCTTAACGGCACACCAATTGCCAAGGTTATACAGCGTCACCAGCTATCACCCTGATGGGAGGGATATGGGGGATCATATCAACTTGTTCAGAGGCTGCGCCGGGCCTTCAACCCAGGACCGGTGGCTTACGAGATTTCGGTGTTATCCACTAAGCCACTCATCCCCACGAAGCAAGATATGACAACTATAAATTATTTAAGAAAAAGAAAGGAAATGTCCAGGGGAAATCAACCGAAGATGCTGCACTGAAAGCAATCAGTTATAGTAACAAACTCTGGGGATATTTTCGTGCCATAAAGGCAGAGAATGGATAATGATAAATTGATGGTAGTTGGTCAATCCCCTCGAATCTGGGATAATTAATCGGGCATATTCAAAGTAATCTAAATTAAAGGCACACAATTATATTAACTTGTGCAACAAAGAGGAGCACATACAAAAAAACACAAAAGTTATTAAAAGGTACAAAGAGAAGAAGGGAACAAAAAGAAACAGGCATAAATGAGTCTTTCGGTGGGGCGAGGAAGAAAAGGAAAATAAGCATACATTAAAGGGGGCATTAAAAATAACAAATATAACCAATTCAGGGTCTCATAGTCCAGCATAATGATTTTCGGTTGATGCTCGTCTTTCCAGTCGAAAAATAAGTTCCATTCTGAGAATTAGTTACTTTTAAGTCTCGTTTACATACAAAATTCCTACTCGTCCCCTCACCGGACTCTCACGCAGCTCATTTGTTTATTTTCTCGCATTTGTTGGCCAATAAAACTTCACTGAGTTCAACAGTAACTGAGTGTGCTGCTGCAGTGCTCCACCGCCTTACCCGATGGGGATGGAAGAGAGTCGGTAAGGTCGTCTTTCGTATGTATGTATGTATTTTTGTACAGAAAACAGAAAACATTGCAACCAACGTAACGTTAGGTCTAGCTTTTTCTCTAATTGCCAGAAAAGACATGTTTTCTTGAAATGGATATATATAAAGCCCAGCTCTCACCCTGACTCCCCACTTTAAGTGACCCTCTATTAATATAGCTAACAAGTCATGCCCCTTAGCACCAAGTTTGCATCACGGCGATGGGGCGCACCACATAGGCGGATCCAGGGGGCAAAGGGGGGCACGTCAACCCCCGATCGACCCTCGGCGCCCCCTGAAATGTTCATGGCGCCCCTCTGAAAGGGTTGATGGCGCCCCCTCCCTGAAATGTCGCTTCCCACCCCCCCCAGGATGCAAAAAACGGCGCTCACCGATAAGATTTTGCGCCCACCTGATAGGTTTTTCCGGTCAAAAGTGGCGCCGCCAGGTCTGGACGGCGTCCCCCCCGGGAAGGTGCCCCCCCCGATCGGCAATCCTGGATCCGCCTATGGTGCACCATGCGGTGTGCCGTCCTCCTAAGTATCGTTAGGTGCCCCACCATCCTTCTCCCAGGCTCACGCCACCACAAGACGCCCTCGCCTCTCATCGTTGATGCCCTTTATTGCCAACTATCCCTTTACGAATTTCTACAAACGGCTGTTTTTCTGGCACTCTCCTTTACTGCCAAACCGCCTACATAGACGTCACCTTGTAACTTTTAACAGTGATAACTCACGAACTTCGAGGCTGTGCACTGTCCCGATTGAGGCTACAAATGCGGCAGCTCTCCAGTCAACCGGTGCTCCTTCTGTTTTTCAGCAGAGAGACACTGAGAGAGAGTGAGGAGGAGGGAGAGAGAGGATTTTTCACGCCATTAGCCATCAGTAGGCTGCGGCATTCTCCCCAGAAGACGCACGCCCGACCGTTTATTTGCGAGGCTGTGTCACAAGCGCCGATTGCGAGCGCCGGCTGGGGCGCCCCCGCTTGATTCGGCCGCTGCCAAGCTGGCCTTGGGGACAGATAACGGTGAGAAGCGAAATTACTCGCTTCTGGACGGTCGCGAAAACAGCGCGCTGTTGCCTGGTCGCGCTTGTTGCGTCTCTGCTCTCCCTGGGCTTATTGTTGCATCTCAATGGTGAGTCAACGCCGGTGAAATAGTATTCGTACCCGGAACGGATTCTCTTGTTTGTCGACTTGACTGGGGACATGGTAGAGAGAGAGGCTGAGAGATTGATGTACAAGTCATACATGGGGCACTCGGTGCAAAGTTGAATCTCACATAGAGACTGATGCTAGCTATAAAGTCAACCTGCGAATATTTTTATAACAGCTATAAAGTCTCTGCACATTTCTATAAAGATGAGGTTTAACTTAGGGAGAGTAGGCATCAAACATGGCGAGCATCAGCATGTACATACATACATATATGACCAGAAACACCCCAGTGTATGTGATCCTTTTAATATAATACAAGTGCTACAGACCTTGCAACAGCATAGTGCGTCAATATACATTTGATTTTAGCTTATTTTCCAGTGTTTTGTTAGCATGAATCGTCAGGGTATTACGTTATTTATTATCGTATAGTACGTTACTATATTACGTTATATTACGTTACTATACAATGTCACGAGTTTGTTGTGTCGTCAAATCCCAATAATTCCGTTATTTGCCCAGCGAGAGAGGTCCTGCAAGCCAGGGGGCTGACTGTAGCCACATAGGGTCCAGGCAGACCACGGGGAGGAGCGTAAATGCTAGAAGTAGGGGCCTGGCTTCGGCCACAAGGTGTCTGAGACTATCGTGAGGTGTTCGGTTGCGGACCCAGCGGTCCCAAGTGGACCACAGGGACCCGGAAGCATTTCAGGGGGTTTGATGGCCTCAGGAGACCCGGATAAACTGCAGGGGCCCAGCTGCAGCCACAGGGGCCCGGGTGGAGTACCTGGGACCTACCTCTGTTGAGAATAGGGGCCCGCTTGGGCAGCAGTGGGCCCCAAAATGATTTTAGGGACCGGTCGCGGAGCTTGTTGGGCCTCTGAGGCAGACACCCGAAAACAACTCTGGGAGAAAATGGAACCAAATTCTTGGGGACTCCGAGAACAGCTCTTTGGGGGCCCCGAGACCAACTCTGGCGGCCTCCGAGACCAAAATCCTGGAGGTCCAGAAACTCTCATTTAGGGGGCTAGGAAAGCAGCCCTCGGGGATCCCATAATACAAATTTGCAGTGCCCCTGAGATAGATTTTAGGGGCCCAGATACATTAAAAGGGGACCCTAGACCCACATTCGGGTGGCATTTGGAAGGCAGCTTGCGGGGCCCAGCTACAGCTGCAGTCGCCCCTCCCCCGTGCGAGGGGCCCGGTGGCTGCGGTGGGAGGCGTTTCTTTGCAGTGTTTAAGGTCGGCCCAAGGGGGAGGGGCGATCGTCCCAACGCCCCCCATCCCCTGGATTCGTCCCTGCTCCGTGCCTCACCTTAACAATCTCCACCCTGGTTATAAGAAACGCCCTCGTGTAGAATTTCTAATGCGTATTTTCACCGACATAAACACATTGACTCACATTTCAACCACTTCTATTCCCGTCAAATATGCCACAAAGATTGCTTTGGAAGTGATATTCGCCTATTGTTCACATGCGTCAGCTAATGCAACACCCATCATCCCAGAGAAAAGCTTTGGATACAGAAGTTCATCAACATAATGTCACTGCTCAAGATAATTTTCCAGTGAAGCCTGAGTTGGAAGGAGTTGGAGCAAACTTGTGGCTCACGGTTAGCAGACTACGTGTCATACCCGCAATGTTCGCCGAGTTTCCTGCAACGCCAGACCTACCAACACATCACTTCATCTAATATGTAAACGATTCAGGGAAATTGCTCGTTGTGTAACAAATCAAATCATTGGTTTTGTGAGTATCACTTATTCTCCATGCTTGTAATTTTCGCAAAAATGTCCGGGTATTTTCATTGAAAGGTCCAGACAAGATCCTCAGTTACTGCTACTCGCACTGTTATCTTTGAAACGTTCCTACAGATTGTTGTTTGATATGTTTTACAAGGGACCGGTGCTTGGAATGGAAAGTGACGTCAACAGCCGCGGGTAATATCTGAAGGATTTAAATGCCAAAAACTATAATTCCAGCCAAATGTCATATTACCTTAAAAGCAACCAGCTTCCCACGTCTTATTTAGGTGACGCATGCGAGAGCTTGCGTTTCAAAAGGTCTTGAATTTCCGGAACCGGCGGCCTCTATTGCTTGCCTGGTCACCCATGACGTCAGCAGAGTTCTGACAGCACTGACATTTGAACGCAGCCGGCTAATAAGGTCATGGCTATATCCGGCGCCGTCGGAAAAGATAGCTGCACTTGTTTCCCGCGCTACCTCCGGTAATTTACAGTCCATAAAGTTAATGTGATATGTCCTCATCGCGGTGATTAGGTAGAAATAAATTAAGCAAATGACGTGTGCGCCCGTGAGCGAGAAAAGACTGCCGCGGTCGTCGTTGGCTGATGGTTGACTTTTTCTGTCGTCAAAAACACGGACCAGGTAATCGCATCAAAGTTCAAAGGGGACATTGCACGCGACACGCAGAATCGAAAATGCCGTCAAGAAATGGAAAAATAAAGTTACCGTATCAGTTACCGTGTTGATGTTTTCTGCTGTCCTCTGCTGTGGACAGAGCTGTTTTGATCCTTCTCCTTCGACATTCAATTGTTCTATCTTGAAAGCGCTGGACGAGAACAACAAACAGTAAAACAGAGAAAGCAGAATCACCAATCAACAGAGGACGGGGAGGTGGAGCGCCTTTTGCTGCACCGGCGCTCAGCGTGGCTGAAAAATAACGAAGTTTTCTCGGCGCATTGGCTGTGACAGCCGGCGAAGAAACGGCGGCAGAGGAGGGGGAGATGCCTCAGGGCGGGGGCGGCGGGGGCGGGGGTCCTCAGGGGGCGGCCACCTTATCGGCTTCGGCCGCAGTCGTGCCGCGCAATCCCGACTGCCAAATCCCGTGGCGCCTGGGGAGGCAGCGGCCAATCTCGGCTCACCGCGGCCGAGCCCAGTCCCGCCAACGCGGCCCTGTCGATGAAGACGACGTTGATGGATGGAAGCAACGCATGCACCTTTGTCAGCTTTTGCTTAAGTCTTGTGCATGCAGCTCCTAGGTGTTAATTCATTCAAGCTGCTTTCTTACGTTGATGTTCATATCGAGGCAAACATCAATTAGTGAATAGCTGTTATCCGCCTTATCAAGAACACCTTTTTGGTTTCAGTGTCGGTGTCGTGTGTGTTGACGCCATCGTTTGGGTGAGCTACAGCTTAGGACTTAACCAGTCACAGCCTTCCAAATTTACACGAGGAGAATAATACTTGCAACATATGTATTCTAGTGTTGTAATTCTGGGCGGTGTGATGGATTCCCTTCGGGCTATCTCTGTGTGCGTTCAATTCTTATAACTATTTAGGCATTGACAAAATTACGACTGAGTTTTTTTACAAAATTGAAGTCATTAAAAACCCTCGCCGGTAAAAATGTGTATAATTTTCTGCTATGCCTGCAGCGCGCAAAATATAATTTTCACATACGAATTAGGAGGTTTAGTGCGAAAGTTGATTTGTAACAACAGCTGGTATGCATATTCATGCATGAACCTTTGTGACCTGATCTTTTCACGCATCCTTAATGATGTCATAAAAAGTCGAGCAGTAAGGAAATCACCCTAACTGCGTGGTCAAAGGCTTGGTAAGAATGTTTCTCTATAGCACCTAAAATGGAACTTAATATTAAGTGTCATTTTTCGCCAGCATTAAGTTATTGATGTCAGATGACGCAATCAGTGGCGGATCTACACTGGTTGCTGCAGGACCCGAGATTGTAAAAAACATTGTTTTTAACTTATGAAAAAGCTTATGTTTAAACTAAAGTTTTTAAAGAAAAACTGGCAAAATAGGGGGGGGGGACAAAGGCGTTCCCCAGGATCCACCAGTAGACGCAATATGGCTTGAATATGCCAGCTAATTTCATTCATAGTGCGAGGCAAGCAGTGTCAAACAGGCACTAAATTTTTTGTCTAAGGCTAAGAAGGCATATGAGCAGTGTCAGCACGTGGAAAAGGCTTGGGGTCGATTCCTTGCAACGCGCAAACACGCTCAAATATTTACTAAATGTGAGTCCGCTGACAACTGGCCCATGAGAGGGTGACCAGAGCGTGGTGGCAATCCCTGTGTTGTGTGGGACGTCCGACATTAGCTCTTAAGTTAAGTTGGCTCTTTAAGTCTTTAAGGCCATTGCTCGTCAGATGGTATGATCAGGCTCTTTGAGGAAAGTCCCTCACGAGCTTTGCGCTGGTTCTGAAAGCTTATCTTAAAATCACTCGGATACATTTGTAAAAGGCATGTGGTCGTTAACCTCATTACTCTCGTGGTTCCATGCTCTCCAGGGGGAGCTAGATCATTCCAACCTCTCATATTTTTCCGCATATATCCTAAACAGTTCGCGATTGGCCCCTGAAGTTTTGTGAGCTTTTCTTAAACTTACAGGGCAGTGCAGAGGAATTAAGTAGATCTTAACACACACCCCATCCATATTTCTTATAAAAAAATATGCAATGCCGTCGGCATGCTCAGATAATGTAATGTAGGATGATCTCGTCGCTGCACAAGCATATTCTAGATTACTAAGTGCGTGGTGTGACTCAAGCATCCTGTGCATGTGAAGTTATGCTACCGCTGTCACAAAAATGCAGACCATCTTCATTCCACCACTGTCACCAAAATGAACGCGGCATCGGTGATTTGATAGTGATTTAGCGCTGAGTGTCAAATCCGAACTTCATCGACTCCGACTCCAACTCCAACTCCAGTTCGAATGTACATACGGCGTCGCAGGCATGCTTTATCATCCCCATATTGGAGGCTGAACAATAATTATCCCGAACAGAAGGCCAGGAACGAAATGAAGTACGGAGACGATAAATCCTGCCTGGTGAAAATACAATATTTCAAGCAAAGCATAATAAATAATCGATATTAGGCTAAAAAATACTGACCACACGCAAAGTGTGACGGCGATAAAATATAGATGCTCAATTATTGTATGTTCAAGTCAGGGCAGGCGAAACTTCTATATCGAGAACATATACACTAAGTACAATTTCAAAATGCATCTGTAAGACATTCAAAAAATAGTTACTCCATCAAACTAAAAATTTCAATTCCTAAGTTCAGCTCACGTTCCGTTTGCAGCAAACAGGCTCTTCAAGCTCAGGTCCGTCTCGCACAGCGTATCAACAGGAAATTAACGCGGAGGTCACCAGATGGCCGGCACTGAAAAGAGAACAGCTATGAGAGCCCTAAAAGAAACTAGGGTGATAAATTTTAGGTGAAAAACGGCAATTTAACAGCAGCTTTAACACGCGCATTGACGGGGTCTGAGCCACCTTCGCATTGACGGGGGGGCGGGTACCCGCCTACCCCTAAGATCTCGAGAACCACGGTAGGTAGCGAAAAACGGTAAACGGCGTTGGGCTGCCCATACACTTCTCCATCGAAAACATTTGAACCATTTTTTGTCAGGTCAGATTTAAGGTCACGAGAGGTCAAAACATGCCGTCATAGGGATAACATGTAAATTCAGTTTTTTTCGACCATTACATCTGAACAAGTAAAGATAGAGCAAAACGACTTGAACAATATGAATCCTCTTAGCAAGCCAAATCGAATGATATATAATTTGATCTTGCTAGGTCAAATCAAGGATTCGGCCTGATCTGAGGTCAGGTCAGGGTCAAATTATATAAAATGCATATCATTAGAACCGCAAAGCTCAGGCAAGTCCAATGCAGCAAAACATAAATGCTCTATCGCCATCTGTTACTGAGTTATTCAGTAAAAAACATTTTTCCCATGTACTTCCAACGGAAAGGTCATGCCTCGTACCTGACCTTAGGTCATCGATATCAAAAATACCGGAACATATTTTAGAGAAATCGGTGGGGCCATTATGTGATATAAGTTTCAATCGGATAAGTTCACCCTGCTCCGACTTATGCTATCTTAAACTTTTTTGAGGTCGGGTCACTTGGCCTGTACTGGTGACCTGACCTGAGATGACCTAACCTTAAAATTTTCACAGAAGTTATAAAAATGATGAGGGAAAAGGTATGCCAAGTACAGCGGCGCTACGCGCCGTCATTTTTTCTGCTATCTTCAAAAAACCCGAGGGGGGCGGGTACCCGCCTCCCCGTCAATGCACGTGTTAATATCACAACAATAACTCATCACTGATAGCACTGCCTAGCAGTAAAAAAATAGTTACCGGAAAAGTTACTCGGCTTTGCGATCTGTGGCTGGGTCAGAGCACTAGGCTGACATATTTGCGTCTCCTGTCACATTACGTATACTTCGAAGCAGTGAGGTGCTTCTACCTTATAGCCGCGTCAAAAAGAACGTAAATGGGCCACCTACAATCTACCCTGTCAACAAAAACAAAAAACTGCATTCCTACACAGACATTTGGTTCCAGAAACGACTGAGGAAATATTTGTACGTAGGTGAATCAAGGATAACGGGTTATTTAGCAACTCCCCCGGCTTGGCAAGGGCGAATACAGTTTAAGCAATAAAGAAATATTAATAACCCAGAAACATATAAGCGTGGTTATCAGGCACTTTCAATGTGCATCTTGCCTCACAATTTTACTTTCTGCAACTGTTCCTGATGATTTCTTAGTACTTGATGATTTACCAAGATGTTAGAGATATCACACAGTAAGCTATGCATGCTAAGCTATGCAAAATAAAATAGTAAACTGTATATTTCACCACATACCTCTGTTTCTGGGAACGCCATCGAATTAAGATCTTCACATGGTTCAGAGGCCGCCTATTTCGGCTCACAAAGCAAACACACCTAACGCACTAAAAACAAATTATTCACAAAGGCTGGAAAGTACAACGCACATTGATCCTCGCGTAATCCAAATTCTCATAAATTCTCATTTTATAAAATCTCCGGTATGGTTGGACTAATGGTGAAAAGCCCTCCTGATTCACTCAGGTGCCTTGACCTTGTTTGAATATATCTGAATCTGAATATGAATATGAATTATAGTTATAAAAGCCGCCGACCTAATGGATTCAAAATAATCCACCAATGAAAATAAGCCCACTAAGCCAATGGTTATGCTTCGGTCAAAAGTCTGAAATATTGCCTTCAGTGGTACATCTAAAATCCAATAACAGACGATTGCCAAGTGCTGCAAGTCGTAATCAAACACTTCCATTTCGCTCGCCTCGAGACGCTACCCAATAATCAAATTGTGTCGCCCGGCGGAAATTTACGAGCGAGGAAGTGTCGATGGCTATTGGAGTGGCCGGCTGTGCCGACCAGTTATAAATCGCGCACATACATGCATTAATCTAGCCAGTTGCACTTAGGCTGCATATGCAAGAGCCTATTAGGGAAAAGAGCCAGTGATGCATTTGTTGAAGATGTAGACTGTTTACTGTTTTTATCGTGTCGGCCAACAAGGGCTTGAACATTGGATTGTGCAACATTTCTCTCCGAATGTTAGGCTCTACTTCTACACCTGTACCACGATAAAAAACAATACAGTTAGTTTTGCACTTAACTCGCGCCCCACTGGGAGTCCGGGGGCACCTTCGCCCCACCGGGGGCATCGATAGCCCCCCTCTAACTCCGAAAACATGGGGGTTAGCGCAAATCTGCAAAGTGTATTAGAAAGATCTCGTGAATTTAGTAAGAAATTACTTCACATTTTTAAGGGCTCAGGTCAATTGGTTTGACCTCCAGAGGTCAAGTTAGGTCACGATAGGCTATTTTCACTCAAATATGCAATGGTTAAGAAAACTGGGCATAATTCTTATGCCATTAGAGCTATTGAGATTTGGTAAACTACATTGGATAGGAAAATTCCAGACCTTTTTTCGCTATGTGAAACGTAATGACCTCCCACCATTGGTTTAACCGCCAGAGGTCACCTCGTGACCTCGTATGACCTGAGGTCACTTAAGGTCAGAAAGTGACGTTGCCGTATATCAAATAAAAGCCAGTGATGAGACATACACGATGGTCTTTGATTCAGCGTTCTAGCCCAATTGGGTTAAAAGTTATTGCCAAAATACTGTGTTTGACCCCTGGTGACTTTGGATGACCTTGGAGAGGTCAAAAGGAAAATATGACCCCTGGGTTCCGTGAAAGGGTGTCCAAGAACGTTTGTTTTGAGCAAGCAAAGCATTTGCAATTGTTTTGGTGGCTTTTAGATCATAATACAGCTTTTTCCCATGCTTTTTCAATGGGAGAGACCACCTCGTGACCTGACCTCAGGTCACGAAATCGAAAAATCCCGGATATTCACCTTGTAGACCCTGGCGGGTTCATAAAGTGTTGGAATTTTCAAATCGATCGACCGAGAAACGTAGCTCTTATAGAGCTCAAAAGTTGAAGTGAGGTGACCTTGATTGACCTCACCTGGTGACCTGAACTTGAATGACCCGGGGTAAAAAATTTCAGTGGTAGTGGGAAAATGATGGGGTGAGAGATAGAGCCCTCAAATGCGGTCCTGTGTCTCGTTGTTTGTCGGTTGTTCCAAAAACCTTAGGGGGCCATCGATGGCCCCGGTGGGGCGAGGGTTAAGTTAGCAAATAACTACCATATTGATTTCAGCAAGTTCCTAACAACTTGAATTTTTTTAGCAGTCACTGGATAGACTTTCCAATGTGACATTTCTCAAATAATTGCTAGCGAAGTCAGAGGCAGCGGAACTGGGGGGTGGCCGGTACTGGGACACCGAGCCCCTCCCCCTTGGACGGACAAGGAGGCACCACCACTGAGGTGCCCCCCTTTAAATCGGCGAAGATAGCAATGAAGCGGCGCTTGGTCTGGGCTTTTGGAAAGAAACTTCGAGTTTGTAATATTTCTCACATACCAGCAGAGTATGACAGCAAATACACTCTGTTGATTTTCCTCAGATGAAATATGTCTTGCACATAGAATCCTAAATATCATTGTGTAACCACCTTTCCCATTACCTAAGGTGGGCCGAGACGTCATCACTGAAAATGATAGGCGTTAATATTTGGCTGTCGTTGGCAAGACATGTGTTCTTAAATGAAATAACTACCAGGTGTAAAAGTATCAGATAGACTTACTTTAAACTGTTTCCAATTTACGTCTTCACTAGAACAAGTAAAGCAAAATCAGTTTTTAGAGAAATAAAGGTTAAATTGGCATTAAAAGACGCGCGGCAAATAATATGATGGAATAGACAGATATTTTTCCCAGACGTTTCGGCTCTTTTACTATTGATTAGGTGTAAGTGCTGAATAACATCGTCGTCAGAACTTTTTCTAGAATCCCTTTTCTTTAAAATAAACTTTTCATGCTGATATGTTTCTGTGGAAACTATTCTTTGTTATGAAAATACTTCCGGTTTATTTAAAATTTCAGGGAACAAAGCCCTTTATGGGATTTTGAATAAAATCTACACCCCATACACCTCTAATGCGTATTTTGTTTATCCAAAACCATACAGCTGCAGATAGCAAGCGAATCGTGAGCGGAAAGCAACCCCTTTCCGGAGCTTTCTGCTCTCCGTTGAGTGGTGTCCAGGCTGTGCGCCTAGTGGAGACGGGTTCTGAGCGAATTCCGCCGTGAAACCGCTCACTGCTCCACGAAAGTAAAATATTTAGGACTAGCGAGACATTAAATCAAGAATATACAGCAAACTCTACAAAACTTAAATTTATCAATCATTTTTTTCATATTTTGTATACCGTAATTTCTAGCACTCCGTGATTCTAAGGTCCAGATATACTCCCTGCTTTTTGACAGAAGTACCATCCTGATGGCTGTTTTTTCTTTCCATTTTCTTCAATATTTTGCAGCGCGATTTCTTCCAGCTCTCTTCCCATATACGGATAGTGTGGTTGCTTTTCCATTATAATCTAAATTGTTAGCACTGGTCCAATCCAGGAGCAGAGGCTGGGCACCAAAGAACGTCGAGTAAACTTCAAAAACGTCACTGTAGAAGTTCGGGAAAAAGGAAGGTAACCGTCAGGCTGAGTCGATGCGGAGATGCTATTGTTTTTCTGTCCATACACGTGTGTGCAGCACACATGCGGTTCGGCAATGTGACAAAATCCGTCAAACCTAAAAAAGTTACTTTACAAGCTCGCAAGTAGTTATATACCTATAGGTCCGGATGTATGTAACGGATGCATATGTCTATCGGAATAAGGAGGCCCGGTGACCCTGCGTGCAAGAGACTCAGGGAGCCAAACCCCGTTTAGGATCCTGGCTGTCAGGTGGCAGCAACGTGTGCTGCAGAAAGGCCGGGAACACGCTCTGTATATTGCAGTTGGGACACACCCACGCTACGCACGCCGATATTTTAGCTAGCCGTGTCCAGAAAGAGTGCCCGCGTTCTGGTGATAAACTCATCGCGAAACATGTGGAATGTCAGGACTTTGAGATAGAGAGAACTCGTCATCTGCGGGCTCTCCCATGCTGGATTCACCACTGGGGAAACAGCTGCCCGTTGAGATCACCAGAATAATGTATTATCTGGAGATCGCTGCAGGTTTAAGGTCATCTGCTCCCCACAGAAATAATTTTTTACTATGGCAAACCTTGTCAGACCCCTGTTTACATGGAAAATTATTAGGGTAAAACACAAAGCTTTTACGCTTAAAATCTGTGCCACGAAAACTAGGGCAATTCGAGGAAAACCATGTAGAGCAATGGTAGAACCATAGTACGACAATGGTTGCTAAAAGACGTTGTAAAAACCTTGTAACTTGACTATGCTTAAGCTACATGGCAAGGACAATGGCTGACAACGTCGCCACAAGCTCTCTACTAGGTAATGACTACCCCATAACAAGGGTAGAATAAAGCCTTGTGTCTGCCTTGTACGCAACCGTAGTCTTTCTACAAGGGCGTGACGAGATTAGAACCTTACTTACACAATCGCTTTACCGGTATCAATTAACCTTCGCCCGGGTGGGGGTCTTTTTAGACCCCCCTCGGGTTTTTCCAAAGTGACCAAAAAACGGCGGCGCGCAGCGCCGCCAAACTTGGTCTAGCTGTTTCTTCATCATTTTTACATTTTTCCTGAAAATTTTGGCTCAAGGTCATATCAAGTCAAGTCACCAGGTCAGGTGAAGTGACCTCAACTAAAAAATACTTAGGACGGCATAACTAAAAGAAGGGTTGATCGATCAAGTTGAAACTCATACCACATCTTGGGCCCACCAGGAGCTACAACATTTGTTCCGGGATTTTTTATATTGGTGACCTAAGGTCATGTGCAGAGCATGACCTCCCCATTGACAATGCATGGGGAAAATCACGAAATGAGCTTTTCTCAGTAAGTATGGATGGAATCAACTTCAAACATCGGTTGCGACTTGCTCTTAGCCCATTTCTGAAGCTGATACCAAAATTTTTGACTTGTGACCTTTAAAAGGTCACCTTAGGTCAAATAAGCATTTTTTGGTGTTTTTCTCTATAAATTTTGAATAAACTAAGATAGAGCTTTTATTTTGTCACCAAAGTGTTTGTATAGTCACTGGAAGTCAAATGATATACATCATGACTATACCAGGTCAAGTTGGGTCAGACCGTTGACCTGGGTCAGGTCAAATTCTCAAATTTGACCTGGCATAGCAATATCATATATCATTCGATTTGTATTGACGAGAGGATTGCAATGGTGCATCAACTATGGCTGTATCTTGTTTGGTTTGGAAGCTATTAGCGAAAAAGTAAACGCCCTTATGCATGGGTGGCTATGGACATTCCCAAGAATATGCCCAATATTTAGTGACCTGTAGCTCCCTAGGCTTTGACTTGACACGAAAATGAATGCCACTGTAATGAAAGCACATCTCAAGAGCTTTCGAATGGTGTTAAAAAATGTTTCTAGCTATCATAGTTTCTGAGATATAGGAGGTTTTCTTAGTACACCTCATATTAGCGATTTTGACCTATTTTGACCTCTGGTGACCTTGATATTGACCTGACAAGAAAAATGACCGAAGTATTTTCGATATCATTTTCGAAGAGCTTTCGATTGCCGTTTTGCGCTTTTTTCTAGCTCTCTTAGTTTTTGAGATCGTGGGGGGTCTTTTTTAGCCCCCTCCCCCACCAGGGCCGAAGGTGGCTCGTACCCGCCACCGGGGCAAGGGTTAATAAGTTAAATTAATTAATTGATACTATTCGCTTGGCTAGCATTTTCCAATTCTCAGCCATTAAAAAGGTTTAGCATTATCGTTACTAGAGATGCTTTCCTCCCATATTTTGATGTTGTTTTGGATTATGTGCCTGTCCCAGTCTCCGTACCCCTGCCCTAAATGATAAGCAAGCTTCCTTAAACCAGAGAAAATACACGGAGACACCAACAAGATAATATTGGAACTCACCCATTTTTTCAGACTGGCCCATAAGGCAAACACAACTAAGTTCTACCTACTGTAGGTACCTAAGCCATACGATCAAAGAGTCTGTGCTCGTTTGACACGAAAATATGAGCCTTAATTCCAATATGGTGTACATGCCTGAAGTTACCACAGACCTCAACTTACCTGGACCTGGGTTGACCATTCCGAAATACCTCACTTTTCAACTATTGGAACAGAGAACATTACTTTCCAACTCGCAGATCACTAAAAAATATTCCAAGCAGTTTCCAAAGTTCCACGATTGATTAAAACAACTCACATTTATTCTAACCTACATGACATGCGTGCCAGTGTGTATTGTCACAGTTAAACAGAAAGCAAGCTGGCGACCATAGCGTATTTGAAATCATAGTCAAACGACAATGGTCGAGCAAGGGTACAACAACGCCCCTAGCATTACCTACCACCTATGTGCAATGCCATTACAACGCCTAGTATTCACTTTGTACAGCGCTGGTGCACAACCAAGGTATTAATCAGGTATGAACGAGGCGCGCACTATTGTGGCACAAGGCAAGGTTGTCATTCTGTAGTAATTGCATTGTTTTATGCTAATGATTTAGCCAAGGCTGTTTTACTTCGTAAATTGTACTACGGTGCAACTATTTTTTTGCTGTAGTAGATATTGAAGAAAAAATTTCAAGCTTGTGCCTTGTATTAAATTATTTCTGTGCCCTTCGTAGCAGCTTAGGTTTCCTGTATACATTCTCTTGACCTGCCCGCAGATACGAGGGTCAAGCTCTATTCACTATGTTGTACCCACTTCTTGTTTTATGCACCTTTTTGGTCTCATTTATGACGATGTAGCCGCAGCTTGGTGGGATTTCTTTCCATTTTACTATTACATTTTCCTTTATTATTGTTATGGGCGAAGTAGTTGTCAATAGTCGTCGCGTCTTAACTCACTAAAAATGCCAATGATCACGACAATGGAATAAGGTCACTGTGGGCCTGTATCCCCACTTTTGTGAAAATCCCCCTCCACTATTTGAGACAAACTGGGAGAGAGCTTGCAGGTATCAAACAGTCTGACGAGCTTTTGATTCTTGAGGTGCTGTTTTCTTGTCAGCGGGAGATGGTAAATAAATAAGCCCCTTCAATTTTTACTGGTGGTGATAATCGTGCACAATATAGAACCTTTGGCTTTTTCTGCTGATTTCAGCGCCTTATTTAGGTCACCAAGTTTATATGCCTTGGGTGTGACCCGGCCAAATAAATTTAGCTGTTTATATAATATCATTAGGAAGCAGCGGTGCCAAACACCATACACTGAATTTAGCCGGACATTCCTCTTAAAATTAGACTATTTTCTACAAACCAGTCTTATGGAAGAAGAATAAAAACACTTAAGTCGTCCATGTTGTATATTCAGATATCTTGAACTTAAGTTTGGTAAGTGGTTCCCCTTAAATTAAGAATTATAGAATATCGTTGTTATTTAACGGCTTAAAAACGTCACGTTTTGCGTGAAATGGTTTGATAGAATGCAAATTGATCAGTTTCGAGGGAGCCTGAATACTAGTGCCCAAGTTTAAAACAAATGTGTTCATTTAAGGCAAATTAACTCAATTTTTTCTCGAAACTTCCAAAACCCGAGATCAAAACGGGTATGTAAAGACCCGTGACACTCACCTTAACAACTTCAAACCACTGGTATAAATTATCAGATCAATGGCTACTCAAATCAGCTGCTTCTTTGCAGCCAAGCGACCTGGGCCGTGATCCACAGTTCTGCCGTGTTTGAACTTCGGTAGTGGAGAGACGCCTTTTCATTTCTGTATCTACTGTTCTCGGAAGAACAAATGACGGTTTAGAAGGCGCTACGTGTGCCCATGCTGCAGTCGCTCAGGCGAGAAAGCCCCAGCACCTGCACGGCTTTATGAGATAGCTGCCAGATGAAGCGAAATCAGAGCCAGAGACCAGTAAAGTACAGAGTAATAGCTGTCTCAATGCTTTAGATTTCGAAAGTAGTTTCCTTAGAACCAATTTGGATTGGATGCTGGGCATTCAGAACCGGGCTTAAAATGAGAAGAATGTGAGATTGAAGTGCGGCAGTTGTGGCTTAACACGCGCATTGACGGGGGTCTGGGCCACCTTCGCATTGACGGGGGGATGGGTACCCGCCCCCTAATATCTCGAGAACCACGGTAAGTAGCGAAAAACGGTAAACGGTGTTGGGCTGCCCGTCCACTTCTCCATCGAAAACATTTGAAACATTTTTTTGTCAGGTCACATTTAAGGTCACGAGAGGTCAAAACATGCCGTCATAGGGATAACATGTAAATTCAGTTTTTGGCCATTACATCTGAACAAGTAAAGATAGAGTAAAACGACTTGAACGATATGAATCCTCTCAGCAAGCCGAATCGAATGATATATAATTTGGCCTTGCTAGGTCAAATCAAGGATTTGACCTGACCTGAGGTCAGGTCAAGGTCAAATTATATAAAATGCATATCATTAGAACCGCAAAGCCCAGGCGAGTCTAATGCAGCTAAAATAAATGCTCTATCTCCATTCGTTACTGAGTTATTCCGTAAAAACCATTTTTCCCATGTATTTCTAATGGAGAGGTCATACCTTGTACCTGACCTTAGGGTCATCGATATCAAAAATACCGGAACATGTTTTAGAGAACTCGGTGGGGCCATTATGTGATATGAGTTTCAGTCGGATAAGTTCACCCTGCTCCGACTTATGCTATCTTAAACGTTTTTGAGGTCGGGTCACTTGACCTATACTGGTGACCTGACCTGAGATGACCTAACCTTAAAATTTTCACAGAAGTTGTAAAAATGATGAGTTGAAAGGTATGCCAAGTACGGCGGCGCTACGCGCCGCTGTTTTTCTGCTATCTCTGAAAAACCCGAGGGGGGCGGGTACCCGCCCCCCGTCAATGCGCGTGTTAATGCGGCAGCAAGAACCGTTCAGGAAATAACCGATGAATTTTGTTTGCGACATTTAGATAATTCTGATCCTTTTATGGGATCCTGTTCTGCTCGGGAGCATATGTAACCTTTAGTTGGTTGACCCGATCCATACTTAGATCTTTGGCATGCTAACCAGAAGTGAAATATATGAATATTTATGGGGTTGTGAACGCATATAAACCTATTGATAGGTAACGACACAAATATTTCGACTATGGTTTTATGTTATCACTCTGAGAATACTAATATATTCTACCCACTCGCCTTGAAACAATCATACAGAGGAAGATTTCAAATAACGAGTGACCTTTAGGAATTTGGACTCCAGTAGAAGGCACATATTTATCGTTTCACCAGTTTGATGGAAGAAATGACGCAAGGCTGGAAATATTTCACCTTGTACTATGGGACAATGCCAGTTTTTTTTGGAGTTGGTACTCGAAACATGACCAGCACATGCGCTTGCGCTGGTGCTCTTTGATAAAAGTCCTCGCCGTTTACTGGGATGGTGAATTGAAAATCCTTTGAATGTCAGCAGAGAGGTTTTTCTCTAGTTGTGTTTTAGCCCTCTTAGCAAGTCCTCAGCCCTTGAAGTTTGTTTCTGTGCCCATCGAGATGCAATCGTAAGTAGCCTCGAGGGTTTTTCTGGGTCTTTCTTTCACAGGGGGCATCTTTAGTTTTGTATTAACACCCGCACTGGAGAGGGGTCTGGCACTAACGCGCACTGGAGAGGGGCCTGGTAGGCCCCCTAAGATCTCAGAAACTAAGAGGTGTAGAAAAACGCAATTTAGGAGGTGGATGGGGGCTATGGTGATCTACATCATGACCAATCTTTGTTTACCTAGGACAATATCTTCAAGGTCGAAGGAGGTCATAAAGGTCAAATATTGGCCATGCTGGGGACCGATTTGTAAATGCCGTGGTTATGCGGGACAATGGCGGGAATAAGCTAAAGTCGGACCAGGGTCATGGAGGGAAGGCCCCAAAGAGCCTTCCCTACAATTTTGGGGTCAAGGTCATTCAAGGTCATTGACCTTTAAGGTCACAATATGGTATACTACTTATAATACACACTTTGACTAACAGTATAGTCACTGTTTGCCGAGAAATGAGGATTGACCTTTCCCAATGACCTTTGACCTTGACCTTTGACCTTTGCCTTTGTATTGGGGTGCCTTAGTGTTGAAGTCATAGCATAATATACGTCGGGCCAGGTAACGCCATTTGACCGGAAGCACTGGGGTAAGGGACCTTGAAAGTGCAAATATGACCTTGACCTGTGATCTTTGACCTTCATTTGAGGTGACCTTGGCATATCATCCCGGTTATATGGCGTTATGACGTCACCACTCGGTGTCTAATGCAAAAGAACTGGTCCGACCCCGCGATTGTGGCGATCTAAAATGCACTTCTGGCTTTGAATGCCTATTAGGGTGCCTCATTTTGCACCGACCATGCAAATTATTGGGTGGCGGTGGTTTTTCCCATTGTTTGAGACCTCCTGAATCTAATGGTACCAAAATCATACAAATCCAAAAATTTCTAGGGGTCGTGGATTGGATTTGAAATTCTGAATTTGTAAAAAATTGTAAAAAAACCTGTTTTTATGCCACAGAGATATAGCTCTTCTGTTCAGAGCCAAGAAACCGAAATCCACCGGTCGTTTGCCATAAATCCTTTTTATTTGGAACGTATTTGGTTGAATTTAGGAGCCAGATTACTCTTAATATTAAGTTACTCATCATATTTTAGCAAAGTGTAGGCATTTGCATGCCTATTTCGATGTGTATTTTAGTTAATACGCACTCTGTATACCATCCATTGTACGTGAGTTACTTTGGTCACGTGAGGAGCATTTATAACACTTTGGTTGGTAAAAATGTCAAAGACTGTGTCAAGAATGGATGTTCATAAGGTTAACCCGCGCCCCACCGGGGTCCGGCGCCACCTTCCCCCACGGGGGCCATCGATGCCCCCCAACTCGAAAATATGGGCGTTAGCGCAATCTGCAAGTGCAGAAAGCTCGCGTGAATTGTAGAAATTACTTCGCATGTTTTAGTGTCAGGTCATGGTTTGACCTCCGAGGTCAATTAGGTCAAGATCGGCTATTTCACCAAATATGCAATGATTAGCAAACTGGGCATAACTCTTAAGTCATTAGGCTATTGAAGCCTGGTAGTACATTTGATAGCAAATTGCCTGTACTTTTTCCGCTATGTGGAACGTAAAGACCTCCCGCCGTGTTTGACCGCCAGAGGTCACCTCGTGACCTAATATGACCTGAGGTCACGAAAGGTCAAGTGACCTTGCCGTATATCAAATGAAGCCGTGACAAGACAAACACGATGGTGTTTGTTTACCGCTCTAGCTCAATTAGGTCAAAGTTATTGTCAACATACTGTTTTTGACCTCCGGTGACTTGGATGACCTTGAAAGTCAAGGCAAATATGACCCTGGGATCCGTGAAAGGGTGTCCAAAACGTTGTTCTGAGCAGTCTGGTATTTGCAATCATTTTTGTGGCTTTTATATCTGAAATAGCTTTTCCCTGCTTTTCCAATAAGGTCGCCTCGTGACCTGACCTCGGTCACGAAATCGAAAATCCCGGATATACACCTTGTAGACCCTGGAGGGGTCATGAGTGTGGAGTTTCAAATCGATCGACTTTGAAATGTAGCTCTTACGAGCTCTAAAGTGAAAAGAGGTGACCTTGGTTGACCCCGTCTTGACCTGACCTTGGGTGACCCGGTAAAATTTCGATGTGGGAAAATATGCGAGAGGTGAGCCCTACGCGGTGCTGCGCCTGTCGTTTTCTGCTATCCGAAACCTTGATATGCCCCTGGAGGGTTAAACCAATAAAGAATGTCTGAGATTCGCTCACATGTTTTATCCCGAACATGAACTATACCATCCTTAGATTCTGCCTCAACAAGCCGCATTCCACCACACCATATTACTAAGTACCTTTCCAATATGTACGTTTTGATTAAGAATAAAAGTTTATGAATAATGAAGTAAAATGCAGCATCTTCAATGCTCGGAAAACTGTCCTATTGTAGCCAGGCTCGGGCCTGCATAACAAGTTTTCTCGGAAGATCATGTTACTAATTGATAACCGAAGTGATCTTCCATGGATCTTTTTCTTATTCCGGTTAGAAACTTATAATTTTAGTTCGGCTTGATCACAGGTAAGTTATGGAGACAGAAGATCTATAAACTATAGGAACTCTGACATTTCGGGGGGATAGGCTTGAGCCCCCCTCCCCATCTTGGATCCACCATTGCTGACCAGTCAAATACATGCAAATTGCCGGCGATTCGATCCACTACCCGCGTCTATTACGTAGGTCAGCCTTCCTCCTCAATTACAGGAGCCAGATTCCAACAGCACGACAGGTCCTCAAGTATTTCTTCCACATGGCCTATGATAGTGATGACAGACAATAGGCCTAAGAAAAGGCTGTAGAAAAAGTCCTCCCGTTCTGGCATATGGCTAGAATACATACCATCAGTGAGCGGAGTTACCGGCATAGACTAGAAAAACTGTGGCAAGAGTGGCGGAAACTCCAAAAAGCCGGAGCCATGCATGTCAGAAAAATGTAGAAAAAATTTATGTTAGTGTTGGACAATCTAAGGGACATATAACCACCAAACGTGATTGTTGAACAACAACAGAGCCACCTACTAACATCCAAATTACAAGGAAGAAGACATCGTGTTCTACGCTGACCAGCGTGGCGCCAGGTAAGGTACCACGAGCGGTAATGACAAAAAGCTCGCTGGAAAGGAACGACTGCAGATCGCGTGACAGACGTGCACAAAGAAGAGCAGCGAAAAGTTCTTCGGCTGGTTCCGCGCTTGAGTATGAATACTCGACAGCAAGCTCTGCTGAAGAATAAATGTAAGATGTGCAATCCGACGAGGAAACTGTGGAGACTGAGTCTGCGACGTGCATAGCCAAGCGACACACCAAGAACTTACCCGCTCAACTACCACGGTACATCCTTCGAGCACCTGCCATCATAGAAGCTGGAGATCGCCTTCTTCTCCCAAATCGGCAGGTGTGTTATGAAATAAACTGAACTGAAATTTGTATACATTCTTCTGACATGGTTTGCTCCGGCCTTTTTAAGAGTTTCTGTCACTCTTCCCGCAGTTTTTCTAGTCTATACCGGCAGCTCCGCTCACTGACGGTGTTTATTCTAGCCATGTGCCAGAATGGGAGGGCGTTATCTGCAGCCTTTTCGTAGGTCTCTTGTCTGTCATCACAATCATGAGCCACGTGAAAGAAATACTTTAGAATTTTCCGCGCTGTTGAAAGCTTGTCCCCTGTAATTGAAGAGGAAGGCTGGCCTACAAGATGGACGCGGGCTGTGGATCAAGTCGGCGGCAATTTGCCCGTATTTGTTGACTGGCCAGGGTAATTTTCATCTGTCTCCATAACTTGAACTGTGATTGAGCTGAACAAAAACTATAAGAGATTCTCACAGGAATAAAAACAAGAGCCGTGGAAGATCACTTCGGTTATCAATTAGTAACCTGATCTTCTGACAATTGTGATATTGTAGCCGCGAGCCTTATTGATAATTATTATTAACTAATTAATTTTATTATTAATCAAGTAATTATTAGTATTGCTTAATTATTCATAAACTTTTACTTTTAATCCAAGGCGTACATATTGGAAAGGTACTAAGTAATATGGTGTGGTGGAATGCGGCTTATTGAGGCAGAATCTAAAGATGGTATAGTTCATGTTCGGGATAAAATATGTGAGCGAATCTCAGACATTCTTTATTGGTTTAGCCTTATAAACATCCATTCCTGACACAGTCTTTGCCATTTTTACCAATCAAAGTGTTATAAATGCTCCTCACGTGACCGAAGTAACTCACGTACTATGGATGGTATACAGAGTGCGTATTAACTAAAATACACATCGAAATAAGCATGCAAATGCCTACACTTTGCTAAAATATGATGATTATTTTAATATTAAGAGTAATCTGGCTTTTAAATTCAACCAAATACGTTCCAAATAAACAGGATTTATGGCAAACGACCGGTGGATTTCGGTTTCTTGGCTCTGAACAGAAGAACTATATCTCTGTGGTATCAAAACAGTTTATTTACCTTTTTTACAAATTCAGAATTTCAAACCCAATCCGCGACCCCTAGAAATATTTGGATTTGTATAATTCTGGTACTATTGGATTCAGGAGGTCTCAAACAATGGGATAAACCACCGCCACCCAACAATTTGCATGGTCAGTGCAAAATGAGGTACCCTAATGCCTATAGGTAAAACATACTGTCAACTGATTTTCAATTTTTCACTACTTAACGCATCGTCTATTTCCAACTGGCTCAGGAGGCAGATTCTGTCCCCCTTAAGATCTCGAAATCTACCCGGTCGATTTTAAAGATTCAACTGCAATCGATTCATTTTGCGCTAAACTCCATTTTGAAAAGAAGAAAATTTAAAAATTTCAAAAATTGAGGGTAGGGTGGTTCAAAATATACACAATGCCTGCCTCTTTCAGGTTCTCCGTAACTCTTGTCTCTTGGGCTTGATTTTCACGAAACTAGTATGGATTGACAGGGAATTGCTTGGAAATGGTCATATCTCTCATTAAAGCAAAATTCAAAATTCAAGGGTCGTTCTAGGGCCAGAAATTTGGGGGAATTATATGAATTTATTCGTGTCTTGAGGGTATGCAGAATATGGCGTGTGGCGAATATGTGGTATGCAGAATATGGCGTCTATGGCGTGTGCAGAAATGCACACGCCAGGTAAAGTGTGATATCTCTGATGGAGGCGGATTCAAGGAGGCAAACTAGTGGGGTAAGACACATATTACCAATGCTCATTAGACGTGTAGGGGAAGTCCGTGCAAGAGCACACACTTAACACGCGCATTGACGGGGCGGGTACCCGCCCCCTCGGGTTTTTCGGAGACAGAAAACGGCGGCACGTAGCGCCGCCGTACTTGGTATACCTTTTCCTCATCATTTTTACAACTTCTGTGAAAATTTTAAGGCTAGGTCATCTCAGGTCAGGTCACCAGTACAGGTCAAGTGACCTGACCTCAAAGTTTAAGATAGCATAAGTCGGAGCATGGTGAACTTATCCGATTGAAACTCATATCACATAATGGCCCCACCGAGTTCTCTAACATATGTTCCGGTATTTTTGATATCGATGACCTAAGGTCAGGTACGAGGCATGACCTCTCCATTGGAAATACATGGGAAAAATGGTTTTTACGGAATAACTCAGTAACGGATGGTGATAGAGCATTTATTTTAGCTGCATTAGATTTGCCTGGGCTTTGCGGTTCTAATGATATGCATTTTATATAATTTGACCTGACCTGACCTCGTCGTCATCTTGTTTACCTAGGGTCAAATTATATATATTATTGTTTGAATTCTATAGTTATCGTTTTTTATTTTACTTGTTCATGTAATGCCGAAAACTGAATTTTATATGTTATCCCTATGACGGTGTTTTGACTTGTCCTTAAATGTGACCTGAAAAAAATGGTTCAATGTTTTCATGAAGTGGATGGGCACAGCGTTTACCGTTTTTCGTACCTACCGTGGTTCTCATTTAGGGGGTACCCCGTCATAGTGGCTCGACTATGTCAACTTTCTGAAGTCTTTCACTTTTCTCCTATATGTCTAACAGCTAAAATTTTTATATGGATATTTAGCCTGAACAATTTTATATGTATGGGCCATGTTTCAACTCGATGTCTTTGAAAGAATCTCGCCACGAGTCCATCAAAAATAAAAGTGACGTGCGTACTCTTGCCGGAGTGGGTCGGTAAGAGTACGCAAAAGAGGGGGCTGGAGTACGGATTGATCCCCCGCTGTGCTTTAGGTGCATAGGCCATGTTCCTTAGCTTCTTTTTCGCCAAACTAGGCGATTTTAGAATTTTATATCGTTAATTGTTGGGGTTTAACGACGCACCAACTGCCAGAGTCTTAGGGCGTTGCCAACTCTCACCCTGTTGGAAGAGATTTTGGGGATCAGATCGACTTATTCAGAGGCTCCGCCGGGGACTTGAACCCGGGACCGGTGGCTTAGAAGACAAGGGTGCTATCCACTAAGCCACCTCATCCCCAATGTTATATCGTTCTTAGCATGCTAGAACTATGTTGCAATGTTTGGTTTTCCAAATATGAATTACGGAAGCTGTCCCGAGCAAAAATAAATTTTCATATCTCTTAAGCATGCGCGCTCTTGCACAATGTCTACAGCGTACTCTTGCCGGACATGCTGTCTTGGGAAGAAAGTCTTCATAAACATGTTGGCAGGCGTTTTAGCATGAGCTCCAGTCCTGCAGTACAGTCCTAGCTCAGCTTTCTTACTGATGCCAGACCGTAATACAATACTATTGATGATAGAAGCATGGCTTACAAATTTCCTAGTTAAGAAATATTACATCAAGGGTGCCCAGAAACTTATTCTGCTCCGTATTCCCGTGGAAAGAGCAGGAGACCGTTGAATTTTTTAGCAGCCAAGGTATTAACCTTGCTTTCTTATACCAGGGTATCCATCATCTTAGTGGTTGCTAAGTAGCCCAAACAGCTGCTGCGTACTCTTATCTCTTGCGTACCTACTCTTACCCGCTCTTACCCTACGTACATATATTTCCCAGCTAGGAATACTTTTCAAACCATCCTACCTCTATCTACCGCTGCTCTGACCGTGAATCGCTCCTGGATCCTCGCCTACGGATTAATTGTGTTCATTTGGACTAAATACTACGATAAAATATCCGATGCGTTGCATCATGTGATGCAGACAACACTAAAATACGCTTGGAAGTTAGCAAGCCCCTAATTACGGTACCTGAGCACGCCTATGATATCCTATTATCATATAATACACGGAAGGGATCAATACATCCTTTTTTACCCCTCCCGTCCATTCTGTAGGCTGTTTATTCACTTTGGAAGAGTTCGAATGGGTAACATTGTAGACTCCCCATTTTGAGCTCCTTGAACGGTCTATGGCCAAAAATATATCGAAATACACATCAACTGTCATCCCAAATCTCATTTGGTGTCAGAACTAAATGCATAATTACAATAATTTGTCCCATTCAATGCATACACTACACTAAAATGAACTTGAGTGCGTGTAAACCCCCTAATTACGGTACCGGAGCACGCCTATGGCTTCTTATCATCATATAATACATATATGGGATTAATGCATGGTTATGTTTACCCTTCCTGAACATTTTGTTCGCAATCTATTTACTTTGGAAGAGTTCGGAGGGACAATATTTCAAGCCCCCTATTTTGAGCTCCTGGAACCGCCTATGGCCAAAAGTCTACAAAAATACACATCAACTGTCATCTTAAATATCCGAAATAGCATTCAAACATTGCAACTGCGTTAATTTGTAACAGCCAGCTTTATTGTAGGGCAAACGCAACGCAGACGACAATGCTCGGCTTCTGGATAAACCCCTAAATTAGTGAGGCACAGCTCCACCTCTGGTGCATATATATCTTTCCAAAATTTTTAAGGGATCACGTGCTATTTACTTGCAGGAAAAGTGACAAAATTTTAAGAGCATATCTCAAACCGTTTCGGAGATACCGTGGAAAAACCTGAGGGGTGGGCAGAATCCACCCCCGGGCTGGAACTAGGGTTAATGTACATTGTTTCTCTTGATGTGCACTACAACAAATGTGAGGTGGAAACCAGAGGCGATAAGTATGTCGAGAAACTCAGTGGCCAATATTATGGGGCATTGCTCCATCTATTGGGATCGAAATCGGTAGAAATACGCGGAGCATGCTCTGGTTTGGACAGGTGTAAAACAAGCTAATCTAATGATTAAAATAAACCATGGGACAAAGAGTAGTTGAGTGTCGGCAGGACTACAGGGTGATGGGAACAGCCCGCCCGCTGAATACTAACGTGTTATCTCTGTTTTCAGACAGTGCATTAACCCCTCACTGCATTGGGGTCAGATTGGACCTTCCCTTCGGTTTTTCATTAATGATTTCGAGCCAATTTAAATGGGAAGCGCGTTGCTGTGCAGGCCTCTGAGGTGATTAATGTGACAACTTAAGACCGAAAATTGGCATCAGGCCAGGTCAGGTCAACGAGTTATAAAGTCATTTCTAAACCCAGGTAAGGCGCATTTTGTTCTTCTAAAACGAAGCTGACAAAGCCAGGGTATAACCTTGCTTCTAGAAGAGTTTGGAAGAGAAGAGAAGAGTACTTGGAAGAGAAGAAGAACTTGGAAGAGAAGAGTAACGTTTCCAAACATCATTGAACATTTCTTGAAACAAAAAATCCGCACGCTCTCATCCATTTTGAGGTCAGATCAATACCAAATTCATCAAAGGTCACTAAAGGTCACGGTCTTCGGAATTGTTTGTGTCTGTAACTTTTGTATGAAACAAGACACAGTCTTAAACAATTTGGTACCATAGTGATGGGCATGACACAAGGATTTTAATGATATGCAATCTGACATGGAAATGACGTTATTTGGCCTTAAACTAAGGCCAAGGTTATAATGTGACCTTAAATTGATCCAACCAAGTCATTCTGCATATCGTTTGAATCCTTGGGTTGCCATTGATGCGTTTTGTTTTGTTTTAGGTCTAATGGTTCCTGAGTTATCAGGGATTTTCTAAATGGATCAAAATTTTATCCATTTTGGCCCACTGTGGCGTCACGGGCCAATGAATATGGTTCAAACCCGGGTTCAAAGCGGAAGATGATAAGGACTTTCAGCGCCGTTTTAACTTTTTCATTATCACTTTCGGTTCCCGTGATCCTAGGGGATTCGATCAGACCCCTCCAGGTGAAGATGTGTACGAAAAGATCCCTGGCGGTGCCGAGTTAGTGACTTACCTGGGTCTTAGTTCCCATCCTCTGTGGACGCACCAGTCTAAAAGTCTCACCGACGTTACGCCATATTTCTTTCGGTGCGACAATAGTGGCTCGGTTTGACAATGGCTGGCGCACCCTGTCGCCCAGGAAATGGAACGTCGCCGAAGGTTTATGTGTCTGCTGCGGGCATTGTGGCCGGCTCTTCCAGTGAGCTCCGACCGACTTTTAATGGCGGTCAAACTGTGGTCACACACCGAACGAAGGCGTGTGTCAAGGAAATGGTGCTGTCGGAGTGTCGATTCAAATATAAAGGCAGTTGATGACTGCGAGTAAGCTCCAGAGTGTAACCACTTGCGTGGCTTCGATGCTGTTTTGGAGTAATAGTGAAATAGGAACTACATGTAATCATCACTATATGGATGTTCATCACAATAGATCCGATTTGAATTCGGAAAGCGGGTGAGGATGTGTTTGTATTTTCATGCATATGCTGTTTCAAGATGAGAGGAATTTTCTGGACTTGGCAATTTATTATCTTCACCTTTTAATAACTTTACAAATATCCCTTATAGAACTTTGTCGTAATGCTAGTCATTTAGACTAGAAATATATGCTGATTTTCTGTTTAAAAAATACTCTTGGGTGTAGCCATGTGTCCGGCGCTCGTCTGACCGTGCCGCACAAATGACTGCACATAAATTGGGGCGGCGGCCGGCCGATTTCAATATCAATGGGCCGTGGTCGGCGGCGGCGGCCGGGGCACTCCCCGCCTTGTCCGCGGCCGGAGTGTCCTAAAGCGTCGCGCGCGCGGCCAGCCGGCTGGCTATTTTGGCCGCAGTATGTATAGCCAGCGCCTCTGAATGATTGCCGCAGGAAATGGACATCTGTGAAGGCGGAATATGAGTGCTGTTCCAGAGCTTTATCAGCTCGGGAGCACGAGCTGAAACACAGCGTAGCAACGGTCAACACCAGGAGATGGCCAAACTCATATCGGCATCATTAAACAGCGGTTCCATTGCGTCAAAATTAGACGGCCAGATTTGTGCTGTGTCAAGATCAGATACTGCACGGCTTAAATATGCTTAACCCTCGCCCCACCGGGAGGCATCGATGGCCCCCTAAGGTTTTTCCAAAATAGGAGAAACACGAGGAGATGCAGGACCGCGGTTGTGGGCTCTATCTCTCGCCACATTCTTTTCCCACCATCCCTGAAATTTTTTACCCCGGGTCATCAAAGTTCAGGGTCACCAGGTGAGGTCAACCAAGGTCACCTCACTTCAACTTTTGAGCTCTATAAGAGCTACGTTTCTCAGTCGATCGATTTGAAAATTCCTACACTTTTTGAACCCACCAGGTTCTATAAGGTGTACATCTGGGATTTTTCGATTTCGTGACCTGAGGTCAGGTCACGAGGTGGCCTCTCCCATTGAAAAAGCATGGGAAAAAGCTGTATTATGATCTAAAAGTCACCAAAACAATTGAAAATGCTTTGCTTGCTCAGAAAAACGTTTTTGGACACCCTTTTACGGAACCCAGGAGTCATATTTTCCTTTTGACCTCTCCAAGGTCATCCAAAGTCACCAGGGGTAAAACACAGTATTTTGACAATAAGTTTTAACCCAATTTTGCTAGAACGCTGAATCAAACACCATCGTGTATGTCTCATCACTGACTTTCATTTGATATACGGCAAGGTCACTTTCTGACCTTTAGTGACCTCGGGTCATACGAGGTCACGAGGTGACCTCTGGCGGTCAAACCACTGGTGGGAGGTCATTACGTTTCACATAGCGAAAAAAGGTCTGGAATTTTTCTATCCAATTTAGTTTACCAAATCTCAATAGCTCTAATGGCATAAGAGTTATGCCCAGTCTTCTTAAGCATTGCATATTTGAGTGAAAATAGCCGATCTTGACCTAACTTGACCTCTGAGCGCTTAAACATGTAAACTAATTTATTACTGAATTCACGCCAACTTTCTAATGCACTTTGCAGATTTTCGCTAATCCCCATATTTTCGGAGTTAGAGGGGGTCATCGATGCCCTGGTGGGGCGAAGGTGGCGCCGGACCCCCGGTGCAGTGGGGCGCGGGTTAACACGCGCATGGGAGGGGGCCTCGGGGGCCCCCACCAGTTTTCCCGAGGTGGCCGGAGAACCGCTCGTAGCCGAAGAACGATACTTGATCACATTTGGAGAATTTAACGGCGCGTCGATTGGTGAGAACATTTTGAAAATTGGTCCGAAATTTTTGACGAAATTTTTGATTAGGCTTTCAAAGTCAAATCCGCATTTTGAGATCACCACAATCGCGCGATTAGACCAGCTCACTTGCATTGGCGACCGAGTGGTGACGTCCTAGCGCCATATAACCGGGATGATATGTCAAGGTTACCTCACAAGAAGGTCAAAGTCAAAGGCCACAAGTCAAGGTCATGTCAGCACTTTTAAAGTCATTGACCTCAGTGCTTCCAGTCAAATGGCGTTACCCGTTCTGACGTATATTCTGATATGACGTCGTCGTTAAGGTACCTCAATGCAAAGGTCAAGATCAAAGTTCAAGGTCAAAGTTTAAGGTTAAAGGTCATTGGGAAAGGTCAACCCTCATTTCCCGCCGCACAGTTGCTATTGTGCTAGTAATATTGTACATTATAAGTAGTATATCATATTGTGACATTATAGGTCAATGACTTTGGATGACCTTGACCCTAAAATTTTAGGGAAGTTTCTTTGTGACCTTCCCTCTAAGGCCTTGGTCTGCCTTTAGCCTATTCTTGCCCTTTTCCTGCATAATCACTGCATTTTCCGATCAGTCCCCAGCAAGGCCAAAATTTGACCTTTATGACCTCGCTTGACCTTGAATATATTGACCTAGGTCAATGAAAATTGCTCAGAATAACCCCAACCACCCCCAAAACTGCGTTTTTCTACGCGTCTTAGTTTCCCAGATCTAAGGGGGGCTACCAGCTCCCCCTCCAGTGCGCGTTAGTACCAGACCCCCTTCAGTGTCAGTGCTAAGCTCACCAAGACGATTGAACATTGGCAATTTCAACAATATGAGCCATTAGCCCTAATCGTGACCTGACTAGGTCATTGCCTGGCCAACAGGAAGGAAAATAAGCGATGGATCGCAGACTTTAGTAGTTCAGGTTCTGGGTTATCAGGCTATCATTACTATCGGGTTATGGGCTATTACGTTACCAAAATACTATGGTGGTTAATTCGCGATTGGTCAAGTCACTTCCAGTCATATCACGCAATAAAAACACATTTCAAAACATCAGAAAGAAATTAGAGTCCAATCTAGAATGAAAATGCCTCTCACCTTCTCAGAGTCCAACGGTGACGATAAAAATACACATCATTTCATATGAACATCGGGACAGACTTACTGTTCTGTCCCGATATTTGTATCCTATGAACATCCGGACAGATTTACTGTTCTGTCCCGATACCTATATCCTATGAACATCGGGACAGATATACTGTTCTGTCCTTGTATGCTAGCATCAGGTGTTTCTTACTTTTTCAAATGGTCCTACGCTTAAGAATTTAGACAGGGAGCCGATCGTTCCGCGTTGTGCACGCCTCTGACCTTGGATTGCGCCGGGGGTCAACCACGTGCGGGGTCGCGTCAGCAGGTGGATGCCGCAGTTGTGCCAGTGGCGAGGCAAGGTCGGTTCGGTGAAGTAGTGCTGCGGAGCACGCCTTTGGCACGTGCACGGTGTCACACCAATTTGTAATATATTACCTGGAAACGGCCGTTGCACAAAGTCGGTGCATTCAACGACCTCCCTTTCGATTGCCAGGTTAGTAAAGATTCCTTCCAGCTTTGGCATCGCCTACTGTTTTGGTGAGATCGCGGATCATTTCGTTGGTATTTGTTATTGAGGCTTTGACGCCAGCTAACTGCTAGGTGTCTTGTGTCAAACACGACTCACTGGCACAGTTGAGTGCATGTTGGAGTGCTGGAATTCATGAACCCAGAATGGGTGGGGGTAACGGGAGTGAGGAGGCCTGGAGAACCTGATTTGAAAAAAGCGGGGAACATTGTGTGGGGGCTAGCCCGGATTGTTGGAATTTTGTCCCCCTTAACTTTTTGAATACCCCTGCTGAGTGATCTTGGATATAAAAAAACACATGGCCACATTGTTTTGGACATTGGTTTGATGGAATTCCCATTGTAAGCATCTTCCACCATTTCTATATTCCGTTAGTACGTTTGTAAGGACTGTCGTTCAATGTGCTCTACCAGTCATGTGTAATGTATATTTGGGGCGGTTTCCATGCACGTTAATGGGTGAGGTGGAGGCAAGGCTGTGCGCTTGTTTGGCCGAAAAGAGCCAAGTGGAGCCAAATTAGGTCCAAAAAAGCCAAAAGAGCCAACTCACGTTTTAATTGAAGCGTAAGATAACAACTAGTTCTGCTCTCTTTTGGAAAATATTTTACTCGTAGCACCATTTCTATCGGGAAGGGGGGGGGCAGATTCTGCCCACCGCTCACGTTTTCTATGAGATATCTCCGAAATGGTTCGCGATCGACTTTTAAAACCTAAAGTCCAGTGTTGCCCTGGAACCCAACTTTTCTTGTTGCTTGACGCACGCTGGGCGCGATTGGCGGACAAAGCAAGCTCGCGTGCAGCACCGTGATGAGTGGATAAATTTGATGCCCGCGCTTCTATGACCCAACAAATTGTTCACATTTTTACCCCTTTTGCTGATATTTGGGATAGTAGGCCAGACGGGGAAAACAGTGATCAGAGTTTTCAGAAGTAGCTACACTCCCAATAATAGCTACGTTCAGTGGCGGATCTAGGTGGAGATCCAGGATCCAGATGCACAAAGGAGACATAGTTACTGGAAAAATATAATTTTGCACGATATCGAAAAAATTTCCGGCGACAATAATTCTGAAACAGCTGGAAGGATGATGCTAAAAATGTCACAGCATGAAGCTGCGTCTAAGAGAACCCCTTATACGAAATGTAATCAAAATCTGAGATATAGAGTGTTATTCTAAGATGTTTTGTCGTTTTGTCCTGGAATGTCCCAGCTGCGTGATAAAGTCAGAGAGGACACGTGGACATCCACCTCAAATTTCCTACATTATGTGTCAGAAATTTGCGGCAACAGCAAAGTGTCTAAACACACTTAAAATCAAACTATCACCTCTTAATATGATTCGATTGTCATTGTTCCGAGCGTGGACACCTTCAATCATTGAACAAATCACGCTTCTGCATGTGACTACCAAGAGGTCGCCAAACATTGTCTCAAAATCGTTGTTGCGTCCGACGCCGTCCAGCAGAACATCCACGAGATTGTCGGCGTGGGTTTCAACAGTTTGTATTAAGTTAAGCTGTCTTAGCGCCAGTGAATACAAACGAGTACGACACAAATTCGCTCTACTCCCGCGAAGATTGACTGAGGCGGACGGAAGAAGAGCGTGTGTGCTCAACGCTTGCAGCCTCAGCACTCGTTAAAAACACGTCTGATTGTAGAGTAGTACACCTTTTGGTTTTTTGCAGTTCTCCATTAAAGGGAATGTGGCACCTTGGTCGAATCCTGGAATTTAGTATAATTAGGCGTACTTTTAGTAAAAAATAATGAAACCACTCATGATTTCTCTGAAAAATGTACAATAAGCTCAATATTTGGTTTTTAAAAAAATACTCCTCTAGAAAAAGAAATAAATATCAGACTGTGGATGATGTCATGATCTGCCAACCACTACCATACTTGAAACGCTTCAAGGGCTTCGATTGGCTGATGCTCATCGTGACGTCAGCAAATGTCGTCACACCAGTAGCTCACAACAATGGCCGCTGGAGACGGGGGGGCTGAGGGGGCTGGTGTCAGGTAGGTTTTAGCTTTTTTCTACGGAAATATCGAGTTCCAAGTCAAATGAAATATGGAATACCGGGTTTTCCGACCTGCTTTACAACTTGGCTATCTCAGTTAAAATCACGTTGTGAAGGTGCCACATTCCCTTTAAATTGTTCGTTGTCGATGGACCAAAAACGGCGACTTCCGTAACGTGACTTTGATAATCGGTAGTCGGTTATCGCAAGTGAGAATCATCGCTTACAAGTTTGATAGTCGTTGTCCATGAACATTATCGAAATGCCCACCACTGATAGATAGACTTTTATTTGTGCATATATCATATATTCAGCTTAATGACCTGATGATGTGAGCTGAAATTATGATCCAAAGGTAAAGCCGCTCGCAGTTACTGATAACACAGTCAACCCATACATCTATGAAAGCTTTTTCCCACAGAAAACTCCACATCGCCCTGGAAATGGAGTACGTTTGATAATACTCGAGTGAAGTATTCAGAGAGGATGTCATGTCTCGGTACCGAAGAAAAGCTTAGCGCATTTTTGGGCGATAGGCAAATTTTTAAAACATTTTTGAAGTGCATTTTAGGAATTTTAAAGCCTAGTGCAGAAGGTTAGGCATGTTAAAGCCTAGTGCAAAAGGTGAGGCATTTTGAATTTGTCAGGCTCTCCCGATATATTCAAATCAAATCAGACAACACACATAATACCTTTTCGCCTTTCCGCTAATGGCTTACTTCGATTTCCAGCATGTTGAGGCACGACTCGTTCTAATAAGCATGCCCCCTGCCGATCACTGTGATACAAATGTTCACGGAACACCAGTATATCTCGGAGACATTTCAGGAAGTATGTGCAGTCCTCAAGCTCTAAATCTTCCGGAGCCGAAGTCCCGAATGAGCACTGTCTTCTATTCGACTTGAACACAGACAATATTTCCACTCCAGCATGTAAATTCCAAGCACAGCCGACGCCAAAAGCCGTCACCATGACAACGAAGTCTTATGCTGATGACGAACAAGATTTGCCGCAGGCTGCTCACGGTTCGCTGCCAATTTTCCAGCTGATATATCGGAGAGAGCGCAGCTATGAGACCTTCTGCCGGCGTCGCCACCACTGGACAATTTGCTGCCAGATTGGTCACGTGCCACAGTCGCTTCGACAGTGCCCCCCTCCCCCTTCAGGCCTGCGCCGGTGTGGTGCGGTCGGCTGTTCTGTCGAAGTGACAGCCCGTATTCTGAGTCGTCTGGCAGTTCTGCTCTCTTGGTGACACCACTTTTGACAACGTTCTGGCTGAACCCGGATTCTGCTACGGGTCTTAAGTTGGGGAAAAGTTAATGGGGCCTCCAGTTAAAGAGACTTGCTCCCGCTGTTGGGAGCCTGCCTCAGCATGAACTACCAATATTTTTACACGCTAAAAAATATACGGTTGATCCTCTCAAATGCAAGTCTCGTTCATGGCTAGTGGATGCAAAGATGAGTTATTTCAAGGCCTTTGCTGTTCAGATTTGTGGAATTCGTTTCAAAGTTAACATGCGCATAGACGGAAGTCTGACTATGGGCCCCCTTCACTTTGACGGGGGGGTAACCGCCCCCCCTTCAACGATCTCAAGAGCCACGCTAGATAGCAAATAAAACGGTAAACAGCGTTGGATAGCCCGTCAAATATCTCTAAAAAAACATTTGAAATCTAAAAAACATTAAAAATATCTTTTAAAATTTCAGGTCTTATCTAAGATCACTAGGGGTCGAGGCATGGCACCACAGGAATAACATGTAACTGCAGGTTTTCAGGCACAACATCTGAACTAGCAAAGATAAAGAAAAACAATAGAAACCATTGGAATCCGCGCAGCAAGCCAAATCAAATGTTATGTAATATGACCTTGCTAGGTCAAATCAGGTCAAACCTAGGATTTTAGCTGACCTGAGGTCAAGTCAAGTAAAATTATGTCACAATGCATTTCATTAGAATTGCAAAGACAATGCAAACCTGATTGCAGTTAAAACAAATGCTCTACCATCATAAATTGCGAATTTATTCAGTTTAAGCCATCTGCCCCATGTATTTCCGATGAAGAGGTCACGGCTCGTACCTGACCTTAGGAGATCGATATAAAATTTCCAGAATATGTTTTGTAGAACTCGGTGGGTCCATTATGCGACATGGGTTTCAACCGGATAAGTTAACCCTGTTCTGACTTATGCCAACCTATTTTTTTAGGTGATGTCACGTGACCTTCACTAGAGACCTGTGTAGGATGAGTCAACCTTAAAATTTTGGCTAAAGTTGTCAAGTGAATGAATAGTAAGTACGGCAGCGCTACACACTGCCGTTTTTATTATATCTCCAAAAAGCCCGCCAGAGTGGGTACCCGCCCCCGTCAATGCGCGTGTTGAGTTCATTACAATTCTATGTAATGACAAAGGTCCTAGGAAAGCCTATAACTTTTTAGACGCCGATGAAATGAACACGTGTCATCTGGGGAAGAGCTTTAAATATGAGTATGAAATTTGACTAGATTAGAATGAACGGAGCATAAACTGTTTTATTATGGTGGTATCTCAAATTCACACAGCTTGGCTGTATCATTCATTATCATATTATGAGTTCTATGACTCTTCAAAGTTAGCGGCCTGTCCCAGAGAAGCGGTTCCCAGAGATTCCGGTCCGATATTCGTTTCGCACTAAAACATTTCAGGAAAGTAGGCACCAGGCTGCATGCTTGAGAGTTTCCTAATGCATGTGCCTCAGCAGCGAACCAAGGTGAGGCAGAACCACCTTTTATGTGTCCCCATAGCTCGTGTCTAAACTATCCAGAGGGGTTGCTTCAGAGAGTAGTGCTTGCTGTCAACCATCATGCTGGACGCTCCTCCGAGTCAGATCAGTTTATGGGCGCAATATTGCCACTGCAGTCGACGCACCCTAAAACCCAAACTGTGATAATTATGATACATCAGTTTCACCACATTACTGTCAGGCTCCCGGCTGCCTCTATTGACGTCAGGGGACGGATACGGCCTCCCGAAGATTTCGATATTTACCGGTTCTATTTTGAAAATTCAAAGTGGGATCTAGCTTTCATAGACTAAACTCCATTGAAAAAAATTGAAAGATTTGGGAAAGGGTGTGAATAAATTGTTATGATCGTCTCAAGGCCCTCCATAACTTTTGAACCTGTTGACTGATTTATAAAAAAACTGGTACATGTTGACAGGTTATGAATGAAAAATCGACATATCTTTGATTATGTGAAAAATAGACATTTAACCGCAGCTCCATGGCCATAACTATATGGTGAAACATACACATATTACTTGTTTTCGGTTGCATAGATTCGAAATCGTAAGATACTTCGTGGCATCTCTGAGACGAATATCAGTTATATAATGCCTAAAAAATCACCCGGGGCGGATGCAAGCAAGTAGAACAGTCGGGCAATATGCATATTTCCGGTGTCTGGAAGACGTGTACGTATGTTACTCAGCTATTCATATTTATTATCTTGCCCAACCTTTATCTGTTCATGGCAAACACGGGGGAGTCTGAATGATTGTCTCCTTGCTTCACTCATAGACGAATATGTCTTTAGCCGTATATGGAGCAAATGCATACCAAAGATGCTTGTCCTATTCATTGCACTTAGTAAACTAAAATATGCTTGAACATGCGTAAAACTCCCCAATTACAGCATCTGAGCGTGCCTGTTACAAGTACTAATTATAAAATGTATGTTTGAGAGCGGTGGCGGAAACACGGGGGCAAGGAGGGCCCAAGCCCCCTCCCAAATGTGTGAGTGCCTATAATTTGAGTGTCCTTCACCACCTGGGGGTCCGAAGGGAGCCAACTGGTTTTCGCAAATGATTCCGAGCCTATTTAAATGAGACGCACTTCGCTTTTCAGCCCTGTAGTATGATCAATTTGAAAACTTATTTACCAAAAAAATGATATTAGGTCAGGCCAGGTCACCAAGTTATGACGTCATTGCTAAACCCATGCAAGACAATCCTATTCTTCTAAAATTAGGCTGACAAAACCAGGGTGCAAAACCAGGTTATGTTGTATATCATTTGAATCCTTGGGTAATGACGAGCATATTGGTGTCTTTTGTAGGTCTAATGGTTCCCTGAGTTACAAGGGATTTTCTAAATGGGTCTAAATCTGACCCGTTTTGGCCCACTGTGACGTCATGGGTCAGCGGATATGGTTCAAACACGGCTCCAGAGTAGGAGACGGTAATGCGCTTCATGTTTTCCCGTATCAATTCCGGATTTCAAAATCGTAGGGAGGTCTGATCAGACCCCCCCAGGCGGTGGTGGGTACAAAAAGAGATTAGGCGGTGCCAGGAATCCATAGGCGGAGGCTAATCCGAGGCAATGGTGGGCTAGGCTCGAGCCGCCTAGCCCCCCGGAAATAAAGTCCTGGATCCGGCACTGCTTGAAAGTATGGTATGGCCACTTTCATTCTTCGCGGCTCTCCCATTAGTAATACTTATTTAGCAAGAATATAATCAATCAGTATTACATAAAAACCTCCATTTCGAGTTGTTGTAAGCGCCTCTGACAAAACACTGCATGACACCTTCACCTGGCATATCAATCAATATTCAAACATTTTTAACTGATCTCATTACTGTTACCGATACATTTTCCTGAACAAAACCTTACTGTAGCGGGTTAAAATACGATCTGGGAATAGGTCCTTCTTAACACGCACAGTAGAGGGGTCCTAAGCTACCCCTAACTATTTTTCTGAAGTGGCTGGAAAACGCCACTTAGCCACATTTGAGAAAATTAATGAGCACGCCACTTGGTGAAAATTTTGAAAATCGTTCGATAATTGTTTAACGTATAGGCGTTCACAGTAGGACCTATATTTTGAGACTGTTGCAATCGGGCAGTCGTACTGCACTTTGTTTGCGTGCACTTTGGACCGAGTGGTGGCGTCATAACGCCATATAATCAAGCTATATGTCAAGGTGAAAGTCAAAGGTCAAAGTCAAAGGTGAAAGTCAAAGTCATTGCTAAGTATGGCGTATGTTATGCTATGACTTCATAGTTAAGCTAATAAAGGTCAAGGTCAAGTTCCAAGTTTTCAAGGTCAAAGCCTCATTTCCTGCCCAAAGGCTGCTGAAGTGCCAGTTTTGTTGCATATTATTGGGAATATGGCATAGTGTTACGATAGTACCTTAACCTTGAATGACCTTGACTAACAAATGTCAGAGAAAATTGTGTGGGCATTTCATCAATGAATTTAGTCCGCTTTTGGTGTACTCCCGGCTTTGTCCGTACAATCAGGGCGTTTCCAATCAGGTCTCCGGCACGGTCCAGATTTGACCTTTATGACGTTTTTTACCTTGAAGAGGTTGACCTAGGTCAATAAATATTTGCCATAATTTAGATCACCATCGCCCTCACGCACCATCCAACGGAGATTTTTCTAACCCTCTCGGTTTCCGAGATCTCAGGGGGTGAAACTTGAGAACTCCTCCACTGCACGTTAAAAGCCAGCCCAGCCACCCGTCCCTGACCAAGAGGTGGTCTCAAACCATTCAGCCAATGTGTGAGATGTATAATTAGGAAAATTTTAAAGTTTCAAAAGCCGATTGCGAACCATTCAGAAACATCCGCGGAAAGCATGAGGGATAGGACGGAAAAACCCACTCTCCTCCCGTGAAAGAAAAAGGGTTAATTCGAACTTTAGAAGTTTTAGAGGTAGCTTAGGAAACACTAGAGCCAGTTTGTGAAATGTCACCTAGATCTGGAATCTTAAACTTTAATCTACCAGTTTTTTTGTTTGTTAGATGTTTGAGTGCCGTGTGACCCTTATAATGGCTTTTTGCATTTTATTTTTCAGCGTTCATCTGCGTCGAGTGGCTGACATCCTATTGCCGGAAAGCTGTATATTTGTAAATATTCATTACACTACTGTTTTTATCGTCCGACTTCAGCTGTAATTTGCTCTGTATCTGTTGCTGATGAAGCCGAATAAATGAATAAATTAAATGCGATGAGGTAGTTTGCAAAGGATGAATGGAGTCAGTTCCTGGTGGAGCTTATTTCCTTCTATTCGGTGGGAATTGTGCTTTTTCGTTTTAATGTAAGAGTGACGGAAAATATGAAATATTGTGAGGAATACTAGTTCTGGATTTATGAGAGATACCTATTCGAGTTTATCGACCATCGATTTATATCAACAAAACATTTACCTATTTTATTGTGTGCATCATTAGGGCTTGAAGATGTGTAATTAGGTTGCTCCGGTAATGGGTTAAAGGTTAAACCTCATTTCCCGCCCAACTGTTGCTATCCTGCTAGTTATAGTGTACTATAATGTACACTATAACTAGAAGTATAGCAACCGTTGGGCGGGAAATTCATTGGGAGCATACGGTATTGTAACGCCATAGGTCAATGACCTCGACTGACCCTGACCCCAAAAATATTATTTGTTAGCTTTGCTCTATAACGCTGGTCCGTCTTTAGCACATTCTTGGATTTTCCCCATAGCTACAACATTTGCCAAGAGGTCCCAATCACGGTCAATGTTTGACCTTTATGACCTTGTTTGACCTTGAATATTATGTACTAGGTCAACAAAAATAGGCTATGATATTCATCACCAAAGCCCTCACCTACCTCGCAGTTCGTGTTTTTCTTAGTTTCCGAGATCTCAGGGGGCCTACCAGTCCACCCTCCAGTGCGTAGTAGTGCCAGACCTCTCTCCAGTGCGGTTGTTTAGCCCCCTAATAAAAAGTGATGGAAATCATAACCTAGAAAATAGACGCCAGCAATAACTTGGCGACTAACCCGTTTAGAGCCTGCCAGACTAGATCAAAATAAAAATGAAGCCAGGCCGACGAGGGTCTAAAAATGTATTAATCCATCATTTCAAGGTGTATGGCTTATACAAGCCGTATATTTCCGAATTGGGAAGTAAAAAACGCACAGCAACAGAAACATACAATGTTTATTCATGCTATCACAGACATTGGCCAATCTCTGGCGACTTCACGCCCAGGGGCTGTCCCACACACCGAGTACACGCTCTGACAACAAATAAAGCTCGCACATCGACATGAACAGCGTCCAAAACGCTGAAAAGCCGCCCACCAGAGACTGTACCGTCTGCGATCGGCTTCACAGCCAATCAGCGGCACACAGCGCCCCGAGTGACAACACACTGTTCACGATCCGACGACAAGACCAAATACAAACGCCCACTTTGTACATACCTCGCTGATACAGACGCAACCCCCTGATACACGTGTAAGCACATAGTAGGGCACTTGTTCAGCTTTTGTTGCAAGGCCATCCACTGAAAATATATTCTTGCACACTAATAAAAACGCCAACAAAGCACACATCGATGCGATCGCCAGCACACATTGAAGCGGCTTCGAGAGCGATGGTCGGTCGTCTTCGCAACTAGTTAGCATCCAAGGTTAGGATCTGCTGCAAACGAAGCAGGTACTACCTTTAGCCAAAGAACGGACAAATTTGTGGGAAATATCTAGACATTTTGTTTAAAAATTTGCCGAAGCGGCAATGTGTAGGTAGTCTCACCTAATGCCCAAGCTTTATGCCAGCTCGAAGCAGCAACATGGACTGAATCAAAAGCTGTAGATTACACTGCTGCACCATGTGAGCTGAAGACTGCACTCACGAAAAATGATTTGTCTGGGAATCTAGAGGTCTCTTGTTCGAATTTGAAAAGTGTCTTTAGTGTTTTAGACGTCATGTCATGCTGAATTGTCTACTGATGTGTCCTACTCGAATGGTGGTAGGGGTTGCAGGGAGCAAAAATCCTTATTTGCGAATCCATAGGTCCCTCGTTCTAATCTGACTTGTGTCTGTACTGTTTAGCGACCTCGTGTCACATTGAACATGCGTATCACTATGACAGTGGTCGGCGAGGCGGATAGTAATTCTATATTTCATGTAGGAGGTCCTCGTTCGAATCTGACCTGTGCTTCTATTGTTCCGCGACCTCGGGTCATACTGAATCGTCTGCGCAACCGTTTAGTAGGGTGGCATATGGATAAAATTATTCTCTGAAGATCAAGAGGTCACTCGTTTGAATCTGACCTGTGTCTTTACTGTTTCAGGGCAGTGTTATGACCCGCCTGCCTTCCAGGTATATGGTTCAAATACGTTTCCGATGATTGAATGGTAGGGTGTTTCAATTATGGGGCGGCTATCTCTCTGATGTTGAATCAAAAGCTACGGAAGCAGTTCATCAAATAAGTGCCGCTGCTCAGTAAACGCAACATTATACAGCCACATAGCAACACGTCCGCATTCTGCACCAAAACGCCAACGTAATGAATGTTTGGTCCAAACATATTGCTCATCACATTTGAGATGCCCTGACTGAAAGCGACTGAGGCCCCTCTGGCCTGCGCGGCCGCTGCCAGTGCCCCTGCCACACCATCCGCAGCGACACCGGCCTTACATTGCAGCTGTTACATTACATCGCACGAACTCAGACACTAAGCAGCAGTAGCTGCCCCAGAAAAAAACGGTACCCACGCCACTGCAGTGCAACGGCGAACACAGCACAACAGCACACTGACAGCACAACACACAGCAGCCATGTCTCAACCTGACCACACGGAGTTTCTGGTGCCGGTCGGGCCGGGGGGTGGGGGGGGCGCAAAAGGCACCAGATGGTCTCCCTCAGAGTGCAGTAGCGCCCATTCTGGGTGCATCGACCAGCGACACACGCCATGGGTATGTCGTGAAAACTGGAGGATGATAGCATCATATCCGGGCCCACATACACCCTGGTGGTCCAAGCGAGGTAGGAAACTGCTGCATACCAAATGTCACCGCGGCCCCGTGTCGGCGCCTTTGTTGAAACCTGAACTCACATACATTGCAGAGAGCACCTTACAAAAATAAATGGTGGAAAGCCGTGGCGAAAATATAGCCGGTTCTGTGGTAGGCACAGACCATAAACTGCTCTGCGTCCCGTGGGGAAGCTTTGGCATGTTTATGTTCGGCCGGGTGGAACCTCCAGGGAGCAGTTTGCGTCTCATAGCTCGCGCTCCGGCCCAGGGAGAGCCCTGGGCCGCTGACTTCCGAGAATTCCTCCTTCTGCCGTGCTATAATGAATCTTCATCACTTTCTGTGAAGTTGAGTCAACGGCGGTACCTGCAAACGAAACCGCTAGTCAGCGTTCCCGCGCAAGCAGGTCGAGGAGCTATTCCTGGCAGGCATCAAAGACGTGTCGCCTGTATCATGCATAACGCGTAGTGTATTTTCAGTGGCAGCCTGTTTATTGGGAGCACGCTGCTGCTTTTTTATTTCACGCCAATACTGATATTGAGTCTGCATACGCAGATATTTATGCTAAGCTAATGAATTAATAATTGGGCTTAAGGGCGCGCCAACCCTAGAGGTCATATAGTGTCCCATGCCAAGCTATATTGGCTATATGCAATAAGCTATAAGACAGTCAATAACCACCTTCGGTTTGTGCGGATTGATACATGACCATCAATCTTGGACAATATTGCCAACCTACTAACCAAAATGTAAAAACAGGTTTAAGCATGTACAAATTACATTAAAAACTAGCAGACATAAAAGCCGACGAAGGGCTAGGTGGAGAAACGCTGCCGAATTAGCTAGGTGGTGAAACGCTGCTTGCTGCCGAATTGTCCTGGGTTCAAGTATTTGCACATTACCGAAAAATGACATCGCCCGATATTTCAATCCCTCACGACAGGGAGAGAGGTGGTGATAGCTTACGACCTTAGAATTTGATATGTGATCAAACTTCAGCGATCAGACTTATCAAGAAGCCTTATTTTAGGATCTCTTACAACGTTCTCCGTACAACGGAACTGAAGACTATCGGGTTCCGCGTCCAGAGTCCGGAATTGTTCGGATTAATTCGAAGAATTTTGAAATCCGATCTAACCCGTATTGGTCCGAAGCTGATTGGATGGAGGCTTTGCATATTCTACGGATTGCGCAGCGGATAGAAGTACAAATTCAAAGATACATAAGTCGCTGCCAGTTTATTATCATCAAGGACACTACTTAGCGTCAAAGTTTGCACTGGACGGCAACAGGATGAAAATTAGTGCGTCACAGCCTAGAATATTACGAAATACACGGTTGCCAGAGAGCAGTCACTTCAGCCTCCTATCAAACCTAACAAAAGAGACAGAAAAAATCGAATAAAAAACCTCAAATTATTGCCGGGAAACCACTTCCTTTTCAAAAGCTATCAAATAGAGCTCTTAACTTTATATAGTTTTTCTAGGACCCGAGTTGTACCCTGGTTTGGTTTATCACATTTTAGAAGAGCGAAATCTCCTTAAATGGGTTTCGAAATGCCGTCATAAATATTTAACCTAGTCCCAACCATAAATTTTTGGCAAAATTCTGTTAAACTAATCCCTTTACAGATACGAAAAGCGACGAGTTTCTCATTTAGATTGGTTCCGGATCATTCACAGAGAGTGAACGGGTGAGGGAGATGGTTTCATAACTGACCTCTTCAGCCGATGTTGCATGAAAATGAACTAGATAAAAAGGGATAATATGCAAGGAACTTTGTTTGGGATAATATGGGACAACAAAACGTTACAGAAAATGTAACGGGGAAGTACAAAAATAGTTTTTTTAAACTATCTTTTGTAAAAGAATGGGACAGAAGAGCCTTGGGTGAGACTGTCTAGAGCTCTCTACATTTGGCTAGCTTGGTGTCTCGAGTTTGAAAACCAAAATCTCGATACTTATAGAAAATTATATGTCAAACTTTCCCCACCCTGGTCCGACTGGGACATGCTCATAATTACATGTCCACTGTTTCTAACGCATCATGATTAATGTCATCAAAACTAGGAATTTCCCAAGAGGTTACCAACTCCCTTTCAAAGTTTACTTTGGCATTAACTCGGCACCGGCTGGATTGTTTTCGTACACGCCATCGCCTGGGGGAGGGCAGTCGGATCGAACGCCCCAAGATCTCGAGAACCAGAAGTGAAACGGAAAAATTAAAACGGCGGTAAAGGTGACTCACCGTCTTCTACTCTGAACCAAATTTTGAGCCATATCCCTTGACCCGTGACACCACAGTGGGCCAAAATAGATTAAATTTACACCCACTTAGAACATTCCTTGTAACTCGCAAACCATGAGACTCAAAACAAAACACAATATATAAATGTGTTCGTCTTAAAGGGAATGTGGCACCTTGGTAGAATCCAGGAATTTAGTGTAACTAGGCGTACTTTTAGCCGAAAATAATGAAACCACTCATGATTTCCCTGAAAAATGTACAATGAGCTCAATATTTTGATTTTTAAAATTCTCCTCTAGGAAAAGAAATAAATATCTGCCTGTGGATGATGTCATGATCTCGCAACCACTACCATACTCGAAAAGCTTCAAAGGCTTCGATTGGCTGATCCTCATCGTGACGTCAGAATATGTCGTCACACCAACAGCCATGACAACTGTGGCCTGCTGCTAGGGGTACATGAGGAGTAGATTGCAGGTAGGTTTTAGTTTTTTCTACGGAAATCTCGTGTTCCAAGACAAATGATATATTGAGTACCGGGTTTTCCGATTTGCTTTACAACTTGGCTATCTCAGTTAAAATCACGTTATGAAGGTGCCACCTTCCCTTTAATCTGTAGCTTCAATTGATGCGCAGTATGTCCTTGTAAGGTCGCATTACAACCTTGATCCTAGGTTAATGTCAAATTATGACCTTTTAATATAATGTGTTATATCATTCGAATTCATGGGCCATGTTCATTACTATCATACCAAATTCAGGCCTGTATTTTAAAAAAAAGTTATAGACGCAAACAATTTTGAATACCGTGATCTTTAGTGACCTTTGGTGACCTTAGTATTGATCTGAACTCAAAATGGAGAACAGCAAGCAAAGTTATCGTTGCATCGTTTCAAGAGCTTTCGAATGACGTTTAGAAGCTTGATCTACTTTTTCTAATCACCGAGTTACACCCTGGTTTTGTCGGCCTCATTTTATAAGAACAGAATCGCCCTACATGGGTTTAGAAAAGACGTCATAACTCGTCGACCTAGACTAATGGCAAGTTTTGCCTCATTAGTTGCCAAATTGATCACCCTAGAGGTCTGCACAGCGATGCACGTCTCATCTAAATCGGGCCAGAACCATCCGCAAAAAACCGAGGGGTCCGATCAGACCTCCAAGGCAGTGCTGGGTTAATCATAAGATGAAGTTATGCTCGCATGGATAAGAATTTATGGATACAACCAATAATGTTGTTTTATTTTTACCTATATTACAGCATAATGATAATAATTATGCTGTATACTATGCTGATTATAAACAATCGAATATGTGGTATGGGATGGGTGTAATGCTTCCAAGCCCTGTTTTTCACACCTTTTCACCGACGATAGTAACCTTAACCCTCGCCCCGGTGGGGGTGTTTGAACACCCTCTCGGGCTTTCCGGCAGTGCGAAGCGCCACCGTACTAGGCACAACTTATCCTTGATCAATTCCGCAACTTCCCTAAATATTTTAACCCGCGCCCCACCGGGGATCCGGTGCCACCTTCACCCCACCGGGGGCATCGATGGCACCCCTCTAACTCCGAAAATACGGGGGTTAGCGCAAATCTGAAAACTGCATTAGAAAGCCCGCGTGAATTCAGTAAGAAATCACTTTGCATGTGTAAGCGCTTGGGTCAATGGTTTGACCTCCAGAGGTCAAGTTAGGTCACCGTAGGTTATTTTCACTCAAATATGCAATGCTTAACATAATGGGGCATAACTCTTATGCCATTAGAGCTATTGAGATCTGGTACATAACTACACTTGACTGGTACTAAACTACATTTGATAGGAAAATGGCAGACCTTTTTCCGCTATATGAAACGTAACGACCTCCCGCCAGTGGTTTGACCTCCAGAGGTCACCTCGTGACCTCATATGACCTGAGGTCATGAAAGGTCATAAAGTGGCCTTGCCGTCTATCACATGAAGTCAGTGACGAGACATACACGATGGTCTTTGATTCAGCGATCTAGCTTAATTAGGTCAAAAGTTATTGTCAAAATACTGTTTTTACCTCTGATGATGTTGGATTACCTCGGAGAGGTCAAAGGGCAAGTATGACTCCTGTAATCCATGAAAGGGTTTGCAAGAACGCTGTTCTGAGCAGTTTGAGCATTTGCGATCATTTTTGTGACTTTTAGATCATAAGACAGTTTTCCCCATGCCTTTTCAATGATAGAGGTCACCTCGTGACCTGACCTCAGGTCAAAAAATCGAAAAACCCGGATATACACCTTGTATACCCTAGTAGGTTCATGAAGTGTAGGAAGTTTCAAATCGATCGACTAAGAAATGTAGCTCTTATGGAGCTCAAAATTTGAAGTGAGGTGACCTTGGTTGACCTCGCCTGGTGGCCTGACCTTGGGCGAACCGGGGTAAACATTTTTGGGATGGTGGAAATGATGGGGTGAGAGATAGAACCCTTAACCGCGGTGCTGCGTTTCGTCGTTTTTCTGCTATGCCGAAAAACCTTAGGGGGCGTCGATGGCCCCCGGTGGGGCGAGGGTTAACCCTTGCCCCAGTGGCGGGTACGAGCCACCTTCACCCTGGTGGGGGGGCTAAAAAGACCCCCACGATCTCAAAAACTAAGAGAGCTAGAAAAAGCGCAAAACGGCAATCGAAAGCTCTTCAAAATTAATATCGAAGATACTTCGGTCATTTTTCTCGTCAGGTCAATATGAAGGTCACCAGAGGTCAAAATAGGTCAAAATCGTTAATATGAGGTGTACTAAGAAAACCTCATATATTTTAGACACTATGATAGCTAGAAACATTTTTTAACACCATTCGAAAGCTCTTGAGTTGCTCTTTCATTCCAGTGGCAATGATTTTCGGGTCAGGTCTAGGAAGGTACAGATTACTGAATATTGGGCTTATTCTTGGGAATGTCCACAGCCACCCATGCATAAGGGCGTTTCCTTTTTCGCTTATAACTTCCAAACCAAATATGATACAGCCATAGTTGATGCACCATTGCAATCCTCTCGTCAATACAAATCGAAAGATATACAATATTGCTATGCCAGGTCAAATTTAAGAATTTGACCTGACCCAGGCCAACGGTCTGACCCAACTTGACATGGTATAGTCATGATGTATATCATTTGACTTGCACTGACTGTCCAAACACTTAGGTGACAAAATAAAAGTTTTATATTTGTTTATTCAAAATGTATAGAGTAAAACACCAAAAATGTTTATTTGACATAAGGTGACCTTTTAAAGGTCACAAGTCAAAATGTTTGGCATCACCTTCAGAAATGAGCTAAGACCAAGTCGTAACCGATGTTTAAAGTTGATGCCATCGATGCTTACTGAGAAAACCTCATTTCGTGATTTTCCCCATATATTTACAATGGGGAGGTCATGCTCTGCACATGACCTTAGGCCACCAATATCAAAAATCCCGGAACATATGTTGTAGCTCCTGGTGGGCCAAATATGTGGTATGAATTTCAACTTGATCGATTAGCCCTTCTTTTAGTTATGCAGTCCTAAGCATTTTTGAGGTGAGGTCACTTCACCTGGCTTGGTGACCTGACCTGAAATGACCTTGAGCTAAAATTTTTAGGAAGATGTAAAATGATGAAGAAACAGCTAGACTAAGTTTGGAGGCGCTGCGCGCCGCCGTTTTTTGGTCACTTCGGAAAAGCCCGAGGGGGGGTCTAAAAAGACCCCCCCACCCGGGCGAAGGTTAAGGTTGGTTTATCTCAGGTCACGTCACCAGTGCAGGTCAAGTGACCTTACCTCCAAAAATGTCTAAGGTGGCATAAGCAAGAAATCGGTGAATCTATCGAATTTGAACTTTTACCACATAACGGGCCCACCAAGTGCTAAAACATATTATCCGCGTTTTTTCATATCGATGACCTAGGGTCAAGTACGCATCATGACCTATCCATTGAAAATGCATGGGGAAAACAGAAAGTGGGCTGTATTTGTGTAGATACAGCTGAGAATACCTTCGTATTCTCCAAATCGCAGGATCCGTGGCCCCTTTCCAGGTTCCTGTTACAATTTTTGACCTGTGACCTCTAATAGGCCATTTTGGATTATTTAGGCAGTTTGCAGACTTGGGTTAATAACTTTGGAGGAAAAGATAGGACAGTTTATATTTTGATACAATTAAGCTTTGATTGCTATTGCGAGCCGATTGATATGCATATTTACTAAGCTAGTTTGAAAAGTGACTTTGACCTGACCAGAGGTCAGGTTATTTTTGTGTATTGACCTAGCATAGTCATACTATACCTCATTCGATTTGCCTTGACGAGAGCAAGCAAATGGTGCCTACAAAATGTTTTTGGCTCAACTATGTCAGACGCTAGAGCCCAAAAACACTACCCTAACAGGCAACATTTTTCACCCTGTCATGAACTCAATTTTGCCCTGGGCCAAAAAGTGACCGACATAGTGCCTCCTGAATTTCTATGAGCTATCCACCCGCGTTCACTTTTTTCGCTATTCCGCATAGGAGCCAAGTTCAAGGGGAATGTTTGAAAACCCACTTCCCCCACCAGGGTGAAGATGGCTCGGAGTGTTACCGGGGCGGGGGTTAAAGGCACGGGGTAGCGTGAATGCTGCAATGTTGAACCCAAACTCACCTCTTCCAGTCAATTAGCCGCCGCTATTGTATATCATATGCATTTTTTCCTCAGAAGAGGACCCACCATTCCACAACGGTGGTACTAACCATGCCTCCGCCGATCGCGGGCGCTAGGATACGCCGCCGTTAGTTGCACCAACTGCCGCGCGGAGGCGCGCACGCACAATGTTGAGATGGCGCTGTATGTACTGTTCGTGTGGCGCCAGCCTGGCAGCGCGCAGGAGGCAGGTCTCGGCTCGCTCCAACTCCACCCTCTCCACGTAAACCACGCAGAGATTGTGCAGGCCCTGCACGTGGTCCGGGTCCAGCCGCAGAATCTTCTCGTAACACTGCAAACACCATCGGCCCTGTCAAATGCATGGACGGTAGATGTAGATGTGCTTCGCACGCTTCGGGCCATATCTACTCGTTTGAGAGGAAGAAAAACAGCCACATAAGCATACCAAAGCTGGATATATCCTCTCCATCCAGACGGGGGGGTCTTGGACGGGTTAAGGCTGGAATGGCATACAAGGCCCATATGAAGCCTATGGGAGACCAAAAATCCAGGGGAGAGGGTCCTAACCCCCAACCCCGCGGGATCTCCATCCATGAAGCATACACATAAATCAGTTTTACAGCTGATTTTGCAGTACTGCCACAATGACTATCATGTGAAATGCATAAACCTCTCTCTCTCTCTCTCTCTCTCTCTCTCTCTCTCTCTCTCTCTCTCTCTCTCTCTCTCTCTCTCTAATTACATACTTATTCCATAAGCTTTATCTACGTATGACTACTCTATCCCCACTAGTCCCCATTCGTATGCCATCAAATTGATACCGTTTTCTACGTCATGGATGCTTATTGAGCTGCTTGAGCATATACATTACGAATAATTTCACCAAATAAAATTGCACGGCTCAGAAACGAAAAGCGAGTGGTGTGATCCGCACGAACGGCGCAGTTTCCAGCCGACGCCTCCAGGTGGGGGGGAGCTTCAGCACGCGGGGGCTGACGCTGATGTCTCACGGTGGATGCCGCCAGCACCCAGTGCCATTATTCAAACCCCACCGGATTTGCATAAGAACGGTAAATATGTCGGACGTGGGTGTGGGAGCCTGAAAAAGGTGAGCCACTTCCACTCCGGCTCATATAGCGCCCCAGGGCGGAGACAGTCGACTTCCCGAACTGAAAACAGTGACAAATGTTTTTAAACGGCGGTGAAACCATTCCAGTGTGTCATCTGGAGGAAAATACGGTTTCAGCGAGTCAAGGTGATAAATTGAAGCGGTCCCCGGAGAGAGCTGCGCGCGTTATTAGCCGCGTTCATGCATTTCCCTTTAGACTGTCAGCCACGTTAGATATGGAGATATGATGTAGGAGGTAGATCCTAGTCATACCTGTGCCTCAAAGTTGAATAGGGAATTGCAAATGGTGTTTATAACTAATTAAAGAGCGGCTACGCACCGACTACCTGTTATTGTGCTACAGTTGACTTAAGTTCAAGTCATATTCCTGTAATGATCCAATTTTCTAATAAATAAATCACAAATGTTGATGGATTGGGTATTTAGTATGATGGATAGTATCACCAATCAAATTTAAAAGCAAACGCTTGCTTCCTCAATACATGACAAAGATAAATAAAATAATAAATAATAAAATCAGCAAGGGTCGGCTTGTTATCTTGATAGCTGAATGAGTTTGAATAATCACATGCATTTGTTTTTACGGAAAAATATTGATTAGATAATTGTTTGGAATATAATCATAAATTATTAATTTCAATTGGAAAATAAGTGTAATGTGCTGGACATGGTAGCGTAGTGACTGTACATAGGTATAGCAAAGTCTTCCCTTTTAGTAAAATACTTACTATTCTCTACCTAAACAGCTTCTAAAATGAGCGAAATTGCAAAGCATAGAAGACGAGTGCAGAAAAAACATTGCGGCCGATTTAAATTGAGGTTAATCCGTCGAGGGCCAAGGCACAGACTTAATATCCATGGCAAACAGTTCCAAGCTGAACACTTACTTTTTCTTGCGAAAATCATACAGGTAGCAAATTTAATTAAAATACAAAAACTATCTAAACAAGGTAACATCATCTCGAGAATTATCCCAGCACCGCTAGCATCGGGGTAACTGGGAACCTTATCAGCCGGGGAGAACCGAACATTGGTCAGGGGACCCTTCACACAAAGCCTACAGAATTTGCTGACTTTTTAGTTTCGTTCCTAAAAACAGGTAGTTTCTCCTTCGGAAGAAATTAGACCATACTAAATTATGTTCGAGGCCAAGAATAATGCTTATGTACAGTTTGAAACAACACAAATCACATGAAAAACATCAGCAGCTCCCAATTTCCCACCTACCCGTTCTGCCGCCTCCAGATCCCTCATGTTGTTGACGTAGATGTCACCCAGTAGGATGAAGCCTTTGATGTGGTCAGGATGGTGTTGTACCAGCCGGTGTAGGAAAGGTACCGCCTCCAGAGGCCGGCCACAGTCACTCAGGAGGAGCGCGAGGTTGAAGAGGGCACTCCGGAAATCCGGCTTCAACTCCAGAGCCTGCGGAGAGAAGAGGCGAAGAATCGATGGGCACCGAAGGAGAAGCTACATTAAATAAATACTTTGGATTACCAGGCGAGAAGAGTGCCATATGTACACGCGTAGCGTTGATGTTGAGTGAGATTTCCCCGACCCTTTTTCGATATTTCTGATTCCCGACAAGAAAATCCAGTTTCTAAAACTTTAACCACTCATAGATAACATTCAAATATGAGGAAGGGCAGTCATTCCGCCAGGGGAAGCATTCCTCCACATTGGCCCTATGACTCACGACGCTGCCTCACCTTTCTGAAGTGGGTCTCCGCCGTTGTCAAGTCCTGGTCATCCATGGCCAGCATGGCCAGGCTGAAGTGGGCGCGCTCGGCAGCTGGCGGCTGCAGCTGCAGCAGCCGCCGCAGCCGCCGCGCCGCCAGTGGCCGCAGCTCGCGGCGGCCGCTCTCCTGGATCAGAACTGCCGAGTTCAGCAGCGCCTGCTGGTGGTCCGGCGCGTGCTGCAGGGCCTGGTCCAGGTAGGCTAAAGCCTGCGCGTGTCGGCCCTGCTCCAGCAGCACGATCCCCAGCTGTCGACACCACCGCCCGGTCACTGGAGTAGGGCTACCGAGACTGGCGCACCGGGGCGACATCCGCGGACAGGGAGAGGGAACCAGGACAGAGATACGTCAGCAGGACAAAAAGCCAAGTCAGCGGGTCAGAGAGGCGTAAGTGGGACAGAGAGACGTCAGCAGGACAGTGATAAGTCGGCGGGACAGTGATAAGCCGGCGGGACAGATAGACGGTCAACGGGGTGAGACCGGCGGAATGGTAACAAGGTGATGTCAGCAACATGTCGATTCAGAGGAATATTGTCAACAAGGCAACATTAGCAGGACGATGTCAGCGAGACAGAAACAGTGAGGTAAACTGAGCCGGTCACCGTCTGAGGGATGGCTCCAGTGAGGTTAGGTCAACAGGGTGATGTAAGTGGGACGATGTCAGCGAGACAGCATCAGCAGGGATACTTTCTGGGACAATGCCACCAGCACAGTTTCGGCACACAAACTCGACATAACAATTCGTTGGTTCAAAAAATGGCACGCATCGCATTAAAGATAAGAAGCTCGGAAATCAAATGCACTCAGTGGAACAATCTAGCTGCCATGCCAATTGCAAAACTTTGGTAGAGCACAAATTCTGATGGTGTTGCCGCGACTGTCTCCACCGCGCCAACTGAACGCTAGTGTGACCGCTGCCGCTTGCAGAGGTGACTGCTCACGTTGTAGTAGATGTCGGGGTTGGCGTTGTCGTAGAAGAGGGCAGTCTCGTACGTCTGCTGGGCCTCTTTGGTGCGGTTCAGGTTGATCAGCACGTCGCCCCGGTTGATGTACGCCTGGGTGTAGTCCGCACGCATGCTGATAGCCTGAGGAAATGCAAAACGAGCAGCGTTAGACAGTATCTCGCTTATATAAATATACTTATACAAAAAGTAAAAAATTAGGAGCCGGTAGAGGGTTTGGCTGGTACTTGCCTGCCGGTAGAGGGCGTCTGCCTCCTCCAGACGGGCCGGCTCACGCGCCACCAGCTTTGCCAGGTTCAGGAACACGTTCAGGTGATTGGGCGCAACCCTGGCCTCGTAGACCTCGCCAGAGCGGGCACGAGGCAGCAGAGACTTGGCCTGCGCCACAGACGAAGTCTCTGAGTGAAGGAGGTGATGAGTGACAATTCGTGGATAACATCAAAATCTCCTAAGTCACCGGTCCCAGGTTTAAGTCTCGGGCGGCGGAGCCTCTGAATAAGTCGAGCTGATCCCCCAAATCCCTCCCAACAAGGGTGAAAATTAGCGACGCCGTATAACCTTGGCAATTGGTGCGTCGTTAAACCTCAACAATTGACATTATCTAAGCCAAAGAGATGAAGCAGGAAAAAAACGCTGAAGCTGCACAACGAGCCAGGTATAAACTGTCTAGCTCAAGATGGTTATAAACTGTTTTTCTCAAACTGCTTCGCCCTTGAAGTCCGCCTTGTATGACATGGCACAAACGTATGACCAATTGCGCTAGGCTGATTTTATCTCCCAGGGCCACCGCCAGTGTCCTGCGATCATCTCTGATGAATGCGAGGGTACGCGCAGCTCGGCAGTGGAGTGCATTTCACCGAGTTCAAGGACCGATTTCAAATACCGAAAGGTTTTTTGAATAGTAATCTGATGCTTGAAACCGATTCTGAATCCGTGAGAGTTGGCTTCGTTGTATGACCTTAGCATTAGAGCGTCGCTAAGTCGCAGACATTATCATCCCGTGTGAAGTTACTAGTATTCTTAACACAGACTGAGGAGTACCCTCAAGCCTGGGGCAAACACAGCGTCACCAACCTTCGTCAATCTCGCCAAAGTTCGACAGCACCAGACCACTTCAGAACGTCTGAAGTCTCTCCACAAGCAAATCCGTATAATAATCCTTTCCCAGAATAAGGAAAGTAGTATTCAGGGAAGGATTAACACAATCGAGGCACTAAACAGGCAAAGCTCATCTCAAATGATTGAGCGACTGAGTGCTTGGAGAGTGAGCCACGGTAAAAACGATACGTTCTGTGTTGCTATCAGCCTGGGAAGGTGGGGGATCGGATCTGGTCGCGTTCGAGAAGCACTTAGTAGAATCAAAGTCTTGTATTTCGATAGTCGCATCGAGTCATCCACATTCCCGCTTGTACCAGAATAGCAAATAATACTTCTTTTTTCTCTAATAATGGGTCGTTCCATCTTTCGCGTCACTACGCTTTCTCAAATGTTGAGGAAAACGTTGCGTTTTGTGCAGACATGAATTGAAATAACTTTTCAGTGCACGGTAATAGCGTGACCACAAGCCTTACACTTCGATGGGATTAATAACAATACTTATGTTGGTGTTTTTAAGAAAAAACTAACCATGTAGTTTCTTTATTTTACGGCACTTTTAGATTCACCGATGTACTAAAATCAGAGCAGTATGTAAGTGTCATAGTATCCAAAGTGAAAGGGGATGGCCCGAAGCGCACTGTGGATCACCAAAATGACAGGGGATGGCCCGAAGCGCACTGTCGGTCAATGATTGACATACAACATTGTACGGTTACTGACTTTGTGCGCTTCGTTGTCTCAAATGTTGAATAGAAATGTTGCGTTTCTTCTAGCATGCATGAACTGAAATAATTATCCAGTGCACGGTACTAGCGTGATCAAAAGCTTTACACTTTGATGGGATTAATGCAAAATAATTACGCTATTTTTTATGAAGCAAAAGAGTCACTGTGGAATTTATTTAATTTACGCCACACTTACATCCACCGTTGTGACAAAAACTGTCCAGTGGGCTAAATATTATAAAATGATAGCATAAATATGTTCCTAACTGGCCAGCAGTTTTGCATCACGCAACAACCATGTAAGTCTTTACCAATAATGTCCGTTAAATACCCAAGTAATTAGAAAAATCAAATAAAGAAACATTAAGAGTTAAAACCGATGAGTTTTGGAGTGCGTACAAACTCCACAGGACCTAGGTTCTCACCTTGAGGAACGCCTCTTCAGCCTCGACGTATTGCTCCAGGCTGTTGTAGGTGCGGCCGACGTTAATGTAGGCACCAATATCGTCCGCCTGGACCCTGCAACCGGCCAGGCAAAGCACCATGGGAGAAAAGAACCCCCTTAACTCCGCCACCTTATCCAGAGTAAAAAGGGCGGCCTACTTCCAAATGGGAGCTCGTAAAATGAAACCCGAAAAAGGACCTTTAATCATGGAAACACTGTATTCAAAGTCCATTGGTCCTCGAAGTCTTGCTTGTTCTTGAAAGATAATATCTCTTTTTGAGATAGCTCAACTAAAACACGACGTGAGGCATAAAGCATTGGATAAAACCCTTGGTGACAGACCTAACTGATATCAAGCATACTTTTGCGAGACGTACGCTTGGTAAACTACTCTGCACTGTTTGAAAACTTTATAAGCTGACTCACAAGTCCTCTGATCCTTTGTAAGGTTTGTTTCAAAATAATTCATAACGATCCGTCTTACACTTCCTTCTACTTTGCAATCAGTTTGGAAAGTTTATTTCACCTGATCAGAACATGAGCATGTTTGACCCGGGGAAAAATAGTTCAGAGTCCATATTCGGGAACAGTGAGGAGCCTACACTTGTCTCCTGCAATCTTGTAACTTGCATTGGCACATGCCCTAGCTAATGCGGATGTAATCATTCAAAGGCTTCGCCAGCTCCCTTAAGCTACTTCGCCATCTGTCAAATCATGGCTAATGCAGCAAACTTTCTACCTTCCCAAAAGTTTAGCGGATTGCTTTACCCTGAAAACAGAATCTAACTTTGGACTGAAAATTTTACAACTCTAATGCCTTTAACCACACGGTGAACCCCACAGACAGTGCATTGTGAAGTTCTAGCATCGAAAATATCCGATGCCATTACTCGCAACTCCTGGGACAGGGCGGAAGAACGGGATGCAAACACCAATAACTTCACAAAACCTCGATACAGACTCGCGGGACAATTTGGCAGGCATTACTCCTTTTCACATATTTATGCCAATTCAGGCATTTTGTGAGTCTAGGTGGGAGTTTGGGCGAGTCCCACTCCCGGACCGGTGTTGCGACAAGGCGTCGCCAAAGTTTGGTCGCCCAGCAGAAAACCTCCAGCTTCGGAACAAAAGTTGGCACCATCTCCTCTCCTCCCCAGGCCCCAGAAAGGCAGCAGAGTGGTAATAGAAAGACGGTAGACAAAAACTATCGAGAAAAAGAATTCCCAAACAGGCCAATACTGGCCTTGTTTATTTTGCGCAGGCTTGCACACTGGTTAGTGTGCGAAATCGTTTAGGAACTGGAGAAATCACGGAGTACTCGGACTCCCCACTTACTGGAAAGGATGTTTTGAATATTGAATGGATACATACTGTCAGCACTAAGCTCAGTGTAGGAAGTCTGATTGATTTAATTTATGATATTTTATATGTTTCTAGATTTTACTTCAACCCCAAAGAGACCACTGCCAAATTGCAAGGAACGGGGCGGGGCTCTTGTGATTAACACGCGCAGTAGACAGGAATCTGGAGTCAACGAGCAGTGGAGGGGGTCCCAAACTGTCCCCTCCTGAGATCTGAGAAACCAAGGGGGTTAATAAAGGCCCGTCGGAGGGGGAGGTGCGAGGGCGGTAGTGATCTACCTTATGGCAAAGTTTCATTAACATATGTAAATATCTTCAATGTGAAACGGTGTCGTAAATGTTATATCTGGGTCGTGCTGGAGACCTATTGGGAAATGCCGTGATTATGCGGGCAAAATTTGGGAATATACCAAAGACGGACAAAGATCATAGATGGAAGGTCTCAAAAATATATCCTCTGAAACTTTGAGGTCAGGGTCATTCAAGGTCAATGACGGATTACGTAACGATTCAGCATAATCCCAAATATTTTCAATATAACTGGCACTATATCAGCCTTTGGGCGGGACATGAAGGTTTAACCTAGACAAAGATCTTTTACCTTGACCTGTGACATAGACCTTGACCTTGAGTAGCCTTATCTATGAAGTCATATCATAACATACATGATACTGAATAACGCCATCTGAAATGAATACTGAGGTCAGTGGCCTTGTCCTGCGTCCTTTTAATTTGACTTTACCTTCGTGTGGGTTGATCTTTAGGTACATTAAAGGGAATGTGGCACCTTCACAACGTGATTTTAACTGAGATAGCCAAGTTGAAAAGCAAGTCGGAAAACCCGGTACTCCGTATTTCATTTGTCTTGGAACTCGATATTTCCGTATAAAAAAGCTAAGACCTACCAGACACCAGCCCCCATCAGCCCCTCGCCGGGTGGCCATTGTTTTGAGCTGCTGGTGTGACGACATATGCTGACGTCACGATGAGCATCAGCCAATCGAAACCCTTGAAGCGTTTCAAGTATGGTAGTGGTTGCCAGATTGTGACATCATCCACAGGCTGATATTTATTTCTTTTTCTAAAGGTGTATTTGTAAAAACAAAATATTGAGCTTATTGTACATTTTTCAGAGAAATCATGAGTGGTTTCATTATTTTTGGCTAAAAGTTCGCCTATTTTCACTAAACTCCAGGATTCGACCAAAGTGCCACATTCCCTTTAAGCCTGATTACAAGGCGTTATGATGCCAGCACTCGGTCTACAGTGCAGGTGAACCGGTGCGACCGCGTGTTTGCAACGGTCTCAAAATATAGGTCTGACTTTGAAAGCTTACATTGTTTCACAAATCGATGTGCTCATGAATTTTGTCAAATGTAGATAAGTAGCGTTTTCCTGCGGCGAGCGCTTTTCCGGTCACCTCTGAAAAAGTGGAGGGGCACTTCAGGACCCCTCCACTGCGCGTGTTAAGAGGCTTTTCCGAAGAGTTCCACCGGGCACACTGGGACACAGAGACGTACTGTGCGCGGTGGGATCTGAACCCATCTTCGGTGCTTCCTGGGCCAGAGTCCGATGGGTTGACCACTAGGCTATCCATAGGCGGATTCCAGGGGGGGGCAAGTGGGGCACTTGCTCCCCATCGACCCATTGGTGCCCCCTGAAACGGGCACGGTGTCGCCTAAAGTATTGATGCGCCCCCTGGAATTTCGCTTCCTGTCCCCTCCCCCATGCTGTGAGCATCGGCGCACCCGCGATAGCATCTGAAACCCACCTGATAGGTTTTGCCCCTCCCCCAGGTCCGGATCATGCCCTCTTCCAACCATATGCCTCGCTGACCGGAAACCCGGAATCCGCCTTTGAGGTTATCCTATTGAAATGAAATAAATTGGAAACTAAATGGATGCAATGACACACAGTAAAGTGGTCTGTTGTACGATGGAAATGGGCAACTGGAGTGTAATATAAATAAGCGTTGCCTTTTCCTTTCGAACTTCGGTGCTGATACTCCAGTTTCTTCCTGCTGCTGAAGGAACGACTCATGGGCTTTGATTCCGAGAGCCCTTTCAGATCACAAATAATACAAAACTGAGCACCAAATCCCTTCGGGAGTTACAACTGAGACTAAGAATAAGATGAAATCGTCACTCCACTGCCTCACATTGCACCATATTGAGTGTATCGAGAGCCGCCTCGCCATTTAATCAGAGCCGGGCCATAAATAGCCGATATACGAGACTGGTCCGACTCGCAGACGAACCAATTGGACGTTAACGCTATGTATGGCTTCTGCACGGGCCTAGACTTAGAGTCGCTCTGACGTCATCAGTTGCAACTAGCAATACGACACGCTTCAAAAGTACTCCTCCCTTAGCCCACTGTGTCTACTTTTAAACATTAACTGCAGCATGATGGAGGAAAAACGAAGTCACGTGGTCGAAATGTGTAAGATATGATATATAAACGTACACAAAATCCTAGTTAGAAACTTCATACCGGCCTTGTCGTTCGTTCCCAAGGCCTCTAACACGACTCCCCGCCAACCGCGGGAATGTATGGTGCTACTGTGAATCGGGGGCACCAGCCACACAGGGCGAACAAATGGCGGCAAGAAATCCAATTGGACTCAGCCACATTAAAAAAGCAGTTTAGAGCCGTGCGACAGTACCCTATCACAGACCAAAATCTCACAGAACAGATGAAAAACACAATCCTCTGCGATTTAATCTTAGGACAGAAATAGTAGTTTCAAGCAGATAAAACAGCAAGACTCGAGCGTCCAAGGCAAGGAAGGGCAATTGCTTGTGCTTCGCAGGCCTCCTCAGACGCGAGTGAGGTGCGCCATGCTCATTGTTCAACGTGGCGGGCTTCGGTCAGCTCGTATCTGTTTCCCTTCCCCGAAGCGCGGGCCTTGCTACCGGGACATAGGGGACATAGGGCGTGATCCGGACCCATTAGGTCCCTTCAATTGTTATTGTATTTTAGCCAAGTCGTAAACATAAATGTTTGGTCGGCAAAATGAGGCGAGGGCAGCATCGACCCCAATCCGTCCGGTTACAGTGGGTACAATACTTACGGTTACAGTGGGCCATTGCTTGTTATAGCAAAACTATATTGCCTCTCTTCAGACGGGAGACGGCACACGGCTTAAGATAGTATGAGGTCAAAAAGCTATCAAGACCGTTCACGCATTGCACCCTGTACGTTCAGTGATGACTGTCTAACATTGCGATGTATTAATACATATATGTCACGGCCTTTGCACGTTTAGTGCTTGCTTAAAGTTTTAAGGGAGCCTTTCAGTTTTACCATTTGAAACTAGGGGAGACCGGGGCTGGTTGCATCACGAGTCGAATGCATCAGGGGCTGTAACTAAAAAAATATTCACTAGATAACAGTTTAAGCGGACCCACTAGAACCGTGCACGCGCAATGTCTTTCCGGTGAAGAAACCAGCGAAGGTGGTCGGCCGATACCAGGTGAGGAGGTAAAAACACATTTTTAGGGTGAAAGTATTTTTTTAGCCTGTTAAATTACGTTTTAAATGAAATACAAGATAACATGCACGCTGGTCATAAGCCTGGCAGTGTAAAGTGTGTTTCTCCAGTCTTCAATTGAGGCAAAGACTTTTGGCGGAACCTCTTGGCTTGTGCAATATTTGGCGCCACGATTGATTCAGGGCAGGGACGGGGCAAGATGAATCATTTTTCGCGGGGCAGGTTGAAACATTGTTGCAGCCTACCCCAGCGCTTAGTTTTGCTTATGGGAAAATTGAATAGTCATAAGGATGTATTATTGAAATGATTATTGGCATGGGCGTCGAAAGTGGGGGAGGAGCGCGTCACGTTCGAGAAGCAGGTGCTATATCTGTCACCAATGTGACTCTGACTCTGAGTAGGTAAGCTCGGAAGGGTATCCGATGGAAAACGTGCCTACCAAGGAAACGTGCCTCCGCTGAATGGGAAACGTGCCTACCAATAAAGCGAATCTGAGGTTGTATTGTGTTTCTGTGCAATAATTCCTCACGATGTAAGCTGCCCCGGAGACTGATGCAACTTACCCCGGCATGGGGGCAGTTTGCATCAGGTGCAGAGCTGATTTCAAAAGTGTATTGTGGTAAAATGTATTTGTTTTTTGGGAAAAGATTAACCATCATTTGGTGGGGAAAAGAACTATATTTTGAATGGTGGTATCCAATTTTCGATAGATCTTGTAAATTATTAGCTACGGAGGGAAAAGTGAAAAATGATGCAACCAGCCTCGGTCTCCCCTACTGTTGAGCATTTCTAGTTTGGAATTATAATCCGTTGTAAGGTTATTTCTGCAAGGCTTTTGCTCTTGAACACCAAATGGCTTCTCACTTAATAACACTTCCTTGTAAGGCCCACGGTCACTCCTTTCAAAATGTACTTATTTTCCATCAATGTCAGCTAAAATTTCCAGGTCTGGCTTTTTTGCTGGCTTAAAACTGATTATTTTATTTTTCTTCTCTGTATATACCCCTTATCAATATATGCTAATCCCGGTCCTGTTCGCCTCCAGTTAACTATATTCAATGTAACTTGGCCAGCTGACCACAAGTCCAGCATGACTGGTCACTGTGCTCCAGTACTCCGGCCGCTCGTGAGGCGCTTACCTAGCAGCCTCCTTGAAGAAGATGAGCGCCTCCTGAAGTCTTTTCTGGGACTCCAGCGCATGGCCCACGTTGTTGTATAGCTTTGCATTATCCCGATTCACCTGTGGATGATACAAACACGCTGTTGGCGGAAGATCCAGACATGCGAAAACATACATAGAGACGGTGTCAAAAAATAACAGTGAGCTGACGCTCCCAAGCGAATGTTCTCGCGTGAGCCAAATTAGAGAGATTGGCATATTCTAGGATTTAAGTTCACACGACCTCGCAATGAGGACCTCGGTTTTCTGCCTTTGTTTTCGCAGCCCCGGAAACGAATGCGTAACCCTAACCGTATCCCACAAACCCAGGCAATAACATCTAAGAGGAGGCTATTACCATCTAAGCGGTAGATTTCTGTGATGTTCTTCATCCAGAAATTCTCGGTTAAAACAACAAAACAAAGGTCCAAGTACGCAATCTAAAAGAAAATTGACTAAATTCCGTGCAGTATCTAGAACAAAACTGATGGCATAAATCCGTACAACGCAACTGTAGGGAATGTATATTGATTTTACCATTAACACTACTCCTTTCGGGGGATTCTGCCCCACTTATTTTCCTGAATATCCCAAAACAGTTTGCAATAGAGTTTTGGACATTATACAATTTTATCAAACTAAATTGGACGAATTCCTTGAAAGTTTTGATGAAAAATATTGATCACCGACGAAGCCATGACTCGGTATTTGGGAAACATATAGTCGCAAACACAGTATTATCATGCACCGTACAAAGCAGTCCGTTGCAACATTGAGAACACTTGGAATGTTTGAATATTATTATACAAATGCCAGGTGGTAGTTGGGGTACATTCTGACCTAATAATTTGACAGAGGCGGCTCCAGCAACTCAAATTTCAGGGCTTCTGTTGCACTTATACCGCACCTTTGCGAAGTAAATAGACTGCTTACAGGGTACCAGGAGCAAAAAACGTAACCATATCATACTACCAAACCTGTATTATTTGATAATAACACGCTACGCCAACAGTGCTTAGGTATTGTAATTAAGGGGGTTTCATGCATGTGCAAGCGTATTTTAGTATACCAAGTGTTATGAATGGGACAAGCATCCAAGACCTGATACATAAAAGTTCATACATAGGTGTGTCAAGGAGACAATATCATTCAGAACCCCCCCTACCCCAGTTTGACATGGCGGATAAAGACAAGGCAAAAGGAAAACATCCATAGCCGACGAACATATGCGCTTGTATTCAACATCAATTATCTGTCAATACATACTAGTCTTGTAAAATTAAACAACAGGGCCAAGAGTTATGGAAAACATAAAAAACGGTTCCAAAAATGCATATTTTGCACACCCCTGCCTTAATAAAAACCTAATTCTTTTAAATAGGATTTCGCGTGAGAAAATTCGATCCCACTTTGAAATTTTGAAATCAGGCGAGTAGATTTTGAGAACTCACGAGGGGGGGCACATCCGCTCCCCTAACAGAAATAGGGGTAGCCAGGGCAGGAATAGGATTAATGAATAACATCATATCTGAATATTTCTCGCTGTGCACACATTTCAGAGCTTGTCATAACACTAAGCAATCCAATAAAAAACAAAAATTTCCTGCACAGCTTATCAAGGGTGAAACACCTTTTCTTCCTACACAATGATACCTCCACTATGATAAAATGTTAAAGATATGACAATCAATAAGTAAGGTACAAAACAGTTCGAACTTCTAGTAGAACAATTCAAGGGCTTCTGAAAACAAAGTAAATTAAATTTCCAAATGACGCAGGAATGACTGATATTTCTGTATACATCTATTGTGCCAAGCATTATAATCAGGTCTCTGAAAATTTTAGAAAAAAATTGAATTTAGTTCAGCGTGAGACAAATCAATTGCATCCTTTCTCTCGCTCTCTCACATTTCCCCTCTTTTTCTCAAGATATGTATCTCTCACCTGCAGGCCTGACATGAAGATGCTGTATTCGCTCCTCCAGTCGTAGTTGCGCTGATGAGTTTTCAGACTATGCAGAAGCAGTAATGTGGAGAGCCCGCTGTACATCATCTTTCTCCACCGGCTTCAGAAAAATACACATCATTTTGTTACAATCCTGTTGTGATTTATCCGCCTCTAAGCCAGTAAGTTAAAAGCCCAACGCTGCAGAAGTTTGGCTGGGACCAGATAAACTAGAAGTGCCCTCATGGAGCATCAATAATTGCTCCTTCTGAACAGTTGTGATATATCCCTGACTTGGGTAACCGGGGTGACCTACGTCAGCACTGGATCTAGATTTAAAGCATACACGCCGCCATTTCCCTTGCCATATAACCGCGAGCGCGGCAACAAAAATGACAGAATGAATGTGTGCCATAAATTACCTCGCGGTCGGATGAGGCGGCAGTAGTACCTTGGCTGGCGGATGTGAGGGTCTCCCAGAGAGCAGCGTCGCCGCCGCAAATGAAATACCGATGTAAATATGGTCTCGTTTGGGTTAATGGCAACAGCGGCCGCTTATGAGATCTACGACGTGCGGGACGACAGTGGCGCTCATTGTTTCTACCGTCTGTCTCATAACGGCGACAGCGAAGCGGGCCCATCTCATAAAGCATTGAACGGTGCGCCATTAGCCGGGTGGTTGTCAGTGATGAGGCGAGCGAGGCGCGGCGGCGCGACAGAAACCAACTGCAGAGCCACCACTGCCCTCGTGGCCAACAATACGGATACTGTCGCAGCCGGGGTCACGATTGCCATAATGCGGCGTCTGCGGGTAACGATAGCGCCCTGGCTGCATCTGGGAGTAGCGAAAACGACGCCACTACCCGAGGGTAAGAATAGTGGCACCACTGCCCCCGGAGGTAAGCATGGCGGCACCACTGCCTCCGGGGGTAAGCATAGCGGTGCCACTGCCCCCGGGGGTAACCATAGTGGCGCTACTGCCCCCGGCGGTAGCGATAGCAGTGCCACTGCGTCCGGAGGTACGGAAAGAGGTACTAAGTGCGGTGCACTAGTTACTATGTAACATAGCTGCACGGTGCCCGGGGGTAATGACAGATGCAGCTCTGCCCCCGGGGCAGCGGCAGTGACACTGCTGCGCCCTAGGTAGCACTGTCTGCTGCGCTGTTTCACCGGGAAAGATGAGGGGAAACTATACCATCCATGTATATACCCACACCTGGAGTAATGCCATCACCTGGGGTTATTAGTAACCGCGACTCTTACAACTCATGGACGCAAAATAACCAACGCTGTCGGTGGACCACCCCACCCTGAACATGATGATTATGCTAATGCTGATGATGACGAATATTCCTTTGCATCTCCGGAAACCCCGATAGCCGCTCTGATACACCTGGCAGGAGCGGTACCTGCACTTTCCCGTCTGGAGGTAACGATGGTCACACCTCTGAACTGATCCCACGATGTTCCTCTAAATAGGAAAAGCAGCCACCCAACCCTCAGAGTTCATGTTAATCATTCTCACACCACACCATCCATTTCTTTAAGAGGGCCTCTGTTCCTGCTGGTACGCAAATCCACAAAGTATCTCCCCTCAAGTTCCAATGTTGTCCTAACCCTCAACAGACCAGCTTTCCAGGGTCAGGGTACTCACAAACAGTAAACAATGTGTCGGTGACGTGCAAAATCCTGAATGATTTTCTTTCACAAAAGTTTCTCTCGCTCTTACCAATATTCTTCAAACTTGCAGGAGTATGGTGTTCCTCGCAAAAAAAGTAACTATTTGACCACATGAAGCAAGACCTGGAGTAGCAGGTCCACCTGAGGATAATAATTGTTGGGTTCGACGCACCACTGCCAGGGTCATACGGCGTCGCCAACTCTCACCCTGTTGGAAGGGATTTTGGGGATCGATCGACTTATTCAGAGGCTCAGCCGGGACTTGAACCCGGGACCGGTGGCTTAGAAGACAAGGGTGCTATCCACTAAGCCACCTCTCCCCAGGTCCACCTGAGGACTAGTTATCCCGAATAATAAGGAAATTCCCCAAAGCACGACCCATCTTCCCGACCTTTTTCTTCAAACCAAACAAAAGTGCATGCGTAGCTAGCTTCCACGCATCCAACCCGGGTTCGAGGCCCGGCGGCTTCTCTGAACAGGGAGAAATCTGACTCCTGAGAAACCCTTCCAACAGGGAAAGAGTTAGCGACGCCATACGACCGTGGCAGTTGGTGCGTCGATAAGCCCCAAAAATGTACAACAAAATGCACATTCATAACCTCAGACGGGGATATGTCCTGCTTTTTTATGCACGCTTCCGTTTTCCAGGACCGCTCACCTTTTTCTGCACCTTCACCAATCACCGCCCCGGACATAGATGGAGCTCATGCGAAGCCCGTGCTCTATGATGAGGCGTAGACGTAACAGGGAAATATGAATCAGCTCATAAAAATACCATAGATGTAGATGTATAATTGCGTGTCAATGACTGATTTTATGTGAGAAATATACATTTCAGGACCAATTTACATCACCCTGTTTCTTCTCGGGCACCTGGAACTATGTCCACGCACTTTCTGCAGTACTCTGAAGGATACTAAGCACCAAAAAGTCGAGTTTCCCTCTGTTTTCATTTCGAAAGCTAAACAACGCATAAGTGCGTCTAGCCGAGATGATGTCAAAACATGCCAATATTGGACGGGCTTAAAACCTCAGCGCGGCTTTGCAGTTGCCACTTCCGCGCCGCTGCGCCGCCCTGAGTATCGATACCAGCCGAGCTGTTTGGCAGCTGAGCTGTTTGGTAGCAGATCTGTTTGTTTCCCTGCGCCTAGTCCAACACTATCGATGGCAGAGCTGGATGCTAACTAGGCAGCTCCGCCTGTTATTGCCAGCCTCTTCCACGCTTCAACAAACTTGGACAGAGGCCCGTCCTGCTCTAAAGCTGCTTCCGCAACCACAGACAACAATCCCGCTGAACCAGAACTGGTTACACCCAGACACTTTATCATAATAATTGTCGGAGGAAAACTACAAACTCAACTTCTCTCACTTTCCTCGCCGTCACGTGACACTCTTTCACTTCTTCGTGCTAATCTATTGTCCTCAAACCAAAGCTCATCGGTTACCGGATCACTGGCGGATCACATCAACGCCCAGCGGACGACCGACGACAGCACGGCGCCCTCCGTGAGCTGACGTCACGGCAGGAAAAACACCCAGACCTTCATATGTGGCTCACTCTCTCTGCCTGTCGGGGGCGGAAATGGAGGGCATCGGCCCCACGATGCAATTGCTAACAGACCAGAGGATTAGTTTAGGACTTTTCCGATATAAAAGACCCAAATCCCTAAATAAACTAATCAATCTCACATTTTCTATGCACTCAATATATTATTAAAAAGAAGTAATAAAAATACCGGCAAAAACACTACTTTTCACCGTACCGATGAAAATGTTCGTTTTCACCGCACCGATAAAACTTCCTTGGTGCCTTCCTGCAAACGTAATAATTCTTAGTCTAAGAAGAAGTATGTTGATTATATCTCATTGTATACTCTGATCTATTTCGGAAAATATTTACTAGATATCAAATACTAATTAATGAATACTATCTGAAAATATAAATTTTATCAATGACTACACAATATGAATATTATGCAACAATAATACGAGCTGAAAAATAAGGTCCAGTTTTCATGTTCCAACACGTATCAGAAGTGCAATACAAATACTCAGATAGTCAATCTATGCATACATCTATTTTAGCGAGAGTTCCCCCTCTCTCTCTCCCTCTCTCTCTCTCTCTCTCTCTCTCTCTCTCTCTCTCTCTCTCTCTCTCTCCCCTCATTCATATGCCTCACCATTGTTTGAGAGCTTGCGAGAATCCTGTGGCCACCAACAAACAAAAGCCCATTGATGGCATGTACAACACCCTTTCCGCCACGACGAAGCCGACGGGGAAGAAAAGGTTGGACGCCGGCAAATATGGCAGCACCAGCAATGACAGGCCCTGAAAAGTAAAAGGCAAGGGAAGTTACCATGAAAAAATGGAAATGCATAATTTCGAAAAGGAAGGCACACTTTTAAGAAAAAAACATTATAAATGTTTTGGAAAGGGATCTATTACGTATTACCTAAGACTGGCTCTTACTGAAATTATTTAGATTTTATGTTTTTGTTTACAAGTTTTTATATAGAGACGAATAATTTCCGTGACATATATGTCGGTGCATAAGAAAGGTGAAACCAAATAATGATCGTAAAGACAATTTCATACAAAAACATGCCTTTCAAACTCCCAACTTATGATATTTTTATATTTTAATCCATATTCAGAGCAATTCACAACAAGAAGCTTGGTCTACATAATTGATCAATCAAAAACCATCATTACACTGCGTCCTTACAAGACATACAGATGTCGCTTTTGCATCTCTATGTTTCGAAAGTTGGACGGTAAATAATCCGCCATGACGTGATCACTAACATCACTGACATGATATCTCCAAAGGCCTAGTGACATCGTTAGGTCATATTATTATGCAAGCCCTTTCTTAAATTTTCTTTTGGAGTACGTTTGCACCATAATCTATCATACCATACTCTACCATATGTGCAGAGTACAGGCCATGGATATACCCATGAGAGGAAAATTTGGGACATAAGCGTTACATGGCACAGCACTTACACATACCACAGATAAAACAAAACGGTTTTATTTATATGTTAACTTTATCATATTTGAAATCAGCAACAAAAGTAAACTAGGCTCGCTTCTCAGCTACTAAGTACCCGACGACTGGTGCAATATGAAACGATACAACGTGCACGCTGAGAATCACAGTACTTACCATGATTATCACATCAGAGTGCCGATCTCGCGCGTTCAGAGCGCGCCATGACAGGCGCGCCAGTGCGCCGAATAGCGCCAGAGGTCCGAGGTTGCGCGGGTCGCCGACAGATGTCAGGAGCGGCACAGTGCCCATGGTCCAGTCGCAGCAGAGTTGGTGGGGTAGCAGCAGCAGGCCGGAGCTGACCGCCGTCAGGTAGGAGAATGTCAGCTGGCGGGCAGGCGAGGCCGCCGCTGCGGCTGGGTTGTCGAACCTGGCGGGCACACGCTCCAGCTGTGAGAGCGCACTAGCTGGATATAGATGGCTGCTGTTGTGAGTTGAATGTTTCTGTCATTGAAAGGTGCTTATTTCACTCTCGATGGGCGGGATATTTTCATTGTTCTAGCCATGTTTAAGAGACAGCTATAAGAGAAAGCCTTAAGAGACAGCCATGCTCATTTGTTTTATAAATTTTGTTCAAGTTGTTCCCAGTTGGGTTTTTAGAGTCGGAGTCGCACTTAAGTCATAAGGGACTTGCCACGGAGACCCCAACCCCAGCACACAAACGAGCAGCACCCACAATAAAGAGTTAATTTAGAAGCCACAGCTTACCATCCCACAAAGCACAGGGACGGCCGCCCCGCTCAGGTCACCCTCTCACCAGTCAATTGCCAGTCGACCTACGTCGAGTAAACTATGAGCACCGGAGCGTCTCAAGGAACCGATCCCAAGCCTGGACATGCATTGCCACTGCATGGTAGGCTCAAAGTAAAACATACTGTTCTGTTGAGATCCACTTTAGTGAACGATATTTCAGCAAAGCTCTTAAATAAATAATTACCATCGATGTTACCAGCCCTTGTAAAAGCATGGCTGAGAGACTGGTGGTGGGAGGGAGACTGGTAAGCGAGGCAGAGGCGACGTCAAACGTTTTGGTGGCCATATAGCATGGCAATGTCATAACTATATACCTAGCGGTTCAAATATAATGTGGAATTGATCAGATCGTTGTTCGTCTCAGACTTCTTCTTCCCAGACATGCTATTCAAAGCTTTAAGGTGCACTTTACATCATTTGTCAGTGTTAGTCGAGTTAATCGAGATACGTTATTACACTAAACATAGTTCATGCCTCTGTTTATTAATTCAGAAGCAAAAAACGACATAATAAGCTTACTAATTCTTCCATCTTGTTAAATCCAAACCCTGAGCAGGAGGGGGCCGTGGGGGGAGGTGTCACCTCCCTCCTTTAAGGGTGGGGACTGCCCTGCTGCCCCAGAGCCCCTCTTTCCGGTACGCTGCGGAGGTACCGGATCTGATTGGATGGAGTCTATTGGCGTGCGGCAGAAATTAGCATCACTAATTCCGGATAGAAGCCTCTCGTGAGAGTGAGTTCAATATCGTAGAAATCCGCGGTTTATGAGTAGGTAAACATGTTATAAATTAATGGCTTTGTTATTTGATGAATAGTGAATGTGAATTTATTATAGGCTTTCCAACCAAGTACTGGTTGCCTATTTGGCATCACCTTAGAAACCGTATTTTGTTTGCTTGCACGCGAGGTGGCATTGTTGACGGTCGAGATAGCTGGATTTCTAGCAGCTCTGGGCGCTGGACCCAGAACTCCTAGAAGCGGCGGAGGAACGACGACGAGCCCGCAGCCTCCTCCGGGACGACGACCCAGGGTCTCGCGATCGCTGGGTTGCGGCGAAAAAAACGTACGGTGGAGGTGAAGAAACGAGTGTCACGTGCCGGATTCCGTAACTTCGTCTCCACCACGCTTAACAAGCCAGACAGTGTAGGTAGAGTCAGTAAAACACTGAAGAAGTGAGAACGGTCTACCGACGATGAGCACCGCAACGAACAGGCGATGGAGGACGATGGCCGCCTCCTCGTCCGCGATGATGAAAAAGCCAACACCTTCTGCCGCACTTACGCCTGGGTGTCACGACAAGTAAGAAACCACAAGCTCGACATGGATTCAAAGCACAAGATGGCAAACCCGGCCTGGCGCCATTGCCAGGAGTGCAGAGACGATAGGGAGGACGGCTGCTTCCGAACCTTCTCCATGTGCGCCGTGAGTTAAATGCGCTTAAGCTTAAGAAGTCGCCTGGACCGGACGATGTCAGCAACGAGATGCTAAGGCACCTTGGAAATCGCGCTCGTGAGACCCTCCTACAATTCATCAACCGTTCATGGACCGAGTGTGTAGTCCCGCAAGAATGGCGACGAACGACGATAGTGCCCATTCCGAAAGCGGGCAAAGACAAGCGCAAAGTTGCCAGTTACAGGCCCATAGCACTGACCAGCCACGTAGCTAAACTGGCTGAACGACTGGTGCTGTCTCGCCCTAACTACGCCGCAATCCAGCGAGATCTAATCCCGCCGGAACAGGTCGGCTTCCGCGAGGGCAGAGCAGTTGATGACAATATCGGGTGCCTGGTACAACAGGTCCAAGACGGCTAGCAACTCCCCAGGCCAAGGAGGGGGGTAAGGCAGAGGACGGAAAAACCGTGCAGAAGTATGTGCTGCTCGCGTATGATTTTGCACGAGCCTATGACACTTTCGACCACTGCCTCCTCCGTACCAGACTAATGGAAGCCGGACTGCCCAGATGTCTCCTTAAGTGGGTCTTGCAGTTCCTCCGGGACCGAAGGGCAAGAGTGGAAGTCAACGGGTCCCTTAGTCGCGAGCGAGTATTCCGGGCAGGCCTACCACAGGGCAGCGTCCAGCGTCCTCTCTTCTTGTTCTGGGCGGCCCCACTCGCGACCATCCTCCGGAAACTACCCGGCGTGACACCCTTCATGTATGCCGACGACACGGCCACCCTGTGTGCCAGCAACACCATTGCATCAGCCAGGAGCAGAGCCCAGGTGGCGGCAGACACCCTGGTGGCCTGGTCCCGGCAGTCCAAGATGACCGTCGCCGCTGAGAAGACCCAGATGCTGGTTTTGTCCCCATGGGCACACGACGCAACTGACTGGTCAATCAAAGTAGCCGGAAAGTCAGTAGCAGCCGCCCCCACTCTCAAGCTACTAGGAATTACCATGGACCGGCTCCTTCATTTCGGCCCTCACTGTCGGGACATGAAGCAGAAAACAAGACCCAGAATCACCCAGCTCAGACAGCTCACCGGACGGGACTGGGGCTTGGACGAGCATACATTGCGGGTAGTAGCCAATGGCTATGTGCGCGGCGCGTTGGAGCATGCCGCTGCCGCCTGGCTCCCTGCAACCCTGCCCTCCCACGTGGAACTGCTGGAACGAGAACTGAGAGCAGCCGCCCGGGTGGTAACTGGGTGTCCCCTCTCCACTCCCTCACACGCGGTGATGGCAGAGGCGGGCCTGGCCCCGGTGCCGGACCGCCGAATCACGCTGGCCGGCCGCTTCCTGGCCAAGGCGAAGTCACTCCCTTCCACGGACCCTCCCCGTGCGGTGGCGGACAAGAAGGTCACCCGGCGACTCCCCTCCATTACGGGACGGAAAGACGTGGGGCCTGCGCCACGCGCCCGCGGACGGCTGCGTTGCTGCGGCGCTCCCGTCCCATCTGCTCTACCCCCGTTTTTAACCTTATCCAGTGATTGGAAGTTTATGTTAGTGGTGATTGAGTCCTGGTTGGTGATTGCGGGTGATTGTGACTGAGTGACTCAGTGGGTGATTCCGTGGATGTGACTCAGCGGCCTAGTACCTATACTGGATCAGCTTACGGGCCCGTGCAAGCGTTTTCGACGAGGATGGAAACGTTTCGCCCCGCCGTGAACCGTGAGGCACTGAGACTGTTTGTTCTCTTGGCTACTGTTAAATTCTTTTTCGCTGTGATCACCCCGGTGCTCCACTCTCACCTGCGCTGCGCTGCTCTGCGTGACCTTGAACTCTCCGCGTCCGCTTTGGCCGTGACCTTGGCCGGGCCGGGTCAGGTACGGCCGCCAACCAGCCGCAGCGGTCCAGTCAGCTGAGCCCGGTGACCCGCCACCGGGGGAGGGAGGAGGCGCCGCGCCGGACGCGGTACCGGGCGGCCGAGGCCACGCAAGCGAGGGAGCAGAGGCGGCGTCAGGTGGGGACCTCGGGGCGGCACTGGGACTTCTCTTCGTATCGGCGCTCTCAATATACAGTCCTCAAGCCTTCCCGCTGCTTCTTTTCACGATCTGCGAGTTTTCGATTACGATGTTTTGGAATATGCGAGACCTGGCTCCGCCTCCCACGCCCCGGAGTATGTTCCTGCTGCCCGGTTACACCGTCCACCCAAGCCGAGGCCGGATGACAGCGGATACGGAGGTGTCGCCCTCGCGGTCAGAGAAGGTATGACTGCGAAACTGCTGAAGACAGGCGTCAGAAAACCAGCTGGCAGTCTACTGGAAAGTCTCTGGGTTTCAGTGAAACCAGACTCGAAACGGCAGATCGTCTTCTGCATTCTTTATCGTCCACCGCGTCATGGTGATGCTGCGTTGCGTGCTGATTTTGACCATTTAGAACTTGAGTATCAGGATGTTGTTTTGGCCTGCCCGTCCGCAAAATCGTGATTTTTGGTGACATAAATTGTGATGTTTTGAAGCCCCAGATGACGGGGCAAAGCGTTATCTTATGGGATTTTGGAGGATAATACTCTGCACCAATGTATCAACATGCCTACTTATCGCCCTGCGGATCGTGTCTGGATATTATCATAGTCAATAATCCTGGTCTAGTACTCGTTTTGGCACAAAGTTTTGTCATTATAGTCCACACTATTCACTCGTGCCCAGCTTACCGTGTCGCGGTGCCGTCCAAAACCTACTTTTGTACAAACCCGCTGTCTGCGTCGCATTGATCCCACTGTCTTCAATCTGGATTTATTAGGTATTGATTGGTCTGATGTTTTTACTCTTAACAGTCTTGCTGAAAAGTGGAATGTATTTCTTCAGAATTAGTAACAGTTCTTGACCGCCATGCTCCGATCAGGACTATTCGTATCCGCAACGCGAGTGCACCTGTTGTATCAGGGACAACCATCGATTTGATGGCTCGCCGCAGGGCGGCGCTGGTAATCGGCGGCCACCGTTCGGATGAGTATGGCGATTTGAATCGACAAGTGAAGGCAGCGATGCGACGCGACATGCGCGACGATGTGCATAGGCATTGCAGGAGGAGGGTCGGAGGGGCATTTGGAGGTGTGTCGACAGGGTGATTGGTAGCAAGAAGGGTGGAGCTAGGCTTATACCGGACGCAACAGCCGATGACTTGAATCGCTTTTTGTCGGCGTCGGCCCGCGGGTGGCGGCCGAGGTAGCCGCTATGGGAGCAGTCCCATCAGTTGCGTGTCGGCTGCCGCGCGTGGGCGCCTGCGCATTCACCCTGCGTCTCATCACCTTGGACGAGCTTCAGTCCATCGTTTTTAGAAGAGGCTCGTCCACCTCCAGTGCCAGTGACGGCATTAGCATGCACATCGTCTGCCTTGTCTTCGAGTCCCTGGGCCTGCCACTTCTCCACTTGATCAACAGCTCCTCCTAACCAACGAAATCCCAGTTTCCTGGAAACATGCCTGGTTCATCCATCTTTAAATCCGGAGATTCCTCTGATCCCTCCAGTTTCCGCCCTATTAGTATCGTCCCTTCCATCACTAAAATCCTAGGCGTGCTGTTCATCAGCAGCTCTACGCCTACCTTTCTGACAATCACCTCTATCCTCCAGCCAGCACGGATTTCGCCCCGTCACTCGTGCGAAAGCGCGCTGATATCCATCACCGACAGCATCCTGACGCCAATGATCGTGGAGAGGTGTCCCTCCTCTGTCTCCTCGATTTGAGTAAGTGCTTTGATGTGATTGACCACTCTCGCCTGATCAAAAACTCCAGGCTCATGGAATTGATACCTCATGGTTTTCGGCATACTTTCGGCACCACACCCAGAGTGTTAGTCTTCCGGCTGACAATCTGGGTGTTTCTAAAGTCTCTTCCTGTCTCCCAAACAACATGGGAATTTTTCAAGGTTCATGTCTCGGCCCTTTGCTCTACAGCATCTTTGCTAACGACCTTAGCCTGTACGCTGAGGATGCGGTCGTAGTACAGTACGCGGACGATACTCAAATCCTTGTCAGCGGCAAAAATCACATTTCCGATCTCTCATTAATCGCATGGAAAGGCATTAGCTTCATTAGATATTTGGTTCAGGGGTAACGGGCTTAAAGTAAACGCTGACAAGACCCAACTTATTTTGCTAGGAAGTGCTTCCAACATTCGACACATTGGCGATTTCTCTGTAAAATTTCGCGGTCTAGATTTAGTTCCTTCTATGAATGTAAAAATCTCGGGCTCACCTTCGACCGCACCCTCAGCTGGAACTCTCACATTTCTCTTCTCACTCGTCAGTGCTACGGAATTTTGAGTGGTCTATCACATCTGAGACACTGCTTGCCTCCCGGAATCATCTCGCCGATAGTCAGCTCGCTGGTGATCTCTCGGGTCCGTTACTGTATCACCGTGTTTGGCAATGGTACTCAAATCAACAACATTCGGCTCCAAAAATCATTAACTATGCTGCTAAAGTGATTTTCGGCCGCAAAAGTTTGATCATGTTTCAGGCCTGTTACGTGACCTCCGCTGGCTGTCGGCGGGTGAGCTGGAGAGGTACCACACACTTGCAGTTGTCACAAGGCAGTGTGTCTCGGGGAGCCAGAGGAGCTGGCCCGGGGATTCGTACAGGTCGGCTCTGTTCGGGGCGCAATACCAGGCAGAACCATAATATTTGCGTTCCCCGCTCACGAACCAGCATGGGGCAGCGCAGGTTCTGCTCACGGGGTGCCTCCTACTACAACGAGCTACCTGTGGAGATGAGGAGGTTACCAGTACCTGTTTTCTGTTCTGCACTCCAGGACCATATAATCACAGAGCGGGATTGAGGCGCTGGTGACTTGTGTTGTTGAGAATGTTGAGTATTTTATGCATAACTGTATTTTAGCTGGATTTTTATTGTTTTAATAGCGTGTGTATGTGTTCCATTTTACCCTTTACTGACGTGGAGTCGTAATAGCCATGGGATTTGTGGATGACTCTGAATAAAGTTTTGTTTTGTTTTGTCTTTGGGGAGGAAGCCCGGCGCCTCGCCGGGATGACCTCCCCAGTGGAACTGGTGCCGTCTCTGCACTCCCCGTCCTGGACACCAACAGTTAACATCAAGTTCACACTGCACTTGGGTGAGGGCCTCCGCCCAGATACCACTCCCACCCAGAAGAAGGCAGCAGCGACCCTACACCTAGCCGGACTGCCCCAATGTGCCACATGGCTTTGGACAGACGGATCGGCGGAGGGTGGCGTATCGCGCGGGGGAACGGGGGCGTACACTGAATACCCAGACGGAGAGGAGCGGGAAGTCCGCCGCCCAGCTGGCATGCTGTGCTCCAGCTTCCGAGCAAAGATGGTTGCTCTCCAGGCTGCCCTCACCTCCGTGCGTGACCGCTGAGCTCACTGAGCGGACCCCATTGTCATCTGTACCGACTCGCAGGCGGCTTTGGTGTGTCTCCGGTCCGGCCCGGCGGCGCAGTCTACCACGCTGGTTGCAGAGGTATGGCAGCTTCTGCTTGAAATCACCCAGGATGACCACCATATAATTCTTCAATGGGTCCCGTCGCGCTGCGACATTCGCGGGAATGAGCGCGTCGACCGCCTTGCTCACGAAGCCTCAGCGATGGATCAGGGCACCTTCGCGGTAGACGCAAGAACCGTGCAGAAGGCAGTGACCAGGGAGGCAAGGAAACGCTCCGGGGATGAGGTGGCTTAGTGGATAGCACCCTTGTCTTCTAGGCCACCGGTCCCGGGTTCAAGTCCCGGCGGAGCCTCTGAATAAGTCGATCTGATCCCCAAAATCCCTTCCAACAGGGTGAGAATTGGCGACGCCATATGACCCTGGCAGTTGGTGCGTCGTTAAACCCCAAAAATTATTATTATTAAGAAAACGCTTCGTGTCTCAGCGCCCCCGGGATGGTACCGGACTCTGATGGAATCCTATCTGCCACTACCTGTGTCAGGAGTGTCTAGGGCGGAGGCCGTTGAAATTCACTAACTCCGCGCCGGCCATTGGTCCGGCTCCGCCCTATACCTCCACCGCATCGGACGGAACCCCTCCCGGCGGTGCCCCCAGTGTGACGACCCCCGCTGCCCGGCGGGTCGGTGCACGGCCTGCCGGGAGGAAAACGACACCCCATCCCACGTGCTACTGTGGTGCCCCGCCCTGATGGCGCTACGACATCGCCTGACGGGCAGCATATGCATCGACATGGAGGAGGCACGGCGTGACGACGTCATCGCGGCCCTGGCGGCCGCATACAGGTGGCTCCAGAGCCATCTGGCTACTCCTCCCTTAGGAGGCAGGAGGGAGTGACAACAACAACAACAAGATAATCGGATTGGAGAGGGAGGCCGTGGCCCAGCATTTTTATTTATTAATATCGTCCCTAAAATGTAAGAAACAAATGAATAATAGGTGTTGAAATGTGACCCGTCTTAACTCTTGAAATATGTCTGGCGAGTGATTTCTGTGTTATTCGATAGTTATATTTTTCCAGTAAGTTGGCAGTTTGGCGCAGTCGGGTGAGATTGTCCACTTCCCCACTTTATCATGTAACTATCGCGAGCCAACGGTTGAATTATATAGTATTGGTTCTGGTGGGCCCAGAGCCAGAGGACCAGCGGCGGGCTTGGACCAGCCGGAGGAGGAGCCAGACGCGTTGATGGAGCCGTCGCCTCAGGAAATCGGAGGACGCCATTTGTCGGTAAATTGTAGTCATACTATCCATTGCATAGATAGAATCCGTAGTTTTGTATAGGTCATAGATATGTTGTAGGTAGGGCGAACCTTAGTGGGGGTTTTAGGGAAGGTACATGATGCAGTGGTGTGTACGGCGGCCGAAAGTGTAGAAGCTATTGAGATATGTTTGGAATATTGGGGTGAAACAACAGAAGAATTGTGGGGTTTATACAGAGAGGCATAGCGAGAGAGAGAGGGGGGATTTTGATGAAGAGGCACATAGAGGAGGGTTTTGGGAGAGGGTTGTCACTGAAGGTGTTGTCTGCTCGGCAGCAACTGTTACATATTTTACCTGGCAATACACCTAGTCTGTGAGGGAACCTCGGTGTTTGGGATGGCGGCGGCGGCGGTCCAGCAGTGCTGACACATCTATATGCCAATATCTATACATTTGACTTAGCTAGGTACTTTACACATTTTCAAGTGGAGCAAAAGTCATTTGTATATGTGAATGTATTATAATTTGGGAACAGGTTTTCTCTTTCAAATCTTTCGTTATATATACCTACATATATACGCATTTGTTGCAAACACTTTAACGCATACGGTGACTTTTCAAGTGTGGTCGAACATAACTCTGGAAAGGGGCAGAAATATTGATCGGTATCACCCAAAAGACTACACAAAGCAATGCCCATACACTTACTTTTGGGTGGAAAATGGCAGCTAGCAAACAGAGTTTGCACTCGCCTCGAAAACAAGTATTTGAATTGTTTTCGTCATTGGTAAACAATGAGATTAGAAGGTGGTTGGTTCTGAACCGGACAAGAGCGTTTTTCTTCGGATGACACCACACTCTCGGCATGCTATATTACTGGAAACATATTCATACCGGCTATGATCTGGTTCTTTCTTGTCGGCACATTCTACCTCTCAGATGGAATATGCTATCTTCCTCCCGTCATCCAACATCTAGCCAATCCTTGGACAATGGAACAAAAGCAGCTTTAATTATTTGTTACCTGAACCAGTTGTGCCTGTGATAAAGCCACAATATAATTGTATTGTTTAGGGCTATTGTGTTTGAAACTTATAGCTTATACTTGCAATGACCTACAATTATTTACCATACAATTACCACTGCATAGGTGTACAGCTTCAATATGACAATATCTGACCTCTCATAATCAAGAAAATACTTTTTTCATGGATTCAAACACATTCTGACGCTACTTAGAAGCTTATGGGAAACCTGTGTCCTTGATAGTGCGTTATTGGTCGTGCTCCAGGGGGCACAGTTGCGGAAAATTCGTTGACTTGGCTCCAGTACAAGTAATTATCGTCCATAATACATCGCGGCTGGACCGTGTCACGCAACGATTTCTATCTGCCTCGCTCAAACGAAATTTATTATTGAATTCTTGATGTGAGAGGCCAACATAATTTCGAATGCCAGCACACAAAAATGGTACAAATGTTACAAATGCCAGCATTAAGCCCGCCAGGACCAGGACGGACCAGCAGTGGGAATCATAGCTGCCGGAAGCCTCGTCTTTTCCAGGAACATGATAAGTAAAATTAATTCCCACTCGCTTTGTGACCTGAACGTTTGAACTATTTACACCAGAGTGCATGTTACAACAATGCATATCTAAGCGGCAATGCAGTGAAGCAACTAACCAAATCGAGCAAAAGAGGGCCGTTAGGTCCACAGGACCTGAAGAATGCAACATTCGTCGCTGCTTTTCGTTTTCAGAACACTGTATTTCTTAGATACGCTAGGTGTGGTATGTCAACGGTGCATGCTATTCCCGGAAGAAAATCAAGCGTACCATGAACAAACTAGGAGGATAGAGAAGACTGACCTACATTCTATGAGTTACTATATGATACTAGAAACAAATTGGCAGATAATGTTACCGCAAGTGTCCCCAGAAAACTAAGGTATACATTAAGTTGTAATCTGAGATTACACATTTTTCACCCCTTAGTTCTCAACCCTCTCCGAGGGATAGGAGGAGGGGGAGAGAGGGAGAAAAGGAGAAGGACAGAGGGAGGCGGAGGCAGAGGAGAAAAGAGTTCCAAAAACAGGTGCTGATCAAGACAACCGTTAAAGTAGGGAAGTGCGTTGGCACCGGTAGGCTCCAGGGCGGTGTTGAGGACCACACACGGGAAAATTAAAAATTTTAGGGGCTATCTCGCCAATCAATTAGTCAGCTTTGATCAAAATTTGTCATTTAGAGTCAAATATAGCCCTCAAAGCAGGAATGGTGCAATATAATCCCTCGCCCCGGTAAGGCGGATGTTATCCCACCCCTCGAGTTATTCCAGCGGCACGAAAAATGGAGGCGTGAAGCGCCATCGTACTTAAAATACCTTATCCTTAATCCATTTCGTAATTTTCCCCAACATTTTAAGGCTGGGTCATCTCAAGTCAGGTCACTAGTGCAGGTCAAGTGACCTAACCTCCAATTTTTTAAGGTGGCATAAGTATGAAATGGGTGAATCTATCGGATTGAAGCGTATACCGCATAATGGGCCCACAGAGTACTGCAAAATATATTCCCAGATTTTTCACACCAATGACCAAGGATCAGGGAAGCATCATGGCCCATTGAAAATGCATGTGGAAACAAGAATTGGACTGTATTTGTGTAGATACAGCTGCAAATACGTTCATATTCTTTAAATCTTATTATCCTGGGCCCCTTTCCAGGTTTATGTTGCAATCTGTGGTTTGTGATCTTTGAGAAATCATCACTTAGGCAGGTTTCTAACTCGGGTCAATTACTTTGCAGGAAATTACGATGAACCTTTTATTTTGATACAATTAAGTTTGGATCGTCATTTGCGAGTCGACTGACATGCATATTGACTATGCTAGGATGGATAGTAACCTTGACCTGACCATTTTTTATCTTTATAGTCAATTATATAATCATTCGATTCGCCGTAACGAGAGAAAGCAAATGGCGTTTAAAATTATTCCTCCTCCACTCTGTCAGACACTAGAGCCCGGAAACTCTTCAGTAACATGTCATCTTCTTTGACCTGTCCTGACCTCAATACTGACCAGAGCCAAAAAGTGACCGATGTAGTTTCTTCTTGAATTTTTATGAGCTATCCAAGAGCATTCACGTTTTCTTCGCTATCCCGCATAGGAGCCGAGTTCGAGGGGGGAAGTGTTTGAATACATCCCCCTCCCTCCACCAGGGTGAAAGTGTTTCGGAGGCCCACCGGGGCGGGTGTTATAGCTGCATCGTTCTGTGCATATGCAGTAGATACACCTAGAAATAACTGTTCAACCTAGGATATTTCGAATTTGTACCCTAGTATAGGGTACATCAACATGTTGAGATCGAATCCAATAGAAAGCAACCTCCCAGTCACGGCTCATGTGCATTGGAGATCGTGCCTAGTATAAGGGACACTATCTCGACAAATCCAGGTTGCAATCTCGCACAATTTTTGCAGGAAGTGATCCTTTTACATTTTCAAGACAGCGTTGAGGTCATTTCACCTGGCATGCTTCCTTAGCGAGTGCGAAGAACAAAATGACAATTTTCAATGGTCTTGGCCAGTTCTTGGTTGCTTTACCGGCGACATCGACTCTGCAGCTATACATTGTTGACCCGACTCGCCTGCTAATTAAGCTGTCTGCCTCACGTGCATTGTCAATGACTTCGCACGCACAAGAGCGGCATAAGCCGAGGTCGCAGGCCGGGGTATATGTCGTTTATAACATCGTGTGACATTTTGTCTTCTCGGAGAGGATCCAAGTACCAGGCAAAGTGAAAGTTTGAGTGCATGCTATGGTGGCCTCATCACAAGGCATGTGAAACACAAGGGAACGTGATTTGATAGTATTTAGCCTATTAGGATTTTAGGAAACTGACCAATAACTTGACTTTTAGATGTATGGCCATGGGAGCAAACAGGTTGAGAGAAAACCCTTGATACACGACCGATTTTACAGACATGTTGCTCAAGTTGCGGTTACTCGGTGCTAAGAGTTTTGCTTCAAATATCCTGTACAGGAGAACGGGCTCTGAAATTTCTGTAGGGTGCCTGACGGATGCACCTTATAACGAGCTAAAAATTTGCTCCCTATGAAAGGACGTCGGACAAGTCGTCTGCCTTCTTTCTTTCAATACCCTAAGGCCGACGCTGGCCTTTTCGTCAGCTTACTTTGACAACTCTCTAATAACGATTGATGATACAAAAAATAACATTATTGGATTTAAAGCTTGTTCCCGAAAAATTCCTTCAATTGCCTTGGACATCACACTGCTTCTGATTCTTTGGACGACCTTTACTCACCTGGTGAAGGCAGGCAGCTGGGCTCCCATGACCTTGACCCGAGCCAGGATCAGGCAGATGGCAGCAGCGGCCAGAAGTACCAGGCGGGAGCAGGCGGCGGGCAGCCAGGAGGGAGGAGGAGCCTTCCCGCTCACCACCCAGCGCAGAAGAGAAGCCAAGCCCGGCCGCCGCAGCTGCAGAGAGGTCAGTGTCAAGGTTACCCGAGGCTGACGAAGATCAGATGGGGAGTACATCAATGATAAAATATTTGGATATCTACTTTTGATTTGATAAATGATAGTTCCGAAGTATTTCTGATGTTAATTTCGCGGACAATGCAGTTCAAAACAATCGATACATAACACCGCATGGAAGGCAATAACTTTGTATATTCTTGATCTGGGTTAAGGCCAGGGTTGACAGTTTCTATCATCTGCCCTGTTCGTACCAGTTTTAATAAACACTTGAAACGGGCATGCTAAAGACAGCTTTTGACAGTTGTGGCCTTCCTTGTAACAAAATTGTTAGGCTTGCTGTGGAATCACGGGCTTTTGTTTCAAGAGTATTCGATTCATTGGATATTGATGTGTCCATCCCTCAGCTGTTTAGTCTGAAGGCAAACTTGTCTTTTGTTTCGGCTGGCAAACTCCATTCCTTTTTATTTCCAAAAAATAATTTGTCGGAAAATAATTATCTTCCCATATACATGTTTGCAGTCCCGACCTGGCCCGGTTCGATCACCATACTAACAAAAGGCTTATATCTCTGAGAGTACGCGCCGTGGCGGAAATACATTTGCACTCATGGGTAGGGGAATTAATTCAATTATGTTCATTTAGTAATCGAGCCAAGCCGTAACTTTACCTATAAGAACTGAATATTTCCACGAAACCCTGCAACACACTCCGAAAAAGGATTTGGAGAAATTCTAATCATATAAAAATACACCATTCGCAACTGGAACACGCGCAAGCTTTGCTAACAATATTTTCATTTCAATATATTTGAAGTTTCATGAGATTAATCCGAAGAAATCCTTTATTCCGGAGGTCCAATAGGAGTATTGTCAAATTAATTTTCCGTCGGTTTAACCCGCGCCCCACCTTTGCCCCACGGGGGCATCGATGCCCCTCTAACTCCAAAAATACGGGCGTTAGCGCAAATCTGTAAAGTGCATTAGCAAGCTCGTATGCATTCAGTAAGAAATTGTTTGAATGTTTAAGCGCTTAGGTTAATGGTTTGACCTCCAGAGATCAAGTTAGGTCATGATACACTATTTCCACTAAAATATACAATGCTTAACACCCGCACTGGGGTCTGGCACTAACCGCACTGAGGGGCCTGGTAGGCCCCCTAAGATCTCGGAAACTAAGAGGGTTAGAAAACGCCACTTGGTAGGTGGGTGGGGGCTATGGTGATCTACATGATGACCAATTTTCATTGACCTAGGTCAATATCTTCAAGGTGAAATGAGGTCGTAAAGGTCAAATATTGGCCATGCTGGGACCGATTGGTAAATGCTGTGATTATGCAGGAAAATGGCGGGAATAAGCTAAAGGCGGACAAGGTTCATGAAGAGGTCTCAAGAGGCTTCCCACAACTTTTGGGTCAAGGTCATTCAGGTCATTGACCTTTAAGGTCACCATATGGTATACTTCTTATTATTTACACTTTGACTAACACTGTAGCCACTGTTTGGCGGGAAATGAGGATTTACCTTTCCCAATGACCTTTGACCTTGACCTTTGACCTTGACCTTTGTATTGAGGTACCCTACCGATGACGTCATAGCATAATATATGTCAGACGGGGTAACGCCATTTGGCCGACGCACAGTGGTCAGTGACCTTGAAAGTGCAGATATGACCTTGACCTGTGACCTTTGACCTTGACCTTGACTTTCATGTGAAGTGACCTTGACATATAATACCGCTTATATGACGTTATGACGTCACCACTTGGTCTTCAATGCAGCTAACTGGTCCGACCGCGCGTTTACGGCGATCTCAAATGCAGGTCTGACTTTGAAAGCCTATAAGTCAAACAATTTTCGGCCGATTTTCAAAAAGTCTTCACCAATCGACGCGCTATTAAATTCTGTTAAATGTGGCCACGTTTCGTTTTCGGCTACAAGCGGTTCTCCGGCCACCTTGGAAAACGGTGGGCCTCGAGCCCTTGCGCGTGTTAACACGCGCATTGACGGGGGCGGGTACCCGCCCCCCTCGGCTTTTTTCGGAGATAGCAGAAAAACGGCGGCGCGTAGCGCCGCTGTATTTGGCATGCCTTTTCTCTCGTCATTTTTACAACTTTTGTGAACATTTTAAGGTTAGGTCATCTCAGGTCAGGTCACCAGTACAGGTCAAGTGACCTGACCTCAAAAAAGTTTAAGATAGCATAAGTCGGAGCAGGGTGAACTTATCCTATTGAAACTCATATCACATAATGGGCCCACCGAGTTCTCTCAAATATTTTCCATTATTTTTGATATCGATGACCTAAGGTCAGGTACGAGGCATGACCTCTCCATTGGAAATACACGGGAAAAACTGTTTTTACTGAATAAATAAAAAACGGATGGTGATAGAGCGTTAAGTTTAGCTGCATTAGACTCGCCTTGGCTTTGCTGTTCTAATGATATGAATTTTATATAATTTGACCCTGACCTGACCTCAGATCAGGATAAGTCCTTGATTTGACCTAGCAAGGTCAAATTATATATCATTCGATTCGGCTTGCTGCGAGGATTCATATAGTTTAAGTCGTTTTGCTCTAGCTTTACTTGTTCCAGATGAAATGGCTGAAAAACTTAATTTACATGTTATCCCTATGACGGTATGTTTTGACCTGTCGTGACCTTAAATGTGACCTGGCAAGAAAATGGTTAAAATATTTTCGATGGAGATAATAAAATATTGAATGGGCTACCCAACACTGTTAACCGTTTTTTTCCTACCTACCGTGGTTCTCGAGATCTTAGGGTGGGGGCGGGTACCCGCCCCCCTCGTCAAAGCGAAGGTGGCTCAGACCCCCGTCAATGTGCGTGTTAAGCAAACTGGGTATAGCTCTCATGCCGTCAGAACTATTGCAATCTGGTAAAATATATTTGATAGGACGATTCCAAATAAAAGCCAGTGACGATACATACGCAATGACGTTTATTTAAGCGCTCCAGCTTGATTAGGTCATATGTTACCGTCAAAATACTGTTGTTAACCCCTGGTGACCTGTGATGACCTCAGATAGGTCAAAGGGCAAATATCGCCCCGAATATTCGTGAAAGGGTGTCCAAGAACGCTTTTCTGAGCAATCTGAAAATTTGCAATCATTTTTGTGACTTTAAGATCCTTTGACAGGTTTTTCTCATGCTTTTGCAATGGGAGTGATCACTTCGTGACCTGACCTCAGGTCACAAAATGGAAAAAAACCCTGATAAAATTTTTTAAACCCTGGAGGGGTCATAAAGTGTAGGAATTTTCAAATCGAACCTTGGTTGACCTCACCTGGTGACCTGACCTTGTGTGACCCAGGGTAAAAATGTCAGGGATGGTGAGTAAAGGATGGGGTGAGAGCCCTTAACCACAGTGCTGCGCCTCGTCGTTTTTCTGCTATCCCCAAAAAAACCTTACGGGGGTCATCGATGGCCCCCCGGTGGGGCAGGGTTTAACCCTATTCCATACACATTTTTATGTAAGCCTTCAGTTATGACGGCTGGACGCACAATGCGCTTTTGCCACGTTTATTTCACAAAATAGCAGTGGGCCATCTAAAACGATAATGACAACCTACACTTGCCATTTTTTTACAATTTTCCGGTCGGCGATAAAGCCGTTTCCCAGAATTATTTAGTCACTGGTGCCTTATTTGAAGTATTGCAATTGCAAATGTTCGTTATTTCTGTTGCTTTTATACATTCTTATCTTCTCGTCCATTCAATAAATCCGGGATGGCAGTGGTTTAGTGAGAAAGCAAGTTGGCTACCAGGAAAGAGGGGAGGGTGGATCATAAAAGCTCTCGGGTAGCAAAATAGAAACATCGTATTGCTTAGTGACTGAGTTTTAAGCACAGGTACAGTTCAGTTGTCCTTTACTGGCGACAGGAAATTAATCAATCAGATGATAACTCTTATCTGGCAACATTATTCAACATCCAACATCCATTGTGCCATAAATGATTGGTTTATTAGCTACGATCCACTAATTAGTGGTGATAAGCACTGGTTCAATGTGTATTCCTATCAGCGAAGCTTAGTATTTGCCCCATATAGATCGGGAATATTAACCAAGCAAATCAATTATACAATCGCTAGGCCTAGAATATCGTAACACTGGTATCAACTATATCATAATAGACAACAATGAGGGAGAACGGCCTCGGTGCTTCGGCCATGCTACCGAAATGCTACTCTCCACCACTTCGGTCATTCTACTCTCAAGTTTTGGGTGCGAAAAGCTCCAAATAATCAAGTGTAGGTCAACACCAGTCTAGGCGTGCTGTAAATACGTGAACCCCAAACATTGCCAAGCTATCACTCTGAAAGGGCCTATTACCCCATCCGACGCCCATTTTATTCAATAATTTGCTTGCATTCGTTGCTTTGTTCGTAAGTTACGACACTGCTGAACACAAGCTTCCTGAGTTCGTAGTGCAGGAAATAAGTCCCAATGACATGCCATTAAAAAGCTTTCAAATATAATTCATTTTCGTGCACGTCCATTTGTCCTATTTGTTGATAAGTAGTGTATGTAGGTGCTGTGAGAGGCTTTCTTAGCTTGTCGATGATAGATCTTTGCGAATTTAGGTAATTGTATCCGATACCTGCGCTGATTTGAATTTTTAAATTGCTTACCGTTAAAACCGGTTCAACCGGTAAAAGCCACTGTGATATAAAAAGTAGATTTACCATGGTAAATATCACACCCTGGTTCAGACCTGTCAAAGTTTGCAGGACCGGTTTGGATTGGAAATGAAAACAGGCTCACCAGAATGTGAACCAATCCACGGGGTGCCAGAGCATCAAAGCTAAATCCAATTATAAGAAGCATTAGAGCAAGTCTTAGTACGAATTGATATCGGACCGCTGCAGCGGTCCGATATCCGAAGCCTTTGAAACGTTGAAAAACACTTGTGAACAAATAAGGAAATTCAGGCAATAAGTGCGCTCCGAAACTCTTTCGGTAGAAACCTCGTATTCAGACTGTTTCTGCACAGAGTTTTGTAGTCGTTTATAAAAAATAAGAATGCCATCGTGTTCTACATTCAATTTCGAGCTGATGACACCCATAAAACAGCAATATTTTTGAACCTACGAAATCTGAATAATAAGAGGTTTTGAGGGTCCGCGGGCCCACTGTGCGCTGCTCAGAAACATGCAGTGGCAGTGCATGTCCAGGCTTGGGATCGGTTGCCCTGAGACGCTCCGCCGCTCAATAGTTATCCGACGTAGATCGGCTGGCGACTGACTTTAATGAGACTCCGGCTCCAAAACCAAATTGGGAACAGCATGGGCAAAATTTATTCATAAAAATGAGCAGGGATGGCTTTTAATTTCTGGCGACATGACAATGAGACGCAACCCTAGAATAATTCGTTCAGAGCCATAGAACAAAACAGGCGGATAATAATCCGGATAGCTGAATGGATAACGAAGCTGGAGTTGTAGTTCGAAACAACCACGTTCGAGCGTGCAAGGCCGGCCTTGTCTCAGGCCTTTGACATTTTCATACATGCATACACTGGAAGGGCTTTAAACCACACAAATTGGAGGCCGCAGTTATTCTAATGACCAATAAATCTAACAACTAGTGATTCTGATGTCTTCAAACGGCACGCAAAAAAGTGTGATTAAACCCCATTATTTGCGAGATTCATGTCTATCATACTTCATGCTTATCCTTTAAGTCCATATTCACAGTTCCAGGTAAGGTGAAATATGTAACAAACTGCGGCGTCTGAAAGTCTATGGGGCGAAATATCATTTTATAGTTATGAAATCAATATATGAATAAATAATAAATATATCTAAATAGTATACAATTTGATTTATGGTATACAATTTAATCAAATAATACAACATTCATGTAAAGTATGTAAATTTCCACACGAAAACTTCGACTGCCCCATCCCGGAAAGCGATTGGACTTTCGTTCTCCAATAATTGCGATATTTGGCAAGGCAGTATATCGCTAGCATACCTTAATCCTCAGTGGTCGGCAGTGGTTTAAGCTTTCAGACAAAATCCAGGCAAGACACGAAGTGTAAGATATCAGCACATCCGCGTGTTGGCTATGGAAGATAAACAAATCCAGATTTATCTCGTTTCCAATATGGCTAATTAAAACGCCCACAATATGCTCATGGAACGTTTTTATTAAAAAAAGAAAAAGATTTATGGCTTAAACATGGATTGTTGCCTAAAAGGTATACCAACAAGCCAACTTATTAAAAACATGTTGTCATCAATCGTGACACAAATACAAAGTAAGCGAATCAAAAACAGATTTGGCTTAAGATATTATATATATATATATATATATATATATATATATATATATATATATATATATATATCAGAATAAGATATCTAACTCTACGAAATGTCCCCCACCAGCATGGTGACAATTTAACCTCCGCCGTAGGCTGTCCAGACTCGCGCATAGTGTTAAGCAATGACCTTCCTAATAAGTACCATATACATTTCCAGCGCCCATACCAGCCCGTGACTTGCATCAGAATTATAAGAATACAGGCTAGCACACACCACAGACAGAAACATTAGGCCTTGTGACACCTCTAACGTCACATCCACAAGTTTAAACGCCTCTTTGTGTGCTGAGCGGCATCAACTGCATTTGGGAGCAGAGACCGTGACGATGTACTCACGGGAAATCAAACGCCCTGCCTCTCCAAATTCCAGTGTCATCCCCTCAGGCCGAATTGTGCTTTGAAGTCGGTTGATCAACATAGCCCGGGGGATAGTGACGCGCCTAGCGTGATTGAAGGCGCGGAGGTCATTATACTGTGCCGGTGAGTCCGGCCGCTCCCGGCACAGTATAAAACTACGGGGTCTACACACCACTGCCATCTAGCGGTAAAATAGCAATGATCAGGATCGGAATTACGAAATCGTGTCGCACACTTTTACCGATCGACAATAACCGGACACAAGGAAATGTAACGCACGGCACTGAGCTGGTGTGCTACTATACTAAACAGACCAGAAACTGTGGGCAATATTTCTCCCGCGTAGAACAAGCTGCATCGCCTCCGTTGTCCCAGTGCTGTAGCCAATTGCACTCGAAGAATAAATGCACCTTCCATGTTACATCAATACCCCAGCTTTTACACCATCTTGGATACGCAAACCTGTCCACAATAAATATAAAATGTACAACGTTGAAAGAGTTTTAAAACGCATCGATGGAGAGGCGGGGTCACATCCTCTAGGTTTTTTTATGTCCAACTTATTGCGGGTTGGGTTTTTCTGGGATCAAAGCATCACTGAAGCATTTACGATACTTGTCACGGAAACCCCCACCAAGTCATCCAAATGGGCAATTCCCGCAATGACGGGTTCTTTTGGAAGCCAAAGTTTAGCGTCCTCTAAAGCATAAGGACGACCACCTCGCTCAGGTTACCCCTCACCAGTCAGCTCCCAGCTCACATACGCCCTGTAAATATTGAGCGCTAGAGCGTCTCAGAGGAATTGATCCAAAGATTTTAGTGGTTCACTGCCACTGCACAATTTTCTGAGCGGGCTGGAGCCCAACGCTCTACCAACTGAGCTACCGGGGTGGAGAAATAGCGTGAAACATAGCTGCCATACTTAGTATACATTCTAACTGGTCTCTTTTGGAAACGTGCAGAAAAATGTTTAGGCCTAGGCCACATCAGGGCAGGTCACCATTCTAGGTCAAGTAAACTAGCCATGTTTTTATACATATAACAGTAAGAGCACGCTTAACCTATCAAACCAAGATTCACATCACATGATAACAACGCTGAGTACAGTAACTTGTGATACTAGATTATTATATCAATAACCTAGGCTCACGACAGGGGTATGGTCTTTCCATTTTAAATGCAAGGGTTATTTGGGACAGTTTGATAACAGAAAATGAAGATATAACGTTTGCTTTGGCGCCACCGTATATGGTTTGTCACTACAGTTCCAATGACATGCATTATTACCCATGCTGATCCTTGCGGAATTTCATAATTAGACCTAACAAGGTGACCTAATGCATCATTTGATTGGGCTTGAATATATAATTTAAATGATGTAAATATAGTTTATAGAGCATTCAACAGAGCTGTAATCTAAAACTGCCCTGCCGGCTATTGTGACAAAAATGTAGGCTTCCGTTGTGCTGCATGAAAAACATACTTTAATTTTCAGAGGACTTCAAAAGTGACCTCACAAAATGTTATTGCATATACGGTTTTGGGTACAGATCAAGATGGGTTTTCTAACGCTGTCTTCCACTTTTCGCTACCTACCATAATTTCTGAGATCTTAGACGATGAGGGTACTCGCCTCCTCCTCGTACCCGTGAAAGTGGTGTGGACCCAGTGCCAGCACGTGATACGATGTGGACATGATGTGCAAATGCGCAAAGTTTCGCGTCTCGATTTTGGCAAAATGTATTTCATAAACTAGCCTAGCATTTCCATACAAAGATCAATATGTTTTACTCAAAGATAATTGTATCTTTAGCTCTCCTCAAAGTCGTTCAGTATGTTATCCTCATTCTAAGCGGGAATTAGATAGCATATTAGTCGGAAAATTACTCTGAGAGAGCTAAGGGTATGTAAAGTGCCGGAGTAACTTTGAATACAAATAAAAACAGTCACTCCTGTGCGCTGCATAGTCCTTATAAGCACCAAAATGTTCTGCCGAAAGCGCCAAAGGCTTCTTTAGACTTCTGTAACAAGCTCAATATTTCTGGTACCTTAGGCTAACAATCACAAATCATTTCCTTTATAAATATTTCCTTCATTTTGTTCATTTCCGAGCAGAAATATCAGTTGTGTATTTTAGAAATAAGATAATTGCCACTGTTATTGTTGATAGGGCAGACATTTTTAATTTTGAGGTCGAAGTGCTGGACAAAAAGATGACACGTTTCATGCACAGTATTATCGCCAGTGCAATAATATGGATAAATAGCATCGGAAACAGCGCGAGCCCACTGGAAACAGGGGAGAGAGAAAGAGAAAGAAAAGGAAGAGAAAGAGAAAGTGAAAGAAAAAGTGAAAGAAAAATGAAAGTAAAAGTGAAAGAGAAAGAGAAAAAAAAGAGAATGAGAAAGAGAAAAATAAAAGAGAAAGAGAATGAGAAAGAGAAAGAGAGAAAGAGAGAAAGAGAAAGAGAGAGAGAGAGGAGAGACAGAGACAGAGGCAGAGGCAGAGACAGAGACAGAGACAGAGAGAGAGATATTAATACAGTGTCAACGTCAGCTCTACTGCCAATAGTGCCAAGCCAGAAGAGAGTGGCGTTTTGACTCGCTCTTTCCAGACCATCACCGGTTCCAGTGTCCCTCGCGGCCGGATATAGCGTCTCAATCACCAGAGCAACTCGGGCGATAAGCGTCAATAAAGCGGTTAAAGACAGAACATCAGTCGTCATCGGAGCTTCTATAAAGGTCGGGGCGATGGTGTTCGGCCCACATGGCGCGGCACCGGAACGCAAGATAAATGACACCAGCTTTGGCGGCATTTGTTTTAGAGGTAGCTTCCCCGCCTTTTAATGAAATCTTCTTGGCTGGTTTTGGTTTAATGTAGGCTGGGAAGGTTAATGAGTCAATGAATGAATGAATAATAAACTGTGAATGATTGAAAAATATTGCTCAATTCAACCACGATATAAACATTGAAATGAACGTAGAAAGTCATTGAAACTTTGACCTTTTTCAAGCTAAATGCGTGGCCTAATATATGCTGCGTGGCCTAGCAGACTTTGCTAGATTCATGCTGATATAGCATGGATTAATTGAGATCCCATCCCAGTGCAGGAGACTGCCTTTCCTGTCCCATCTCAGCCGGTGAGGGACTTTCCACACTCATCCAATACAGCCACCCCAATTCTGCCTCTGTTAATGCAAGTCTGGCTGTCGGGAGTGACGCTAACTAAGCATGCCATTCCTCAATAAAAGACACGAAAGAATAGAGCACCTACCTTCCGGATGACGAAGATCTCGTAGACAGCGCAGACGGCGATGACGGTGATTCCCTGCTCCTTACAGAGCATAGCGGCAGCCACACAGCCCAGGGTCACCGCCATCCAGCTCCACTCTGAAAAACAAACACCGCCCGGTGAAGACTTAAACAGAAATAGCTTATACAACTCTCTAGACAAGCTCATTTTTTCCTCTCGATCTGGAAACGAAGCACGGTCGATGTTAATGAGTAAAACATGAAACTGTGCTCGGGGTTTCTGTTTGCAGGCTGTTATACTGTTTGCAGGCGACTTCGGGCAGGAGCTACGACGAGATGCAACGAAATGTGCGCACACTTCCCTATTCTCCGATCACACACTTTACAGGCTACTTCAAAAATAGTTGATTCCCCCCCCCCCCCCCCCCCCTCCCCCCCCCCCCCCCCCCTCTCTCTCTCTCTCTCTCTCTCTCTCTCTCTCTCTCTCTCTCTCTCTCTCTCTCTCTCTCTCTCTCTCTCTCTCTCTCTCTCTCTCTCTCTCTCTCTCTCTCTCTCTCTCTCTCTCTCTCTCTCTCTCTCTCTCTCTCTCTCTCTCTCTCTCTCTCTCTCTCTCTCTCTCTCTCTCTCTCTCTCTCTCTCTCTCTCTCTCTCTCTCTCTCTCTCTCTCTCTCTCTCTCTCTCTCTCTCTCTCTCTCTCTCTCTCTCTCTCTCTCTCTCTCTCTCTCTCTCTCTCTCTCTCTCTCTCTCTCTCTCTCTCTCTCTCTCTCTCTCTCTCTCTCTCTCTCTCTCTCTCTCTCTCTCTCTCTCTCTCTCTCTCTCTTAGCCATTGACCCTTGGCAAAATAAATACTCAAATATATTGCTTGTGATCAGAATATTCAATTTTGCATTCAAATCAAAATGTTGCATATTACAAATGATTATATACATACATCCCTATCAGATGATATTAAGTGATCGAACTTTGACCGCGGCAAAAATGATATATTTGTTCGGCTTTAACGACGCACAAACAGCCAAGCCTAGGCCATCACCAACTCCAACCCCGTTGGGAGGGATTTGGAAGATCCGAGTAACTTATTCAGAGGCTCGGTCGAGATTTCAACCCGGGATCCAAGGCTCAGAAGAAGGGAATGCTATCCACTGAGCCACGCACTCCCTTCGCCAAAAATAGAGGGCGGCACAATCATTCAATTGAGCATCAAGGCTTCAAAGAGGGCATACACTGCAAGTAAATACACCATACGATTCGTATCGGCTTCTATTAAACACCACCTTGCCTACCCTCATGCCATATAACCTAGCAGATTCCATTGGACTCTTCTGTTTTCAGGAATAGTTCCAAGTATTTTTAAATGAGAGCTGGTCGAGGCCTCCAACTTTTTCAAAACTAGATCAGTTTCCACACAGAGCGAGCGTAAGAAACACAGTTGCGGACCGCTATCGTACAGGGTAGAAGGGACAGCTATCGTATAGGGTAGAAGGGACAGATATCGCAGAGGGTAGAGAAGACAGCTATCGCAGAGAGTAGAAGGGACAAATATCGTTGAGGGTAGAGAAGACAGCCATCGTAGAGGGTAGAAGGGGCAGATATCGTCGAGGGTAGAGGAGACAGCTATCGTAGAGGGTAGAAGGGACAGATATCGTAGAGGGTAGAGAAGACAGCTATCGTAGAGGGTAGAATGGGCAGATATCGTAGAGGGTAGAGAAGACGGCTATCGTAGATGGTAGAAGGGAAAGCTATCACAGAGGGTAGAGAAGACAGCTACCGTAGAGGGTAGAAGGGACAGATATCGTTAATGGTAGAGAAGACAGCTATCGTAGAGGGTAGAAGGGGCAGATATCGTAGAGGATAGAGGAGACAGCTACCGTAGAGGATAGAAGGGGTGGTAGGTTAGAGAGTAAAGAGGATGGCCTCCGTCTGGTTCTGAATCCAGATCACATGAAAAATTCAGAAGGCCATGCTGGCATATATAATTCAACGATCTCGTTGAAGTTTCGTCTTTGATTAGAGAGGTCAAATGACATTATATCTTGAGACAAACAAATTATTTTGATATCATGACGAATGCCTTTACGAGTCATTACGAATCAACAGAAGAGCTATATGGCACTGCTGGGACAATAATTGACCTTAAAATCAAGCAAAAATGAGTGTAAGCTTTCAAGTTTATGCTAAATATCACGCCACTCCTCGAGTCCAGAAATATAATGCCAGAACACACAGGGAGCAATACGTGGAACGCCACACATTAGTGTTTCTCAGAATGGTTGTATTCTGGTCGCTTTCACCGGTCTCGTCGAGGTCAGTCTTTTTGTCAGAGCCACATGACGAAATGAAGGGAGCGTAACTTATTCGTATTTCTCAGAAGGTCTATATTCTCGGCGCTTTGCCTTCTCATCCTGGTCGTAGTCTGTCTGTCGGTCTATGGTCCTGTCGTTCTGTCTGCCCGCCTCTGCCTGCCTCTACCTGCCTCTGCCTACCTGCCTGCCTGCTGTAATTTTGTGAAGTTGTAGCCCCTATTTCCATGTGCAGGAATCAGTGCCCTGGAAAAAAACACTTTGCACTTTTTTTGGAAAGCAGTTTAGCTTTCCTTTATTGTCTACTTATGTTTTTGCATTTTTAGAAAGAGACTTTAAACTCTTCGAGGTTCGAAACCTTACAGGCTGTTCTAAAACGAAATGGTCTTAAGACGGCAGTTTTTGTTTGTTTCAAAATTTAGTTTCTCTAACAGTTAAAGAAGTTCCGGGCAATACCGGCCAATTCACATGCACGAAAAATTCCAATACACGGCGCAGTTGGTTAAAATATGGTGCAATGAAGATTGCATAATGACGTTTTTTTGCGCTAAGGCTGAGTTTCCAACGCAAAACATCAAATATTGACCAGTCTGGAGTATTTTCTGAAGGTTTTGCCCGGCTGAACAGTAGAAGCGTCCCGGCACTGGCATCGTTGGTACTGGAGTGACCTTGAGCCGGGTCACCAGTGCGCAGTAGATCGGCGGTGGCGCTCTGTAGCGTGCTGGCAGAGTAGAAAGGCTGCAGGAGCCTGAAGGCGACTGCCTGGTTCAAACCAAGATGCACCCATGCTGGCCTTATGCAAGGTTTAAAGGATTACATGTTTGCTTTCTAGACATTATCATGGGTCCATGATTGAGACCAGGCTGCAGGCCGAAGTCTTTCATCTGACTGGCCTGGAAACTGATGCAAGAACTTTTCAAACTTCTAGTTTCAAAAGTTCTTGGCGCTTTTCAAGAGCTTCCATCGGCTGACGAGTCGCCACCTCCTGATGCGGTATCTTTGGTGATATTTGACCTCGAGCCGGGTCACTTGCGGGCAGCAATAGGGTAGTGGCGGTATGTGACACGGAGGTGGAGGGGACGAATTCAGATGAGTCTGTAGCACGGCGGCAGAGAGATGAGTGGAGAGGAGTCTGTAACATGGTAGGTGGGCAGGAGTCTGTGGGACGGTGGTGGAGAGGAGGAGTCTGTGACACAGTGGTGGAGAGGATGAGTGGAGAGGAGGGGTCTGTAAAACGGTGGTGGAGAAGAGAAGTGGAGAAGACTAGTCTGTGGCACGGTGGTGGAGGGGATGAGTGGAGAGGATGAGTCTGTGGCACGGTGGTGGAGTGAATGAGTTGAGATGAGGGGTCTGGGAAACGGTGCAGGAGAGAATGAATGGAGAGGATGAGTGAAGAGGAGGAGTCTGTGAAACGATGGTGGAGGGGATGATTGGAGAGGAAGAGTCTGAGGCACAGTGGCAGAGGCAATAGGAACCTGAATACAAAAACCAGGTTCGAATCCAGGTATTTCTGTGCTAGCAACCTGTAATATTTTAAGAGAGCGAAGTGTTCTATCTTCGTGTATTGTCATGCGGCCATTCACGGTGGCGTGGACCAAGACTCCCAGCCGTCTCTAACATATAGGTTTAGAACTACTGGTGTCCGAGTTATCCCGGATTTCTGAGATCGGAAATCGTCACTTTTGAGCAATACATGTGTTGTATTAACATTACGAATTAGTGCTGGATTTGACGACTTTATTCCTTTGATACTTGTATTAATTCGAATACAGTATAGGGAGAACTAGAGTACATAGGGTATAGAGTATAACATAGGGTGAACATAGGATATAGTGGACTTGAAACATAGGTCCGTACTACCATCTCCTATGCAATAACTCTCTCAACTTTGGGTTACTCCTCTTACAAAAATATAAATGTAGTGAGGCCCTGCTGCGAGAAACATTTAATTAGCAAATGGCAGTACGTAATCATCGTAAAAAAGGTTCAGAAAAAGTTTTAAGTTTTCCTATTCTGGACACAGCCTATTATCCAAATTTCATAAAACACATAAAAACAATCACAATTGTGTATAGCAAGTACATAGTAAGGAAAACTTGCCTTGCATTTTTCATAAGTGCCGATAAATACATTCCGCCTACAACTAACTCCAACAAATAAATTGAACTAGTATGACGGCAGGGCCGTCACCTGGACAGCAGCCACGCAGGCCTGCACAACAGCAACCGCCAACCGCATACACAATTGGCTCAACAAACAGGCATGAACAATGGCTGACATGTTCTTACCATCGTGATACCACTCCGATTTCATTACTCACCCTGCAAAGTAACTTCACAAAGCGAATATAATAACAACCAGGAGTTGTCCAGAGATCTTCAACACTACAAAGACCAGCAGACTGCAGTGCCATCGTTGCGTGTTGAAAGCCCACCGTGGTGATTATGTCCCATTGTGCGACGAAACGCCGTAATATTGAATTATTTAGGACAGCCATGTGTGCAGAGCGGCCGTTAGTGCGAGTTGCAGGAGTGGTGCTGTCGTTAGTAGGTCCTGTTGTGAGCACTAAGTGATTGACGAGAGTGCAGCGCTTGGTAGGGCATGCCAATCGCCGTGATATACCGTGAAGTTTAAAACCATGACCGCACTGGGGAAACGGCCACTATCCGGATGGAAACGTGAGTGTTAAATAGCGTAAAGTTAAACAAATAATAAATACATATGTGACTTGGTAGTTCCACGCGAAAAATAGCCATTTATAAATTCCGTTACATCAACAACAAAAACTTGAACCTCGGTGCAGAGGTATTTTTACATATTTTCTACATCGGTTGTTCGGGCTTAATGGAGAAGTTTTAGACGGTTCGAGTATATGGTAGGTTAGACTCGTGAACTCGTTATGAAAGTTCAGTGGAAGTAACGAAGTAAAAATAGTGGTCTACACCATTGACGTCAGGTCCGGGATCATTTCGTAACCTCGGGATCCCGGGATATCCCAGGCCATCCCGGGATCACACAACTTCTTAATGAATTGATACATCACGCATTCATATTAAGTTGGCGCTCAGCGGTTACATGTCATATCATGCACTATCATTAGCTATTTCAATTTTGCTATAGTTAGTGACTGTGTGCCTTAAAACCGCATTAAAAGAAAATAATTTAAAGGTTTTGACATAAACACAGTGATATGGTTGAGTTGAATCAAACTGAGGAGGACGACAGGACTTCTATATTTAGACACCTTTGTATTCAGTACATTTCATCCAGCGGCATATAAATTATATCGGGCGTGCTGTAACAATCAGCAATATTAACCCTTGGTGATAATCGTGTATACCATTTCATAGGAAAAAAGCCGGTGTGATCCGGAAGTTCGTGACCCAGCTTCCTTCGGTGGAACAACTCGCTTAGGCTCGTCGACGCTGATTGGTGCAGCGACTTTAGACAACTGTCCACCAGCAACGCATTTGCTGTCGTCCCACATACTACCTCCATCTCCAACTCCAACTCAATTCTGATGGCTCTCGCCAAATGACAGAATTCAAGTTTCAAAAGCCCTGTCACGGAAGCTGCACTAGGCTTTGGAGCTACTGCCGCTCTGACACTGTCTAAGGGCTGTTGCAGCATTGAGTCCGGGGATTTCTCCTCCATGGTGCAACATCTTCAGCATCAGTTACCTCTTCTACGTCTGGTATGGCTGCAGTCTGACCTCTAAGCCTCATTACAAATATAGGTGCAAATGTATGAGTCCCGGGGCCTAATTCGGTCAGATACGCTAACGTACTGACCTATACATACTCGTAATAGCACTTACATATCAGAGATAATCCAGTACATGTTATAGAAACTTCACGGGAGATTTCCGTGTCGTGTGATTAACCGAACCGAGTTGTGGCCTGGAGGCGCTGGGAAAGGCATCACCACACTCTTCACCCTTTAACAAGTGGACCGAAGTCTGCGGCACTTCAGCCGCTTGCCGTGAGAATCTGAGCGTCAAGGGACGACAAAACTTGTTTGCGATTGCGCATCTTTTTCCTACTGAGCGCGTCTATAGTTGCAAGCTTACTTTGGCCTCTAAAAGCCCCACTTCTTTCCAACATAGGCTTCTGCACCTAAGATTACAGTACGGAAGGAATAAACGGTACCCTGCACAATGACAAATCATGTTAAATGATATTCGCAAAATGGGGCATGTATGTAACAAGGGTGGCTTAATCTGTTATTCTGAGGAGCACACGACTCTTCTGTATCGGTTCTCGCTCTTCGGCATCGTCCTAAAGATTCCAGCAAAATGTCAGGATCTCAGGACTAACATCTGGACTTAGCCGGGTATTGAATGGCCCGTGAGGAAACTAACTCCTGGTACGGGCGGTAAGACAACATTTGTCACCGTTTCAGAAATCACTTGCTAAACATGGGATTCAAACACACTTTTACTGCTTTTAAACCAAACGGTTGTGTGGATTGTTGTCGGTGGTTCAGGCGGTTTGAATCCGCCCCTCGTCAGGTCAGTATAGCCTGGGCTGTGTTTCAGGGGGGGGTATCAGGACTGTTGCTCTCTCGTATTGGTTGGGTACAAGTCAGGTTAGGCTGAATGCAATGCAGATCTGCATGTCACGAGACCTGAGAGCCACTGCGCCACTGCGGGGCAATTGTTTGAGTTAGAAAGTTATAAGGTTGCAAAAACATTACACAGTTCACGACATCGAAGAGTGGAGCAACAGGATTTTGAAAGAGAATTATAATCATACAATGCCATGAGCTTATGGGTAAACAATCTGAGATCATATGTGCCATGTTCCTGCCCTTTTTCCTTCAACTTTGGAAAATTGGCTGGAATTATTAAATATGATTGCTCGGCAAAAGTCAGAAGCTCACGTCTGCTGTTCCGAAACGTGATGCCTCCGTCAACACGTGATTTACAAAGACAGTGGAAATGACAAGACAGCACGGACGTCACGTCATATATCCCTAACATACAGACTGTCTGCGCAAAAGGCGGTCACTGTTAGCATGAACTATCGCATAAGTGTTTTAAGCCTGATATAAGTATTTTCATAGTAAAAACTGAACGTTACAAAAAACCACAGAACAGTTCGCAAATTCACCTTCATCGATGTCGTATTTTCACATTTGTTATATCCAAATTCACCCGTGATCATGACTAGAGTACGTTCTATTCCAGCCTATGACACCATCTGGCAGATTGCATTAGCTCGTAACAACAGCGATTGGGGCAGGCGCAGTATGTTTTAGATTCGGTACAATGTCTACATGGAAATAATACATAAGCCGCGGCTTCATTTTCACGCGTGCCTTATGCTGGATGCGCCACGGCTGGATTTCTAAGAAATTGAAATAATGACTAGGGCTGGCCTTTTCAGGCTGCTTTTTGTGGTACACTTGAATAGATTGATTGTTTTCGGAACAAAGGGCTAAAAAACAGTGCCCAAAGCAGTATGCCCAGCTAAGACCAGGTGCACTGATATCCCCTGGGGGTGGAGGGCTCTTTTATCCCAGGCTTTGTATTTTTCGACCAAAATAAAGTGCGAAACTAGAATTGCCGAGTGTGCTTTTTAGCATTTCCTCCAGGAGTGAAGTGGAAAACATTTTACACATTTATGCAAAGAGCAAAAAAATCAATCCAAAAGTCGATTAAACGGGAAATGTACACCTGGGGTTTCCAGGTCAGACAATGGAACATTGTTGCCTGCACTACTGGACGGACCAACGATTTCTTTGAATCAATCAGGGAATGCCAAGTTTATAAACTACTTTATAATCACAGAGTTTGGCTACAAAGCAGTATTGCCAAGCTATTGGCAGCTACAGGGAGCGTTGGAAGATGCTCGTAATGACTGACTATTAGTAGTGTTCAGAAAGTTTCCCCCTTTCGGTTTAACACGCGCGGCACCAAACTATGGAGGGAAGCCCTTCGAGGCCTTGCATTCAGCAATCTTGCAGAAAGTAGCTTAGTCGGTGTGAAGCGGACAAAAGCATTTCTGATATTCCTTCACAGCGTATAGGTAAGTTCGCCTTGAAAGAGGAAGCTCGAAAACAATTCTAAAGCCACTCAACACCAAATAGCAGACTTCAACTCTCCAGACTAGTACTGCGGTGAGTCTGGTAATACATGTCAAAGCACCAGACATCATGTAAAACTTTACTGCTCTACCCGAGAGGTAAAACTTCTCTTTTATTAAGAAATAAAACAACAACAGAAGTTCAGCTGTATTTCCCAAACGCAATTCTGGATCTTCACTTTGCGTCTCGGCGTCAGGCTCCCGACACGGTTTACGGTGGTGGTTGTTGACTAGTTTTAAGGGTCTGGGGAAGTACCTAAAAAGCAAAAACATTCCGAACAGTGGAGTGCTGGAGTGTGCCAATTTGGCTGAGGCATCTTAAAATAAAACCTTAGAAGTTGATTCACTCCAATCATAAGAATACTATCACTGTACATGAGAGAAGTCTAGACGACTTTCGGAGGCCTGTAAGACAGGTTCTAGAAGTAGGGTTTCAACAATAGAGATCTGCTATGAATATAGAGGACATCCTGTACAAAAGAGCTGTAGCCTGAGACCAAAATCGAAAAATTATCTGGCATCAATCCTGGCTCGGTAATTGAATTATCATATGGTTATTTGCAACGAAAACCTCTTGATTCAGCTCTATAATTATCTTATAGGCTGAGCCAATGTTTATTTTTACTTGCAATTCCACGACATGTTAACCAGTTTTCAAGACAGTGCTTTTCAATGTCAGTTTTATTAAGCTCATCATAGAAGACCAGTCATGTCTCTGCTCCACGGGATACATAGTGGGCTGCTACATGATCATTTTGTTATCTGCACACATTCACAAGTTACAGTAGATCTCTATCATTTCAACCAACAAGTTCAGAGAATTGCCTGAAGCAGAAGCCTGCGCTGAGATTAGGTCTATTCAATGGTGGAGGTGTCCCTCTTGCAGTCGTATCTTCTAGGATAATTGCCCATACGATTCGAGTACTTAATGCAACCAAAACTACCGGAATAGCTTTCCCTACTGAATACTGTTCCGTATATTATCATTTGTTCATATCTGGGAAAACAGGATATCAAGTTTATACTTTTAATGGAAACACTTTTTAAGCGCGCACATGAGTTAGGCTATCGGCTCTCAATGGCAAACACAAACATAAACGAACTGATCGGCTCACAATGGCGAGTCTGCACACAATCTATGGAAGAGACGGACAGCCATCGATAACTTACCGGTCCCTCTGGCCGCTCTGGTGGCACGGACGTACGAAAGGAAGGCAGAAATGAAGAACACAGAGGACAGCAGCTCAGCGCGGCCAACAACACCAGTCACCTGTCGGCCAACAACACTGAGTCGCCGTCCCTCTCATATTCGCCTCCGCCATAAGCGCCATAACTGACTGGCCCAAATATAGCCGACCCATCCCAGCGCTGCCCGGCTTTCCCACTCACAGCCGGTTCTTCCCAGCAATCTTCGAATATTCCCATTATCAGTCACTCACTCGCAGCGCTTTGCTATTTACAGCCTTTCACACATTGAACAAATTACTTTACTCGCTGCATCACTCACTCCCGTCCACTTAGTATCTCGCTGGTTTGTTAAATCCACTAACTACATTCATCCATTGACTCAGTTTGTCGGCCAGTCACTCACTCACGAATTCACTTATTCTATGTTTTAACCAGTCAGTCAGTAGTCAGTCTGTAGTGTAGTGTTCAGTCAGTCAGTCAGTCAGTCAGCCGGTCAACCACTCACTCTGCCCTTCAATCAATCAGTCAGTCAGTCAGTCAGTCAGTCAGTCACAAACACATTCACTCGCTCCGTCCTTTACTCAGTCGGTCAGTCAGTCATTCAATCAGTCGATCACTCACTGACTCACCCGCTGCCTCACTCACTCACCGCCTCAGTGTGTACTGGGTGAACGGCGAACAGCAGGGCGGCCAGGAAGCCGCACGATTCCGTGACGAAAACAACGCAGAGCCTGCCGGTAGATGACGCCCCATCAAAAAGCTACAATTACCCGGTTCTTGGTCCTTTACAATCAAAGTACTCAGCGAACTTCTTCCGGGTAGACGCTTCCTCAGTATTTCATGTTTTCTGTCCCATTTGTTCTGTCCTGTCCCTGCACGTTACATACGAAGGGAGTTTAGGCTGATACGCCGCGTAGCTTCATGTTTTTTATTGCTGGGGCGAAGATTCTTCGGGAGGGGAGAAGACGAGGGCCCGGAATAAACAATTGCCCGTGATGACTGAGGACCATTCTTTTAACATTAAAGATCTAACTGACAGGATGAGCGATCGAGGAGCCAATTGGTCATATGCCCGATTAGAAAATAAAAAATGTCATTGTCAATTCAGAAATCGGCCCGATAGAGTTAGAATTTTTGGAGCAGTTTCGAAATTGCAATATTTATGTGGTGTTTTTCCTTCTGAGACATTTTTGGTACCACATCAAGCTGTATGGACCCATTATTGCCTTAAAACCAGCGGTGTAGCCCGCAGAAATATTACTCAACAAATCAAAACACTTGGCAGATGCTTAAGTAAATCGGCAAAGTTGTTTTTCCAAACCGTTATTTTTGTAAAATAAACCGGGCGAGTACTTTTCGAACAGTGCACAGCATATCTGGACACTTTGCAGCCACAACATATCTGGCCGTGGCTTGTCATGTTTTTCCAATCTTTAAAAGGCACCAGCTTCAATAGCTACGTGTTTATTGACATGCTGAAATAAATCCTTTGTTTTCGAACAGATATTCCAAACGTAAAATTTTAAAACGACAAGCCACGATAAAATCAGACTCCAATCAGTCATCGGCAAGGAAGCATCGCAACTTAACACTACTTTCCTACTCGGTGTATTGCTCCCGGAAATTCAGCAATTCCAGCATTTTTGTGTGTGTTTAATTTGGTTAGACACCTTGCTCGTCTCATTTTTTATGACATACATTTTGCTTGGTCATGCTTAAACTATGATAGTGTTATGATGCTAATGCTAAGCGACTATGATAATGAAAATTATGTTTTCTATATAATTTTTAAAACATGATAAATATTTTCAAGCGAGGCAGTGGTGGACCTTGGATTTTTCTTGGGGAATAGTGAAGCCTCAGAGTGGTCACCAATATGCAAACTGGAAACATCTTTTGAGCATTACGGGGGGAAATCACAGGCCTTCAATTGGTGTATACGGGGCCAGGCTAGCCCCACTCATCAACAGGGACTCGTGGTTAGTATAGGGGCCAGGGAATATTACAATGGGCCACGATTGCACGAAAAGGGCTCCGGAGTAAAAATGGGCAACGTGTGTCTTAATGGACGTGCCAATACTTGAAGGACCCAGTTGACCACAGCGGCCCACGATCTTCAAATCTAGGCCCTGGTTGTAGCTACAGTCGATTACATGCTAACACAGTTGGCTCACACTGCGCTTCTTGATTTATTGCTGGTTTATTGTTTATTGAGGGCTTATGAGCAACAGGTATGTAGGACCCAATGACACCTCAAGTCAAATGAGATAAAACATGTCGACGAATTCAATGCACAGAATGAATATTTTCACGTGGCCATTCTGCTTTATTGCATCATATTTTGTGTCTCTGAAATTGTCAAATCTCTTTCACGAGCTAAGTATTGAGCGCCACTTCTGCAACAGCTAGCACAGTCTGCAACAGCTTTAGGCATCCGACTGACCAACAGGAGGCCGGAGATATCCATACCGTGCTCGAGCGTGGTCATAGAAGCGGTCTCAGATCATGGTCATACCTGAGGGGCCCCAAGAAAAATTTAAGGTGCCCGCCTGTGGCTAGAGGTCAGTGATTATCATAAGTGTTACCCCCGGCAGATCACAAGGGGCTCGCGGTTTTACGCACTGGGCCCTTGCTCTCGGACTTTCTGATTGATAGGGCTCAACGGCTCATTGATGGGCCTCTTTGAGCATTGGTGAGGCTCCAGCTATATGGAGAGTTGTGACTCTGAAGCTGGTGCCATATCTCCCCAGGTCCAGCAATAATGTGCCATAGTTGGCAGACAGGTGGGCAGCACAGCCCACCGCCCATCTTCTACCATCGCCGCGGTGCAGTTCAATTCATGGGAGATTCTAGAAACGAGCAAACTCTACACAGGTATAAGCACTACAGAATTCCTAGAATTTCCAGGAAATGAATAAAAAACAGACCGTAAATGCAGCGTTAATGAAGGATAATACACAGATAATAAGACGTAGAAATTAAGGCACCAGAGCTTAACCTAAAATTATCTCGGCTCAGGCCCTGCGAGCGGATTCTTAAGTAAGTGACCACAGAATTTCCAGAACCATTCTAGTCCCAATGACGATAATTCCGTCATAAATGATGGATCAAGTCCGGCACGGGAAACCACGCCTAAACAGCGTGCCCCCCCCTCCCATTACCACTGACATGCAAACTCTCATTGATCGGCTCCTTTTGCAGACTGATCTTCTGCCAATCCTAAATCCGGCTAATTTTGTACCCACCACTGCCTTGGTGCTCCGGAACAAGCAGTGATAAGGAAAAATTGGAACGGCACTCACCTGAACTTACCTACCGGCTTTATTTCTGTACCATGTTTGATCATATCTGCTGACCAATTCATTTATGTATTTATATATTAATTCAAATTCATCACCAACAGGCTTAGAACCCACCGATAGGTAAATTCACAGCTTAAAGCTAAGTGGGATTTAAAAGAGATTAAATGAGTTAGTAAGAACATACAGTCACATAAAACAAAAATAAACGTATACCATCAAATACTAAACTGGGATTTCGAAAACTTGTTTTCACCCTCCATCTAAACAAGAAAAAGTGGCGTAGTAGGGATCCGCTGCGGGGTACATACTCCTATGGGCGTTACATTTCTGCACAGCTCGTGTCAACAGGCCACGTCTGATCGAATCCCTTTTGGCATCTTGGGCGGATGGAACGTGAATGAGTTGTAGTGTCGCGCCCCTGTGGCCCCTGGGCTTATGACGGCACATGGGCTTAAAATAGCCAAAATTTGGACCGAATACGTAACAGAACCTGAACTTAGAAACCAGCTGGCTCCAAAGAACACAGATATATAAATTATGTTGCCTTGACCAATGAAGTTATATTGTATTATGATACTAAGGTGCAAAGATATGGCATAGCTTTTGACTTTTTGTGTAAGTACGCTATGATGCCAATATAATGGCTACATCTTGTTTTGTTAAGAGCTATTGCAAAGTTATAAAAAATAAAAGCACTTGCTCGTAGAGCTTTTCATGAACTATTCTGACCTTTTTATTCGCATTATCTAAAAATGATGCGTACCGCGGTGGTTGCTCTTGCTGGAAGCTTTCCCAAGTTGCCGAATTCACTTTAACTATTCTACTTTTGGCCGGGCGAGACTCCACTTCCCACGTCGTCAAGCGACAGCGCGCATTTACGTTGCCAGGGCTGTCCCCTTTGAGGTCAATCTGCAAGTTTGGGCTGCAACATGAATAGCTGCTGTTTTCTTCTGAACTTAATTCCAATCTTTTGAGAACAACAAATCGGTTACTGTCTTCATATCCCACGTGTATTGTTGTTTGACGCGCGCTTGGCTTCCTCTAAATAAAAAAATCACACTGATGGACGCCTTCAGACAAGCAGTTCAATAGGCTTTGGAGTGCTGTCCCTCGGCCATCCTTGCCACCGCAGCCAATTACGGAGCTAGCTGAGCCAGATTGGGTTCGTTCAGCAATAAAGAAACACGCGAGCGTCCAGCACCGCGATAAGTGGGCATACAGACAACATTCAGCTTGTTGTTCTAAGAAGATGGAAGTTCAGTCCAGAAGAAAACAACAGCTTTTCATGTTCCAGCCCAATTTTACAGCGTGCCAAAAAGTCAGACCTGGTACAGTGCCAGCACGCTGCCCCTGCAGAGCGTGGAGGCGGCGCGAGATACAGAGTCTCAGACGGTCACGTGGTCGGACAGGAAAACAGGCACACTGTCAGCACTAGAGAAATACATATACAATTTCTCCCGGAATGTATCGGAATGATTGATTCTGGTCGCACATCGATTTTACGGGCTCTGTCTGCTCTGCTGACTCGGTCAATTGTTCTACACGCTCGGTTGTACACTTCCTGGGGTGTCTTGAGTGGTTTGTTCGGGTTTCATTGTTTGCATTTATATTCTTTTAAATTATCACACTAGAATTGCACACTATCTCTTAATTTTTGTTTTAGGACGGTTTAGCCTTGTGCAAGTGTCCTGAGTTTTATTACTCTACTCTCAAATCGAGTTTGAACCATATCCGTTGACCCGTGACGTCACGTTGGGCCAAAACATAGGTCAAATGTTAACCCATTAAGAAAAATATAACTCGTGAACCATTAGACCTAGAACAAAGCCAAAGGCATCAATGTGTTTTGCTTAAGCCAAGGATTTGAATGATATGCAACATGGCCTTGAAATGTGCAACATGGCCTTAAAGGTGCAAAATGACCTTGAAAGGTCATATTGTAACCTTTACCTCCAGTCGATCTCAAATAATGACATTTCAAGGTCATGTTGCACATCAATCCAATCCCTGTGTCATACTCGTCACTATGATACTGAATTTATTGTTGTGTCTAATATCGTTCAAAACTTATAGACACAAACATTTTGAAGAAAAACGTGACTTTTGGTGACCTAAGTGTCAACCTGACCTCAAAATGGATCATGGCGTGAGCATTTTTCATCTCAAGAACTTTCGAATTATGTTTAGAAACTTGATCTCTAGCTCCTCTAGAAGCCGAGTTACATCCTGGGTTTTATTAGCCTCATTTTAGAAGAATAGAATCGCCTCACATTGGTTTAGAAATTACGTCATAAATCGTTGAACTGACCTGACCTGATGTTATGTTTTGGTCATAAGTTTTCAAATTGATTCTTCTAGATGTCTGCAAAGTGACGTGTATCTCATTTGGATCGGCTCAAAACTATTCGCGAAAAACCGAGGGAGGGGTTCCGATCGGACCCCTCCCCTCGGTGGTGATGAGTTAATATACTAATCCATGTCCCAGTAATATAAAACAAAACAGTTTCGAGTCGTTTTCGGTAAATGTCATGAGAGAACCAAGGTGGTCCGACAGTGTTTTTATATAGTCATTAAATAGTCAAAATTGCAGTATTTAATAATTTTCTAAGTCAACCAATATACTACTATATTTCATAAAATAAATACTCATGTGTTTTTTAACCCTTTTCGGTATCTGACATGGCAGTTAATAGTACCACAAAGGAAACGAATACCAGTCCAAGAACCCTTTTTAAAAAGACAAAAATGTATGACTATTGTGCTTATGCCACCTTATATTGAAAGAAATTATATCTATCGCATAATAAATCAGTTCGGCGTAATTTTCTAACAAAACTTTGAAACAAAGTCGACCAAAATAGAGCGGTATCAAATGTGGCTCATATAGCAAGTCTACAAGTTGTCAAGTGTCGTCAGACTTTGCAGCCGATGCCACGTGCCTGGTCTAGACGCTTTGGTTATGTGTGCCAGGCGACAGGAGCCAGACTCAGTTTGGCAGTTGAGATTACTGCCAAGATACAGGAATATTTGCATGTATGGTTGCTATTACGTGGTTGTTTTTTCAACTGCCCTGCAACACTTTTCCTGTTGAAATAAAAGAAAAAAGTGTTGCTGCTCTTTCCAGTCATACCTTGGGTCAACCATGCAGTAAAGCTGTACGGAAAAAAATCATTTTCGGCACAGCTAGATTTGAATATATCAAAACGTGTAAGGAATTGCCGGTTAAAAAAACCTCATGCAAAAATACATTACGGCAATGCTAGTGTTGAAGCCGAAATGTAGACGAAATGTGACGTAGACGAAATGTAGTAAATCTTTTTTCAAAACCTTGTTAGTGTGTTCCTTTACCTTTATCGTTCTGTCAAATGGCTCTCCAACTTTTTATACATGCAAGGTAAACATTTACAGTTCACCGCGACTTCACCTTGTTTACGGGACACCATCTTTGTCAGAAAACAAATAGTTTCACAGCAGCCTGGACAGGGCGAGCTATTTCAGAATGTTCTAAAAAATGATCAGCTTTCACCGGCTTCCAAACAGGGAGAGAATTACTCCAGCCCGGTTCTAATGGTGTCATCAGACTCACATTTAACTCTCTTTCGCGGGAAAGCACCGACAATGACACTGTAATTGCCGCGCCCAGTGTGAGGCCCGCGTCCCGCCAAACTTTGTCGCGCTCTTTGTACACTCGGCAGCTGAAGTCTGACTTTGCGAGAGATTCACCGGCCCTTAAAACTCAAATAGACTTGGACAGCAGCGCTGGAGAAGCGACGGCTACCAGAAAACGAGCTTCATTAACACAAACACCGGCGGGAGGCTAACGACTGTCGATGGTGAGCTACACGGTAAAATATGAAAACAATATTTAGGAGTGGCTTTAGCAAAAATACAATTTCAACCACAACAAGGTTCTCTTCGCTCAAACAAACCATTACCTGATGTAAGCAGTAAAGTAGGCCAAAACTAGGCTCCAGGTATTTCACGACACTCTGCAAGCCTAGCAAAATGTTACCCATCCGTCGATAGGCGGGTAAGACCTTGTGGCCTGCAATAGGACATAATTTGATGTTATATTCTCGTTTTGAGTATTAAGTTCGACTTGAGCCATCTAAAAACTAGGAACTATCAAAGAGCCTGTAAACCTGTAATATTCGTATCCATATAAATACACAATGGAATAAGTGTGGTTGCGTGATGGGTGCTGATGGGGTCTTCTAATGAGTAGACCCTGCTGATGTGAACATACTAGTCTATATAAGTACTGTACTTGTTTGAAATGACATGGTAGTGACGGTAGCTCGAAATTACAAAGTAACCCGTATGCTTTGCTCGTATTAAGTCTCGTTTTACTCAGCATGACCTCTTTTTTCTTCAATCTTCATCACGGAAAGCTGGATTGTTCTGACTTGCTTTCCGAGTTCGGTTTGTCTGTGCCGCGTCGTACTTCGCGTTCTCACTATTTGTGGGCGGTTCGGTTTGCGCGTATTGGTACGGTGCAGCACAGCCTCATCATCGGCGTGGCAGTCACATGTAACAGCTTCTTCAACGCATTTCGTCTTGTTGATTTCTTTGCAGACTCGGGCTACACATTTAAAACTAATGTTATCAAATGCACGGCAACTTTAGGAAATTTTTCAGGATAGGCATTTGTGCAAAGTTTGATCGTTATGCATGTTAGTGGAATGTTTGCATTGCTAAATTTATTTATTATTTTACTTTACTGTTTTACATCACATGACTGCATCAGTTATTGGGCAATGCCTGGTGATACTTTTTACCAATACAGAATACAGAATATTTTGAGTGTGAATGTGTATTTATATTGTACTTGTGTATTGCCTTAGTTGCTCCCCTTTTGTCCACTTACTTTCCTTGTGTTTTTACCGACCTCGTGTAATTTTATCTGAGTTTCTGCTTGTTTCTCGCGTTTTTATTTGACTTGTATGTATTTGAAAAAGAACTGCGCATACATTTTATCAACGAACTTTTTGATTTATTACATCAAAGGAAGGGCTACTTTAAGGGCTACTTACAAAGGGCTACTTTCCTTATCACGTGATCAAAACAGCACAGCTTCGGCAAGGGAAGACACAGATACATGTAGCTGGTGTGTTATACTTCACTTGCTGGTCCAGTCGGGAGAGTATTGGTCGGCTGAGCCCAAGGTTCCGGGTTCAAGTCCCGGCGGGCGCCCTAAAAGGTTATCTGATCCCCAAAACCCTCCAGACAGTTTGCGAGGTCGTCGATGTTGGCGACGCCATACAACCATGGCAATTAGTACGTCGTTAAGCCCTTACAGTCATCAAATCGATAATTTTAGTAAATATTTGATTCCCACCTTGCTAATACATCAGAAGACAGCTCACCTGAAGAAGAGCACACAGACAAGAGCGTGCAGCAGTACGTTGACCAGGTGGAAGCCCAGGGGGCTGAGGTGGTGCCAGTAGTAGTTCCAGCGAAACGTCAGCACGCAGAGCGGCCGGTACGACTTGTGTGAGTGCTCCTGCGAGAGAGACGCACACGTAAAAATACAATGCCCTGTAAAATAATTCAAGAGATAATTGGTGTCACTGATATGGCAGATGCACACTTTGAGTTCGCACATAAGACAAGGCTACGTATCCGGGCTGGAATGGCACATTCGGTTTTTAAAGCAGGGCAGGTCTAATCAGCGCCTCCTGGAGTCTGTGGGTACCAGCGCTGTCAGTCTGTAGATTTATTGTTTGCCCCCTGACATATTGATATATGGGCCATAAAAAGGTGATTGACCACATCAAAGGTGGCCATCTTTGGTTTGGCCAATCGATGATACACCTTCATATATCACCGATTGAAACGTCCCATACGGATCCGTGCAAGACTTGTGTTCTGCGAAACACCCCATTCCAAAAAGAGAAACGCGTTTAATGCTGCATAGCAAAGACGATACAAGAGGCAATGCATCTCCCGTTGTTTTTATATCCAAATATATTTTTCTGGGCACAAAAGTCAAGCGTTGACCATTTGAAAGTTAGATAAACGTCTTTCTTAATGGCGTAAAAATATCTATAGTATATCTCGGTGGTCTATCATTCGAGTCCAGGGCATGCAACAGGGAGATATTTGGAAAAGCCAAGTCAATACATTTATGCCACATTAGCTGAAAAATTGACGTGTGATTGAACCTTACTGAATCGGATCGGGAATCAGATCCATATCATCCCTCTCCACGAAACGGCTCATTATCATGTTCCAATTAAAGACTTGAACACAGTGAATGTTCACCGACATATTTTCACCGATCGTTTCCTACTTAAACTGATCTTTTCTTCCAAAGGCAAATCACGAGGAACTTTACTATTATTTGGAAGTGTCTGCGTTCATATTGCAATTAATATACGGCTGCCGCGATGACGGACACGTATTAAATCAAGATGGAACCTTCTACATGACGGCTTCTGGCATGTTCGCAGAGTCCGCTGATTTATTTTCGTCTAACAAGTTCTCTGAAAGTACCTATATCCATACCGGCTTCGAGGTAGACAACTAATTACTAATTCAGAAAATTCTCCTTGCTAAAAGCCGGTAATGACATCACGTGTACACTTCAGCCGGAATGGGGAGCTATCAAGCAAATGACTCGACAGCTTGACCATTTCTCACCAGAAATGAGCAAGCTGATGCTTTAGGTTTCCGGGCTGCGACGGGTTGTCATCTCTCATCCACGGTTGACTCTCCTTGTTGTGAACTTCAGCAGCACAACAGTCAACAATCAAGAAACAATGCTACAGTCAATTCCAATAGCGCTTTCACGGACCCACGATCAACTGAAGCAAACTTGGTCCCAAAATAGATCAAAACTTGTTCATTGGCGAAAGAAATTGTGTAACAACAGCAAACGACTGTAAAAACAGACACTACTTGAAAACAAATTGTTGAAAATACTTTTCAGAATATTGTGACATTGGAATATATACATACCATAATCTGGGAGAAAATAGTGTTTTCATATCCCGTTTTTCTTCAGTCCCCTGATATAGTAATTTAAGAATCCATAGCAATATAGAGCAAATGGGATCCCGAATGAAGGAGCTAGAGAAAGTGTGAACTACTTTAAAGCAAAGTATGGGATATTAAAAGTATCTCCTGGAATGCAGTAATGTCTGGCACCGGATGACAAGACGAAAGAAACTCATGGCAAAGCACGGACACAAAAAAACTGACATCAAGTGACCAAAATTCGACAAGCTGCCAACACCCACCGAAACAACAAAAACAGGGAACATACTAAAGGCTAAATTAGGGCGAAGGAAGAATTATGTAAATTGTCTGAAAACAAAAGGAAAGCGTAACGTCATTGTTTCGTCTCCCACTATTGCCAGGCAGGGGGTGACAGTTGTGATTGGGTTGCCCGAGGGTGCGGTCACACTGACTCGTGTGATTTATTCCTCTATCGACAGGAAAAAAATGATCAATGTGGTCATATTTAGATGGACACAAATTGAGTTGCATTTTCATTCATAATTTTTTAGCATTAAGTCTATCTAGGTTTGATGCATGTTAATTTAGCTCATTACCAACAAGATAGTTTGTCTAATTTCCAAGCATAACTACCAAAAATGAACATTCAAGATAGTCACACCGAGAATCTAACGAAATAATATTCGCCAGAAGACACGGTACACAGTAGGGCGGACTATTCATGCTGGTTTTAGTACAGTGAAGGTAAGTTTATCATCTCGAACTGGTCTGGGGCTCACTAAGTTTCGCTCTTACATCTACAGATTCAAACTTCAATAATATAAGAAAAAAACACTTCTCTTTCAACACACATTCATTCAACCTCACCCCTGTCTGAACCACGCGCGTTTATACACTCATGCATACGCACACACCCCCCCCCTTCCCCACCCCCTCCCCCATACACTTTATCACTTTTGTTCAGTTGGCCGTCAACCAATTCGTTCCAAATCAGATAACGCTGATTATTCTGTTTTCATCTCGATGAATCGATATGGTGGCACACCGCGTCTGGCTCTGTGACCGTACATTGACGCGTTAACGCCGGCAAGTTTGGTACCATCGCTAAACTTAAGTTCATATTCTCGTTATCTCTGGTGTGTCACTCCTTAGATAATCATCAAGCACTGACCTGAAGTTAGCTGTGATGCAACGTGGCGCTGAGAGGAAGTCTGGTGTCATCGCTCATGCAAGGCGCCTGCGCCCATACGTCGAATTTCAGTCGGTTTTTGTGACGGAAAGTTTTGATGAATGCGCAGGTGAGAGTCGGCAGCCTTAGTGAATAGGTGTTCTTGTGCGAAGATGTCGGATATTTGTCCAAGTATAAAGTGAGCTGATTGAGAAGAAGGTGTAATGACCTGGTTCATAACAGACTATGCAAAAATTACAACAATTATCAGTAACAAGGGCTTATGTTGTATTTTTACTTACTTCACTTACTTGTCTAAATTAGTTGCCTCATCCATTTCACATAGGTGGATGCAGAGGGAGGACAAGTGGGGGCACTTTCTCCTTCCGATCGACCCTGGGTGCCCTCTGAAATTTTAACGGTGCCCCTGAAATATCGATACATTGGTCCGCTTTTGCGATGACTGAAAGATATTTCTGTTCAACCTCTCCTCGCAGAACATCGTCGGGGACGGCTAGTGACACGCACTAGACCAAGGAGCTTGGTGATACTCTCCACTCTAGATCAAGAAGCGATGACGAGAGGCGCAAGCTGACGGATGTGAAAAATATAACAATGAGAGGGAGTCAAATATCGGCATTCCATCGGAAAATTTCCACCCCTATCAGATTTTCAAGTCATATCGACTAAGAAAACGATTTGTTATCAATGTTCTATAGATGAAATATTGTCGATGCAGGCAGTAAATATCATCATGAAATCGTTTTAGCTGTTCTGGACATAAGAGTACAAAGCAGCATGTTTTTTCGTGTGTTTTAAAGCAAAATAGCAAAAAACGAAGCTAGGGTGTACCTTGCACAGATGCCAGGCAGTCACACGGGTGGATGGCCTGCCACAAGCAAGGGAAAATAACCTTCGCCCCGGTGGAGGGTGTGTTTGAACATCCCCCTCGGGTTTTTTAGGGGCGCGAAAAAAACGGCGAAGCAAAGTGTCACCGTACGCGGAAAAACATTATCCTTGATTAATTCCGCAACTTCCCCAAAACTGTTGTGTTAGGTCATCTCAGGTCAGGTCACCAGTGCAGGTCAAGTGACCTCACCTCCAAAATTGTTTGAGGTGGCATCAGTAAAATATTAGTGAATCTATCGTAATGAAACTTATACCACATAATGCGTCCACCGAATTCTACAAAATGTATTCCGGGATTTTTGCATATCGATGACCTAGGGTCAGGTACGTATCATGACCTTTCCATTGGAAATGCATGGGGAAAACAGGAATTGGGCTGTATTTGCGTAGATACGGCAGATAATAACTTGATATTCGCCAAATCGAAGTATCCTGGGCCCTTTTCTAGGTTCATGTTGCAATTTTTTACCTGTGACCTTTGAGAGGTCATCTGGGGCTACTTAAGCAGGTTTCATACTTGCCTCAATAACTTCGCAGCAAACTATTACAACGATTTTATATTGACACAATTACGTTTGGATTGCTATTGCGAGTCGATTGATACGCGTATTGAGTAACCTAGGTTGGATAAATATGACCTGACCTATGGTGAGGTCATGTTTATGTTTTGAACTAGTATAACAATGCTATACATAATTCGATTTGCCGTAACGAGAGGAAACAAAATGTGCCGAAACAATTATTCTAACTGTCAGGCGCTAGAGCCCAAAAGCTCTTCACTAACATGCTACTTTCTTTGACCTGTCATGACCTCAATATTAACCTTAGCTAAAAAGTGACCGATGTAGTTTCTTCATAAATTTGTATGACCTATCTATCAGCTGTCACATTTTTGCTATCCCGCACAGTAGCCGAGTTCGTGTTTGCCCCCCCCCCCACCAGGGCGAAGGTGACTGAGAGGCCCACCGGGGTGGGTGATAAAGAACGAGACCCAATTTCTAAAAATAAGAAATAAGGCCAAATAACATATTTGAGTTGTCATACAAGATGCAGAAGACTCCTGCTTATAGCTGAATTGCTCAGAACTGCGTTTGGAAAAAAAACTGAACAACTGACACCCTTCGTTAAGCAAGAGCCACATACCAAAGTAAAACCCCAATATACACTCATATTAATCTGGAACAAATTGTTGCTTTAACCCTCGCCCCACCGGAGCCATCGATGCCCCTAAGGTTTTGTTCGGGAGAGCAGAAAAACGACGAGACGCAGCACCATGGTTCATGGCTCTATCTCTCATCCCATCATTTTCCCACCATCCCTGAAATGTTTTACTCCGGGTGATCCAAGGTCAGGTCACCAGGTGAGGTCAAACAAGGTCACCTCACTTCAACTTTTGAGCTCTATAAGAGCTACATTTCTTAGTCGATTGATTTGAAACTTCCTACACTTCATGACCCCTCCAGGGATTACAAGGTGTATATCCGGAATTTTTATATATCGTGACCTGAGTTCAGGTCACGAGGTGACCTCTCCCATTGAAAATGCATAAGAAAAAGCTGTCTTATGATCTAAATGTCACAAAAATGATTTTAAATGCTCAGCTTGCTCAGAAACGCGTTCCTGGACACCCTTTCACGGATCCCAGGAGCCATATTTTCCCTTTTGACCTCTCCAAGGTCATCCAAGGTCACCAGGGGTAAACAAAAGTATTTTGACAATAATTTGTGACCTAATTACGCTAGAGCGTTGAATCAAACATCATCGTGTATGTCTCCTCGTCACTGGCTTTCATTTGATATACGTCAAGGACACTTTCTGAATATTCGTGCCCTCAGGTCATATTGGATCAAGGAGTGACCTCTGGAGGTCAAACTACTGGCGGGAGGTCAATCCAATAGCGGAAAAGTTCGGATATTTTCCTTTCCAATTTGCTCTATCAGATCTCAATGGCTCGAGTGGCATACGAGTTATGCCCAGTTTTCTTAAGCATTGCATATTTTAGAGAAAATAGCTTATTGTGACCTAACATGGCCTCTGGAGGTCAAACCACTGACCTGAGCGCATAAACATGGAAAATAGTTTCTTCCTAAATTCACGCGAGCTTTCTAATGCACTTTGCAGATTTGCGCTAACCCCCATAGTTTCGGAGTTAGAGTGGGCCATCGATGCCCCAGGTGGGGCGAAGGTGGCGCCGGACCCCGGTGGGGCGAGGGTTAAGTTCTAAGCCGTCAACACTCGTTAGCATGTGCTGCATTGTTTCCAAGGTACAGCGATCAAGTATTACCGCATTACCGCGATTCAGCTTCATCGTGAAGACGTTCAGCCCCTTGCCGAGAAGCCAAAGCTTTGTGTCGAATCCATATCTATGGACCATCAAATTTTCACAAATAAAGAGCAGTTTTGGCAGGCCGGACCAGCCGGACTACACCCGACGTTAAAGCTGTCCCGCTGTCGATATGATCTCGCCGTTAGCTGCCGCTCTGTTGACTGCTGTTTGCCACGCATCGTCCGGGGCACTGTCCGGCGTTCCCAGCGATCTGGCAACCGAGCCTCGTAAATACAAGTTGTCGGACTGTTAACTCGATTATGTGCTGTACTGAGGGCCATCGGGTGGGGTGAAAAGAAATTCCTTTCAACAGTGAAGCTGTAAGTGAACACCGGAATACTGGAAAACACCTGGAAAACAAGAGCTAGGCCAAATGGAACCTGGGAAAGGAATCTACCCTGTTCTGACTGTGCATGATCAGCATTGGTGATTTTGATAGGAAATCATGTGGCTTATTTAGCAATGATCCTCTAAAATTATGTGATCTGATAAAAATAAGATATGTCAAAGTTGTAAACAAAAAATGTTGTTAATTGGTAAAAGGTATAGTATCAAGGGTATAGCCACTGTGGCGGATTCAGATGGCGGGCAAGAAAGGCATTTACTACCCTTAACCCTCGATGTTTATCCCTTTTCTTCCAAACACTACGTTTTTCACGAGTTGGGCCCAGCTGTCTCCCCCCTACCAATCGACGCTGCATAGCTATACACGTCTCAGTATCTTACTTTCTAACAATATGCTGACGGCCTACACAAAACAAAAGAGGGATCCAAATATATTCGTGATCGCTCGGAAGACAAATAAGACTCCACGTATTCCACGAAAGTTTTTCCGGTTGATATATTTGACAACATTCATTCACCCAGAGGGACGGATCAAGTATAGCGTTTCGCCTAATATCACCAATATCGAACCCTCATTGTTATGCAGCGAACTTACATTGCACTATATTTAATTACTGTATCTTTACTCATTCCAAATGAAAGTATCAAGATAAAGATAGCACGCTATCCATGTTTACACCAAAACCAATCCACTAGCACAAACGAGAAAAATGGGACCACCACCGCCGAGAATATTAACTCAGCACGGCACCCCACCCCACGATCTTTCAATCTATCGCCTATTCATACCCGTAAATCCCCAAGGTGCCTGTTTTAATAAAGCCTCCCCGCGGCCGGCGTGCTGCACTGTTGTGTTGACGACGACGCCCGTAAAAAAACAACAGCCGGGAGAGCCACGGGGGAAGAGGAAAGGGGAGGAAGAGGGGGGCGCGGTTCACCATTCTGCCAGCTTATCTGACGAAAGCGGCGCTCTGTTGCCGAGCCCTAGCAATCGGGGCACGTTCAAAGCGGCAGCTGCACGGCCTCGGCATCTCGATGTAATGTCAAATTTTCTTATCTGAATGGCAGCCCATATAACGGCTTAGCTCCGTGATGAAAACACCGATAACGACGGTGCTAATGAAGCTTCGGGAGTGATGGATGCCGTAAAAACAGAAACAGCAGAGAGAGGGAGGTGATGGAGATTTTAGGTGAAGAGCATTCGCCAACAGGGTTAAAAATGAGATTGCAAGAAGCAGATAAGCTGACGAGTCTTGGGAAGGAAAAATAGAAGTGGTTGAGAAGAGCGTGTGAGGCGAGAAAGAGGGAGAGAGAGGGAGAGAGAGAAAGAGAGAGAGAGGTACGGAGCCAGAGAAGATAGTGTCTAAAATAGTCATCATCTAAGTAATTTGTGTGCTACTTATCCAGCTGATCCTGTCTAAAGTAGGTAACCATCCTATTTGCGACTCTGGCGCGCAGTGGAGCCCAGAGTTCAGCTGGAGGCGTGGCCTCCTGCGTCACAACTGGCTAGGCGGGCCTCTGCCGGTTGGCGCTGTCACGAACACATTGTCCTGCCCGGCCGACAGGATACATGACAGCCTACCGAATCTGACAACCGACATGACAGCAAACCGGTCCCACCGGATATATGCGGAACTGCCGCCTGCACAAGATTTGTAGCCGCCGTACCAACCGTAACAGCGAGCCAGCCAATGGTTTTCGACCTGCCAGAGGCGCGTTTCACCCACTGGATGCCACTTGCATGCAACCGAGTTTCAAGCTGCAAAATCAACTAGTCAATCTAAGCGTCTAATTTGATTCTACAGTATTTGAACAGCATAATATTGGAAAAAGCATCAGCACGGGTATGCTGATCGTTTAAATGTATCTAGATTAGTTTCTGTTGGTTATACTGGCTTTCCAATATGTGAATTACCCTAAATTTTGTGGAAAATTCAGCATGGAAGATAGCAGAGGCCAGAAAAATAATTTGGTTCCACAACGCAGACCAGTTGATGCCCCGAGATGAGAGGGATGTTCCCCAGAGGCAATTATAGCTTGTGGAGCAGAAGCCTGAGCACAGGGCCTTTCTTTGTCACATTCAGGTAATAGAAGTATAGTATTTATTAGTGATATTGTTCAAAGTTAGTTTAGACGGTCTTCAGGCCATAAAAATATTTGTAAAGTTTAAAATAATTTCAAATTTTATCATACTTTTTAATCCTTGGGGGTTAAATTTTTTTCTTTATACATATTCCTAAGTAACCTGAGGCACTGATTCCAACAAAAATAAATAAATCTCAAATACGTTGGTAATTTCAAAAGTTATGGGCATATAAATGTTTGACGCACTCATAGAGGCCTTCATGTATAACCCAATACCTCTCATAGTTTAAGTTCAATTGCTTGCAAAATTTGTATTTACGTGTTTTCTGACATTTTGATTAAAAATCGGTGCATAAAATCTAAATTTGATAATAAATCAACAAAATTAAAAAATAACCTTTTTATCCAAGAATTTGAAAGGTAGTCTAAAACAAATTCAAACACCAAAACAATCTCAAATCCCCTAATAATTTTCTAAATTATGGGTATAAAATGTGTCGTCCCAAACTAGAGCAAGAGAGAACCATTAATTAATTTCAAACATATTGTTCAATTACAAAGTTAAGTTTATTTTTCCAAAGCATAGAACTAAACTGGATGGTTTAAAGGTTTGCCAGTTTCAGCTTGATGATAAATGGTGAGTGAAAGACCAAGGAAAATTTAAATATACAGACACTTCCTACACACAGCTTAAGATGCTGACTGTAAAAGTTACAACTGTGTCCATTGAAACATTTAAACTATCAAAGCAAACTTGAGTCTTACTTGCAGGAAGGTAGGTAGGTACCCGAAGTAATGCATGCTTACCTTGGGATGTTACAAAATACCCAAAAAATAATTTTCCCATGCTCCCCCTGTCACCCATTTTGAGTATTAGTCAGTCAATATCCAGTTGAAAGAGTCTCCAGGCCCCACTTTTCAAAGGTTCTGGAAAAATAACTGGAATTCATGAAACCAGTATGGACCGAGTGCCACGCGTGGGCACATCAAGTCTGCGCCCCTAACCAGTCCCAGTTTCTCTACTCTATTACTACCTTGCTCCTGTGATAAACATCTTCCTCGCCGCGAGGTTCAAATCCACAACCAAAGCATTAGAGTCCCCAACCTAAACAACTATGTAGACGATTCCAGCGCACTATTTTTGCATGACACCGGGATGCGAACGGATTCACTTAAACACAGTCCCCGGCTCGACCTTCCGCGAAATACTCCCCGGCTCCTGATTCGCTTAGAATGGCTGAAAGCAGATTTTTTGCTCCTGCTAGTGCCAGTAAAAATAATGAAGCGGAAGGACTACAGATATGTGAATTCACGCGATGTTCAAATAGTCAACTGCTCAAATAGTCCACATTTTAATTAGACCTCAAGAACAAAGAGTCAAAGCCAGAACGTCCCGATGAATAAATATATAACTGTCCAATGATCAAATATCCACAAAGTCGGAAAATCAACAGCTCAAAAGTGTCTAAGATATAATGTTCACATGTCAGAAGACCAGAAATACTGCAGAAGAGGAAAAAAGAAAATATACTGACTCCCCGGCAGCTGAAGATCTTTCCCAACTATGTTGGCACGTTCGGACTTTTTCTGACCTCTGGAAGATAGCAAATTAACTAAATCTGTATATAAATGTTATTGAGCAAGTAAGCGCCAGCAGCTTTCCACACTAGCTAATTTGAAACGTCCAAGGAAACTAGCTATTAACCATAATGTATTGCCATTATGAAGTATTATCACACACAGAAGCAGATAAACATGAAATACGTATCTGCTTTCGAGGAAGAGAATGTGCCCTCTCACCCTGTTTCGCCTTGTGGGTGGAGGCCATGGTCGGATTCCCCTTCCTGGATCAGCCACGGATTACAAATATGGCAACTTCTTTCTCATGAGTTCCTAGAACGGTTTAACGAACTTCCGGGTTTATTGCCACACCAGGCAGTGCAAGTTTGCTCTCACCATATTCAAATGTTTGATTCAGGGTGTCTGTGCAAGCCAAATTTGAACAGTTATGGCTTTGGACAAACAAGCACGCTGCTAACGCTTTGTTCGTATTTAGAAACTTCGGTCCCGTGTAAAAAAGGTTCACCGGTTGCCTGAGCTGCCTTATCACGTGATGTTTAACCTTGAATGCATCTTTTATTATACAAGTATTTCGCAATAGACTATGAACGAAAACATTAATCATCTGGGGCTGAACAATGCTGATGAGAAAATATGAATAAAATACATATTTGAGTATAATGCAAGACGTTTTGGAGAGTTCATTGAAACAAAACTGGTACCATTTGAGAGCACAGCAAAATTTACCCACCACAGGAATTCAACAACGCCCAATAATGTGCAGTTATAAACAAAACAAAAAATCAAACAAGGAGGGCTCACCACTGCGTTGGCGCGGTGCGGCATTGTATATGGGAGGTCTTTAGATCAAGGCTGACCCCCGCAGCCTTATCCTCGACCACTTCCTACACAGGAGATGGTAGTAAACTACGTAGCACTTGCCTTAAAACAAGGAGCTTTGCGGACGAACCAGCGCCCTTGTAAGTTGGGGCATGGGCTTGATCCTCTTTAAAGGGAATGTGGCACCTTCATAACGTCATTTGAACCGAGATAGCCAAGTTTTAAAGCATGCCGGAAATCCCGGTACTCTATATATAATTTGTCTTGAAACTCAAAATTTCCGTAGAGAAAAGCTAAAAACTACCTGGAATGCACCGTACATGTATCCTTAGCAGGAGGCCACAGTTGTCATGGCTGTTGGTGTGACGACATATGCTGACGTCACGGTGAGTCTCAGCCAATCGGAGCCCTTGAAGCGTATTGAATATGGTAGTAGTTGCCAGATCATGACATCATCCACCGGCAGCTATTTATTTCTTTCCCTAGAGGAGCATTGAAAAATAAAAATATTGAGCTTATTGTACATTTTTTAGAGAAATCATGGACGCGTCCATGATTTTCGGCTAAAAGTACCCCAAATTACACTAAAGTCCAGGATTCGACCAAGGTGCCACATTCCCTTTAACATGTATTCACCGGTCCTGTGGCGCGCCCAGGTGGCACGGCCTCGCCTCGTGTCACCGGAGCAGTCCTCTGTTCAACCAGATCAGAGAAATCGGGATAAGCTCTACATATGGTACGGTGGGGTATGTGAAAGGGAGCGTGCGGGTACGACTGTCCTGCAAGGGTGCCGATAAATGGAATAATCCGCCGCGTACATAGTGCTATTGAGAGCGTGGTGCAAATACGCAAAATGTTCATGGATCGGGGGCGCAAAAATCATTTTTCTTCAAGCAAAAATATTAAGATGGTTTTAGACGAATCAAAGATAAATTCCACAACTTTGCTCCAAACATTCTGAAATATACATCAAAGATAAGTGAGCAAGACTCAATTCATAGCGCTTAGCAAATCTTAGCAGGACCGATTTCACTTCTCTCCCAGTGTTACTGCATTTCATTCCACGTCTCTTTATTTATCATTCCATCCCGTTTGTGTAGGTAAAAAGCAGCGGCCAAGCCGGGGCGGCCGCCACAGTTCAGCGGCAGGGCAGGCGCAGTACCGGCACCCCGCCGTCACCGTCGTTGGGTCAGTGAACGCCGACGCCGGTGTCCCGCCGCGCCCGCGCGGCTGCCCTTGAGCCGCCGCGCGGCGGCTGCGCGTCCCGCTGGGTGATTTAGAGACGGTGCCCCGCCGCCTCGTGGCCGCAGACTCCACTGCTGCTGGTCTAACGCCACCCAGCTTAGTGACACAGCACAGAGACTCAGCTGAAGGCGACGACAGAGGCGGTGCTGTTGCGTCAGTGGGCGGCTGACGTCAGTCTGTGCGTCAGCCTGAGCGTCACAGCAGCTGACAGAAGGTGCTGCACCAGCGCACCTGTTGTCAGCCGGCGCGCGCTCTTAGCCGTGTCAGTCGCCATCTCGGCGAACGGTCGCGTCGGCTAATGTAAACGCCGCAGATAAGTAACGCCGTCGTAAATAAGACCATTTACGGCGTCCCGGCGAGCACACGGCGCCTGGTTGGAATATCAAACGCCAGTGTTGAGAATCAAGCGAGAGCAGGAAGAGAGAATGGAGAGGTGAGAGAGAGAGAGAGAGGTGAGACTGCACTGCTGCACAAATAACGTCAGGCTTTTGATCGCGTTTTGTGAACACATAAATATCAAGTATAGATTGGCACATGAAAAACAAAATCCTTGTAGGTTTTCCCGGCGGAGCCATACTCACGATTAAATAAACCCACGATAGACCTGTCCAAGGCAGGCCTCTGCAATTTGGGCGGTTGTGCTCGCATAGGCTCCGGATAAAATGGGAATCCAGCATGAGATAGCACTCCAAAAATACTGTACACATAGACGATGCCTTTGAAAATAGCGCGCCACGTTCTCTCTCACATCCCAACGTAAAGTCATTCACAATTAACATCATCATGTTTGCTACTGCAGATATATGCTAATAAATAACGACACTTCCGACATCGCCACAATATGGGAGGTACAATGTCCGCCTATCTAAGCCCATCAAAACGGGAGTCATGCAAATGGAGCCCTTGTATACTTCACAGCATTATATTATTTGCTACCGAATGCATGATGAGACAATCCCAATGGTTTAATAACAGCTAAACCACACTTCATTCTAACCGGGTGTCATCTCTTTATCGCTGTCATAAATACTCTCATCTCAGGAAAGAACTAACGTAAGTGCACCGCGGCTTTCCACCAATAAACGTCTCACAAGCACAATCGGTGAGAACATTTTGTAATCTAAAGTTCAGAAGAACGGCCATAGTAGGTGATTTAGTCTCAGTATGAGCCAAAATAAAGGCATGGGATTCCTAAAAAAAACGAAGTGGTTGGTGTATATTATGTGTCTGAATTGATAATCCAACCGTTGGCGAACCGGACCAAAATAGCCGGGGAACTTGGATGATTACGGATTCAGACAGGAAGTCGGCCTCTGATTTTGGACCAATTGATCCATTTTCGGATATGGGTTGAATTTATGAATTGAAACAGCATATCGAGTAGCTAGCCATAGAAAACATAATCCTAGCACTTTCCCACTCTAGTCTTGTCATCCCACGTATATATGTGGAAGTTTAGAGCAAATCGTTAGCGCTCTAGTGCTGTCAACAATCCGGTACTGTATATATATATATATATATATATATATATATATATATATATATACGGTTCTTAAGGCACCATGCAACTTCACAGCGCGAATCAGGTTATTTCTGTGCAATTATCATTCCCGGAAAAAGAAGTACAGAAACACCTTGCAGGAAGCACGGCAACACGTAGTGAGCCCGTTAATTACCATCAGCTTTGTTTAGCAAAGAGTGGATTGACCACAGGTCCGCCAAAAGTGATCTGAGACATGCTCAGCCTTACTAACTATGACCACTGAATGCGACAGACAACGTATGTATGTACCGGCGCCCGCCAAGGCTCTGGGTTAATGCTGGAAAACAATTTTTAGATTAGGAAGTGGCGACAACTATCGTATTAATCTATTGTTTGTACTGGGCGTTTTAGTTTACTTTTGTTGTGGTAGTGTCTTGAGCTTTCCAGATTTGTAGGTTTGTGTGTTGATGAATTCCGGCTGAGAGATGACTCTGCTGACTGTGCCACTTTTTCACCTGGAGTCTGAAAAACCTCAAATGTAGAAGATAGATATAAAAATATAATTTGATAATCTCTCTGATACTCTGACGGGATTGATTATCAGTATTTCCAAACGGCTTGGTCAGAAACATCAGAGCAGCTCTGATCGAAGAGGAATGCTCTCAGTCATAACGCGATCTATCGGGATATCGATCCAGGCATCGATAGAAAATCCGAGTTGTCCTTATCACTGGCTACTGTCATGGGTAATTTAAGGCAGCCAGAAAGGCATAAAAACCCCAGGCTGCCGTGCCTCGTTCTGACAGCAGCTATAGATCAGTAGATAGAACCTTAACAAAGTAATTGCCGTGTGTCCGGCTTTTTGCTTCTCAGAAGGACCCCCACTGGAGTTCCGATTCAGTAGCATAGTTTGTATGACATGGAGATTCAGGTTTGAATCTTAGGGGAAATCCTGGACCGAACTATCAGTTTATTACAAAAACAACAGACCAAAACAATATTGGAAAATACTTCTTTTAATTCGAGTCTCTAAAAATAATCTAGCAATGTTTACATGCTTCATCAAATAAAAAAACATCAATTCGATTCTTCAACACTATAAACCATGAACAGAAGTTCTACCACCCAGATTTGTTTCTAGAATTTTTCAAATCTAAGCAACATTTGTAACCGGGCTGTATGCTTACTTGCAGGTAACATAGATACCTACATATATTTAAGATTCGAGTCCTAGCGCAGGCTCGAAGTTAAACGTTCATCAGATGCTTGATAGTTGTTTGTTTGAAACAAAACTCTTGTTCTTCATATATTTTTCCTCATATATTCCCTTCTGGAATTTCGACCTGCAGTGCAAAAAATCATGTCTGACCCGTCATATTGGGCGCTTCATCTCTTGAATGAAGCAGGATATTGAGAAGCCCGCTCAACTAAATCTAATTCACATATTACTTAATAGTTTTTAGTCAAAGCATAAAGCTGAGGTAACATGGCCACAAAATGCCCGTATACGGTGCAGCCGTAGATTCGCTACAACAAACACACGTTCACCTTCGTACTGCATATTTTTTTCTTAAGAAACCTAAGGGTGATTGGGTCGCACGCATTAAACTTCCAAAGCCAACGCTGTTTTTCGGTGGCACATTGTCGCTCGACCAGGTAGAAGCAAACAAATTCATCGCTTTTTGTCCCGGTTTCTGAAAAGCTGAAGCTGGAATAATTTGTACTAAAACATCTGATATTGCTCTTAAAACCAAAACCAGTGATATTAAAAGCATTTGCTATTCCGTTTCAAAAACTCCGAGAATGTGTTAGATTTTCTGCTAACATTTGCAGCTGTAAGACAAAGCTCATGTTAGAACCGTAAGTGAGCAAACCCCACACGGGTTGAATCTATCTGAACATCAAGGCAGATATTGGTTTTCCTTTATTAGTCCTTATTTGATAAGCAGAAAGGTTAAGAACCCGACAGCACACAGAGTGTAGGTCTCTTCAGGCCGGTGAAGTGGATACACTAGTTTAAACTTCCCTGGGATATGCAGCGTAGCACCTTTTATTTCAGAGATGCACTCAGGACGCTGCAAAATTTCCACGTCATAAATTCTGTATCAAACTTCCAAGAAGCTTTGCGACCTTTCATCCACTTCACCAGTGGCGGCGCTGCCATAGAGACACATTAGGCACTGCCTAGCCACTTCTAAATGTCGAAGTAGGTATGTACTTTTTGTGGAATAAATATAATTTGACACGATGTTTAATTTACAGAGAATATTCCTTTTTTGGATCACTGGGCCAAAAAGCCGATAATTTGCATCTCTGAGAATCCACGTTCGCAAGGTTCGCAGCTCTTACCGTCAACAAATGTGATATTAGGCACTTCGTGATTTCGCTGAATCTGCCCAACACCGTGGCAAACCTAACCTCTGTTTTTTTATTGACATTTCTAATGCCTCATTCATTCAGACGTGAGTACTGGCTCGTTCAATCAGCCTATCTAGGCTTACCTTAGAAGCTAGCACGTGCGATGCCGCGTCTTAGGACCTTGATTACAGAGGATTCGTTTATTGACATTCTTGTATTCGCGGATGTCTAGCCTTTTCTAGTGCGGGACAGTTGTTTGGCAATTACAAGCGAGATATTTAATTTGTGAAACCCTTATGAAGAACGTGAGTCATGGCACAACATCTGGCGGATGAAATGTATAAAATCGGTTCACAAATCGATCGTACAGCGAAAAATTGGACGTTATAAGCAATTAAGTGCCAAAGCTGTCCTTGAAGTAGGAAGCTCTCGTGAGTAATTTGTCCTTCCCAGCTTACTTACCAACCTCCCAACCTATCCTTCTTCAATTTTGCCTTGTACCTTCACATACTGCCGCATAACCGTTTCCATAATCCACCGACATGTGATTTTATATATTCGTTCAATTTGTATGATATTAAACATTTAAACATAAATATTATTTTTGCCCATCGACTTGAGCTTGGCCTTTCTCCAGCCCACCTGCTGGAATCGCCCGTGTCTAATATCAGGTAGAAAGCCTGGGCGACATCTTTACCTCTAAACCAATCGTGCCTAGGTTGTCACAATGTTCAAGCCCCGCCACTGCACTTCACCGCCATGTTTGCGCACCTGTACCGTTTCGGTTCAGTAGATATTGAGATCGCGTTTGCGCCCTCTCGCACGGACTGGCGTAAAGAATGCTTCTCGAAAAGCTCCCGTCACATTGCAGGCAACTGATCGAAGCGATGGGCTCTATCCCCCTCGCAGACGCCTACAGAGACACGATGTGGGCACTCCCCAGACTGCAGCTGCCCAGAATACCCTCGGTGCGATGGGCACCTTCCATCTCGTGGATGCTCACTAAATTAGAAAGTAACCGTTCAGAGCTGGGGCGCTTCCCAATTGGTGGGTGCCCACTATAACTACGGATTAGTCACCCTGCTGTAGGCGCATCTCTGTTGATGTATATCCTCTGTCTACAGAGTATCCTACCCCCCCCCTGGAGTTGGCCACCTGCTGGCCAATGGATACTTAATACATCTACAAAATACCCAACATGCAGTGGGCACCTCCGAGTCAATGAGTGCCCACCAGATCTACAAAGTACCCAACTTGTTCAGTGGGCAATTCCTGGCCAATGGGTGCCCACTACCAGGGGCGTAGCCAGGATTTCGCTCAGGGAGCGGCGGCGCCTCGAAAAGGGCCCCTGCGACAGCACCAAAAGGGCCCTGATGGGTAAAAAGGGCCCTGCTTGTTACAGAATAGAGTGCTGAAGAGGGCTTAAGAGGGCCCTGTCAGGTATAAAATGCCAAATTTGGCCACAGAGCATAGTGCGGGTGAGCCGTGCTTCGCACGGCTCGTGTCCTCAGGGGCCCTTCGGGCCCCTCAGGGAGGGGCGGCTGTCCCTGCCGCCCTCCCCTCCTTGGCTACGCCCCTGCCCACTACATCTACAAAGTATCCAACATGCAGAGGGTATCCCCGGTCAAGGTTCTTCACTTTATCTCCGGAGTGCCAAGCCTGCAGTGGGTCCTTCTCAGTTGGTATATACCCGCTATATTCCCCGAATGGAAGCCCAGCGTGTGGTCGTTGCCCACGTGGTGGATACCCGCAGCGCTTAGAGACAGCTACCGGGTACAGGAAGCACCTCGAAGCTGAGTGGGTGTTGCCCGTTGGCGCATGCCCGCTGCATTCGCCGAGTGCCCAGTCACCCAGCGCAGTGGGCGCTTCCCGCAGTAGGCGGACCCGGCCGCGTTCAGGCAGACACTGTGGACACGATAACTCACCCATGGCTGACGGGCCGGTAATGAAGCGCAGATTGCAGCCCGGCAGTCGACGGAGGTGGCGGCGCGTATACACGACATGCAGACATCGTACACCGCGCCAACCCGTCCCGTCCCCGCCGCGCCTCAACGACCCCGGTCACACAGACGACGCCAGCGTGGTGGTGCAGACCGTGATGGCTCTGTGCAGTGCGACCCGGGCACTGATCCCTCCGTAGATACGGCACGCCGCCGCTGTGAAGACTGAAACACGGTGCTGTGAGGCAGCTAACTCGGGCTGTATATCTGAGTGCAAAGCCAGCTCGGGTGCACGATAGGAGTCCGTGACAGCGATGGCTTTCGGCTCGGCTGTGGAGCAGCTGGTTCGCGTCGGGTGTGAAAGGCTCCGACTTCGCGGCTGTGTCCTTCGCTAAATGGGATTACAACATCTTGCGCGACAGAAGCATGGGTCATCTGCCTTTGCAAAGAAATGAATCACCTCATAACATGTATGAACAGCTCACAATTGCGCAGTGGCCTTTAAGATCACTCAAGTTCTTCAATGTCACCTTGCAAGCACTTCTAAGCTCCGGGTTATAACGAGGCGCAGCATGTCTTGCAGGGTCAATGGGCAGGGACAAATTTCCCTTAAAGAAAAACTGAGTTCAGGAGGGAATACTAAACCTTTAGGTGTAGTTAACTATCACAGATTGATCAGAATAAAATACAAAAAAGATATTATACTACACGGCACGTCTCGCGTTGCAAGAGATTACCATCTAGGCTGCCAGCCCAGGGCTGCAAGCGTCATCTACTGCACACTCTTCAGCCACCCGCTGTAAAATCTGGATGACAAGGCTCGAGCTGCAAAAAGATTCACAGCCGTTAACTGGCCCTTCTTATCCATGCTAACGTTGGCCTGCATCCTCCCACTTTTCCCGAATGACGCTCAGTTACCGCAAGACTCAGGCAGCCTCTGCTCCATTTGCCTTGCTTTGCTGTCACGACATAACCAAACCGTACCTTACTTGATCTCGATATAGCGGGTACACCAGAACCCTTGAGATTAAGTGCCTTAAAGCACTTTCATTCATCGATATAGCGAGCCGGCCTGAGGCGCACCTACCCCGCAGGGCAAGTTTCGTCTTCTTCAGCCGCGGCTTCGCCGAATGACCTCCTGAAGACTCAAGTACGCTCATTTTCACGCGAGGGGTAACGCTGCTTCGCAGTAGACTGCTACAGCCCAGACAGTCGGCACATCACTGCCGTGGTCTTCTTTTACAGAACAGCAGTTGCTTTGAATACATGAGTGAAGCAATCACAAAACAGACTTCATTAGTGCGTTATATCAATCAAGTTAGCGTTTAAAACATGTCTGGTCATCGCAACATGTGGCGATAGTGCTGCTGCCAACAACCCTACTGGTACCTCAATCATACGAGTCGTCCGAGTCTGATCTTTTTATTAGGGCCACTCCCAACTGGGCACTTGCCCAATTACAGGGTCTCTTCAGAAACTCCTCAACCAAATCGGGATCCCAAATTTTGGGAACGATTACCGCAAATCATAGCGGATATCACCAAGTGCAAAATAGAAAAACTGGCAGCTCATCATAATCCGTAGTGAACCGGTGTGCTGTTCAGATGGTGCGATACCGCGAAAATATTTGTGTCGAATCTCTGTGCTGTCGAAACATTGCATGCTGATAACTCTTGCTAGAGCTTCAGCAGTTTTGGAGATCGTCATGATCTGATATCAAAATCACATGCTAAATTGTGAATGGGCCGGCCTACACCACTGCGTTTCTGCACCCCTTTGGCACATAGGAGAAGGAGCATGGCCGGGGGCCAAAATCCCATCGCAGGGGCGTCAAAACTCGCATCCTGTGGAGGGCGTGGAGCGAGAGGCAACAGACCAGGGGTACGCCATTGACCTTCTAGGAGGCGACGTGACCACATCAGAGGGCGCTGCGGTTTGATAGAAGGGAGGGAAGTGTCCCAATGCCCCAGCCCCTGGGTCTGCCTATGCATATAAAAGCATAAAATCAAGCGTCACTTTTAACTTTAGAGACGGACGAAGGTGCCATGCACAGAACACCTTATAAGAAACCTTAAGTAAGTAAGCGTCACTTCCAGTATATTTTTGTGTGCCTGTAAAACAGGTTTGGGACTGTGTCACTGGAAAGTGTAACCTCTTTTTCTAAAGAAAAGCAAACTCCTTGGTGACTTCCCGTCCATTCCACCCCTCCCTCCCCTGTCCCAAAGACACATCACAACGAAACTGCGATCAAATATTGCGCTGATTATACAGTCATTCTCTAGGCGGATCCTGGATTTCCAAACAGGGGTGGGGCAAATGATCGAGGGAGCGCCATCTGGAGAAAGAAGCGCCACTTTTGTTTGGAAACCCCATCATTTGGGCGCCAAATCCATCGTCAGGGCACCGATACTTGCCTGCTCGAGAGAGCGATTTTTTCAGAGGGCGCCATCAACCTAGCAGGGGGCTCCCTGATCAATTCAGGGAGCACCAAGGGTTGATCAGGTGGGAAGAATGCTTTCCTTCCCTCCTGGATAGGGGACAAAAGTACTTTGCAAGAGGGCAATTCCAGCACCAATCGACCAAGGCCTGCATGGTACCTCTTCGATTTTCTTTAAAATGGGCATATAGGGTTCAAATGGGCCCCAAAGCCGAATCTGAGAGTCTTAGCTCGATCGGAGTAAAACTTTAGAAGTTATTGCCTCAGGCATTTTTTGAAAATCTGCTTACAGTGCATTTTTTAGGTGAGCACAAAACCCTCAGAAGCTGATGAATCATGCATTAAAGATACATTTCCTTATTTAAAATGAACCGAAACACTCGAATCTGAGGTCTGTTTGACCCTAGGTCACTTGTGAAAAAAACTTATGATTTGACCTTGACCTAAGGTCATATCCCAAATTTGCTGGTACACCTTTTTTTAAAAAATGGAATGTCTGAAATTGAAGATTAAACTTTTTTCTGTCCAATAAAATAGGTTAGAGCATCCGTTTTTTATATCTACTTGTGTTTTTAACGCGCACAGTGGAGGGTGGTCTGGCGTCAACACGTAATGAAGGGGGTCCCGAAATGCCTCCCCTGAGATCTCGCCAATTAAGAGGGTTAGGAAAACGCATGTTCCGGGATTTGTGAGGCGTGTTAACTGTTTTATTTGAGCTCAATTTTATGGACTTATATCTATATATTTTAAGTCAAAACAGGTCACAAATGTCAAATGTACGTCATACCGGACACCTTTAGCGAAGTGCCGTGATTATACGGAAAAAGTCGCGACACGTTTGAAACATATAACAGCAGGGGCGTAGCCAAGGGGGTGGCAGGGACAGCCGTCCCTCCCTGAGGGCCCAAAGGGCTCCCCTGAGGACACAAGCCGCGCGAAGCGCGGCTCACCCGCACTATGCTTTGTGGACAAATTTGGCATTTTATATTATACCTTTTAAGCCCTCTTCAGCACTCTATACTGTAACAATCAGGCCCTTTTACCCATCAGGACCCTTTTGGCGCTGTCGCAAGGGCCCTTTTTGGGGCGCCGCCCCTCCCTGAGCGAAATCCTGTCTACGCCCATGTATAACAGTGATATATTGAAACAGTGATATTGAAACATATAACAGTACGGTGACAGTGGACACCCTCACGTCAACGGAGCCCTGGAGAGGAGGAGGTTAGGGAATATTTATACTCTTTTGACTCCGTGCAAATGGCTTCTGAGATATTACGTTTAAAGAATGGGCAAAACCAGAGAGAGAATCGACGCTTTCGGATAGCGTGGATAATATAGAGCGGTTTGTTGATTCCCTGAGTGAGAAGGTATGTAACTTAACCCGTCACCACTACATATCTAAGGCTCAAGGGCATTATATAGCAAATTGGAAGGAAAAGGCACCAAAGGGGGAAGCCGTAGTCATCGATGATTTATCAGAAATTTATACATGTACTGCGCAAAATGCTGCTCAGCCGTATCACTGGTCTGCAAAGCAGGTGACTGTACATATACCCTTTTGTTCAATACTGGACTGAGAATGGAGTCTGGTGCAGTAGAAGTTGATTTTTTGTAAGTGACGACTTATGCACTCTCACGTCATGGTTCATACCTTGCAGCACAAGCTCTTACCTTGGCTACGCACCCACATACCAAGTCAGAAGAAAATACATTACGTATCAGACGGGAGCGGTGGCCAATACAAAAACAATTTTCATTTTATCAATGCTTGTTATCATCCAGATAGACCTTCAAATACCATGTGAATGGCACTTCTTTGCTACCAGCCACGGGAAGAACGCCTGTGACGGAGTTGGAGGCAAAGTTAGAAGAAGAACAGCCCAGGTAAGCTTAAGGAGAGACGAAAAGTATAATAATAATTTTTGGGGCTTATCGACGCACCAACTGCCAGGGTCATATGGCGTCGCCAACTCTTTCCCTGTTGGAAGGGTTTCTCGGGAGCCAGCTTGCTCCTTGTTCAGGGAAGCCGCCGGGCCTTGAACCCGGGTCAGCTGAATGGAAGCCAGCTACGCTGACCACTCCACTACCGCGCCCCCTAGAGAAAGAGAAGAAAAGGATCAAATCTTGGATCTTCTATTGATGTTCTCTTTTCTGACGCAATACTTCGACACCACAATCCATGTCGAGTTTGTCAGTAGAGAGGAGGTCTTTAAAATGTCAAAACGACTGAGTCAGCGGTACAGCTCGGCGTTGAAGATCAAGGGCACCCAACGGTTTCATCGCTTCATGCTCATAAACCTGAACACCATGCAGGTGCGAGAGCTCTCTGAAGACATCGAGGGAACCAGTGGCAGATCTAGCCGGTCGGTTTGGGAGGAGCAAACCAAAGTCAAAAAGGAAAAAAAGAGAAGAAAAAAACGTCACGCAGTGATAAATTGTGCTACAATAATATGACTTTACAGTATGATTTGGGATATTTGAGCCAAAAGGCAAAAAACGCCACGGGGTGAAAAAGTATGGGCTCAAGATGCGTTTTTATATCCAAGATCCAATATTTACACCGAACTTAACTGGTTCTGTTTGACGTTGAGAGTTGAAGCACCGAAATCTTGCTTATAAATCAAAATGGAGTCAGGGCATAAAGGAAGTCGACCGCTTGGGGGAGGGGGGCAAAAACATAATTTTACCCCTAGCTTTCCATTTGGGGGACATATGGTTATTGCTTCCCCCTGGATCTGCCACTGGACGGAACAGAGCTGCCTACTGTGACAGCGTAAGGTCACCTCAGCACAAAGACAGCTCATGGAGGCACCAGCTCACGCATTTCGGTGGATTGTTGCAAACCAGTGTCCGGCGTACATGCATACATATTTTTGCACGTGCTGACAAATGCTTGCTTCCTTTAACTTCGAGGAGAGTAAAATCGCGCACAGATATCGTCAAGGAGAGAGTATTGCTATAGTTTTAACTCGCAAGTGGGAAATGTTTGCTTCGGTCCGATGCTGACAAATTTAACGATTGCTTTATTTGGCTTTCACCAGACTTCTAGCACGGTTCCTATTGTATCACCATTTCGTCCCACTACATGTCCAATATACTGTCGAAGCCTCAGCGACGAGTTATTGTCATCCTTTAAAACACTGTGATGAGCATAAACACGCAGTCGGAGAGGGCTTAAGCATAATTGCCCAAGGTGGCCGGAAACCCTTCATGGCAGAAAAACAACAACGATGAGCGAAATAATTTTGGAAAGAACTTTGAAAATCTGTCCTCTATGTTTACGCACTGACTGACCTATAGGCTTACAAAATCAGACATATATTCCTAAATAGCCATAATCTGCGGTCACATAAGCATTGCCGCCGGAAAAAGTGGGGGGCCAGTCAAACCTTAACCTGATGCTGACAAAAACCTTTCCACGATAGGACCAAAAACTGTTCAAATTTGGGCTCCTCGTTGCCTTCTGTAGCGGCTGTTTATGCTAATTTCAGGTTTTCTCCCATTTTGACTGAGATAAGGAAAGTTTTGGGCCAAAAAATGTAGGGGGCAGGCCCCTCTGGCCTCCCTTTTGCGACGCCTATGTGCGGTCACACCAGTTCAAATGCATTGCAGACCTAGCTGTGCGATGAAAACGTAGTATCATCAGGGTCGTATGTTAAGATCACTTCACTAGATCATAGGTCACAGACCAAGGTCATATAAACATTATCGCAATTGTTGATCCCACAGCTTAAGGTCACATGACGTTCCCTGGCAATAGGTACGTGTATGATGTTTTGATGTGACAGCTGAGGCTACTGAATGCAAGTTCCAGGTCACAGGCCAAAGGCCGTGGGTTAAGGTCAAGCTCATTGATTGCCTAATGGTTGCTTCTTTACAAGCTTCAACGTATGTGCATCCATTATGGAAATATCTCACATTGTGGTGTCAATCGTCAATTACCTTGACCGATCTCGACCTAAATATCCCAGAGAACAATTTATATCTTCTCTTTATTAAATTTGCCCGCTCAAAGTGTATTCACGACTTTTTCGCACAATCCCGGCATTTTGCTAAGTGTCAGGTACGGCCTACATTTGACCTCTATGACCTCATTTGACCTTGAGGATACTGGTCTAGGTCCATAAAATCTAGCTTAAAAAACACATTCTACAGCCCTCACAAAACCCGCAACACGCGTTTTCCTAACCCTCTTAATTGGTGAAATCTCAGGGGAGGCATTTCGGGACCCCTTCATTACGTGTTGACGCCAGGCTACCCTCCACTAAGCGTGTTAAAAACACTAGTAGATATAAAAACGGATGTTCTAACCTATTTCAATGGAAGGAGAAAAGTTCAATCTTTGATTTGGGATATTCCATTTTGAACAAAAAGTGTACCAGCAAATTTTGAATGTGACCTTAGGTCAAGGTCAAATCACACCTTTTTGCACAAGTGACCACAAGGGTAAAACAGACTTCGGATTCGAGTTTTTCGGCTCATTAGAAGGAAAATGTATCTTTAGTGCATTGCTTATCAGTCTCTGTGGGTTTTATGGTCACCTAAAAACTGGCTCCACTGTAAGCAGATTTTCAAAAATGCCTGGGGCAATAACTTCTAATGTTTTGCTCCGATCGAGCTAAAACTTTCAGATTCGTCTTTAGGCCCCATGAGAACCCAATATAATTATTTTGGAAGAAAATCGAAGAGGTACCGTGTAGATTTGCCATTTGCCTGGTCGATTGGTGCTGGAATTGCCCAAGAAGGGCGTCACATAAGGGAAATTCCAGGAGCAGCCCCGTTACCCGCTCCGCAAAAGTGGAAGAGAGTTGAACCCCCACGTTTTCTTGTGATCTGCATTTCCCCAATGATGCTTTATTACAATATTGTTTTCATAATTGGTACTCAAACTGATCCAAAAGGTGAAACACTATATTTTAATAGTGTAATGTGGTTTCTATCATATTCAGATCCAGGGTTTATATTCGAACGGGAGATATACGGACCAGGGGCGCCCTTTGGGTCACCGAGAGAACCATTTCTCACGGTGCGACCTATCAGAAGGGTGCCGAATCGTACGTGAAAGCACAAAAACTTACACCCTGCGGGGAGCTGAATGCCCAATCGGGGTAATTAGGCACATTAACCCTTTGTCCCCTCCCCTGGATCCACCTATGGTTTCAGCCACGTGTCATACAATAAAGTTTTGCGCTGCTCTCTCTAGTCGAGAGCGCACAAGGAGAAGTGGAAGACGTTTACATCACTAGTTTTGCCCCCCCCGTCCCGCGCTCCCAATACCAAAAAAATCGTGGCGTTCTAAAGACAAATTGCATATTAAAATGAGAGCTTCGGTGCGCATGTAACCACATGTATAATACACATAGGTGCCTAAGCGTCGATGCTTTTCTGTTGGCTCGTATCAAGCACTCTCACAGTCTGCGAGTACGACACCCAGTAACCGGACGCTGGATAGAAAATTACGCCCCAACGTATCTACCTTTTCCTGTTGTGGTGTCTCTTACTGGGCTGTCCGGCTACTGCATTTATTCAACAAAGAGCAGCACAGAATATGCTGTTGGTAGATGCTACCATACAGACAGCGATAACCGAGAACATATCCAAAGTAAATCCATTTCTAAAGCCTGCTCTACACCGGATGCATTTATATCAGCCAGCACACCATCGCGCACTAAGTTAGACTGCATTAACCCCACGAACAAGCGTGTAGAACTGTAATATACATTTGGGGGTGCCACCCTTGACTCAGGAAAGCATTTTTAAACTTCCAAAAGCACCCATAAAGCTTTCAAGCCACATCGAAGTCCTTAGTACCGGTATGGCCCGAAGTAAAAGGCGACGTAGGTACTGCTGACGTCTCAGGCCAGTCGTTCCCTGCAAACATTCCTAGATTTATGGACACACTTGTGGCTTTCACCTCCGCCCCCCGCTCAGCCAAACTTTAATCGGTTAGTCTGCAGGATCTCCCATAAATTTTCCACAATTATTCATCCACGGCCACGACAAAATACTGCATTGCACCCATGATTAGTTCTTATCAGACATAACATAGAAAGTCTGCAGAAAATATGGAAGGCTTCACTGTTTCCCATTACCACGAAATGCTCATCTTTCAAACCATTTAAATGTAAAACGTATGGCTTGAATGACGTAAGTGCAAGAATGACGGTAGCTCATTGTGGGACCATTGTTAAGTCAATTAACCATCGATCCTATCGCGTTGACTGGAAATCAACTACTTAAAGTACACCTTGCCACCCCCCATTTTTGGACGCTCCTACGCCTCTGGGTATATCGTACAAATGTAGCAGCCGGCCCAACGCCGAACTGAATTATTTAAGCTAAAATACGAACTGTATCATGGGGGAAAACGGAATTCCTCCCGCAGACTTTATCATTTTTGGAGTTGCTTTAAAAACTGTATGTTTTTAAGGCTTTGGGCCCCGTTGCTCTCTAAAACCATCGGCCCAGATCCGACACTAGCCTCTGTATGGAAAACAAAGCAGTAGCGCGGTCCATTGGCGAGATTCAGCTGCCTCGCATTGGTGAGCTGATACACTGCAGAGCTTCACTGTGCCGCGCCATAGACCTTCTGGTCTCATATACAGCCATTTATCTTCAGTTCAATTCAAATACATCAGCCTCATGCAATGAACTGATTATTCATGTAAGTACCTCCTTGCCACTTTCATTTATAATCACTTCCTTTGAAGTGTGATCAAACTAATACTAAATAATCTTCATATCTAACGTTTTTTAATTGTCGGTCTTCTGATCATGGTCTCCGCAGACTTTGTTCAGACCTATCTATCTATCAGTAATCTATCTATCAGTAATGAAATGAGGTAACGAATAATTTTGGTTTGCTTATGGCCTTTTCTTTCCCAAGCTCAGCACGTTGCCACCTGGTCATTTTACGTTCCTGGTGCTAAAACAAGTGTGGTGTTGCTGTTGAGGTCGTGGTGGGGCCGTACCCACTGGCGGATCCAAGGGGGCCCAAGGGGCCGTGCCCACCCCCCCCTTTCCCACCAAAGCCCGAAATAATATGTTTACCCACCCCCTAAAGGCCGAAATGTTGGCCGTTTTGCTTTAGGAGTATAATGTTTTCGGGATTTCTCCTCGATTTAGCCACCCCAAACGCTGGTTTGGCCCCTCCAAAATATGCTCCTGGATCCGCCAATGGGCGTTCCTAGTTGCCATATTAACTGGGCAGCGAACATGCCCAGTGAAAAGCCATCCCATTCCTCTAGGCACTCCTCGACACAGAGACCGGACCATTCTCCAGTGCACGCGACATCGGGCCGTGCGGGTGCGTCCGCGGGGCTTCACCGGCGTCGTCGGCTGCGACGCGGCCCTGTTTGTGCCGTCGGTGCCGTGTCACGCGCGTGACGAACGGCGTCGACCGCCCGCACGAAACGGCGTCGAACGGCCACGCTGGATAACAGGGGCGCGCCGCGGAGCTCGGCCACTGCGTAGTACGACGATACGCCGATGCCAGCGCCAGGGCTGAATATGCAGTTCATGTAGCTGCGCTGCTTGCCACGTAGAGGGTGTATGTTTTGGCTTGATTAGTTCAGTTTGGTGTTTGCCCGGTTGCTACGTTTTGATGATATACCTCGTGGAGGGTGAAATTAACCTAAGCAATTTTCGCAGTGGAGCAAGCTTCATTTATTTTGCAGTGTCTTTGATGTCCATGGTTTCCAAGTCTGGGTGACTGGAATCGTGAGCGATTCTTGGTAATGGGGTGCAGTCAAGTTATTTCAAACGATTGTTTCAATATTTTCTCCTAATTTCTAAGGTTATCCTGTGAAAGCATAACTATTTACAACGGTGCAGTAATTGGGAGGGGATAGTAAATGTTATTAGGCAGAGCTCCTGAAAAAAGTTAAGCACGCTTCCAGTCTTCGTTTTGATCTCCAAATTACTAATCAAAACCAATCTATTATTTTGAACCACTTACGCAGTTATCAACGCCGAAATGGCAGGTTCCACCCATTCCATGCCGTGGAGCTTTTTAGAAAATGTGATAGGCCAGTAGCCCAACTAGAATAGGTGGGGTCTCGGAAAATACCCAGCGGTTACTCTGGAACAGATGATTCATCTTTCGAGGAACGTGTGCAGGAACGGTATAGCAACACTTTATGTGTGAGAGCACTCGTCGCTGAGAAGTATTACCACGCAGGCGTTTTGTATTAGGCTTGACATTGCCAACTGTGTTTGTGTCTTTTCAATTATAACTTTGCACTAAAGATAATATATGTCAATAGCCCCTTGCTTTTTGTTATCTTAGGGATAAGGATGAATGTTTCGCAACATAAAATAAATGGAGTAAGTATTTATGATGCTGATTTTGGCACAGTCTCATTGGCTCATTCACCTCAGTTTACCAGTTGGTAGTATCCATATTTAGATGCAACTGCAGACACCACCTATTGCCGCCAATTAAGCCTGATCTCGACAGGTACAATCAATATTCACCAGAAACGCAATTGAAGAGAAGCGCCAGGTCAGATCAAGGCTGCTGGAAATAGCTAGCACACAGGCCATGGATGGGGCATGTCCAAGTGTTTCATTGTGGGACAAACCTACCTGACCAACGCTCAACATAGAGCCAGACACTATATCAGGCTTCGTCGAGAAAACTTCCTTCCATTGCAGGCAGATGAGAGCACGGAAGGGTGTTCTGTGGTCTCCGTGAATCTTGAAGAGCTTCTGTCACTTCACAAGCATTCCCTTCAAACCCCCGGATAAAAAACACCAATACCCGATGATCAAACAAGTACTGTCAGTCATGCATCAACTAACAAAGAACGAAATAGACAAAACAACTGATAACGAACAGATGCTTTTCCCACCTTCTCCATGGGCGTGCCCCAGAAGTCGTTGTAGAGCAGGTTGGACAGCGGGGTGTGGGAGCGCAGGTCCCTGTTGTCGCGAATGGCACTGATGTCGTCGAAGACCAGCTCGCACTGCAGAGCATTGTGGTAGCAGGCAGCCACTGCCAGTGCCAGGCCGGCGCAGTACACCCAGCGGCGCAGCATACCTTCCGGGAGAGGCACGGTCACATTAGGACAAAATGTCGAGAAAGACAGACCGACCGACCGACCGACCGACCGACCGACGACCGACCGACTGACCGACCGACGACCGACCGACGACCGACCGACCGACCAACTGAACGATCGACCGACGATGAGAAATTTCTGAAAATTAAAACCAAACTGCACAAACAATATCCTGTAAATTAGGTACCATGCGATAGGTTTCTCCACCCTAAGCCATGAATCTAGGCGTATCACGTTGTCATAGAGAGCCGTATAGGATTAACTATTGGTGTGTTATTAACCCGCACCCTACAGGGGTATATCTATTTGATCACTATTTTCCAGAATTGCAGAAAAGACAATTCGACTTATTTCGAAATTTTCGAAATTTCGGCTTATTATTACGCCGAATTTCGAGATTGGGTCAGGTAAGACAATGGAGGTATGACACTATTCCGAAAGGCTTACATGAGGACTTAGCCGTCTTTCTCGCTCCGCTTAATTATAGAAGCAGCAGTATCACACAAGCTGAGTCCTAGCATACATGTGTTTCAGGTTCCAATCTACTTCATATCACATAATTTGACCTCTTGAGCCTGCTCACTGAGCCAGTGACCCCCGGTGACTCCAAGCGATCCCCACAACCCCATGTCAATGAGTCCGGTCGTATAATGAGACTATGACGCCCGTGGGCGCACGCCTGCTGCCAGCTTACTGGTAGCCACAGACTTCCGGTTTGACTATTTGACCGCTCCTCTCGGGATAGCAGCGCCCCCTTGGTCAAGTTTGTCCTGCTGCTTCCTGGTAAGACTTCTAAAACATTCATCATCTAAACAGCCTACAAAATCATATCGGGAGGGCGAAACTTGGAATGCACAAGACCCCCACCTCCCCCGAGACGGTATAGGCCACCGCTTTACCGAAATTCTAGATCCGTCACTGTTTCGACGCATGTGATGTGTTTAACCTCACTAGCTGGCCCAGAAATTCGCAGGGGCTTCACCAAATCCGGGAAGTCGGATTTTCCCTGTCGAACATGCACTGAATACGCAGACCATTACTTTAAAGCCGGCAATGCCCCGCTTAGACCTCACAAAGGCCAGGCTGGTGAGACTGAGTGGGTGTATGTTTTGACTAACCACCAGCTCGTTCCAGGCTTTCTCTCAAACACAGAGCCGCCTGGGCTGCATCCCAATGCGGACCGGTGGGGCGCTGGTGCGCCGGGCGCTCGCCGGCCGTGAGCCACCCAGTCAATTTTCGCCCGACACGGCCGACGCTTGTCCGGAATGGCCAATGCGCTGGCCCGTGTCAAGTGGGAGGTGGTCACCGGACCCATCACAGTTGGCAGCCCACCGCCGATACGGCCATCCTGCCGCGCTGCCAAATGAGCGCCCATCAACCAGGCCATTGCCGTTACCCTGATTAAACGCCGAATTTAGCCACTGGCCATTTAGGGGAGAGCAGAAACGGGAGGGTTGTCACCCAGGATTGTGATACAGAGAACCAAGGCTAGGAGGGTGCGGGAGGAAGCTTCCACATTATAGGTGAATCCAGGATTTCCGGTGAGAAGAAGCACGGTGACGAAGCCTCACAATTCTCGAGATAGTGACGTCAGGGCGTCTCGCCTTGGATACTTGATGACGAAGGTGCTTCCTCCGAGGGATTCACAGGGTGACATGATTGGAAGCGTATGAGATTAAGTATTTTTTAGGAATTCTCCAGTGGAAAAAACGTAAAGTTCAGAGCTTGTGGATTTTTTTTGCAATCCCTCGTTAGGTTAGGTGAAGGGATTGACTCTGAAAATAAATTGTATTATCTGGCTCGATCATATCACTTACGCTGATGAGGGATTGTAAAAGAATTACAAAACATCCTAACTTCATGTTTTTTTTGCTTGTAAAAAAGTCCTCAAATATGTCACTAATCCTACGACGGAAGTAGTGCATCAGGAATAGCCGGATCGCAGCGTGAAGGCATCGCCACTGCAACTTATGGCCGCCATCCTTGATGGAGGAGGTATTCCCGTACTTGCCCCTCTGATTCTGTTTTTTGCTCCACATCACCCCGAACTACGCTCCTGAGCCGCTATGTCTGTCAACAATTTGTCCTGTTTTTTTTAGTTAGGTTTGTAATTAGTTTTTAGTTTGTTAGTTTTGCCGTTTGTCGTTTGTTAGGTTCTTTTGTTAGTTTTGTGAATTTGGTTAGTTAGTTTTTGTCTTTTGTATTCTGTCACCGTTTATCTATTATTTATTAATGGCTTATGCGTTGTTCCATTCGAATGGGTTGTTGTAGATCACCGTTGTTGGGGTACCGCGTACGCATCAAATGCCTGAAGCAAGAGCTACGAGACCAGTGCTCCTGGCGATACACGCGAAACTAGGTCTGGTAGAATTAGGGAGCTACAAATATGCTTTGGTTTGTTTTACCTTGTCCGTCACTTATATAAGTCAACTGCAAAGTACATACACCCTCCTCGCAGTCTGGATCATTGTTGCTACGCTGCAGACTGTCTACCGGCTAAAATATATAGCAAATGAAATGAAACTCACTTCATTCCGTTGTGTCCCAGCTGGGACTAACCAATCTTAAAATAGCAGCATAATCCCAACCACCCACATGGAACCTATTCTTGGTGCGGTTCATGAGCGTCAGCACTCCTCCAACCAAGACCATTGCCCCAAGAATACTACAACTGGATCCACTCAGACAACAGCAGGACCGAAAGAAACGGTCATGTTGACTGTATGTTCGTCGCCATTTCATTACGGGACGGTCTACGATGCGGGGCCCGGCCCACGCCCGCAATCCACGAATGCCTCAGCGTGGCCGGCGACACCAGGTTCGCCGCCGTCCATTAACTAATATCTTTGCACTTGGTTGAATGACTATTCGCATAATGTGGAACGCATTAGTGTAATGGTTTGTCGCCGAGGCAGACAGGCGTGCTATGCTAGGCAGCGCCAATAGGCGGGCCACGCCTTTGATTTCAGCCGGAACGTCCGGAACGTGAATTTAATATCCTAGTGTGACAAACTATGAACGTACCGGCTGGAAAATAGGGAGATTTACACCTGCAACCCTGAATGAAAAGAGGAGCCACATTCTTAAGCCGTGGACGCCTTGTTAAGTGAGCATATTTTGTTAAAAGTAAAGCTAACAAAGTCGCCAAGTGGAGTCTGAAATTGCTGTAAAAGCCGGCAGAGCTCCTGTTGATGGCAACCAACGATTTCTCGGTCATAATGACAGGTTTGTGGCTATAAAACATGCAACAGCTGTCAATTTCCCTTGTACAGACACCATAAATCCGTGTAATGGTTTGCCGCCATTTAGTTCAGCAATAAAGAACTGACTCGCTTCCTCCAGGCCCATTTTCCATGCAGTTTCCGCTAAAGGCTACGCGCTGACTCGCCTTGATATTTTGGAAGCACTTAGGAGGTCATTATTGCCGGGAAGTTCATATATAGGTGACCAAACTCGACAATGTTGAAACAGGACCAACGGTGTCCTCTCCTTACTGTTATATACAACAACAAAAAAGCAGATTTTAGGAACATTGGAAAAACGGAAGTTGGCTAAGCGGCATGATCGGAAGAGAACGAGCCCAAATCCAGGCGTGTTTCTGGTTTTAGGGGAAGGGAGGGTTGTTTTGTTTTGTCAGTTACGTCGAAAAGAGACACTGAATGTAGGTAAAACTGTGGATTGACGGCCGCGTTCCCTCCTTAGCTGATTAGGACGCCCATGTCACATGCCATCAACTTCACAAAGTTCAAGCACACGGCTCGGCCGGACTCTTTTCTCGAACCTCGGCACGGCGTTGGGGGATCGTTATCAGTTTACACACACACACAGTGGCTAATTGCATAAAGGCAAGCAATCGCAGAAGACAGAAACAGCACCCACGCCAATTGCTTATATTACCCACGCATCCTCATGTACTGGGATAGAGACAGCTTTAAAGAAAACGGAAAATTAGAAAAGTTCCTTATATATTTCATTAAACGATACTGGAAATTTGGAAAAAACTTACTTCAATACCATCAGTCCTCGAATAGCGCTTCCATGGAACATCGTCGCTAAAATATTTAAAAAGCTGGAAAATAGTCACCATTTCATATGCATACTGCTCCTTCGCTAAAATATTGGCTTGTCACCACTGATGTACGTTTTCCACCCTACTTTTGTGATTGACCAGCCACATGGCACTCGAGTTACCTTCATAATCAGCTTGAAGACTGTCGTCAATAAGCAGTAAATGTAGACGGAGGGTCAACGTCGGCAAAGTGTGCATTTACTCGAGAAGGCACGAACGATCCCACATGTTGTGATACATTTCCACCAACGATAAGCAATCAAGTTAATTGGGGGTGAAAAGAGTGGCAATCTCCGATAATCAAAGCAAGCGTTTTGGCAAAGTATTGTACCTTATTGTTTACCCACAGACCCTCCAAAGCGGATAGATATGTCCTATTCCCATATTGACTATATAACAGGGAGACAAATCGCATTAAGTTCAATTACATTTTAATGCAGTCACACATTTTGTCATCAATGTATTTCCAATTATGTCTGCAAATTTTGTAGAAGTCGAAGAAATTCATACGCAATTTTACCGAATCGTCGATCCTCTACCCGTCACCTTCCTCTCCTGTTGCAGAAAATGTACGGTACTTTTCCTGTAGGCGGCTGTAAATGCGTTGACACGCATGCAAGCAGATCACTGGACAAATTATAGAACATACACGTGCAACCCGTAATCCCATTGTTCACACTTCTCATGAACTATTACAAATACCCTCATCTAACCTAACAATGAGTTAAATATTTTCAGACTATTTTCCAAGGCTCCAACTTCTAAATAATGTTTTTTTTTCTACAACAGCATGTTTCTTAGTTGATGTGCCTTTAAAAAATGAGATTGATAACATTTCCAGGAATTACTACCTTTTCAAATTTTGTAGTATATCATGGCCAGGAACATTCGGATCAAAACCGGTCCAAGTCCACCAACACCCCCCCCCTCCACTCTAGATTCGGGCAAAAACTCGACAGGCCAATTCGGGCGCAGGTTACGCTTATTGGCAAATATTGCGCGGATCCAAATAATCCGATACGTGTGGCGCACAATGCCATGTTTGCCGCACGGCGTGGTTGCCTGACCACCAGCCATAGCGACACGACCAATCATAACCTATATAGACTACTGGCAGTGACATTCCCCAGAGGGATTCAATAATAATAACAGCGGCAGCAGGGCTGTCTGGACTGTCTGCTGAAGACCTTGCGCGCGCGGACCAATTCTGGAATCGGTAGACTGGCGTCTGCTGCCATGGCGCTCCGGCAGACGCAACAAACAGTCCGACTGCCACTTTCATCATGGGTCGACTCCACAAACATCTACACTGCCGTCAGCTGGCTGGAAACGCTGGCACGGACCTCCACACTTTTCATCACCCCTCCCTCTCTCTGTCACCGACGTTGGACCAGAACTCAGGCAGGTGTCGGCAGCGACGACGGCGAACGCACACGTGCCGGTGCTGATGACGCCGCCGCCGCCGGCGCATCGATCCCGACACCAATTAGAGTATCCTCTCGGCAGCGGCAGCAGTTGGCAGCCGACGGTGTAGCCACCAAACTGTCGCGACGACGCCCCGGCGGCGTCACAATTAGCGACGCGATGGAGGGCCTGACGCTGCCCTGAAAACGCGATGAAATAGCCGCGCGGAGAAGTGGGGTGCAACAGTTGGCGACCAGAAGCGCTTGGGTTCATCTGGCACTTCCTGTCTGTGAAAAAAGGAGCGCTATCGTGCATTGGGTGCTCTGGCTTGCATTCGATTAGTCGAAGAACATGAAACTAAAATGTCGGCCTTTCACCTGCTTTGATATACCTTCGACGCGCCTAAAACCCTGCAATGCGCGTCGCTCTCATAATTTTTGTAACTTTAACGTGACAACTCTTCGAAACCTACCACTCGTCCGCTTGCAAACCTTGATATTGCTCCCCAAAATAATGAAATCGTCTCTCAATCCCGCCCGCCGTCCAGCGAATTGGCCGACATCCCAGCCACAGTGGACGGTCGCGCCGATTTCCCCGCCGAGCTATCAGACAATTTCCACTTCGATTGCATCACTATTGAACACGAAGAGAAGAATGGTCTCTCTACGCGCAATAAGGACACTATCTTGCCCATTCGGTGCAGCCAACCGACAGCAAAGAGCCGTGTGGAGGTCATGCATAAAACATGCAAGTGGAACTTCAAACAAATCTTGCTCAGGCGGCGGGCTGCGATTCGGTTGGTGGGGGCCGGTTATGAGATTGGTACCAAGTGATGTGCGTAATAAATTCAGACGACTCAAAACCAAACTTCCCGCTAATAAAACAAAGAATATGGTGACTGATTGGCACGGTATTGCAGAAATAAACTTGTTCAAACCTGCTCACAGACCATGTTTTGGAAGATTGCGACCACATTTTGTAAGAACTGGGCAAGTAGAAAAGATGCTGCAAACATCTTTAAAAATTGTGCTACATGATAGTGTAAAATTTCAGGTCCCTGTCAGCGTTCAACATTTGTACACTAACTCTTCCAACTGCTTTAACAATATTCGAGCAAAGAAAATGAATTTTTGGCCCTGGCAGTTGAAAGTATTGTGCTCGGCCGGAGAATGATGCCATGGCCCAAGGTAAAATTCAGAAAATAAGAGCAATATCAAGGTTTGCAAGCGGATGTTGCTAGGCAATTCCAATCGTGTGCTGCTGCTGCTGTGATCAATCACACTATTCACTTATGCTACTCGCCATTTTGTTTGGAAAAGAGAGCATAAATAATCTGAAGTGTGATTCAGATCTGTTGCATGCATACAACATAACGCTATTATTTACTAAGTGCCTGAGAATAGACTGCCGCACAATTCTCCCTTACGGATCGGTGAGGTACCCAGGTCCTATTCGTTGCCATCGAACCCTCTTTGAGGTCAAGTCGCCTCTCTGCCCTGAAAGGGAAGCGGGATCGGGCCTTGATTGCGGGCTGCGGACCCTCTTCTCTGTGGATGAGTGTTTGTCAGAACCGCCAGATACGGAGCAGCCGCTCTTAACCAAGCCCCGGGCGTGCCTGAAAAGAAGTGGACTGTATCGAGAGGCGCGCTTCTGAAATGAAAAAAGCCAACGAGGTATCCAAGGGAAAAGAAACTTTGGATTTCACAAAGGCAAGGGCATAATGTTTGTTTATGTCTCGCCCGCAGATGGTCGTTAGAAAGTGCCTCCATGCACCTCTGCACCGCACAAACGAGTGATAGGCTGAAAATAAATCCGTGTCAAACGCAAATTTGAGCGAGACAACTGATTGAGCACACAAATGGATCCATATTTTGGACGGTTCAAGCCCTCCTCGTATTTTCGTTCAAGCATATGTACTTTTTGCTGTTTATCTTAGCTTTTGAAACTAAATACATGACGCTTAAAAAAGTTCGTAAGTGATGCCTAAAACAGTACATAATGTATACTCATGCACATCCGTCGACAAATTGAGAAAAAAAACCGACCCATACCACTTATCTGAGGAATCATGAATATATTTACTTCTCTATTGTGTGTGGAAGTTCCTGTCTGATTTTTACTAGACTTAAACTCTATATTGGTCGACATACATATTTGGATGGGTCCGCACTGTCAAAAAATAAATAATCATAATAAGCAAACACAAACATAATCCTGTTTTCTCATCAATCACACATAATGATCCTCGTTTTCCCTGACTCTGATCTCGTTTTCTGCAGATTGACGACACCCGCATTTCCACGAGACAGAGCCGGTGGTTTCGCAGCGTTGGTTCGAGTCCATGGCGGCCACTTTTTGCCTGTTTGCAACAACAGCGACCACTTCCTGCTTGTCGGCATCAAGAGCGATCATTTCCTGTCTTTTGGCATCAACAGCGACCACTTTCTGCCTGTTTGCATCAAAAGCGACCACTTCATGTCAGTTGGCATCAACGGCGACCGCTTTCTGTCTGTTGGCATCAACAGCAGCCACTCCCTGCCTGTTGGAATCAACAGCGACCACGTCCTGTCTGTTGGCATCAACAGCGACTACTTTCTGCTTGTTTGCATCAACAGCGACCACTTCCTGTCACTTTGTATCAACGGCGACCGTCTTCTGTCTGTTGGCATCAACAGCGACCACCTTTTGCCTGTTTGCATCAACAGCGATCACTTCTTGTTTGTCGGTATCAAGAGCGACCACTTCCTGCGTGTTGGCATCAATAGCAACCACTTCCTGCCTTCCTGCCTGTTGGCATTAACAGCGACTACTGCCTGTCTATTGGCATCAACTGCGACCACTTCCTGTTTGTCGGCATCAAGAGTGACCACTTCCTGCCTGTTGGCATCAACAGCGCTACCAGCAGCGTTATCAGAAAACCATCAGACCATATTATTCGAGAACAGGGATAACAAATTGGAATTAACATAAATCAATAATCAGTATTCAACTTTATGGTAACTTCAAGGTGCATTTCGTGGAGGCAGAATAGTTCCACTTCACTTTATCCGCATAAGCCGCTCTCTCTCTCTCTCTCTCTCTCTCTCTCTCTCTCTCCCCTCCTCTCCTCTCTCTCTCTCTCCCACCCAGTAATCCCATCACGTGTGTCTGCTCACCTTTCACGGCAGAGCGCGCCCGAGAAGCGCCCACAGACCGAAATCCGACCGCCCCACGGACGTCCCCGCCCGACGCTCACCACCCAAACACGCCGCACCACACTGTCGCACTGCATTGGCTCTAAGCTGCCGATGCTCGCTGAATTGAGGGCCCAATTTCCACCCATTACCAATGAGTATCGAGGAGAACTGGAGGATATTTCACAGAATCTGCGCTGTAGCTGAAGGCAGGCCGAAGACCTTTCGTGCTAGAAATTGCACGATTAAACTTGCAGCGCTGATATTTAGAACAGTAAAAAACAACGCAAATTGTGGATGTATAACTGTACAGGCATTAAAAACTTCCAGTGAGAAGACAACTTCCAGAGTGTTATAAGCTAATTAAAAAACTATATAGTGATTGTCATCTTTCATGAAAGTTACGCCAGTAAGAAGTCCAGTCTGGCAATAGTCTAGACGGAAATTTGATCGTCAGACCTGATATACACAAAAATACTTACTGATATGACACATCGCCAATCGTCGTCCGTATCACGAATATTTTCAAAAAGGTTAGGCAAATTCGAAAGCGCCCACAGGTTTTAAATTCCAATGCAGGTTTAGGCACTCAGTATTGTTCCAAAACATTATTTCTGAAAATCCCAGTGGGGTTGGTCTTGACTTACACCCACCACCAGATATCTGGCTGTAAAAAAGCGCAATCGACCGCTGCATATCATTGCTTTCTTCTGGCAAAGCGCACAGCTTCAACCAATATCAAACCAACACCTATGCTAGTTTTAGATTGTATTTCTTTCTCCTGCGAGCCGGTGAACGTCTCTTGATATTCTGTTTTATCATCAAGCCTGCCGAAATTCCAAGGACTATTTTGAGGCTGGAAATATTTTTGGGAGTGCTACAAGAGCACGTGAGTATAATATTCCACACAACAAAGACTTGCAAGTATATTCAGCCGTGTTAGCTCAGGAACGTCTCTCTTCAGTCCCGCACCAAACTCCTTTCTGTCGGGAAACTTTTGCATCACTTTCCACCTCAGAGGGAGGGGAAAGAGAGAAAGAGGGAGAGAGAGAGAGGGAGGGAGGAGGAGCCGCAGGTGGTGGCAGCGGCGGAGTTAGCCCACCTGTGGCGCAAAGCCGACGCTCTGCCGACAATTTACGGGCAGGCACATTGCCCAGGTCTGCCGCGGATACCACTGCGTTCCAATGGCTGTCGCTTCCTTTGAAGGCCGGCAGTGTGTATTCTTATATAAAACACGTTTGTTGAGACCGGAAACTTTTTCTAACGATTATATGAATATAGGCATATTTAACCCGTACCTGATACAAGATACCTTTCTAGCCCCCTTCCCTCTACCGCTTTTCAGCATATCTTTACAGGTAGAGGAACGAACTTTTTGGTTCCTGCCAGAAATGATTGTTTCATCCTTTAAGAGCAACCAGAAAAATCTTACGTCCCATTACGTCAAAATGACGTCATAAAATTGAGGGTACTAAAAAACAATTTCACTTCTTCATCTCTGTCTGTATTTTTGGGGCAAAATAGAGTGACATTTCCGTTATATATATATATATATATATATATATATATATATATATATATATATATATATATATATATATATATATATATATATATATATATATATATATATATATATATATTGTCTTTTTAACTGCGTCTAAGCTGTAATACTTGGTACAAAATCTGTTTCTGATTATTGTGTTATCAAAATTATCAAAATTACAGAACAATTTTTTATAATAGCATTCCATTAAAAAATACCAAATAAATGAAATCATCACTGACATAACTCCTACACGTCACGTTTTACTGTCATCCTGCATACTTGAGGCTTTTTGGTGATTCTAGGCATCCCAGTGCTATTTTGTCCAGCTGTGTGAGAAGATCAAATCGTATGAAATCATAATATTTTTTCCTATCGCAGAGCTATCAAAATATGTATTTTCAATTTTGTAGATCCTTAGGTATGTATAGTCGGTCCAATACTGATTGGCAGGTATGCGGCTGCGGTCGGTTTTGCAAAATATCTCTCAAGTGGTGGTCCTTGCCGACACCTTTGTTGCCTCACCTGCTGCTTTCTAACTGGATGCATGAACTGACGTGCAAAAATACTTCATCAGGTCCAAAATTCGGAAGTAATTGAGAAAAGACACAGATAATCATCGGTATACGAGAAAACAGTTTTTGTCCATAATTTTCCAAATTGACGTCTCATCCAGTTTTCAGGGTTCCAAATTTAAAGAGCTCGTCGAAATATGTTACTAGAGACGAAACCTTTTGAGAGATGTATAATCGTTTTTTGAGATATTTCATAAAACAACTAACACCTATACCTACCAATCAATGTGGAACTAGCTGTACATACATATTCGGGCACATTACTATTTACTAAAAACACCTACACATCAAGCTATAGCTCTCCATATTGCTTCATGCTTTTTTCTAAATAATACTAATGACGTGATGATAACATCATTTTCTTAAAACTATATTTCGTTTATACGTATTTCGTTTATCGAACAGTACCCATTATAAATTGCTTGTTAATGGCATCATTATCATCTGTAAATGTTACACGACCCTGGATTGGTGCACACATCGCTCATATTGTGTCGGTAGGTGCTGTCTAAATCCGAACGAAATGTGCTAATATCCCGCAGCCAAAACATACCATTGCTTAAACTTTCAGAGAAATTTTCTATATTATGACGTCATTTCTAGAGCTTATAAAACATATTTTCGTTTTTGGCTGCTCAAGTTTGAGATCAGCACCAATAAAATATGTTTTTTGAAAAAATCTCAATGTTTAGCTAAGTGGTCAAAGGAACGTCAAATTTCCTGTGATTGCGTGATAATGACGTCATTAAAACTTTTATCTCATCCCAGGTCAATAAAATGGCTTCCCGTCTGAACTATTGGAACAGGGAAGGATACACAGAGGATATGACAATATCCAGATATTTACCTGGATTACCATGTCGTTAACGATCTTAAGTAATTAAACATCTTACTTTGAGAGCATTTCTTATGGGGCTTTCGATTGTACTTTGAATAAAGACAATCGGTTGGGTAGCTCACGAGTTAGGAGGGGGATGCTAAAATACCGCCTGTGCCTGGTACGTTACAGTTCAGACCTGCGCCAGGTAGGGGTTAAGAGATTTATGACGACTACGCTTTCATCCAGATATACTGCGTTTAAAATCGGGTGTACTTTGTTTATTTTGGTTTTACAAAAGTAGTTGAAAAGACTAACTGGAGGCATTTATCTTCCACGAAGTTGAGTACTAATCTGCAGGAAGTAGCCGATCTAGAGAGTATCCGATTGTGCAACCTAAAAACAATTTTAGTTAAAACACAATTTTCCTTGATCAACTCCCTGAATTAATACATAATTGATTTATCTTGACGTACTGCGGCCGCGCGAAAAGAGACAAGCTTACCTACTACACCAATTATTTTCTACTATCGTCTTTTTCACAACCTTTCCTGGTACGTCAATTCTTAAGCAATATGGTGGCCCATAAATTTGAAACCCTTGCAGAAAACCAATGAAATAAATGAACTATAAAACGTATGTTACAAAATCATTTCAATTGGGCATGTGACGAGTAAAACACAAACTAATAAGCATAGACTCTGCCAAATTATTTCCCCTCGTTGATCAGAGACCACCTCAGTTATTACGAGTCATTCATGGATAACTTAACGCCAAGAAGATAGAGGGAGTTTAGTCACAGCTTCATTAAACGTTACACATGGGTGTCAGAAAGCGTTGTATGGGGGATGGGTAAAAATTTCCCAAAGTGTGTGTGTTGCGCGATTTATGGACGGCACCTTAACAAGCGGGCGCTTGGCGTTCGTGATTTCTTTCCATTCAAATGGATAAATATAAATAAGAGTGGTATAGCCCGACAAGGCCTAGTCCAACCGTCATGCTAATGAAGGCTGGTGCCTAAAAATGTATACATCATACACTGACGGGACTTGAACAGATTATAGCACCATAGTGTACTGGATACCATCTCAATACGCGTAAAGGTGTCTACATATACTGAGGCATTTAGAATAGTTCATTTCAGCTCCCTGATATCTACCGACCCTGGAATGTTAAAGGTCCATGAGCCAGCTGAGGATCATTTATGTGTCCGGGGACTGATGCCAGCAGCTTACATAAACATGTGGGTTTGATTACACTGGTGATGGTCATTTAAAGTCGGTGAACTTATTTCACTTAAATGTGGCTGACAATCTCGATTGACCTTTTGCCAACAAACTGTCAAAGGTATCGCAGTTTGGCGGCTGAGTATGGATAACTTGCACTGTTTTATTGATTGAACCATTCCAGGTCTGGAACTTTTCTGACATCGAAAGAGTCAGGCATCAGAAAACCAACAAAGTAAGTGCTGGAAGCTTCGTTCAGCGCATTAAGCCCGAAAGAATGTCGTCTTCTCATTAAACGACCGAGCATATCGACATGAGGCCACCGGAGTCAATTACGGCCGCCTGGGTCACCTGGGGTCACCATCCCATGCCATATCTTCAAGAAGCTAGCTGTCATCAAACCAAGAGCATTGAAACCTCGAACCAGAGCTGCAAAAGTCGGGCTCTCGGGTCATAAAGTGCCCGACAGATTTTAGAGCACGGTATGGTCCTGCGACAGATCTTACAATCTGTGAGAAAAATCTTGAAAGGAAACAGAAAATATTTTTGTTCTAAAAAACTCAATATTAGAATTGTCCTCTTTCACTCAACAAGTTTTTCATGAATTTGACCTCTCCCATATCAAGCCAGTGTGCGGCAAGAACCGATGGAAATGGAGGGGCTTATGAATCGAGGGACCTTTGAATAGAGGGCCTTATGAAGAGGGCCTTTTAAACGTCCCCAGAAAATCCTCCGCTGGAAATTCCTTCCGGCCTGTCGGGCCGTTTGTTTCTAGCGCGACAGCTTGGCCCGAAGGCCGCCGTAAAGGTAAGGCGACAGGCAAACGTTTTTCCTTCGTTTTTGTTTGGAGTACGCTCGCTGCCGCAAGGTGCTGTTTGAACAGCGCCCTTGCGGCAAGCCGTGTAGGTTTGTTTGAAAGCAGCCCTGGTTTGGTGTGTTGGCTGTGGTATGGCGGGGCCAGGCCCTGAATCCCGTGGTGTAGTGGAGGCATATGTTGGGTTGTGTTTTTGATTATTTTTTCTGCATTACTTTGGTATACATATTGAGTAAACTGGTTGGCCTGGATTTCATCGTCCATAGTTGAGGGCTGATAAATGGTCCGATTAAGCTAAGCCCTTCCACCGTCCGTGTAGCTTAATGTGGTTTGGGGATATGGGTTTTTGGCGAAAACGTTTTTAAGGGCATCAGCGAATAGCATTTGGGCTGCCCTGAAGTTCAGGAACAGTGGTTTTGGCAGGAGGTTGTTTTGAAGCATGGATAAACAGCGGGCGATCAGAACAGTGTGGGGGAAACAAAAGTAAGTGTGTGGTGTTCGTTGTATTTCGGAGTTTTATTTCACAGTTGTTATGCTCACTGTTGTCATATTTTAAATGATATTAATAAGGGAAAATGAATTTTACCAGCAACTGGTCAATTGACTAAAACATTTGTTTTCCTTCCGTTTTTTTAAATCCAATGCCTGTTTATCCAGAATTAACCAAAAGTTGCATACCTTCATCAGTGGTTTGTAGTTGCCAAAGAACAAAATTCTTCACCTTTCCCATTAATTTGGTTTTAAGTACCAACTATTTCCCATTTTTTTATTCACTTACCTAAATATGCCTATGATCTATGTCAGGGGACAAGATATAACAAAAACACAGCCTAGTGAACCTTTATTTCCTTTATCTTACTTCCTTGGAAACATGATTTTTTTGACATTTCTATCTAACTGACTTAGGTTTTTATTAGCCTCATTACTTCAGATCCTAACCCACCTACCCTCATGGAAATGAGCACGGAATGCATGAAAACTTTGAAATAGCCACAGTTAAATTTAGGATTATTCTGTAAAATGATTTAAAAGTCATGGAAGCTAATATTACATGTTTGCATTCAACTACAGTAGCCATGATCCTTAAAAACACTTTTACGAACATCAAAAGTACCCTCATCTTGTTCGTCTGGCCATCAGGCAATTCCATATATAAATTTTGGGGTTCCTTCCAATTACCCCTCCCCTCAAAACTGAAATCATGAAATCTGCGAAGCTGGCATAAGTACCTTTGGTTGGGACCGGTCGTTTCTTCCATTGGAACTATTTTTTAAGTATTCTGGGTGGACTATGTAACTAATAAAAATATCCTTATTTCATTCTGTGGATTTTTGTATGGCGTGGAGGACTGAAAGGGGGCTGTTCTGTTATTGTTATTTCCCTGTGCCTAATCATCTGATTCGACTGGTCTTATTCAGACCCGTCGGCTGACCTTGACGACACTTTTGTTGTGTCGTCCAATTCATTTCCTATAATTTCTTTACCATGGTGCTCCGAAATGAGATTGGTGGTTGGTATTATTTGTTTAGGTTTTGCGATAACCTTATTCTGGGCGTCGATATTGAAACCCGAGTCTCGTTCTGGGTTTTGAATTATGACTGTGTCCTTGTTTGCCGGGGTTGGCCAACTGGTTCCTTGGTGGCCAAATGGATTGATTCTTGGGACTTTTTGTGATTTGTTTTTTATTAAGAATGTGATGGTGACTTTATTGATGGGTTTTGCATTTTGTCTTCAATGTTTTTAGTGCACATTTGATTTTGCCTCGAACCTAAGCTAGAACCTGTTCCGTGACAAATTGATGTTCCTAGGTCCGGGTCATCAATAAAGACGGTTAAGACCCCGTACAGACCTTTGAAAATTTGTTTATATCTCCATAGCCTGACATGATCCAGACTTTGAATTTGGCAAAATCTGTAAATTTGAGTTTGGTTTAATCCCAGCCAGAATTGCGCTAAACTGACCCTTATTTCAGATTCAGAATTATAAATAATATAGCGGGAGTCAAATCACCCCCCCCTCCTAACCCCCAGTAGGGCGAGAGTTAAGCCACCATTCACCCGCAATGATCACGTCGATAGCCTTTTGAGCATGGTGAAGAGGACCAAAAATAGCCCCCTTGTAACTTAATATCAAATAAATATAGATGATGAGTTTTTACCTAGGAATGTGCCATAAAGATGATGATAGGTTTTAATAATTCATTATCTTGGCTTGTCACCTTAAAGCAGAATCGTGTGCTTGGTTATGTCCAATAAAAAATTTTGCGGACAGTATTTCTATCTCAAGATATCATCATTCAGTATGATAATTTGAATAAGTGACTTAGACATAATGCTTAAGGCATCCCATGATCCAAAGCCACCTTACAAATCACGGTATTGAAGACTATTGCTTCTTCGATCAGTCAAATCCAAAATTAGCCAAGTAAAGGTGGGCCTCTCTCGCTGGTATGACAAGACAGTGCAATGAAACCTACAAAATATGATCTCATCCTTTCTCATCTCACCTCATAATTATATAAAAAGTAGATCATAACCTGTCGTTTGGCCCCACCCGATATTAAGTCCGCAGCTTCATTCTGGTAATCCCGCCGCTTTCATGTTTCCCTCCAGGTTTCTGATTAGGTTTCTCGGACTTAGCTTACGAATCCCAGGACCCTGATCAAAGACTACATACTCCCATAAAAATGGTTTGAATGCAAAACAACTTTGAGCTGGTGCTGATGAACTAAGCACATGTGGAAACTATTGCACTAATCTTAAAAAAGATAGCAAGTCCCAGTCCCCAGTGTGCTGGTTATATTGTTCACATGTAGTGGCCTTTTGGCGAGTATACCTATTTCTTAGTTTGCAAGTCTGATTAGAAACGGCTTTGGCCTGATTTCGGTGATCAGAGGGATAAAGCTCCACTGACAACTTCATTGGTAGGGAATAGCGGAAAGCCCGCGCCAATGCAGTGATTAAGGTCGAACTTGCCCAGGAGTTTGCAATACTGATATGTTCCATGGTACGGCGGCCGACAAATGAAACTTCAATGCAAACTGACGGCACAATTCCGGCCACCTCGATTGGAACAGAAAGAATGACCCGGCTCGTATTACAGATGTATTTTTGTTTCGAAATTACATAGTCGTCTGTAACGTTTATGAGCATGCTGAGAGGTCCTATTGTTACTTCTCACCCCGGAATGGTAAAGATCACCCACCGGGCAAGGTAGGCTCATTCAATTAACATAATATATGTTAGTCCTTAAGTATTTTATTATCGTTAGCCCTTAACCATAATTGTATCTTCAAAATATATCACTCCTTCAAAATATGTACGTGGCAAAAAAACACGGACTTGTCTTTGCATCAGCACGAATGCACTCGGATGGGTCAATCTTCTCCCATTGAGCGGACAGCACGTCACTGGCCGCAGACCCTCGCCCATTCCCCTGCCCCTTTCATCCCTGCGTCGCTTTGATGGACATTGGATGTAGTGCGCGGTACGCGTCGAGAAAACACGATGCCTGTTTACGCCTGCCGACGGCGGCACGCATTGCCGCCGTATCGCTGCGGCGGACGTAGGAGACGCCGCACCGCCGCGACTGCGCCGTAGCCCCCCCCCCCACCGTGTCGCCCGCCATTGCCTGAGGCGGCGCCGCGTCGGAAACGTCGAGGAACAATGAAGCCACCCCCTTCGTGGCCCAAGGGGAGGGGTGGTCGTGCCGCCCCGTGCAAAGCACTGGACGAGCGCCGGGCCAACTACCGGCGCTATAGTTTCCATCACGGGCGGTACTGCTGTCATTCACTTGATGGATCGTCCAGGTCATCAACATAAAAAATCAGCCCATATCACACTTTTTTGTTGCAAAAAAAGTAATAAAAGGATGCACAGTTCTAATTTGACAGGTTCGAGGTAAATATATATATATATATATATATATATATATATATATATATATATATATATATTCGCAAGTTTTCAATTGGAATGTTTCAGATTTACTGTTCATACAGAGCTGCCAAGTCGGCAGATACGTAACAAATTCGGACTTGTTGATGGCCTGAAGTGAACTCAGTAGGGAAGTGCAGGCCGTTTAATAAGTAGCTTTCCATCACTCGGGTACTGCGGTGTCCAGTGTAAGACGCTTGTGCGACCTGTGCTTAATCAATCATCATATTCATGATCCTTCAGGCACCTCAAATCGCCAACAATGATGATTAGGCATGTCAGTTTACCAAATATGATATCCCGGATACTTTGGCAACATATATGTTGATCGGCAACATGTATGCAACATATAATGGCAACATATATGTCGGCAACACCCTATAGGATGGGTAGATGTTTATAAGAAGGTCTGTATATTCATGCCAATGACACCACAATGTCTTCAACGCACATTCCAGGTGACGTGCCAGCACCAGTGAAATGGGTACTCTGTTTTCTTTTGAGCGGGTCCACTAGTTGTTTACCTTTTATGATAAAAAACGGAAAGTTTGTGCACGCAAACAAAGACGAAGCCTAACCAAAACATACATGGTGTTTGAGAAAATACGCATTAATAAGTAGAAGCTATGGGCTTGAGGAGAGGCTCCACTCAACCACCTTTTTTGACAGTCACTGCCAATAAAATATCCACTATATATTCAGCTCGATTTAATTTTAAGAAAACTTCGAGCAAATCGACTCTAGCATTGAACATAATATAACCATACTAGTTTGACCGGCAATCACCCGCCAAGGCGCACTAGCCATGTCGGACACTTCCTGGAACAAGCCTGAGGTCCCAAAAGCTACATTTAGCAGATGCCAAACTGTCATCAAAGTCGGACACGGTCTCACTTGACGATAGGCCAAGTACTGACGACTCCTAGCTGAGCGATAGACGGCCATCATGGTTTCATTTGTATGCATGATGCATTCCAGACCGAACGGCCCGCCGAGCTGTATTCGGTTTCATTCACCCCCATAGATCTAACTGTGACCGAGCTGAAAAAGAGCAAAAAAAAAACCATCGAGCAAAGTTAATAACGAATCTCCTCTGAAAGCTACAACATTCTACAAACTACTGAAAATAACAAGTTCTAGTTGCTTGTCTCCGTACCCACCAGCACAAAACTTTGCTATCACATACGACGGTTTGTGTCACTTCCGAGTTGCCCAGAGACACATTGTTCTGTGCAATACTTCTGGACCTCAGATGGGCTTTATCTGAATATGTAAACCAGCCAGGACCGAATTTCAAATGTAATACGGCTCAAAATTATTGAACCACCTGCCACGTGCCTTGTGCACTGCAGTTGATGTCATTCTATCGATTGTATTTCACTTCAAACGCGAAACTTGTTCCGTAGTCCGCAAAATATTCCACCTTGCACGGACAAGGATTTTCGATAATGTATGTATGTATGTACATACATCACTGTTCCGTACTTCAACCTTCTCATCGCCAATAGCGGAACAACGTCAAACAGGCAAAAGCGTAATACCCAGTCACACACAGACCGAAGGCTCAGACACCTGACAATATTCCCGATCCCCCAACGCGTGCATAGGTGTTTTGCTTTAGCAGCTTGGCTAAAAGCCAAGATCACTTACGTGATTATGTCACGCCCAAATTTAGATTGTGTCGTGTATATCCAAGATAAGTAACATCAAAATTTCTGACACGCATTAAGCTGCACTTGTATCGCACTGTTGTGTTGGCTACGATATATTTTTGGCCATAGGTGGTTCCAGGAGCTCAAAATGGAGGGTCTACAACGTTATCCATTCGAACTCTTCCAAAGTGAATAAACGGCCTACAGAATGGACAGGAGGGGTAAAAAGAATTTATTGATCCCATTCGTGTATTATATGATGATAGGATATCATAAGCGTGCTGAGGTACCTTAATTAGGGGTACACTAACTTTCAAACGTAGTTTAGTGTTGTGTCTGCATTGAATGGGGCAAACCATCTTAGATATGCATTTAGTTCTAACACCGAATGCACACAATTCATCCATAGGCGGATCCAGGAGTGTATCTCGGGTCGCACAAGGATGGATAAAGGCGGGTATAATTTGAAAAGTAACCACACCTGAAAGGTGGGGTAATTTGTCTTACCCCACTATTTTGCCTCCCTGAATCCGCCTCTGACATATGTTTGGCATCTGAGCACTTTGCTTGACATCAGAGATATAACACTGTACCTGGAGTGTGCATTTCTGCAAAAAGAAGACCTAAAAATTCATTTAATTCCCCCTACCCAATTTCTGGCCGTAGAACCGCCCTTGAATTTATTTCGCCTGAATGGGAGATATGACCATTTGGAAGCGATTTCATGTCGTTCCATACTGTTTCGTGAAAATCAAACCTGAGACAAAACTTACGGATAATCTAAAAAAGGCAAAAATTTTGTATCTTTTGAACTCCCTTCCCTCAATTTTGAATTTTTTTCAAAATGGAGTTTAGCGCAAGAGAAATCGATTGCAGTTATAATTTTTTAATCAGCCGGGTAGATTTCGAGATCTTAGGGGAGCAAAATTTGCCCCCCCTGTTGAAAATGTAGCCGGGAGCCCGTTGGAAATAGTGTTAAATCTCGGAAGAAATTTGGTTTCGAGTGTTTATTTACAACGTGCTTAGGGCACGTATTTTCGGAGTCTGAACTCGGTGAGCAAACCCTTCACTTTCCGTCATGTAGCTCTGTGCTCGCGGAACCTGTGTGTGTTTGTGTTTGCAGGTGTCGGTGTGGGCGGTGATGGTGGAGGGTGGGCGCTGGCATAAGCATGGCGTCACCTTTCACTCTTTCCCGTCAGTGAAACTTTCTTGTTTCTTGCACCACTGCACGGCAGTGATAACTGGACATCTGGAATCAGAAACAGTTTATCCACTTTTTAATGCTCTCATTGTAAGTTAGATAAATTGGATCCAACCCATTGTAAAATTCCCCGTAGAATACCTTGAAGAGAATTCAAAATTTTAAAATGGGATCCCAAGTCTCCAAGGTTTCAGAGTACGTAGTTTCAAGAGTCTAGTCCGTTGACTTGATTTTCTTGAAACCCGCAAGCTAGTAGCAGCAAGCGTAAGGCAACAAGGAGAACCTAAAACTTAAAAGGTTTTATGTAGCAGGCGTATATGTTTTCCCGTAATGTTTCTGTACAAACATATGAGTTTATTGAGCTTGACACAAATCTGCTTTCGGATGTATTTTCGGAGTTTTTGAACTTCATGCGACTCTCTCCTTCAGCGGTGGTAAATTAAATGTTCAGGACTTTAGATTTTAGCATAAGATTTAGAATAATCGCTGGCTGGAATCTTAATTTACCATCAGTGACGAATATAGCCACGAGACCTCCAAAAGCTGAAACAATTGCATCCGAAATCTGACTGGTTTCTAAAAAAGAACCAATATGTCCCAGCGCAATAAGTCTACTGCAACATACAAACATACAACTTTTCTGCGTGCCAGCATATGTTTCTGAAGACAGAATTAGAAAATGTCCATTGTTCAAAAAACTTTTGTCCATTCAAAAACTTTTTCACTGAATACCAATATCTTACGATTCACCTTTCAGCTCCAAGTAGATACTGATTTTTCTAGTCCTTTCATAAAAATGCTGCGTTTTGCCTTTGGCGGTGGCACTTGAGTAGATATACAGCTGTCTGGAAAAATGATTTCAACGCGGGGGCGACACTTGAGGGCGCGTGGGGTTTTAAAGAGCGGGTGGCCCCTCTCTCTGGGTACGCTTCTAGTCCAACGCACATGATTTGAGCGCTCCGGAGACCGCCTTATGAATATATCCCAGCTTGAAATGTCCCTAGTAATGGCCACCCATCAATTTGAAGCTACCATTTGCATAGCGGCGGTGCGGTCACATTTCTCGAAATCAATATGTACAGTGGTGCTGCTGGATCCCCAATTTGTACGCTAACAGTAGCGTTTGCTGTAGCGAACGACATCCTCCTTTAGAGCACCAGCCTCTATTATAATGAAGCACGTCGGACGTTCACATGTTGTGCCATCCAATCCGGGCTTCACACAGCCGCCAGCATCCTATCAGTGGCGTGCCAAGAACAGTTTTAAGGGGGTAACAGCCGCATTGGTATATCAACTCACTTCGTGCTACACAACCTGAGGGTCTAGTGCGACTACCAGCCTCCCTACCTTCTCCCCATGTATCCGCCTCTGCCCCATATCCAGATACGGCGAAAACCTCATCGCCGCGGGGCGTTTAACGTCAGCGTCAGTCGCGTCGACTGCCAGCCAGCTTAGGAGCGGCAGTCGCAGCAGATAGCGCCACTATCGTCGCCGCCGCCCGACAGCCGCCTGAACGTCGCATCGTCGCTTCGTCGACGCCGCCGCACGATCACAATGGGTTGTGAGGTGTCGGTCGCTGGGAGAGCGCGGGAGGGGCGGGTGTCAACGGCACAGCTCGGCCTGGAGCGTCCAGCAATCGCGCGTCAAATTACGCGTCGATGCGCCATCCATTGTCGCCAGAGTGGGCTTCATGTCTGCGACGCAGCTGGCGACTGCGACGGCTTTTAAAGCTCAGATGTCGTCGACTCTGTACGAGTAAAACGGTGATTGGGACTCCATCCCACCGGATCGGAGGCGCTTAAAGTTGCCGGAAAGCTGGGCTTCTCCGGATAGGGTGCTGCCGCTAGATAAACGGTCGTCTCCCCGCGGCTGCCGCTCTTCACGACACAGATAATACAGGCTTTCAGGTCTTCAGTCGGCCCCAGCGGCAGTCGATTGGGTCGAAGATCGGAAACAGTCACTCAACTGACGACGGGAGTAAAACTAAGTTATTGAATGAAATTGCTTTGAGCTATAGAGCAACAGCTCCATGATTTGAAGGTTTGAAGGCAGGTCTAGTGTCTTTTCGCCATCTGAAGAATTCTAGCAAGCTCTCTAAGTCGTTTGATGGAGAAAGAGGGTTGTATCTAACTTCAACTGGCCTTGGAAGTCTGCGTACGTTTTGGTAAACTTGGTTGATAGCAGGCTGGCTGAGAAACATTAAAACTTCCGCTGGGAACTGATAACTTCCGGCATTGCTTGTATTGGGACGCAAATAACCACATGCAGTGAGAGGCATTCGTGCCAACGCACCCTAGTTTTCAGGTACTTCTATTGCATTAACCCTCGCCCAACCGGGGCCATCGATGGCCACTCCCCCCCTAAGGTTTTTTTCAGAATAACAGAAAACAACCAGCCGCAGCACCGCAGTTGAGGAGTCTACCTCTCGCCCCATCATTTTCCCACCATCCCTGAAATTGTTTACTCCCTTGGCCAGACTAGGTCAGGTCACCAGGCGAGGTCAAACAAGGTCACCTCACTTCAATTTTTTAAATTCTACCATAGCTACATTTCTAAGCCGATCGATTTGAAACGTTTTACACTTGATGACTCTTCCAAGCTCTACAAAATGTATATCCGGGATCTTTTCAATTCAGTGACCTCTCTCATAGAAAAAGCGTGAGGAAAAGCTCTCTTATGATCTCAAAGTCACAAAAATGATAAAAAATCCTCGGATTTCTCAGAAAAAATATTTTTGGCCACCCTTTCACAGATTCTAGGGACAATATTTGATATTTTACTTATCTGAGTTCATGACAGTTCACCAGGGGTCAAAAACAGTATTTTGAAGATAACTTTTGACGTAATTATGCTGGAGCGCTGAATTAAATACCATAGTGTATTTTTCGTTACTGGCTTTCATTTGATATACGGCAAGGTTGCTTGATGACCTGTCGTAGTCTTAGGTCATGTTAGCTAAAGAGGTGCCCCTGGAGGTCAAACCACTGGCGGCAGGCCATTATGTTCACATAGGGGGAAATAAAAGTGTTTTACCAGATCTTAACAGCCTAATGACATGAGAGTTATGCCCATGTTTCTTAGGCATAGGATATTTAAGTGGAAATAGCCTATCGTGACCCAACGTGACCTGTGGAGGTCTAACCACTGATCTGAGCATTAAAACATGTGAATTAAAACCATCTTGAATTCACACAAGCTTTCCAACGCAATTTGCAGATTTGCGCTAACCCTCATAATTTTTTAGCTGGAGGGGGCCATCGATGCCGCGGTGGGGCGAAGGTGGTGTCGAACCTCGGTGGGGCGCAGGTTAAGAGGCAGTCCATAAATAAAGTGAGGCATATTTTTTCCTATTTTTGGCCCCTTCCCGCATGTTACGCTCTCTGAACCAATTTTTAACGTTAAATAACACTGTGGCAGACTCCCTCTACCCCTCTTTGCATTACATAATTTACGGGCGGCGCAAAACTTGTAAACAAAGTAGACTATGTCATAGAGGGATCAGACCGGGGCCATTTTATTCAAGATATTTCCCTTAAAAGCAACAGGAAATTGAGCAGGTGCATTTGGGAGGCCGGGTAAGAGCTTACCTTACTCTCGGTAAAAGCGGCTGCGCAAATACTCGGCTCAACGGACTTGTTGTAACACACCAGCAGGACCTGCCGAGCACACAGCAACGCCATCTGAGAACACGCGCCGACCTTGCACCGGGTCAAGGTCGTATAGAGGCACCGGGTCAAGGTCGCCGAGGGGCACCGGGTAAACTGCAACCCCCGAATAAAACTGATTGCATTCCAACACGAAAACGAAATGGATATTTCAAACTTTGATTAGTTGGGGCTGAGTTTTCAAAAATTTTCTAAAATAAAGACAAAAATAAGCATCTGGTACAAACAGCCCACTAGAGGTCGTCGGGCATGTATATACAATGTTATCCATACTAGACTGCTCATACTCGGAATAAGGACAACTGTAGCTGTGCCTGGATAGTGGTTGAGGTCCGCCGGTCTCTCAAGGTTGCGGCACAGATAATACTATTGTTTGCTTTCCCGATAGTAAATAGCCTTATGCCTAGATTTAGAGCCAGAGCTCAACGCTCCATAAATCCGGGGCGTAGCTTTGTATTTGCAGCTTCCAAGAGCATGCTACCTGAAACCTCGGCCTGCGGCCTCGGCAGGTGCCGCTCTGGCGCAGGAGAAGCCGGTGACAATGTACGTTAGCCAAACAGTTCGATTGACAGGCGAGTTTTTTCAGCAGTTTGATACTTATATCAACGCAATGTTGGAGTTTTAGGTTTTGTGTTCTCATTATGGCTCCATTCAATCCCTGCCTAGGCCCATGTTTTTCTAAATTAGCATGTCTCTGCATACTGCACCACGCTTGACCTCTGTTCATATCATCAAATAAATAAACACACGCATAATGTTTGTTTTGTTAAGCAAAGACTGGGCATGACGGGAAGAAAGGAGATACAATATAAAATATGATGGGTTTTCCGACGGTATTTCACTCATACCTGCAGATTTTCACCAAATTCAGCCTATTTGTTACCGAGTTATGCCCCAGCTCGAGACCTCAGCCCCACCACCGAACTGATGTCCTGGATCCGCCTATGCTTGAGCTCCTTACCCCAACCCCTTACATATGTCCTGGATCTGCCTATGCTCAAACCCCTTAGCCTCTAACCCCGTAAAGATATCCTGGCTCCGCTTATGCTCGAGCTCCTTAGCCCCACCCCCGTACTGATGTCCTGGATCCGCCTATGCCCGAACTCTTTAGCCCCTACCCCTCTGCTGATGTCCTGGATCCGCTTATGCTTGAGCTGCTTAGCCTCACCTCTGTACTGATGTCCTTTATCCGCCTATACTCGAACCCCTTAGCCCCACCCCGTACTGATGCCTTGGATCCGCCTCTGCTCGAGCTCCTTAGCCCCACACCCATACCGATGTCCTGGATCCGCCTATACTCCAGCCCTTTAGCCCCACCCCCGTACAGATGTCCTGGATCCACCTATGCTCGATCTCCTTAGCCCCACCCCCGTACTGATGTCCTGGATCCGCCTTTACTCAGGCTCCGGAGCCACACCCCTGCACTGAGGTCCTGGATCCGCCTATGCTCGAGCTCCTTAGCCCCCCCCCGAACTGATGTCCTGGATCTGCCTATGCTCGAACTCCGTAGCCCCACCTCCGTACTGCCCTGGATTCGCCTATACTCAATTTCTTTATTCCCTACCACCCTACTAATGTCCTGGATCCGCCTATGCTGGAACGCCCGAGCCCCACCACCATACTGATGTCCTGGATCCGCCTATGCTCGAGCTCCTTAGCCCCACCCCCGTACTGAGGCCTGGATCCGCCTTTGCTGGAGCTCCTTAGCCCCACCCCCGTACTGATGTCCTGGATCCGCCTATGCTCGAACTTCTTAGCCCCACCTCCGTACTGATGTCCTGGATCCGCATATGCTCGAACTCCTTAGCCCCTACCCCCTACTGATGTCCTGGATCCGCCTATGCTCGAGCTCCTTACCCCACCTTCTTCCTGATGTCTTGGATCCGCCTATGCTCGAACTCCGTAGCCCCTACCCCCCCCCCACTGATGTCCTGGATCCGCCTATGCTCGAGCTCCTTACCCCACCCCCTTACTGATGTCCTGGATCCGCCTGTGCTCGAACTTCGTAGCCCCACCTCTGTACTGCCCTGGATCCGCCTATGCTCGAACTACTTAGCCCCCACCCCCTACTGATGTCCTGGATCCGACTATGCTCGAGCTTCCGAGCCCCACCCCATCAGCTGAATCCGCTTATGCTCGAGCTCCCGAGCCCCACCCCATCAGCTGAATCCGCTTATGCTCGAGCTTCTTAGCCCCACCGCCGTACTGATGTCCTAGATCCGCCTCTACTCGAGCTCTTTAGCCCCATCCCCGTACTAATATCCTGGATCCGCCTATGCTCGAACTCCGTAGCCCCTACCCCCCTACTGATGTCCTGGATCCGCCTATTCTGGAACTCCCGAGTCTCACCCCGTACTGATATCCTGATTCCGCTAATGCTCAGCTGCTTAGCCCCATCCCCGTACTAATGTCCTGGATACGCCTATGCTCTAACTCCCTAGCCCGACCCTCGTACCGATGGCCTGGATCCGCCTATGCTCTAACTCCCTAGCCTCACCCTCGTACAGATGTCCTGGGTCCGCCTATGCTCGAACTCTTTAGCCCTTACCTTCATGCTGATGTCCTGGATCCGCTTATGCTCGATCTCCTTACGCCCACACCAGTAACGCCCCACCTCCGTGCCCCCCGCCCCCGAAACGACATAGGCGGATCCAAGGGGAAAGGGAACAGGTGCCCCCATAGAATCTTAGCGCCCCCTGAAATTGTCCCGGAAACCCCTGGAAAGTTTGATGGCACCCCCTGAAATGTCGTTTTCCCCGAGATGCAGGTATCGGGGTCTACTGATAGGTTTTAGCGCCTACTTGATAGGTTTTTCCGGCCAAAAGTGGCGTCCCTGGTGTAGATAGCGCCCACCAGAAAGTTTCCCCTTCCACCTCGCCCCCGATAGGCAATCCTGGATCCGCGTATGGGAAGCGACATTTCAGGGAGCGTCATCGACCTTGAGAGGCGTGTCTTTACAATTTCAGAGGGCGCCGATGGTCGATTGGGGGTTGGGGGAGGGGATGGGGGGAGAAGGGTGGGGGGGCACCTAGCCTACTTATTCCCTGGATCCACCCATGGTCCAAAAACAGAAACATAATACTCTTATTGTAAACTCAGACTTTTACGGTACTCTAATTACTTGTGATGCATTATGGGTAGTGTTGGGTACTTTTTTACCAGACCATAAATAAACAGAAACGGCCGCGCCGATCGCCGGCGTTGCCGCGACGTGGACGCAGGGGTGACGCGTGGTGATTTGCTACAACGATGCGTGGAGAAACGGCATGTTAGTAAAGGTAGCTTGGTGTTTCATTGATATATATGCAGATGGAATGTCGACATATGTCTCTTACCTAGCTGCATGCAAAATTTCATTTCCCTCCAATGACTCTAACCACCCTAAACCCCGGTGTGAAGCAAAAATGAACTGATAAAATTACCACTTTGAAATGCATTTTACATCTTATAGCGCGGAAGCCGTAAGAGATAAGTGGGGGGTATCAGTGAGAAAAATGACGGCAACGAAGTTTTCTATCCAGCCGTGTTAAGTTCAATACCGTAGCTATCATGGTCTGGAAACCAGGTGGCTGAGAATAAAAATTTTAAAAACTTATATTTTATTTTTGCCTATAAAATAAAAAAGTTTCAGTCTGAAAGTTTTTATCTCTAAATATATAATAAAGGAGGCTATTCTCTCTTATTATCTGAAATGGGAACTAATTTTTATCAATTAGATCGGAAGATATAAGGGTTTGAATGATATTTTGGGAAATGCAGACCTTCACGGAATGGGCCAAAAAGGACCCTTAAATTTCCGTTTTTGTTTTGTTTCTGTGTTTGTGCAGTACTGCACAAACCGGCCTTTAAGTTGATATTTGACTCAGAACCTGAACTGCTGTAGCTTCAGATATTTCGAGCCTGTAGTTTAGACCATGAGTTTTATGCCAAATTTAGGGTGCAAAGTTTAAAAGCTAATTTAGAGCCCTAAATTTAAAGCTTTTTCTTTCCAACTTTTTGTGTGAACTACAAATTTCCCTGATGTAAAAGGGTGCAAGTTTGAAGAGTCTAGATGAATTAGCAAAAAATAGAAAAATAAAAGTTAAAAATCACATAATGCAAAATTCTGGGCAAAATTTTGAAAATTTTGAAAATTGACAACCGTGGTGCTTATTCATTTGGAAGTGCCTTCTATCCACAAAAGTTTTAGGTCTCTGATACCAGCGCTCAGAACAGACAACAACAACAACCTCGGCCTGCGGCCTCGGCAGGTGCCGCTCCGGCGCAGGAGAAGCCGGTGACAATGTACGTTAGGCAAACAGTTCGATAGACAGACGAGTGTTTTCAGCCGTATGATACTTACACCAACGCAATTTTCGGACTTTAGGTCTTGTGTTCTCAGTATGACTCCATTCAATCCCCTTTGTAAGCCCATGTTTTCCTATATTAGCATGTCTCTGCAGACTGCTTCATGTTTGCCCTCTGTTCATGTCACCAAATAAATAAACACACGTAGAATGGTTGTTTTGTTAAGTAAAGACTGGGCATGACCAGAAGAAACGAGATACAATACAAAATATGATGGGTTTGCCGACCGTATTTCACCTATACCTGCAGATTTTCACCCAATTCAGGCAATTTTTTACCGAGTTAGCTTCGGTTACCCTAAGTCCCAGTCCGCATGCGCAGTAACGTCTGCAGTGAATGAGAGCAAAGATACCGTTATAGTTGACTGAAGCATGTTAATATGCCGTTTGTTTGTCTCCTGGTCTAAATGATCCCTTATAGCCTATTATTCCTTAGAATTCCTTTTGCACATGCGCATAATAGTGCAGCGTCATAATGCCATCAATTAGGATTCGCAGATGATATTCTGCTTTTACTCGCAAAAATTTGAGCGAAATCGGTCTATTGGCTCCCGAGATAGCCTCCATGACCATAAGTTCTAATGCGCATGCGCACAGACCTTTGTTGTTACCAAGGGTGACAAAACAATCATGCTTAATTTAAGCACGTTGGCTTTCCCTCTGTTCAGGTCCTCCTCTGAAATATCCTTGCCTTTCAGGCTTATCTTTATAATTTCTTCTGCGCATGCGCAGCGCAGTGCAGCTTCAATGACATTTTTTACTTATATTTCGTGCTATTTTTTTGTTTACAAAATTTCAAGAAAATCAACCCGTAGGTTGCCGAGATAGCCTCTGTTACCATTAGCTCCAGTGCGCATGCGCAGTGACCTTTTGTTGACCGGAATACCACATTCGAAATCTGCATGGTCGATTGCCTCTCACTGATATTGTTCGGTAATTTGGTACGGAGTGCAACGAAATCGTCAATCTTTCATATGCTTATATACATACATGGTGGCTATTCAAATGGTGGTAGATACAATGGGCGGAGCTAGCGGCTGAACTCCCCCCAATGTCAGAATATCTATGGTTAATACAAACACAGAAGCTGTTCTGAGGGAATGGCGGGGAAGGCTCCAGTCCCGTACCAGCCCCCATCCTCACTGCTCCCCCGTCCGAAATGTCTCCCATGAGCTATCTCAGCACGCCTCTGGACCCTGCTACCGTTCCCTAGATGCCTGAGGGCATCACTGCTCACTTCCTCGGATCTCTAAACACGCCTCGGCACCCTCTGCCGTCTAGTCAGGTTCCCGTCCGCCCCGACCGGCTAGCCACCCGCTGTATGCACTCGGGTAGAAATGTTATGCCTTTCTTGCACGCATTTACCGGCTACAGACTACTGCCGCGGCACAGAAGGTCCATGCAAGAAGGGCAGAATGACGTCACTACTGCTTCGGGAAAAACGGGACCGAAGTATTTTGCCCCTCAGTGGCGACCTAGTCGTCAGAGCGTCATGAAACAAAAACGGCAGAGCTCATAATTTCCCATACTACAAGTATAGAGAGAGCCATATATCCCAGTTGAGTATAAAGGCACTTTATCACGTGATGAATCTATTACAACCTATGAAAACCGCAACAAGTTCAGTCTTTATCATCATATAGCTCAAAACCTATGGGAGACGCGCGGGTATGGTCAGGCAGACGGTTGTAGAACTTGAGTCGGGCTTTTTTTGGGTACCAATTTCGAAAAGAAAATTTGGAAATATATAGCCATAAATTCCCAAAAAAAGAAAAAATATTGTATTTTTTGCAGAAAAATATTTCTCATTAACTCAGAAATTTGAGTTTAGAATATGTTGTTGCGATGACAATACCCATCTCAACAAAGAAAACTGCGCTCAAAAAAGTTCATAATTTTGAAAGTTATATGGTTTTAAAATTTTAGGCCATAATTGCAATGTTTTGGAAAAAGGGCCAAAACTGACCTTCAAAATTATGCTTTTGGTTCAGTTTAGTGTCTATGCAGTAATGCACAGTCCATTCTGTCTGTAAAAATCCAGTTTGGAACACTTAGCATCATATCTTCAGATATTTCGAACTTATAACTTTGGTAATGCATTTCACTACAAGTTGGAGTTAAAAGTTTCAAAAAATCATTTTGGAAGTACAAATTTGGATTTTTGCTTCAAACTTTGAGCAACAACTGGTAATTGATTGTGTGTAAAAGAGAGTAACTTTGAGAGCTGTAGACTAAAAATAGAAAAATAGAAAAATAAAAGTTTAGAAAAATATAATCCAAAATTTTGGAAAAGTTTTTGCAAAATTCGAAAATCTGCAGCCGTCGGGATTTTTTATGGGTTCCTGCCTTTCATCACTGCAAGTTTCAAGTATCTGATACCAGTCCTCAGAACAGACAACAACTACTACTACTACGGACAACCTCGGCCTGCGGCCTCGGCAGGTGCCGCTCTGGCGCAGGAGAAGCCGGTGACAATGTACGTTAGCCAAACAGTTCGATTGACAGGCGAGTTGTTTTTCAGCAGTTGGATACTTATAACAACGCAATGTTGGAGTTTTAGGTTTTGTGTTCTCATTATGGCTCCATTCAATCCCCTGTCTAGGCCCATGTTTTCCGAAATTAGCATGTGTCTGCATACTGCACCACGCTTGCCCTCTGTTCATTTCATCAAAGAAATAAACACACGCATAATGTTTGTTTTGTTAAGCAAAGACTGGGCATGACGAGAAGAAAGGAGATACAATATAAAATATGATGGGTTTTCCGACGGTATTTCACCCATACCTGCAGATTTTCACCAAATTCAGCCTATTTGTTACCGAGTTATGCCCCAGCTCGAGACCTCAGCCCCACCACCGAACTGATGTCCTGGATCCGCCTATGCTCGAGCTCTTTACCCGAACCCCTTACATATGTCCTGGATCTGCCTATGCTCGAACTCCGTAGCCCCACCTCTATACTGCCCTGGACCCGCCTATGCTTGAACTCCTTAGCCCCTACCCCTAATGATGTCCTGAATCAGCCTATGCTCGAGCTCCCGAGCCCCACCCACGTACTGATGTCCTGAATCCGCTTATGCTCGAGCTCCTTAGCCCCACTCCCGTACTGATGTCCAGGATCCGCTTATGTTTTAACTCTTTAACCCCTACCTGTTTTAACTCTTTAGCCTCTTGATGTCCTGGATCCGCTTATGCTCGAGTTCCTTAGCCCCACCCCCGTACTGATGTCTTTGATCCGCCTATACTCGAGCCCCTTAGCCCCGGCCCCGTACTGATGTCCTGGATCCGCCCCTGCTCGAGTTCCTTAGCCCGACACCCATACTGATGTCCTGGATCCGCCTATGCTCAAGCTCCTTAGCCCCATTTCCGTACAGATGTCCTGGATCCGCCTATGCTGGATCTCCTAGCCCCATCCCCGTACCGATATCCTGGATCCGCCTATGCTCAAACCCCTTAGCCTCTAACCCCGTACTGATATCCTGGCTCCGCTTATGCTCGAGCTCCTTAGCCCCACCTCCGTACTGGCCTGGATTCGCATATACTCAAACTCTTTATTCCTACCACCCTACTAATGTCCTGGATCCGCTATGTGGAACGCCGAGCCCCACCACCGTACTGATGTCCTGGATCCGCCTATGCTCGAGCTCCTTAGCCCCTACCCCCTGTACTGATGGCCTGGATCCGCTTATGCTTGAGCTCCTTAGCCCCACCTCTGTACTGATGTCCTTTATCCGCCTATACTCGAACCCCTTAGCCCCACCCCCCGTACTGATGCCCTGGAACCGCCTCTGCTCGAGCTCCTTAGCCCCACACCCATACTGATGTCCTGGATCCGCCTATACTCCAGCTCTTTAGCCCCACCCCCGTACAGATGTCCTGGATCCACCTATGCTCGATCTCCTTAGCCCCACCCCCGTACTGATGTCCTGGATCCGCCTTTACTCAGGCTCCGGAGCCACACCCCTGCACTGATGTCCTGGATCCGCCTATGCTCGAGCTCCTTAGCCCCACCTCCGAACTGATGTCCTGGATCTGCCTATGCTCGAACTCCGTAGCCCCACCTCCGTACTGGCCTGGATTCGCCTATACTCAAACTCTTTATTCCCTACCACCCTACTAATGTCCTGGATCCACCTATGCTGGAACACCCGAGCCCCACCACCGTACTGATGTCCTGGATCCGCCTATGCTCGAGCTCCTTAGCCCCACCCCCGTACTGAGGCCTGGATCCGCCTTTGCTGGAGCTCCTTAGCCCCACCCCCGTACTGATGTCCTGGATCCGCCTATGCTCGAACTTCTTAGCCCCACCTCCGTACTGATGTCCTGGATCCGCATATGCGCGAACTCCTTAGCCCCTACCCCCTACTGATGTCCTGGATCCGCCTATGCTCGAGCTCCGTAGCCCCTACCCCCCCACTGATGTCCTGGATCCGCTTATGCTTGAGCTCCTTAGCCCCACCTCTGTACTGATGTCCTTTATCCGCCTATACTCGAACCCCTTAGCCCCACCCCCGTACTGATGCCCTGGATCCGCCTCTGCTCGAGCTCCTTAGCCCCACACCCATACTGATGTCCTGGATCCGCCTATACTCCAGCTCTTTAGCCCCACCCCCGTACAGATGTCCTGGATCCACCTATGCTCGATCTCCTTAGCCCCACCCCCGTACTGATGTCCTGGATCCGCCTTTACTCAGGCTCCGGAGCCACACCCCTGCACTGATGTCCTGGATCCGCATATGCGCGAACTCCTTAGCCCCTACCCCCTACTGATGTCCTGGATCCGCCTATGCTCGAGCTCCTTACCCCACCTTCTTCCTGATGTCTTGGATCCGCCTATGCTCGAACTCCGTAGCCCCTACCCTCCCCCCACTGATGTCCTGGATCCGCCTATGCTCGAGCTCCTTACCCCACCCCCTTACTGATGTCCTGGATCCGCCTGTGCTCGAACTTCGTAGCCCCACCTCTGTACTGCCCTGGATCCGCCTATGCTCGAACTACTTAGCCCCCACCCCCTACTGATGTCCTGGATTCGACTATGCTCGAGCTCCCGAGCCCCACCCCCGTACTGATCAGCTGAATCCGCTTATGATCGAGCTTCTTAGCCCCACCGCCGTACTGATGTCCTAGATCCGCCTCTGCTCGAGCTCCTTAGCCCCATCCCCGTACTAATATCCTGGATCCGCCTATGCTCGAACTCCGTAGCCCCTACCCCCCTACTGATGTCCTGGATCCGCCTATGCTGGAACTCCCGAGTCTCACCCCGTACTGATGTCCTGATTCCGCTAATGCTCAGCTGCTTAGCCCCATCCCCGTACTAATGTCCTGGATCCGCCTATGCTCTAACTCCCTAGCCCGACCCTCGTACCGATGTCCTGGTTCCGCCTATGCTCGAACTCCGTAGCCCCACCTCCGTACTGCCCTGGATCCGCCTATGCTCGAACTCCTTAGCCCCTACCCCCTACTGATGTCCTGGATCCGCCTATGCTGGAACTGCCGAGTCCCACCTCGTACTGATGTCCTGAATTCGCTAATGCTCGAGCTTCTTAGCCCCATCCCCGTACTAATGTCCTGGATCCGCCTATGCTCTAACTCCCTAGCGCCACCCTCGTACTGATGTCCTGGATCCGCCTATGCTCTTTCTCCCTAGCCCCACCCTTGTACTGATGTCCTGGGTCCGCCTATGCTCGAACTCTTTAGCCCTTACCCCCATGCTGATGTCCTGGATCCGATTATGCTCGATCTCCCTACCCCCACACCAGTAACGCCCCACCTCCGTGCCCCCCCCGCCCCCGAAACGACATACGCGGATCCAAGGGGAAAGGGGACAGGTGCCCCCATAGAATCTTAGCGCCCCCTGAAATTGTCCCGGAAACCCCTGGAAAGTCCGATGGCACCCCCTGAAATGTCGTTTTCCCCGAGATGCAGGTGTCGGGGTCTACTGATGGGTTTTAGCGCCTACTTGATAGGTTTTTCCGGCCAAAAGTGGCGTCCCTGGTGTAGATAGCGCCCACCAGGAAGTTTCCCCTTCCACCTCGCCCCCGATAGGCAATCCTGGATCCACGTATGGGAAGCGACATTTCAGGGAGCGTCATCGACCTTGAGAGGCGTGTCTTTACAATTTCAGAGGGCGCCGATGGTCGATTGGGGGTTGGGGGAGGGGATGGGGGGAGAAGGGTGGGGGGGCACCTAGCCTACTTATTCCCTGGATCCACCCATGGTCCAAAAACAGAAACATAATACTCTTATTGTAAACTCAGACTTTTACGGTACTCTAATTACTTGTGATGCATTATGAGTAGTGTTGGGTACTTTTTTACCAGACCATAAATAAACAGAAACGGCCGCGCCGATCGCCGGCGTTGCCGCGACGTGGACGCAGGGGTGACGCGTGGTGATTTGCTACAACGATGCGTGGAGAAACGGCATGTTAGTAAAGGTAACTTGGTGTTTCATTGATATATATGCAGATGGAATGTCGACATATGTCTCTTACCTAGCTGCATGCAAAATTTCATTTCCCTCCAATGACTCTAACCACCCTAAACCCCGGTGTGAAGCAAAAATGAACTGATAAAATTACCACTTTGAAATGCATTTTACGGCTTATAGCGCGGAAGCCGTAAGAGATAAGTGGGGGGTATGAGTGAGAAAAATGACGGCAACGAAGTTTTCTATCCAGCCGTGTTAAGTTCAATACCGTAGCTATCATGGTCTGGAAACCAGGGGGCTGAGAATAAAAATTTTAAAAACTTATATTTTATTTTTGCCTATAAAATAAAAAGTTTCAGCCTAAAAATTTTTATCTCTAAATATATAATAAAGGAGGCTATTCTCTCTTATTATCTGAAATGGGAACTAATTTTTATCAATTAGATCGGAAGATATAAGGGTTTGAATGATATTTTGGGAAATGCAGACCTTCACGGAATGGGCCAAAAAGGACCCTTAAATTTCCGTTTTTGTTTTGTTTTTATGTTTGTGCAGTACTGCACAAACCGGCCTTTAAGTTGATATTTGACTCAGAACCTGAACTGCTGTAGCTTAAGATATTTCGAGCCTGTAGTTTAGACCATGAGTTTTATGCCAAATTTAGGGTGCAAAGTTTAAAAGCTAATTTAGAGCCCTAAATTTAAAGCTTTTTCTTTCCAACTTTTTGTGTGAACTACAAATTTCCCTGATGTAAAAGGGTGCAAGTTTGAAGAGTCTAGATGAATTAGCAAAAAATAGAAAAATAAAAGTTAAAAATCACATAATGCAAAATTCTGGGCAAAATTTTGAAAATTTTGAAAATTGACAACCGTGGTGCTTATTCATTTGGAAGTGCCTTCTATCCACAAAAGTTTTAGGTCTCTGATACCAGCGCTCAGAACAGACAACAACAACAACAACAGACAACCTCGGCCTGCGGCCTCGGCAGGTGCCGCTCTGGCGCAGGAGAAGCCGGTGACAATGTACGTTAGCCAAACAGTTCGATTGACAGGCGAGTTTTTTCAGCAGTTTGATACTTATAACAACGCAATGTTGGAGTTTTAGGTTTTGTGTTCTCATTATGGCTCCATTCAATCCCCTGTCTAGGCCCATGTTTTCCTAAATTAGCATGTCTCTGCATACTGCACCACGCTTGCCCTCTGTTCATATCATCAAATAAATAAACACACGCATAATGTTTGTTTTGTTAAGCAAAGACTGGGCATGACGAGAAGAAAGGAGATACAATATAAAATATGATGGGTTTTCCGACGGTATTTCACCTATACCTGCAGATTTTCACCCAATTCAGCCTATTTGTTACCGAGTTATGCCCCAGCTCGAGACCTCAGCCCCACCACCGAACTGATGTCCTGGATCCGCCTATGCTCGAGCTCCTTACCCCACCCCCTTACATATGTCCTGGATCTGCCTATGCTCGAACTCCGTAGCCCCACCTCTATACTGCCCTGGATCCGCCTATGCTTGAACTCCTTAGCCCCTACCCCCACTGATGTCCTGGATCCGCCTATGCTTGAGCTCCTGAGCCCCACCCACGTACTGATGTCCTGAACCCGCTTATGCTCGAGCTCCTTAGCCCCACCCCGTACTGATGTCCTGGATCCGCCTCTGCTCGAGCTCCTTAGCCCGACACCCATACTGATGTCCTGGATCCGCCTATGCTCGAGCTCCTTAGCCCCACCTCCGTACAGATGTCCTGGATCCGCCTATGCTGGATCTCCTTAGCCCAATCCCCGTACCGATATACTGGATCCGCCTATGCTCAAACTCCTTAGCCTCCACCCCCGTACTGATATCCTGGCTCCGCTTATGCTCGAGCTCCTTAGCCCCACCCCCGTACTGATGTCCTGGATCCGCCTATGCTCGAACTCTTTAGCCCCTACCCCTGTGCTGATGTCCTGGATCCGCTTATGCTTGAGCTCCTTAGCCCCACCTCTGTACTGATGTCCTTTATCCGCCTATACTCGAACCCCTTAGCCCCAGCCCTGTACTGATGCCCTGGATCCGCCTCTGCTCGAGCTCCTAAGCCCCACACCCATACTGATGTCCTGGATCCGCCTATGCTCCAGCTCTTTAGCCCCACCCGCGTACAGATGTCCTGGATCCACCTATGCTCGATCTCCTTAGCCCCACCTCCGTACTGATGTCCTGGATCCGCCTTTACTCGAGCTCCGGAGCCACACCGCTGCACTGATGTCCTGGATCCGCCTATGCTCGAGCTCCTTAGCCCCACCCCCGAACTGATGTCCTGGATCTGCCTATGCTCGAACTCCGTAGCCCCACCTCCGTAGTGCCCTGGATTCGCCTATACTCGAACTCTTTAGCCCCTACCACCCTACTATTGTCCTGGATCCGCCTATGCTGGAACGCCCGAGCCCCACCACCGTACTGATGTCCTGGATCCGCCTATGCTCGAACTCCTTAGCCCCTACCCCTACTGATGTCCTGGATCCACCTATGCTCGAGCTCCTTACCCCACCTTCTTACTGATGTCCTGGATCCGCCTATGCTCGAACTCCGTAGCCCCTACCCCCCCCACTGATGTCCTGGATCCGCCTTTACTCGAGCTCCGGAGCCACACCCCTGCACTGATGTCCTGGATCCGCCTATGCTCGAGCTCCTTAGCCCCACCCCCCAACTGATGTCCTGGATCTGCCTATGCTCGAACTCCGTAGCCCCACCTCCGTACTGCCCTGGATTCGCCTATACTCGAACTCTTTAGCCCCTACCACCCTACTAATGTCCTGGATCCGCCTATGCTGGAACGCCCGAGCCCCACCACCGTACTGATGTCCTAGATCCGCCTATGCTCGAGCTCCCGAGCCCCACCCTCGTACTGATCAGCTGAATCCGCTTATGCTCGAGCTTCTTAGCCCCACCCCCGTACTGATGTCCTGGATCCGCCTATGCTCGAACTCTTTAGCCCCTACCCACGTTCTGATGTCCTGGATCCGCTTATGCTCGAGCTCCTTAGCCTCACCCCCGTACTGATGTCCTTGATCCGCCTATACTCAAGCCCTTTAGCCCCACCGCCGTACTGATGTCCTAGATCCGCCTCTGCTCGAGCTCCTTAGCCCCACACCCATACTGATGTCCTGGATCAGCCTATGCTCGAGCTCCTTATCTCCAACCCCGTACAGATGTCCTAGATCCGCCTATGCTCGATCTCCTTAGCCCCATCCCCGTACTAATATCCTGGATCCGCCTATGCTCGAACTCCGTAGCCCCTACCCCCCTACTGATGTCCTGGATCCGCCTATGCTGGAACTCCCGAGTCTCACCCCGTACTGATGTCCTGAATCCGCTAATGCTCAGCTGCTTAGCCCCATCCCCGTACTAATGTCCTGGATCCGCCTATGCTCTAACTCCCTAGCCCGACCCTCGTACCGATGTCCTGGATCCGCCTATGCTCTAACTCCCTAGCCCGACCCTCGTACCGATGTCCTGGATCCGCCTATGCTCTAACTCCCTAGCCCCACCCTCGTACTGATGTCCTGGGTCTGCCTATGCTCGAACTCTTTAGCCCCTACCCCCATGCTGATGTCCTGGATCCGCTTATGCTCGAGCTCCTTACCCCCACACCCGTAACGACCCCACCTCCGTGCCCCCCCGAAACGACATAGGCGGATCCAAAGGGGAAAGGGGACAGGTGCCCCCCATAGAATCTTAGCGCCCCCTGAAATTGTCCCGGAAACCCCTGGAAAGTTCGATGGCACCCCCTGAAATGTCGTTTTCCCCGAGATGCAGGTATCGGGGTCTACTGATAGGTTTTAGCGCCTACTTGATAGGTTTTTCCGGCCAAAAGTGGCGTCCCTGGTGTAGATAGCGCCCACCAGGAAATTTCCCCTTCCACCTCGCTCCCGATAGGCAATCCTGGATCCGCGTATGGGAAGCGACATTTCAGGGAGCGTCATCGACCTTGAGAGGCGTGTCTTTACAATTTCAGAGGGCGCCGATGGTCGATTGGGGGTTGGGGAGGGGGATGGGGGAGAAGGGTGAGGGGGGCACCTAGCCTACTTATTCCCTGGATCCACCCATGGTCCAAAAACAGAAACATAATACTCTTATTGTAAACTCGGACTTTTACGGTACTCTAATTACTTGTGATGCATTATGGGTAGTATTGGGTACTTTTTTACCAGACCATAAATAAACAGAAACGGCCGCGCCGATCGCCGGCGTTGCCGCGACGTGGACGCAGGGGTGACGCGTGGTGATTTGCTACAACGATGCGTGGAGAAACGGCATGTTTGTAAAGGTAACTTGGTGTTTCATTGATATCTATGCAGATGGAATGTCGACATATGTCTCTTACCTAGCTGCATGCAAAATTTCATTTCCCTCCAATGACTCTAACCACCCTAAACCCCGGTGTGAAGCAAAAATGAACTGATAAAATTACCACTTTGAAATGTATTTTACGGCTTATAGCGCGGAAGCCGTAAGAGATAAGTGGGGGTATGAGTGAGAAAAATGACGGCAACGAAGTTTTCTATCCAGCCGTGTTAAGTTCAATACCGTAGCTATCATGGTCTGGAAACCAGGGGGCTGAGAATAAAAATTTTAAAAACTTATATTTTATTTTTGCCTATAAAATAAAAAAGTTTCAGTCTAAAAATTTTTATCTCTAAATATATAATAAAGGAGGCTATTCTCTCTTATTATCTGAAATGGGAACTAATTTTTATCAATTAGATCGGAAGATATAAGGGTTTGAATGATATTTTGGGAAATGCAGACCTTCACGGAATGGGCCAAAAAGGACCCTTAAATTTCCGTTTTTGTTTTGTTTTTGTGTTTGTGCAGTACTGCACAAACCGGCCTTTAAGTTGATATTTGACTCAGAACCTGAACTGCTGTAGCTTCAGATATTTCGAGCCTGTAGTTTAGACCATGAGTTTTATGCCAAATTTAGGGTGCAAAGTTTAAAAGCTAATTTAGAGCCCTAAATTTAAAGCTTTTTCTTTCCAACTTTTTGTGTGAACTACAAATTTCCCTGATGTAAAAGGGTGCAAGTTTGAAGACTCTAGATGAATTAGCAAAAAATAGAAAAATAAAAGTTAAAAATCACATAATGCAAAATTCTGGGCAAAATTTTGAAAATTTTGAAAATTGACAACCGTGGTGCTTATTCATTTGGAAGTGCCTTCTATCCACAAAAGTTTTAGGTCTCTGATACCAGCGCTCAGAACAGACAACAACAACAACAACAGACAACCTCGGCCTGCGGCCTCGGCAGGTGCCGCTCTGGCGCAGGAGAAGCCGGTGACAATGTACGTTAGCCAAACAGTTCGATTGACAGGCGAGTTTTTTCAGCAGTTTGATACTTATAACAACGCAATGTTGGAGTTTTAGGTTTTGTGTTCTCATTATGGCTCCATTCAATCCCCTGTCTAGGCCCATGTTTTCCTAAATTAGCATGTCTCTGCATACTGCACCACGCTTGCCCTCTGTTCATATCATCAAAGAAATAAACACACGCATAATGTTTGTTTTGTTAAGCAAAGACTGGGCATGACGAGAAGAAAGGAGATACAATATAAAATATGATGGGTTTTCCGACGGTATTTCACCTATACCTGCAGATTTTCACCCAATTCAGCCTATTTGTTACCGAGTTATGCCCCAGCTCGAGACCTCAGCCCCACCACCGAACTGATGTCCTGGATCCGCCTTTGCTCGAGCTCCTTACCCCACCCCCTTACATATGTCCTGGATCTGCCTATGCTCGAACTCCGTAGCCCCACCTCTATACTGCCCTGGATCCGCCTATGCTTGAACTCCTTAGCCCCTACCCCCACTGATGTCCTGGATCCGCCTATGCTTGAGCTCCCGAGCCCCACCCACGTACTGATGTCCTGAACCCGCTTATGCTCGAGCTCCTTAGCCCCACCCCCGTACTGACGTCCTGGATCCGCCTCTGCTCGAGCTCCTTATCCCGACACCCATACTGATGTCCTGGATCCGCCTATGCTCGAGCTCCTTAGCCCCACCTCCGTACAGATGTCCTGGATCCGCCTATGCTGGATCTCCTTAGCCCAATCCCCGTACCGATATACTGGATCCGCCTATGCTAAAACTCCTTAGCCTCCACCCCCGTACTGATATCCTGGCTCCGCTTATGCTCGAGCTCCTTAGCCCCACCCCCGTACTGATGTCCTGGATCCGCCTATGCTCGAACTCTTTAGCCCCTACCCCTGTGCTGATGTCCTGGATCCGCTTATGCTTGAGCTCCTTAGCCCCACCTCTGTACTGATGTCCTTTATCCGCCTATACTCGAACCCCTTAGCCCCAGCCCTGTACTGATGCCCTGGATCCGCCTCTGCTCGAGCTCCTAAGCCCCACACCCATACTGATGTCCTGGATCCGCCTATGCTCCAGCTCTTTAGCCCCACCCCCGTACAGATGTCCTGGATCCACCTATGCTCGACCTCCTTAGCCCCACCTCCGTACTGATGTCCTGGATCCGCCTTTACTCGAGCTCCGGAGCCACACCGCTGCACTGATGTCCTGGATCCGCCTATGCTCGAGCTCCTTAGCCCCACCCCCGAACTGATGTCCTGGATCTGCCTATGCTCGAACTCCGTAGCCCCACCTCCGTAGTGCCCTGGATTCGCCTATACTCCAACTCTTTAGCCCCTACCACCCTACTATTGTCCTGGATCCGCCTATGCTGGAACGCCCGAGCCCCACCACCGTACTGATGTCCTGGATCCGCCTATGCTCGAACTCCTTAGCCCCTACCCCCTACTGATGTCCTGGATCCGCCTATGCTCGAGCTCCTTACCCCACCTTCTTACTGATGTCCTGGATCCGCCTATGCTCGAACTCCGTAGCCCCTACCCCCCCCACTGATGTCCTGGATCCGCCTTTACTCGAGCTCCGGAGCCACACCCCTGCACTGATGTCCTGGATCCGCCTATGCTCGAGCTCCTTAGCCCCACCCCCAACTGATGTCCTGGATCTGCCTATGCTCGAACTCCGTAGCCCCACCTCCGTACTGCCCTGGATTCGCCTATACTCGAACTCTTTAGCCCCTACCACCCTACTAATGTCCTGGATCCGCCTATGCTGGAACGCCCGAGCCCCACCACCGTACTGATGTCCTAGATCCGCCTATGCTCGAGCTCCCGAGCCCCACCCCCGTACTGATCAGCTGAATCCGCTTATGCTCGAGCTTCTTAGCCCCACCCCCGTACTGATGTCCTGGATCCACCTATGCTCGAACTCTTTAGCCCCTACACACGTTCTGATGTCCTGGATCCGCTTATGCTCGAGCTCCTTAGCCTCACCCCCGTACTGATGTCCTTGATCCGCCTATACTCAAGCCCTTTAGCCCCACCGCCGTACTGATGTCCTAGATCCGCCTCTGCTCGAGCTCCTTAGCCCCACACCCATACTGATGTCCTGGATCAGCCTATGCTCGAGCTCCTTATCTCCAACCCCGTACAGATGTCCTAGATCCGCCTATGCTCGATCTCCTTAGCCCCATCCCCGTACTAATATCCTGGATCCGCCTATGCTCGAACTCCGTAGCCCCTACCCCCCTACTGATGTCCTGGATCCGCCTATGCTGGAACTCCCGAGTCTCACCCCGTACTGATGTCCTGAATCCGCTAATGCTCAGCTGCTTAGTCCCATCCCCGTACTAATGTCCTGGATCCGCCTATGCTCTAACTCCCTAGTCCGACCCTCGTACCGATGTCCTGGATCCGCCTATGCTCTAACTCCCTAGCCCGACCCTCGTACCGATGTCCTGGATCCGCCTATGCTCTAACTCCCTAGCCCCACCCTCGTACTGATGTCCTGGGTCTGCCTATGCTTGAACTCTTTAGCCCCTACCTCCATGCTGATGTCCTGGATCCGCTTATGCTCGAGCTCCTTACCCCCACACCCGTAACGACCCCACCTCCGTGCCCCCCCGAAACGACATAGGCGGATCCAAAGGGGAAAGGGGACAGGTGCCCCCCCAATAGAATCTTTGCGCCCCCTGAAATTGTCCCGGAAACCCCTGGAAAGTTCGATGGCACCCCCCTGAAATGTCGTTTTCCCCGAGATGCAGGTATCGGGGTCTACTGATAGGTTTTAGCGCCTACTTGATAGGTTTTCCGGCCAAAAGTGGCGTCCCTGGTGTAGATAGCGCCCACCAGGAAATTTCCCCTTCCACCTCGCTCCCGATAGGCAATCCTGGATCCGCGTATGGGAAGCGACATTTCAGGCAGCGTCATCGACCTTGAGAGGCGTGTCTTTACAATTTCAGAGGGCGCCGATGGTCGATTGGGGGTTGGGGGAGGGGGATGGGGGGAAAAGGGTGAGGGGGGGCACCTAGCCTACTTATTCCCTGGATCCACCCATGGTCCAAAAACAGAAACATAATACTCTTATTGTAAACTCGGACTTTTACGGTACTCTAATTACTTGTGATGCATTTTGGGTAGTAATGGGTACTTTTTTACCAGACCATAAATAAACAGAAACGGCCGCGCCGATCGCCGGCGTTGCCGCGGCGTGGACGCAGGGGTGACGCGTGGTGATTTGCTACAACGTTGCGTGGAGAAACGGCATGTTTGTAAAGGTAACTTGGTGTTTCATTGATATCTATGCAGATGGAATGTCGACATATGTCTCTTACCTAGCTGCATGCAAAATTTCATTTCCCTCCAATGACTCTAACCACCCTAAACCCCGGTGTGAAGCAAAAATGAACTGATAAAATTACCACTTTGAAATGTACTTTACGGCTTATAGCGCGGAAGCCGTAAGAGATAAGTGGGGGGTATGAGTGAGAAAAACGACGGCAACGAAGTTTTCTATCCAGCCGTGTTAAGTCCAATACCGTAGCTATCATGGTATGGAAACCAGAGGGCTGAGAATAAAAATTTTAAAAACTTATATTTTATTTTTGCCTATAAAATAAAAAGTTTCAGTCTGAAAGTTTTTATCTCTAAATATATAATAAAGGAGGCTATTCTCTCTTATTATCTGAAATGGGAACTAATTTTTATCAATTAGATCGGAAGATATAAGCGTTTTAATGATATTTTGGGAAATGCAGACCTTCACGGAATGGGCCAAAAAGGACCCTTAAATTTCCGTTTTTGTTTTGTTTCTGTATTTGTGCAGTACTGCACAAACCGGCCTTTAAGTTGATATTTGACTCAGAACCTGAACTGCTGTAGCTTCAGATATTTCGAGCCTGTAGTTTAGACCATGAGTTTTATGCCAAATTTAGGGTGCAAAGTTTAAAAGCTAATTTAGAGCCCTAAATTTAAAGCTTTTTCTTTTCAACTTTTTGTGTGAACTACAAATTTCTTTGATGTAAAAGGGTGCAAGTTTGAAGAGTCTAGATGAATTAGCAAAAAATAGAAAAATAAAAGTTAAAAATCACATAATGCAAAATTCTGGGCAAAATTTTGAAAATTTTGAAAATTGACAACCGTGGTGCTTATTCATTTGGAAGTGCCTTCTATCCACAAAAGTTTTAGGTCTCTGATACCAGCGCTCAGAACAGACAACAACAACAACCTCGGCCTGCGGCCTCGGCAGGTGCCGCTCTGGCGCAGGAGAAGCCGGTGACAATGTACATTAGGCAAATAGTTCGATTGACAGGCGAGTTTTTTCAGCAGTTTGATACTTATAACAACGCAATGTTGGAGTTTTAGGTTTTGTGTTCTCATTATGGCTCCATTCAATACCCTGTCTAGGCCCATGTTTTCCTAAATTAGCATGTCTCTGCATATTGCACCACGCTTGCCCTCTGTTCATATCATCAAATAAATAAACACACGCATAATGTTTGTTTTGTTAAGCAAAGACTGGGCATGAGGAGAAGAAAGGAGATACAATATAAAATATGATGGGTTTCCGACGGTATTTCACCCATACCTGCAGATTTTCACCAAATTCAGCCTATTTGTTACCGAGTTATGCCCCAGCACGAGACCTCAGCCCCACCACCGAACTGATGTCCTGGATCCGCCTATGCTCGAGCTCCTTACTCCAACCCCTTACATATGTCCTGGATCTGCCTATGCTCGAACTCCGTAGCCCCACCTCTATACTGCCCTGGACCCGCCTATGCTTGAACTCCTTAGCCCCTACCCCTAATGATGTCCTGGATCCGCCTATGCTCGAGCTCCCGAGCCCCACCCACGTACTGATGTCCTGAATCCGCTTATGCTCGAGCTCCTTAGCCCCACTCCCGTACTGATGTCCTGGATCCGCTTATGTTTTAACTCTTTAGCCCCTACCTGTTTTAACTCTTTAGCCTCTTGATGTCCTAGATCCGCTTATGCTCGAGCTCCTTAGCCCCAACCCCGTACTGATGTCTTTGATCCGCCTATACTCGAGCCCCTTAGCCCCGGCCCCGTACTGATGTCCTGGATCCGCCTCTGCTCGAGCTCCTTAGCCCGACACCCATACTGATGTCCTGGATCCGCCTATGCTCGAGCTCCTTAGCCCCATCTCCGTACAGATGTCCTGGATCTGCCTTTGCTGGATCTCCTAGCCCCATCGCCGTACCGATATGCTGGATCCGCCTATGCTCAAACCTCTTAGCCTCTAACCTCGTACTGATATCCTGGCTCCGCTTATGCTCGAGCTCCCGAGCCCCACCCACGTACTGATGTCCTGAATCCGCTTATGCTCGAGCTCCTTAGCCCCACCCCCGTACTGATGTCCTGGATCCGCCTATGCCCGAACTCTTTAGCCCCTACCCCTCTGCTGATGCCCTGGATCCGCTTATGATTGAGCTTCTTAGCCCCACCTCTGTACTGATGTCCTTTATCCGCCTATACTCGAACCCCTTAGCCCCACCCCCGTACTGATGCCCTGGATCCGCCTCTGCTCGAGCTCCTTAGCCCCACACCCATACTGATGTCCTGGATCCGCCTATACTCCAGCTCTTTAGCCCCACCCCCCGTACAGATGTCCTGGATCCACCTATGCTCGATCTCCTTAGCCCCACCCCCGTACTGATGTCCTGGATCCGCCTTTACTCAGGCTCCGGAGCCACACCCCTGCACTGATGTCCTGGATCCGCCTATGCTCGAGCTCCTTAGCCCCACCCTCGAACTGATGTCCTGGATCTGCCTATGCTCGAACTCCGTAGCCCCACCTCCGTACTGCCCTGGATTCGCCTATACTCAAAATCTTTATTCCCTACCACCCTACTAATGCCCTGGATCCGCCTATGCTGGAACGCCCTGAGCCCCACCACCGTACTGATGTCCTGGATCCGCCTATGCTCGTGCTCCTTAGCCCCACCTCCGTACTGATGTCCTGGATCCGCATATGCTCGAACTCCTTAGCCCCTACCCCCCTACTGATGTCCTGGATCCGCCTATGCTCGAGCTCCTTACCCCACCTTCTTCCTGATGTCTTGGATCCGCCTATGCTCGAACTCCGTAGCCCCTACCCCCCCCACTGATGTCCTGGATCCGCCTATGCTCGAGCTCCTTACCCCACCCCCTTACTGGTGTCCTGGATCCGCCTGTGCTCGAACTTCGTAGCCCCACCTCTGTACTGCCCTGGATCCGCCTATGCTCGAACTACTTAGCCCCCACCCCCCTACTGATGTCCTGAATCCGACTATGCTCGAGCTCCCGAGCCCCACCCCGCACCTAGCCTACTTATTCCCTGGATCCACCCATGGTCCAAAAACAGAAACATAATACTCTTATTGTAAATTCAGACTTTTACGGTACTCTAATTACTTGTGATGCATTATGGGTAGTGTTGGGTACTTTTTTACCAGACCATAAATAAACAGAAACGGCCGCGCCGATCGCCGGCGTTGCCGCGACGTGGACGCAGGGGTGACGCGTGGTGATTTGCTACAACGATGCGTGGAGAAACGGCATGTTAGTAAAGGTAATTTGGTGTTTCATTGATATATATGCAGATGGAATGTCGACATATGTCTCTTACCTAGCTGCATGCAAAATTTCATTTCCTCCAATGACTCTAACCACCCTAAACCCCGGTGTGAAGCAAAAATGAACTGATAAAATTACCACTTTGAAATGCATTTTACGGCTTATAGCGCGGAAGCCGTAAGAGATAAGTGGGGGGTATCAGTGAGAAAAATGACGGCAACGAAGTTTTCTATCCAGCCGTGTTAAGTTCAATACCGTAGCTATCATGGTCTGGAAACCAGGGGCTGAGAATAAAAATTTTAAAAACTTATATTTTATTTTTGCTTATAAAATAAAAAGTTTCAGCCTGAAAGTTTTTATCTCTAAATATATAATAAAGGAGGCTATTTTCTCTTATTATCTGAAATAAGAACTAATTTTTATAAATTAGATCGGAAGATATAAGGGTTTGAATGATATTTTGGGAAATGCAGACCTTCACGGAATGGGCCAAAAAGGACCCTTAAATTTCCGTTTTTGTTTTGTTTCTGTGTTTGTGCAGTACTGCACAAACCGGCCTTTAAGTTGATATTTGACTCAGAACCCGAACTGCTGTAGCTTCAGATATTTCGAGCCTGTAGTTTAGACGATGAGTTTTATGCCAAATTTAGGGTGCAAAGTTTAAAAGCTAATTTAGAGCCCTAAATTTAAAGCTTTTTCTTTCCAACTTTTTGTGTGAACTACAAATTTCCCTGGTGTAAAAGGGTGCAAGTTTGAAGAGTCTAGATGAATTAGCAAAAAATAGAAAAATAAAAGTTAAAAATCACATAATGTAAAATTCTGGGCAAAATTTTGAAAATTTTGAAAATTGACAACCGTGGTGCTTATTCATTTGGAAATGCCTTCTATCCACAAAAGTTTTAGGTCTCTGATACCAGCGCTCAGAACAGACAACAACAGACGACGAGACCGGAAAAACTGTCAGAATAGAAGCCGTTTCTTACTTCGTTCGTCACCGGCTTCTGACGACGACGACGAGACCGGAAAAACTGTCAGAATAGAAGCCGTTTCTTACTTCGTTCGTCATCGGCTTCTGACAGAGAACGAAAAACTGTCAGTATAGAAGCCGTTTCTCACTTCGTTCGTCACCGGCTTCTGACCTCGGCCTGCGGCCTCGGCAGGTGCCGCTCCGGCGCAGGAGAAGCCGGTGACAATGTACGTTAGGCAAACAGTTCGATAGACAGACGAGTGTTTTCAGCCGTATGATACTTACACCAACGCAATTTTTCGGACTTTAGGTCTTGTGTTCTCAGTATGACTCCATTCAATCCCCTTTGTAAGCCCATGTTTTCCTATATTAGCATGTCTCTGCAGACTGCTTCATGTTTGCCCTCTGTTCATGTCACCAAATAAATAAACACACGTAGAATGGTTGTTTTGTTAAGTAAAGACTGGGCATGACCAGAAGAAACGAGATACAATACAAAATATGATGGGTTTGCCGACCGTATTTCACCTATACCTGCAGATTTTCACCCAATTCAGGCAATTTTTTACCGAGTTAGCTTCGGTTACCCTAAGTCCCAGTCCGCATGCGCAGTAACGTCTGCAGTGAATGAGAGCAAAGATACCGTTATAGTTGACTGAAGCATGTTAATATGCCGTTTGTTTGTCTCCTGGTCTAAATGATCCCTTATAGCCTATTATTCCTTAGAATTCCTTTTGCACATGCGCATAATAGTGCAGCGTCATAATGCCATCAATTAGGATTCGCAGATGATATTCTGCTTTTACTCGCAAAAATTTGAGCGAAATCGGTCTATTGGCTCCCGAGATAGCCTCCATGACCATAAGTTCTAATGCGCATGCGCACAGACCTTTGTTGTTACCAAGGGTGACAAAACAATCATGCTTAATTTAAGCACGTTGGCTTTCCCTCTGTTCAGGTCCTCCTCTGAAATATCCTTGCCTTTCAGGCTTATCTTTATAATTTCTTCTGCGCATGCGCAGCGCAGTGCAGCTTCAATGACATTTTTTACTTATATTTCGTGCTATTTTTTTGTTTACAAAATTTCAAGAAAATCAACCCGTAGGTTGCCGAGATAGCCTCTGTTACCATTAGCTCCAGTGCGCATGCGCAGTGACCTTTTGTTGACCGGAATACCACATTCGAAATCTGCATGGTCGATTGCCTCTCACTGATATTGTTCGGTAATTTGGTACGGAGTGCAACGAAATCGTCAATCTTTCATATGCTTATATACATACATGGTGGCTATTCAAATGGTGGTAGATACAATGGGCGGAGCTAGCGGCTGAACTCCCCCCAATGTCAGAATATCTATGGTTAATACAAACACAGAAGCTGTTCTGAGGGAATGGCGGGGAAGGCTCCAGTCCCGTACCAGCCCCCATCCTCACTGCTCCCCGTCCGAAATGTCTCCCATGAGCTATCTCAGCACGCCTCTGGACCCTGCTACCGTTCCCTAGATGCCTGAGGGCATCACTGCTCACTTCCTCGGATCTCTAAACACGCCTCGGCACCCTCTGCCGTCTAGTCAGGTTCCCGTCCGCCCCGACCGGCTAGCCACCCGCTGTATGCACTCGGGTAGAAATGTTATGCCTTTCTTGCACGCATTTACCGGCTACAGACTACTGCCGCGGCACAGAAGGTCCATGCAAGAAGGGCGGAATGACGTCACTACTGCTTCGGGAAAAACGGGACCGAAGTATTTTGCCCCTCAGTGGCGACCTAGTCGTCAGAGCGTCATGAAACAAAAACGGCAGAGCTCATAATTTCCCATACTACAAGTATAGAGAGAGCCATATATCCCAGTTGAGTATAAAGGCACTTTATCACGTGATGAATCTATTACAACCTATGAAAACCGCAACAAGTTCAGTCTTTATCATCATATAGCTCAAAACCTATGGGAGACGCGCGGGTATGGTCAGGCAGACGGTTGTAGAACTTGAGTCGGGCTTTTTTTGGGTACCAATTTCGAAAAGAAAATTTGGAAATATATAGCCATAAATTCCCAAAAAAGAAAAAAATATTGTATTTTTTGCAGAAAAATATTTCCCATTAACTCAGAAATTTGAGTTTAGAATATGTTGTTGCGATGACAATACCCATCTCAACAAAGAAAACTGCGCTCAAAAAAGTTCATAATTTTGAAAGTTATATGGTTTTAAAATTTTAGGCCATAATTGCAATGTTTTGGAAAAAGGGCCAAAACTGACCTTCAAAATTATGCTTTTGGTTCAGTTTAGTGTCTATGCAGTAATGCACAGTCCATTCTGTCTGTAAAAATCCAGTTTGGAACACTTAGCATCATATCTTCAGATATTTCGAACTTATAACTTTGGTAATGCATTTCACTACAAGTTGGAGTTAAAAGTTTCAAAAAATCATTTTGGAAGTACAAATTTGGATTTTTGCTTCAAACTTTGAGCAACAACTGGTAATTGATTGTGTGTAAAAGAGAGCAACTTTGAGAGCTGTAGACTAAAAATAGAAAAATAGAAAAATAAAAGTTTAGAAAAATATAATCCAAAATTTTGGAAAAGTTTTTGCAAAATTCGAAAATCTGCAGCCGTCGGGATTTTTTATGGGTTCCTGCCTTTCATCACTGCAAGTTTCAAGTATCTGATACCAGTCCTCAGAACAGACAACAACTACTACTACTACGGACAACAGAGAACGAAAAACTGTCAGTATAGAAGCCGTTTCTCACTTCGTTCGTCACCGGCTTCTGACAACAACAGACAACGACGACGAGACCGGAAAAACTGTCAGAATAGAAGCCGTTTCTTACTTCGTTCGTCACCGGCTTCTGACATTTTGCACACAAAATCGTCAGTTTTCACCCCACTCCGCCGTAAGTGTGCATCAAATAGTCATATCATGCGTTCTCTGTAAAGCGCCTGGGGTCCGTGTAAGTGTTGAATCCGACCCCTACGCCAGTCTCCTCCCGCGATACGAGCAGCAGCAGTCCGAGGAGTGTGTTCAGTGTCCCCTGATAGGCTGCGTTGTCGATCAGTGGCGCCCCGCTACGTTTCCACCCTAGTTACAGCTACCAACTGAGACACCGGGTCAGCACGATCTTTGGCACCCTTTTTAAGTTTTTTTCTCAAATCAGCAGTGGTGGGCTCTTCGATAGCATTCTTCGATAGTGATTACCAAAGTTCTTATCGATGATAACAGTGTCCCATGTGTGATACTAAATTGTCAAATATGGAGGTCCCACTATCCAAGTTCGCGTTTCGGCCAAGTGAAAAAGATAACTCCTTATTCTTTACAAACCTTATCTCGTAGCGGGCTGTGTGGAACATGCTTCGGAAATGAGCATTACGCGAGAATCTGACACGTTTCGAATCGGTACTGAGGGTATAAACCTTCAACACACATGTCCTTCTTTTCTTTCCTTTAAGCGATTGGAAACATACGCCAACAACTCATGGATGCCTGGCTGGAAGATGTTTAGAGTGACATCGGTTTCTCAGCAAAGTTCGGCAACCTCTCCCAGGACAAGGACCTCCTGAGGCCTACAGCCCTGTAACCGGAGATCAGGATGTAGCCGTGAGAGTCATGACCTCCCGCACTGGGGCCGCTGTCTGTCAGGAGGGGGTAGGGGCGGATGCATCCCCTCCTAAAATCACAAAATGTATTGGTCCATTTGTTTTTATTTCAGCTGGAATCCACTTATCATAGGCTAAGCTTCATTCTGAAAAACAAATAAGAATATAGAATTTTGAATTTTGTAGGAAGATTGCGAAAAATATTTCGTTATAGCTTGTCATTTACCCTTGGCCCCTTTGTCTGATGACTTGCACAAAACTAGTACATTATGACAAAAAGTGCGCGCCAAATAGGCCTACACCTGATACATGCAAAGATTCAAAATTGAATGGTGGTTCCAAGGCCAGAACTATAACGTAAATATATAAAATCTAATATATTTCCTGTTGTATAAATGTGTACCTAACTATTAGACACCGCGTGACATCACGAATATCAATATAGATGACACAAACCAAAAAATCACCCGAGGCGGATGCAAGAACTTAAAAGACAGGACCATGGTGCATATTGTCGATGTCTAAAACGGAGTTCACAGAGGTGACCTATGCCAATCTTTCATCTTCCAGTCGACACATTGGTAGTCTGGTATAATGAAAAACGTATGTACAGTGCGCAGGAAAATTATATTATGCTTGGCAAAGAGTACGTGTATCACGACATTGCTCGATCGTGAGGTCAGTACAGATTATCGCGTTAATTAAGAAAAAATACTTAAATTTTTTTAAAGTGATTCGCCCTTGATACATTCCGAAGGGAACTCTGTTGTTACAAGCTGCCCAATAAATGAACGACAAAGATAAAGCAACGGGGATCGTAGCATTCTTTGACGAAAGCCTCGCCCATAACAAAGCAGGAGTGACTCGTTCTGACACCAATCTCATCCATTTTGACCTTCGCCCGGGTGGGGGTCTTTTAGACCCCCTCGGGTTCTTCCGAAGTGACCAAAAAAACGGTGGCGCACAGCGCCGCCGAACTTGGTATAACTGTTCCTTTATCATTTTTACATATTTTCTGAAAATTTTGGCTCAAGTTCATATCAGGTCAGGTCACCAGGCGAGGTGAAGTGACCTAACCTCAATAAATATTTAGGACCGCATAAATAAAAGAAGGGTTAATCGATCAAATTGAAACTCATACCACATATTGGGCCCACTAGGAGCTACAACATTTGTTCTGTAATTTTTGATATTGGTGACCTAAGGTCATGTGCAGAGCATGACCTCCCCATTGTAAATACATGGGGAAAATCACGAAATGAGCTTTTCTCAGTAAGCATGGATGGAATCAACTTGAAATATCGGTTGCGACTTGCTCTTAGCCCATTTCTGAAGCTGATGCTAAAAATTTTGACTTGTGACCTTTAAAAGGTCATCTTAGGTCAAATAAGTATTTTTTGGTGTTTTTCTCTATAAATTTTCCATAAATTAAGATAGAGCTTTTATTGTGTCACCAAAGTGTTTGTATAGTCATTGGAAATCAAATGATATACATCATGACTACACCAGGTCAAGTTGGGTCTGACCGTTGACCTGGGTCAGGTCAAATTCTTAAATTTGACCTGGCATAGCAATATCATATATCATTCGATTCGTATTGACGAGAGGATTGCAATGGTGCATAAACTATGGATGTATATTGTTCAGTTTGGAAGCTATTAGCGAAAAGTAAACGCCCTTATGCATGGGTGGCTACGGACATTCCCAAGAATATGCCCAATATTTAGTGACCTGTAACTTCCTATGCTTTGACCTGCCACGAAAATAAATGTCTCTGTAATGAAAGCGTATCTCCAGAGCTTCCGAATGGTGCTAGAAAAATGTTTCTAGGTATCATAGTTTCTGAGATATATGAGGTTTTCTTAGTACACCTCATATTAGCGATTTTGACCTATTTTGACCTCTGGTGACCTTGATATTGACTTGACAAGAAAAATGACTGAAGTATTTTCGATATCATTTTCGAAGAGCTTTCGATTGCCGTTTTGCGTTTTTTCTAGCTCTCTTAGTTTTTGAGATCGTGGAGGGGTCTTTTAGCCCCCCCCCACCAGGGCGAAGGTGGCTCATACCCGCCACCGGAGCAAGGGTTAAATCATCGCAAAATCGTTTGACAAGACACATCGTATCAATGTTGCCGGCCAATCCATAGAGCAGTCCCTCGGAGCTGCGGCTGGCAACGCTGGGCGCCGCCAGTTTGGGGAGGAGAGGTGTGGTTCTGGGGACGGGTTTAGGTCCCCGGTGAGACATCGGACCGAGTGTCTCACCAATCTGGTTTACTGACGCCGTTTGGCATAATTGAGAGGGTCACTGGCCCAATACGACTGCCGCCGACATCTGAGCTGCTTTCGCAGGTGAATGGTGTCATCTATCTTTGCAGGCAAGTAGTTCTGTATCGTCAGCCAAAGAATGAATCAACGTTATGACTGTCGCATTGTTAATTCATAAGCTCACGTGTAGAATAAACTTTTCTTACAGTTTAAGTCCAAAATGTCATTGACAGGGTATGAGTTTTCTCATTCGGTTGGTTCGTTATCCTGAGATTTCCTAGTGTTTTTTGAAAACTAAGCTAGGAGCTGTCTGTCAGTATAAACTTTAATCTCAACGTTGAATAAGCAGTGAGAAGGGAGCATGGTCTTAACCCATTAACGCCCAGCGGGTCATTTTTGTCCTCTGACTTTGACAGGCTGCAGAATCGGTACCAGTGAAGTGATCTTCATGTTTATGATATGGATGTGTGTTTCAGAGCGTGGACAAGCTGGAAAAATGCATTTGAAAATTCTAGGTTTTTATGGGACGATTTTGGTGGAGCTTATTTTGGCGAGGTTTTGGTCAGCGTGAGATAGCTCTGCAAATTTTGTTTCTCGCAACAACATATGGAAAGCTGAAAATGGTTTGCATGATTGACATTAAGCCAAGACCACTAGGAGTCAGATGGTGAAGAAGGAGTAAGATTTTCTTGAACGGCTTTGCCATGATACATCGTCAAATATGAAGCGGACAAAAATGACCCGCTGGGCGTTGTGGACATCTGCGGGCCGCTGAAAATAAGGAAAAGGATGTGTCCTATCCTCCTGTCTGGTGGGTTAGGTGCACAATGTTACCTAGAGGGAAGGGAGGTATTGTGGGTCCTGCGAATGCAGGGTTGCCAGTTTATATATTTTTCATCAACTCTGAAGATTTTTAGTGCAATGTCCATACGTTTGGAAACTTTGAAGTTCATGAAATGCTTCCTACCGTTTTCGGGGTCTGTCTTATTTTGGGAATTATTATCACATAATTTTAACGGAAACATGCAAGATGGTTCCAGTATTTTGTAAATGCGTTATTAAATGCAATTTTCAGGGGTTTTGAAAACTTATCGAAATTTTAGCACTGACTAAAAGCTAGCAGAGCCTTTTCTTTTCCCTTTGATTGATTGTGTGTGGTGGATAGAGAGGATAGGGAACAGTAGCGGATTGAGGACTTCATTGGGTGGTGGGGGGTTAGGGGGTCTCGAGCCTCCCCGCCATGGCCTCGGAACAGCCCCCAGTAATGCATTTAGGTACTATAGGCACACTGACATTTCGGTAGGGGGGCTTGAGCCTTCCTAGCCCCCTTGTGTCCACTAATGATTGAAAGCCAATGACCAGCTGACAAAAATGAGTTGGAAATTATCGCGGCCGCCGCGCTGGTTTGTTTTGGCGAGATGGTGCAGTGTCAAACGTCTGGAACAGTTTAAAATGGGTGAAAGCTTGGGAAGTTCTAGAACTTCTGTCTAAAACGCAACTATCACTATTTTTGCTTGGTTCTAGTCAAGTGAAACTACCATGAGTGAACATCCCGGGGGTTAGGAGGAGGGGTCAAGACCTGCCTGTATTTTTTGTCTCCCACAGTTTTTGTCTAGGGCTTGGATTGCAGTGCCAGCGTTAAACCATCCAGAACCCCTCCTGGATCGAGAAGAAATCTCAAGCCATGGAGACATAAAAATATCGAAAGCATAGCTATTAGCAATGCCACAGATCAACTTTTTGCAGGAAAAGAAGCAAAATAGGTTGTTTTAAGTGCGCAAGATAGCGGAGTGGATCAGATGCATATCATAATCATACCATAACAAAATATATTAGTCATGAGGATGAGAAAGATGATGAGCTGACCAGCATTACAATGACCAGTGGCGTGCCTGGAAATATGGAGGTTCACATTTATGCAACTATGAAGCGCGCTTCTTGTTCCAAAAAAAGTTGGAAAGATGGAAATGGACCCGTTTGGAGATTTGGAGATTAATCAAGCTAATGTGCACCGCGTGGGGAGCTAACGGATTGAATTTTCAAAACTTTTCATCTGTATGCTGAATATTACGATTTCTCGTTGAAAGCTCAGTGAGCATCAGTCACAAAGTCTGGGAGGCGGAGAAGGAAGGGGGCAGAGAAAAAGAAACCGTTTCCCAAAACCTTTGATATTCACAAATATTCTTAAAATACTATGATGTTCACAATTCTAGTCTATCCCCGCAAATCATCAGTCTAGGTTAACCAAGTTTGTATACAATTTGTAAATATGCTGTTAGTGTTGCCTTGAATTAAACCTTAAGAGCATAGAACTATCTAAACATTTTACTATGGCCAATATACAAAAGGAAATAAAAACACTTCACAGAACTCCAGTAAAATCGATGCGCATTGGGCCGCTGAGTGCGGTGACAGCGCCGCCTGGGAGCCGGCCGTGCAGTGCCAGCCGATGTCCCAAACGCCCTGCGGGTCATTTTTGTCCGGTGTCATATCTCAGAATCTAAAAGTGGTATCGATTTAAAACTTTCGGAATATCTTATTGGGCATATTCTAAGCATAGGAAAACATTTGTTTCGCCAATTTGAAAGCTGGAAGTAGGTGCGGGCGTTAATGGGTTAATATGTCTGTTAGCCAGCAACTTAATTCCATTTCTCCAGCATCAGCCATACAAACTGCACCGATGCGCCTGTGGTCCTTTGAAATAACACCGAAAAAATGTACGCTTGACAAAGAAGAAGTCTGCCGAGCTTTCTTGATACACTATATACATACACCAGGCATACTGCTTTTATGAGTTACCTTTTGTTTAATGCTCCTTTTGTATAGCAATAATCCGAGCAAAATGTCTGGAGACACGCAAATACTTCAAGTGGCAAATGGATCAGATGCTCCAGGCCTATATACGCACTATGAATAACATATGTGGGTCAGACATAAATAATACAGATATAGGTCAATCGGTCATTAGGCATCGCCCAAACAACTTGCAACGTATCTTCGCTGACTTGCAGACAAATCCGGACCCCGTTACACCGCCTGTGCAGTCCTCAGCTTTGGATGCAGTGCCGGATTCGCGTCCGGCATCAAGTCTCGGCTGAGGCTTGTTCCAAACTGTACTGACAAATCCATCGCATCCACAATCTCGCACTCGTCTGTGGGAGACCTGCATATCATGTCCTTAACAGGAGCACGATATTTGGCCAGGCGGCTCTCGGGCGTCTCACGTTTGGGCGCCTCGCACCCATGCTGTGACGCCAGGTCTTGCAGCCCGTCACCCGCTGTTCTGAGGAGGGTCGAAATGACATTGCCTGGGACAACAACGGCTGAGTCACAGCAGGAGCTATCCGGTTTCTCGGTGCTCCTCCTCTCCCCCGCCACCCCCCCCCCTCCCGCCCGACATTACTGTCATTCGAACACCCCCGGGTCAAGTACAGACATACCTACTTCTTAGATTGCAGACTTCCACATAAATTATTTGATTTTTAGATGGACATCATGTCCTGGAGAACTCGTGCCTGTCCAGATTTTGCTCCTAAAAAGAAGGAGAATATACATTTTTGGCCCAGGGAATTAGTTCCATTATTCTTTATCCCGTCTCATCCTGTCCATATGTGCAGGAATGGAGGGGGGGCAGGGGAACGACTGTCTTCCCAACTTTCAGATCGGAGAGGCAGTGTCCCCCCCAAAATTGAGCTAATTCCGGATCTTTTTCATTAACAAATCAAGTGATAGCCCAAACCATATTTGCCCCAACAGATTTAATAATTTTTATCAGCCCCCCAACTTGAAAAAACGTCCCTGCGCCTATGATCCTGTCACAAACATTGAACATGCCGAACCGTTCTCGCATAACTTCAAAATATTTTTTAATGTATTTTACGGGCCGCCCATAAGCTACGCAATGCATATTCTTGGGATTCGACCCACTCCCTCTCCCCATGTAGGCATTTTGATGCCCATGTGTAATGTTTCATAACGCAGTGACTGGCTTCCTGCCTCCCCCTGCGCTACGTAATTCATGGAGGGCCTCTTATTTATATACCTTTCAAACCCATGAAGAACACTTCTTCTAGGCTGCAGTAAACTAAGAAAAAGTTTGAGCCTGAGGTGTGGCTAGGGAATTTTTTTGCAGAGATTGGAGACCATTTTGAGTCCTCAGCCCCCACTTCTGGTCAGCTCTCCAAATTTTTATTCACAGGGGAGAAGGTCCCTTTTGTGAAAATCGCAGACTTGTCCTTGTTTAGAAGCAGGCATTCGCTGAAGGTCGCCACCACCCCTTGACAAGGAATATTACAGTTATTTAGATGAAACCAGAGGTTCAAACCGCAAGTCATCCTTCCCCAATGGTACTCTACAATTCATGCGCCGCTAATGCGCCCCTTCCCTTGTTTGTCCTGCCCGCTCCCTCGCCTTTTTCCAAAACCTGCCCTCCCATCATTTTCTTCTTTCCAGCCATTATCCTTTATTCTTTGTATACGCACTTGCCATTGCGTATCTTGCCATCCTCCCAACCGTCCTGATCTCCTCTTTTTTGCCCTGGAACCTCCCTCGTTAGCACTGTCCTCAACTTAATGCGTTATATGTCTCTGCGCATCTGTCTTGCTGTTTTACAATTATCTGTCTTGCAGCTCTAGGTATCTCTATATCTTTACTCATCTGCCTCACCTGCCCTGCGCTGCCCTGCCCTACTTTTATTTGCCGCGTCCTCCCATCGTTTTTCCCTGAAATAATTATATTCTGCTTTTCGGAGGCCATCATTTTTGTGGATCGTGTTTTTAACAATGTTCTGTCCCTTCCTCCCAACACCATACCAGTTTTTGCTGCTGCTCTGCTGCTTTTTCGGGGTTAGAATATCGTATTCCAGGGCGGAAGAGGTCAAAATAAGCAAAATTTATACAAGGGACAAGCCAGAAATAGTTTAGGAGCCAGCAGCTAGAAAAGGGGGCAAAAAGGCCAGATTCCAAGAAAGGGCCAACCAAAAAAATCGCGGGGCCAAACACAACAAAAAAGTCCAATTCGAGTTATTTAGCCACGAAATAGCCAGCCTGGTAGCCCTGACGTTGCTGCAATATATTCCAAATGAAAACGTGATTTTCTTATTTTTCTTTATGAGTGTGGCAAGATAAGTAAATTCCTAAGGTATCGAACACAAGTGGTTTATAGGCTAAATCGAGATAAGTTTTTATATGCATACCTTCTATGGTGTGTGGCTGTTGCTGTTAAAATCATCTAGGGAATGTAAGTACAAAAAACAGTTAATAATTGTTTAAGCTTATCGACGCACCAACTGTCAGGGTCACATGGCGTCGCCAGCTCTTTCCTTGTTGGTAGGATTTCTCGGGAGACCGTTTAGTGATTCTAACAAAGGGCTGTGCCCAAATATATAATCTCTCCCAATTCTCTACACCAAGGAATCTATGAGACAGGCCAGCTAACAGCTTATCGACTTTGCATAAAACATTGATGCAGCGATCTCATTATAAATTTCACGTATGCTATAACAAGCGTCGGAAAAGGGGGACCAGGGGGCTTGCCCCCCTCGCCCACTTCTTGACCAGCAATTTCTTAATCTCAGTCAAAATGGGAGAAAACCGGGAATTTGTATAACCAGCCGCTGCGGAAGGTAACGAGGACCCCAAATTCGAACAGTTTTTGGTACTGACGTGGAAGTTTGTTGCCAGCATCAGGTTGGAGTTTGGCTGGCCCCCTCACTTTTATAATTGAAGTTTGGTTGAAGTTTGAAGTCACTTTTACGTATGAAGTTTGGCTGGTCCCTGACGTTTGTGTATGCTACCACCACAATAATAAATCCATGGATTTCGTCATGCGGCTCTGATAAAAAGACTAAGCACTTCACACCGCCACACCAGCAACCAGTCTTACGCCCTTTGACTACACCGTGTCCCGTCTAATCCACGAACGAGCTCACAGCTGACCTCATGTGAAATGAGAGCATCATACAATCTCACGATACTGGCTGGGGTGTGGGATTCCGGTCGGATAAAACATGATGTTTGATTGGTTGTAGGCCAGCGTTCATCTCCAGCGTTGTAATTAGTTGATGCTGAGGCTGCTTTGCCGGGATTTCCCGTAACTAAGCGCCTTTTTTGTCTTCTCACGATGGAGGAGACAGCCACGGATAGAAATGCTTAAACAAATTTTTTGTGGATTGCCAGTTTGGCACCAGCAATAAACCTCAGTAATTATTATTGGGTGGTGTTCTGTCTTATTCTCGTTAGGTGAGATTGCATTTTTTGAAGTTTAAGTCATATCTTGTCTATTTCACTGGGGGGCCAATTTTCGGTCACTGGGGGGGGACATTTTGGCCGACTGGGGGGGGCAAACGGCCCCCCAGTTAACATGTTAAAAAATGGCCTGGCCGCGCCAGTAGCTCAGTTGGTAGAGCATTGGACTCCGGTCCGCTCAGAAAACCGTGCAGTGGCAGTACACAGGTGAATGTGTAAGTCGGGCTTACGGTGTTTGTTTGTCATCCCTAAACGTGTAGGAGTGTTATTTGACATCTCTTAATATCAGCTGGTAATGAGCGACACATGTGTGGATTTATAAGCTGTATGAGGAATTAACTAATATTGAGTGGAGGCGTCCTTTTGTAAATTATGTCTATTTAATTTAGTAATACTCTTAGTATTTGTATTAGGAAGTTTTCAGTAAAGTTATTAAATGTCCTTGGATATTGTCAGCCAATCCAGCGTGCCAACTTGGGCCATGAGGCGAGGTGTGATGTGGGCGGGGTAGGCGCTTTTTCCGCTGTTCGGTGCTTGACGAATCACGTGTTTTACGTCTGAAGTCGAAACGGACGTGAGGCTTTTGGGCCTTTTGTAGGCCCTATTGGGCCTTTTGGCTGTGGCCTTGGTGGCCTGGGTGGCTGGAGCTGGAGCTGGAGCAATACAGAATGGCCTGAACTCCTCTCTTCTGGTCGGCTGCAGAGCGTGGACGATGCACAGTTTACATTGGTGACAGCGGTGGCGCCACTTCAAGTTCGGCCCACATCCGTACTACATGCATCCAGGGATTCTGCAGGGCGAGTGAGGAGGATGGCCAGGAAGGTGGAGGAGTGGTTGTTTAGGGCGCAGGTGTGAGAGTGAGAGGGCAAGTGAGTGGAGGATGGCTGGAGGTCGAGTCCAGTGGCATCAGTGGGGTAGCTGGCCGCAGCAGGTGGAGCAGTGAGCTTGGCAGTGAGACGGTGAGCGTGAGGAGTGAGGGTAGTGGAGTTGGCAGTGAGCCCAGTGAGATGCAGTGCAGTAGTCTGCGTTACGTCGTCTCTCTGGAGGTCATCCGGGATCGCGCCTGCTTGTCCGACGGGGAGCGGTCACTTGCTTGCCTGGAGCATCAGTTCGAGGTGGATCTGGAGGTGGCACGGGAGCAGAGCAGCTATTGGGCCTTTTTGGCTGTGGCCTTGGTGGCCTGGGTGGCTGGAGCTGGGCTGGGCAATACAGAATGGCCTGAACTCCTCTCTTCTGGTCGGCTGCAGAGCGTGGACGATGCACAGTTTACAAATGCTTGGGATCGGTTCCCCTGAGACGCTCCGGAGCTCAATAGTTTACCCGACGTAGGTCGGCTGACAACTGACTGGTGAAACGGAGACCTGAGTGGGGCTACTGTCCCTGTGCTTTGTGGAGCGTTACATTTTGTCTTCAAAATTAAACAGTCATTGAAAGAATTGCTCGATCGGATGGTGGGATCGGAGTTCCGTGACAAGTCCCTGGATGACTCTAGTGAGGCTTCGAATACAAATGACAAGCCTGCTATAGCGTGGACAAAGTTTTATTTAAAAAAATAAAACAGAAGGTTATCAAACAGGTTTTAAATATGTGGTCGGCATGGAGCATTGTACACACATGGTTTTCATTGCTGAGAGACTACCAAACCAGACTGCGTAGCCGTAACCTTGAAGCATAAAATGTTTAAGTTTTCTCACTAATGAGTGGGAGTTATTTTGACTCTCCTCTGGTTTCCCGGTGTGACCGAAAGTCTTACGTGACCTAGCTGTTAAGTATCAATTTGTCATTTGAGGGATCAGAGTCTGGTTAGCTTTCTAGCTAGGCAGATATTCATAAGAAGTGCTCCAACCGGGGCATCACTTGCTTTCAAGCCAGCATTCCCGTTGACTAAGAGGATTGATCTTATGAAAGCTGCCCTGCCAACTCTACTGAGTGAGTACCTAATGACTTCAAGCCCTCGTAGCTAGAAGATTTTCTGGTAGGCGGCTCTACCGGTAAAATGCCTCGCACACTGCGGAACACTTCGGACGAAGGTCTTACCTGCTTCCTGGTCGGCATTTTTCACTTTAGGTGAGCCCTGCTTATTGAGGAACACCGTCAATTTCTCCACTAGGTCCTTGGCCACCCTGCGAGGTGATTTTTACAACATGTCCGTCACTAGATAGAAAAACACGTAGTTCAGCGTCTGGGGATCATTGCATGGGGGTTCCTCAAGCCAGACTACTGGCCAACTCTCAGTTCTGAGCCTTGTTGATGCTGAGGCGTTGTCAGCTGCAGAGCTGGTTATCTGAATACCCCGTTATCTTTTCTCCACATTTTCTTCCCGCTATGGCTCTCCGCTGGATTTTAGTGTGGACCTTGACAGATGGCGCATGACAGATAGATAAAGATACAGACTTATTGGTAACATACATTCAGGGCAAACATTCCATGATATATTTGAGCTATCGGCAAATTCCGGGCACTACCCTTCAAACAATATGACCTGGACAGGAGTCTTGATGATAATGCGCTGTTGCCGAAACTGGAGTTCTTCACACACGCAAACATAATTAAGCCACAGAATTGTTAGAAAATATTGCATCACAAATGAGGATCTACAAATCGACAGTGCTTTGCTTGGTCTCTCTTCAGGACTGGTATGTGCCTCACAGAGCTTCGCTCTTATTTTCATCGTGTAGATGGTCACATGGTTGCAGATTTTAATCGATGATACCCATGATCGCGCATGAAACGTTTCGGAAATGCACACCCTGGTTTGATTGCAAAAGTTTGCGCTAGTTTTTATAGCGTTGTATTAAAAAGTATGGAGCCCAAACGTTCTTCAAAACGACACAGCAGAATGTGCCATATGACGCAGTGCTCTGTGGTGAGGCTTAGTGTAGCCGCGACCTTTAATTGTGGAGCAATCGGAGGAAATTTACATCATGGTCCACCTTAATGACCTATCCCTAAGAAGCTGCCTGCTATGCTGCATGCACGTGTCCACGTGATTTGGCATTCACCGTATTACCAGCATTCCCAGAACATCTCAGTGCAAAATCCCCGCTTAAGCATCTGCTTCGGATATTTTGGCACATTTTTGAAATTTTTAGGTAATTTATATATTTTCGTAATTGGAGGTGCGTGCAAGTGCGCATTTGAGCCGAGGCCCTAGCACCGATACATTGGCGCAATTCAATCATCGTGCGATTATAAACCCAATTGCAGAAGAGAGGTGCGCACGTAGCGTAGGACCTTAATACTGCTATTTTGTTCTTCGATCAGCCCAAATGTAATCCGCAAATTCCGGTTAAATTGGATTTACAGCTTTGGAACAATACGTTGGAGGTGAAATGACCTGACACCCCTTTCCCGTACACCCCCACGCGAGTGGTTTGACCTGTGATTGTATTAACATTCACCACCTAAATCATGACGTTGGCGTTCCTGGACACAAAGTTTGGATGTATTCTGACGAGTTCGAATCAAGCTAAAGCGTAATATGTAACACAAATTTGATTATTTCACATGCCCTTGTTATACCACGAGCCATGCCAACACCCCTCCCATCCCTGATATGTTCATTAAGTAATCGAACTGATGGGGCTATAAGATGGCGAAGAGCCCGCCAAGGTATGATGAGTACTTTTTGCAATACAAACTTTTCATCAGCGTGATGATCGGGCCGAGCCGGGCCGGGACGGGTTGGGTCGCGTCGGGTCGGGTCGGGTCGGGTCGGGACGGGACGGGTGGGGGCCGGGTCGAGTCGGGTCACTTACCGGTCAAATCATATTTAAAGGAAGACAGAGAACTTGCAAGCGTTTATGCGCACTCGGTAATTTATTATTTATTTTTTTTTTTTTTTATATATATATATATATATATTCTCATCGTTACCGCTTCAAACATTTTTAGAGGTGAGGTCGCTTGAGCTGGCCTTTAACCTGGCCTCAGTTGACACTGACATTAATTTTTGGAGAGTTGCACAAATAACGATGTAAATTGTACAGTAGCACCCCAAACCGCCGTTTTCCATTGCTTTCGAAAGCACGAGGACGTGATCAGACACCCCGACTGGAGCGGGGATTAAAAATGCTTGAAAGACTGCAATCGTCCGAGTTTACCAACCCAACAACTCCTACGGATGTATATGACATCGACAACTCACGTCCTCTTGGGAGGGGCTTGAGGGGCCTCTTCAGATAAATCTCTGGGATATAAACGCGGAAAATTCCCGCAGAGAGTGGCTGATAAGGACCACTGGGCAAACCACCACTTGAAACTCAACTGAAACGGGCACCCTCTAAAAATCGATGACTAAAATAAAAAACAACTGCCAGAATTAAATACTGGCTCTAATTGAAACGTGTAAAAACAAATAGAGTGCACCTTCGAGTGTAAAAATGTATCCCTTTCAATCATGGAAATTGCCAAAATTCTTCCCTAGTTCCCGGTAAAAATGTTGTACAAAATACAGAGGCTTCTAAGACCGAGCCCACCAGCCTCCACGAACTTTTCCAACTTTGACCTCACGACGAGTGACTACTCTCCACCCGTTCGGTGACAGTTTGTCAGAAGGCAGCCCAAGTGGTGTCGGTCAGTGTATCAACCTGACAGTCGGGCCGCGTCCCGGAGCGTCGCCCAACAGTTTATGACGTCATTACTGGCCGGAAGTGCCCGCGTGCGGGATCATCGCGATGCGGGAGGACTGCTGCCGCCCAGCCGAGCCGGCGTCCACGGCCCACTTCCGGCAATACAGTATCGAGACGAGCTGGGGGCCGTGCGGCGCAGTGGCGGGCAAATCGTTAGCTCGCCACTGCAGCCTGGCACGCTCAGCGCAAGTCGTGTCTTAACCCTCGCCCCACCGGGGCCATCGATACCCCCCTAAGGTTTTTTTCGAGATAATAGAAAAACGATGAAGCGCAGCACAACGGTTGAGGGCTTTATCTCTCACACCATCATTTTTCACCATTCCTGAAAATTTTTACCACGGGTAAGCGAAGGTCAGGTCACCAGGTGAGGTCAAATAAGGGCACCTCACTTCAAATTTTGAGCTCTACAATAGCTACATTTCTAAGCCGATTTATTTGAAAATTCCTACACTTCATGGCCCCTCCAGGGTCTACAAAAATGCATATCCTAATTTGTTTTCGATTTTGTGACCTGAGGTCAGGTCCGAGGTAACCTCTCCCGTTGAAAAAGCATCGGGAAAAGCTGTCCTATGATCTGAAAGTCACAAAAATGATTTCAAATATCAGATTGCTCAGATAAGTAATCTTGGACACCCTTAAACGGATCACAGGGGCGGTATTTGCCCTCTCAACTATTTGAGGTCATCACAGGTCACCAGGGGTCAAAAAGTATTTTGAAGATAACATTTGACCTAATCAAGCTAAAGCACTGAAATAAACTTAATTATGTATGTCTCGTCACTGCCTTTTATATGAGATAACGCAAGGTCACTTTATGACCTTTTGTGACCACAGGTCAAATTAGGTCACGAGGTGACCTCTGGAGGTCAAACCACTGACGTGAGGTCATTATGTTCCACATAGCGGATAAAGGTCTGTCATTTTCCTATCAAATTTAGTTTACCAGATTGCAATAGCTCTATCGGTATGAGAGCTATGCCCAGTTTGCTTAAGCATTGCATGTTTTAGCGGAAATAGCCTATCGTTACCTAACTTGACCTCTGGAGGTCAAACCATTGACCTGAGCGCTTAAAAATGTGAAGTAATTTCTTACTGAATTCACACAAGCTTTCTAATGTTTTTGCAAATTTGCGCTAACCCCCATATTTTCGGAGTTAGAGGGGGCATCGATGGCCCCCGGTGGGGCGAAGGTGGCGCTGGACCCCAGTGGGGCGCGAGTTAAGGCGAGGGCACCGAAAGTGGGGATGTCACACTCAGCAGCCCCCCTCCCCCGCCGCCCTCTCTATGCTTGATTTTTGCTGAGGTTTTTGCATTTTCTCCCAAGAAACCACCTAAAGCTACGCAAGCGCTTTTGAATCTGATTTAGGTAAGCCGCTCCGCTACAGTGATTAGAGACGATTTGGTCTTAAATACGCCACGAGCGTTACTTCCAACGATCATGAAACCTGGAAGCCCTGTTTTTTACCGGTTCTATTTTCATTTCAACAAAATATTGGTAAGTGCTGTATGCCGCGTAGGCAAGCAGCAACAATGGGTCTAAACCCAAATGTTTTTTTAGCGGGTAGTTTTGCATTAGGGATGATAATTAATCTACCGATCTTAATGGCTAAAAAGGCCTAGATTCAGAACTGTCCCCCTTGGTCGGAACCAGTTCAGAATCTCTTCCTACTAGTAAAAAAAACTAACGATAAACTAAAACAGCACTAATAAAGTATGCCTCAGTCATTTTCAATAGTCGTGTTCGCAGTCTCTTTTCATACGCGCGGAACTCACCGTTCAGGTGAGTCATTGTGGTAAATTGAAAAAATTTACCGACCGCAAATTGGTGATGCCACGTGTCCATCTCCCCACCTGAGTCACGTACGATTATAGTGACTTTTTTATATACAGGCCAAAGCATGTGCCCAACGGTCTACACGTATATACACTTTTTGACGGTAGAATCAGGTAAGGGAAAAGCAATGGGTGATCCGTTGATGTTTTGGCTTTATAGATTACAGCTTACATTCAGCACAACACCAAACGCTCACGAACACCTTCCCAGCTCACAGCTTTTTTGCTTGAGGTGAAGTCCAGATCTGGTTGAATAACCTGGGGTATATTTTAAGACCTTTAAGCGCTTCAGTGCAGCACAAAATACTTCTTTGTATACATTCTTAACACAGTAAATGCACACAAAGTTATGATTATCTAATTGTAACAGCGATGCTAGAGACACGTTGAAGATGGTGGTAAAATGGTTGTTTTTGGTGAATAATTTTACACTGATAGAGGGCAGACCTGATCGCAACGGCAACCTGTCCACGGCAACCTCATCCGATCGGAACGTTAACCTGTCCACGGCAACCTGATCTGCTGGGAACGTCAACCTGTCCACGGCGACCTGATCTGACCGGAACGTCAACCTGTCCACGGCAGCCTGATCTGATCGGAACGTCAACCTGTCCACGGCAACCCGATCTGATGGGAACGTCAACCTGTCCACGGCAACCTGATCCCATCGGAACGGCAACCTGTCCACGGCAACCTGATCTGATGGGAACGTCAACCTGTCCACGGCAACCTGATCCCATCGGAACGGCAACCTGTCCACGGCAACCTGATCTGATGGGAACGTCAACCTGTCCACGGCAGCCTGATCTGATCGGAACGGCAACCTGTCCACGGCAACCTGATCCGATCGGAACGTCAGCCTGTCCACGGCAACCTGATCTGATCGGAACTTTAACCTGTCCACGGCGACCTGATCTGATCGGAACGTCAACCTGTCCACGGCAACCTGATCTGATCCGATCGGAACGTCAACCTGTCCATGGCAACCTGATCTGATGGGAACGTCAACCTGTCCACGGCAACCTGATCCGATCGGAACGTCAACCTGCCCATGGCAACCTGATCTGATCCGATCGGAACGGCAACCTGTCCACGGCAACCTGATCTGATGGGAACGTCAACCTCTCCACGGCAACCTGATCCCATCGGAACGGCAACCTGTCCACGGCAACCTGATCTGATGGGAATGTCAACCTGTCCACGGCAACCTGATCCCATCGGAACGTCAACATGTCCATGGCAACCTGATCTGATCCGATCGGAACGGCAACCTGTCCACGGCAACCTGATCTGATGGGAACGTCAACCTGTCCACGGCAACCTGATCCCATCGGAACGTCAACCTGTCCACGGCAACCTGATCTGATCGGAACGTCAACCTGTCCACGGCAACCTGATCTGATGGGAACGTCAACCTATCCACGGCAACCTGATCTGATCGGAACGTCAACCTGTCCACGGCAACCTGATCCGATCGGAACGGCAACCTGTCCACGGCAACCTGATCTGATGGGAACGTCAACCTGTCCACGGCAACCTGATCTGATCGGATTGGACCGGCAACTTGTCCACGGCAACCTGATCTGATGGGAACGTCAACCTGTCCATGGCAACCTGATCCGATCGGAACGTCAACCTGTCCTCGGCAACCTGGTCCGATCGGAACGGCAACCTGTCCACGGCCACCTGATCTGATTGGACTGGACCGGTAACTTATCCACGGCAACCTGATCTGAAAGCTGCAATGGAAATCCTATCCGAAGCTCATCCCAGGCATTCACAATCCCAATCATGGATCAAAAACACAATCCCAATCATTGAAGGAAATTCATACCTCGACATCAACACCTGAGCCTCTATTGAGCTCCAGCCACGTTGAGCCGGGCCCTGTCATCTGTGCGGATCAACGCTTTACCATTAACGACAGAAGTTGTCCGCAGCTGGCACAATGGCTCGTACCCACCTCGCGCTGGCTGCAGTCTTTCCCATTGTAAATGTCAAGACAGTGTTGCGGGAAATGCTCAAGGGCGAGTGACGAGGCTCGTTTCAAACACCCCTTACGCCAAGCTGATGGATGGTCAGCTTCCTAGCAACATGAATAAAAATTTGGCTAGGGGAGCGAAACGAAAGGGCTGGAGGTCAACTCTAAAGGTCAGTGGACTGAATTCACATCCTATACTTTTCCGTTTCCATTACAGCAGACTATGCTCTAAAACTGGATATTCTTCAACGGTAGCATCAAAGCAACAACAAATTTACGTGTATCCCTCGTTAGGGCCCCTCACATGCAAAACAGTCAAGATCAAATATAGTGCTTACACTGACCCAAAATATCGAACGGACCATTAAACGTTATATCTGGTGGTAATTAAGCGGAGCTTTAGTTATCCCAGTACAGTGTGCTTCGAGCCCATGCTGAGTGTTTGACCAACAGTGCACACTAAATATCTCAAACAGGTTACCTAATTTATTAGAATTATCAGAACCCTCAATTAGATATGTGACTTCTTAATTATACAACACTCGTGCATAGTTTCCGTTATCAAGCTTCAGACAGTTCAGCGGCGATAAAAAATGTTTCAAATATAATCAGCTTACATGGAACACGAAAAAAATACAGGAAAGACTATAATTCTATAAGTTGTATATTATTTCTTCTTCTGCACTTTCTAAATTAAATGATTAATCGGATTACCCGTCAGCAGCTGCAGCCAAATACCGCTTCGGAAACATCGATGACCCTATTTCTCAAAGCTCACGCGCATTCCGGGTGCAGAAATTCGGTTTTGCACGTGCTGAAGCTCTCTGAAATATGGATTTCAGTGTGTTGCAAGGGTTCTGGGAAACACATTCCACTGGTAGGTATATAGATAGAGCAATAATGTTTATTGAAATTCAAAAAATTTAATAGATAGAGCTCCAGGACGATGTTAATTTTATTTCCTTACGGCATTTCCTCACACAGAAAGAAGTTCCTCTCAAAAAACTTTAGTATCGCCCGGCCAGCAGGGCCGTGTGGGACCATATGCATTTTTCCCCTAAGTTAGAGGAAAACCTGACGGACGCCCAGCGTCTGCTCCGTAATAATAAGCCGCGGAAAAGCCTGAGCTACGACGTGCAAAATCCTACTCATACATCAACAAGCCAAGTAGAAAGCTGATTAGATTTCATCAAGAAGAGCATATAAACTGCAGACTAAAGCTAACCTTTAAAATGACTGGTATTTATAAAACACATTTTCTTTAGATTTGATATCTGATCCTTAACCCGGCACCGCCTGGGCTCTTTCTCGTACACACCACCGCCTTGCGCGTCCGATCGGATTCCCCCTACAACCATCTCAAGAACCAGGAGTGATAAGGAAAAATTGAAACGGCGCTGAATCCATCTTGCTGTTTTCTACTTTGCGGCAGAATTTGGACCATATCCGTTGGCCCATGACTCACAGTGAGACAAAAGTGGTCAAATTTAGACCCATTTAGAAAATCCCTCTTAACCCGCGCCCCATCGGGGGTCTGGCGCCACCTTCGCCCCACCGGGGGCATCGATGTCCCCCTCTAACTCCGAAAATATGGAGGTTAGCGCAAATCTGCAAAATGCATTAGAACGCTCTCGTGAATTCAGTAAGAAATTACTTGGCATGTTTAAGCGCTCAGGTCAATGGTTTGACGTCCAGAGATCAAGTTAGGTCAATATCCGCTATTTTCATTCAAATATGCAATGCTTAAGCAAACTGTGCATAACTCTTACGCCATCAGAGCTATTGAAACCTGGTAAAGTAAAATTTGATAGGAATATTCCAGACCTTTTCCCGCTATTTGAAACGTAAAGACCTCCCGCCAGTGGTTTGACCTCCGGAGGTCAGCTCGTGACCTAATATGACCTGAAGTCACGAAAGATCAGGAAGTGACCTTGCCGTATATCAAATAAAAGCCAGTGATGAGACATACACGATGGTGTTTGATTCCGTGCTGTAGCTTAATTAGGTGAAAAGTTATTGCCAAAATACTGTTTTTGACCCTGGTGACCTTGGATGACCTTGGAGAGGTCAAAGGGAAAATATGGCCACTGGGATCCGTGAAAGAATGTCCAAGAACGCTTTTCTGAGTAAACCGAGCATTTTCAATCGTTTTTGTGACTTTTAGATCATAAGACAGCTTTTCTCCATGCTTTTTCAATAGGAGAGGTCACCTCGTGACCTGACCTCAGGTCACGAAATAAAAAATCCTGGATATAGACCTTTTAGACCCTGGAGAGGTCATGAAGTGTAGGAAGGTTCAAATCGATCGACTTCAAAATGTAGCTCTTATAGAGCTCAGAAGTTGAAGTGATGTGACTTTAGTTGACCTCGCCTAGTGACCTGACCTTGGATGACCCGGGGTAAAAAAAGTTCTGGGATGGTGGGAAAATGATGGGATGAGAGGTAGAGCCCTCAACCGCGGTGCTGCGCCTCGCCGTTTTCCTGCTATCCAGGAAAAACCTTAGGGGGGCCATCGATGCCCCCCGGTGGGGCGAAGGTTAACTCGGAAACCGTTAGCCCTAAAACAAAGCAAGAGACATCGATGTATTCCTCCTGACCCAAAGATTTAAATGAAATGTGGCTTGATCTTTTAAGGGCACTGTAAGGTCACATTATGACCTTGGCCTTAGGTAAACATCAAATAATTGCATGTCAAGGCCATGTTTCATATCATTAGAATCCTTGGGGCATGCCCATCACAATGACATCATATTATAATGATTATATTAAGACAGCATCTTGTTTTGCTCAAAGTTAGAGACCCAAGAAATTTCGAAAACCATGACCTTTGGTGACCTCTGGTTACCTTGTTATTAATTTGAATTCAAAATGGGTGACAGAATGCAAATTTTGAGAGTAGAAACTAGAAAATTAAACTAGAAACTATTCTAGAAGCCGAGTTACACCCTGATTGGTCAGCCTCACTTTAGAAGAGTATAATCACCCCACATGGGTTGAAAGATGGTGTCATAACTCGTTGAACTGACCTGACCTGATACATTTTTCGTCATAAGTTGTCAATTGATCACCCTAAAGGTCTACAAAGCAATGCATCTCAATCGCCTCGGAATCATTCGTGAAAAGCCGTGGCAGGGCTTTATCGGACCCTCAGACGGTAAAGGGTTATCACGCGTAGTGGAGGGGGTCTTAAAGTGCCGCTCCCCTCACCTACCTATTTTCCAAATTGGCCGGAGAACCGTTCGTAACCAGGAAACACTACTGGGCCCAGGGTCGTAGCCGGGATTTCGCTCAGGGGGGAGGCGCTCCAAAAGGAGCCCCTGAGACAGCGCCAAAAGACCCGTGATGGGTAAAAAGGGCCCTGATTGTTACAGAATCTTGTCCTCAGGGGGCCCTTCGGGCTCTCAGGGTGGGGGGGGCAGCTGTCCCTGCCGCCCCCCCTTGGCTACGCCCCAATCTGGGCCACATTTGAGAGAACTTATGAGCACGTCGATTGATGAAGGAATTGTGAAAATCTGTCGCCATTTATTTCTTATAGGCTTTCGAAGTCAGACCTACGTATATTTTGAGACCGTCGTAATCGCGCGGTCGTGCCAGGTCGCATGCACTGTAGACCGAGTAGTGACGCCATAACGTCATATAATCAGGTATGTGTCAAGGTCAATGATCGCAGGTTAAGGTTACTGATCTCAGTCCTCTGATCAGGCTATTCAGTATGACGTATGTTATGCTATGACTTTATGGTTAAGGTTACTCAAAGTCAAGGTCACAGGTCAAGTTCATCAAACCCTCGTTTCCCGCCCAAAGGCTGCTACAGTGAGAGTTATATTGTTCATTATTGGGAATATGTCATAGGTAATTGACCTTGAATGGCTTTGACCTCAAAATTTCAGAGAACATTGTGGGGGACCTCCCTCTATGACCTTATTCGGCTTTGTGTATTCCCAGTTTGTTCCGCATAATCTCAGCATTTTACATGATTTCTCCCGCACGACCTGGATTTGAACTTTACGAACTCGTTTAACCTTGAAGGTATTGACCTAGGTGCTTAGCTGAGGCAATGGTGGGGGAGGCTCGAGCCCCTAGCCAACCCCCCTCCCTCTGAAATGAAGTTCTGGATCCACTTCTGTCTCCATGCTGAGGCGACGAAACTGGGAGGTCACCGTGCCCTCTCCTTGAAATGAGAAATGTCACCTCTAACCGTATGGCGATGACTGGAAAGAAATGAGCTGAAAGGTCTATGGTGCCCTCCATTAATTATGGACTGTTGCCCTGCTACTCCCTCGAATGAACTGAGCTACCAGTCGTGTAGAGCGTACGAAAAAAAGACGTTTGCTTCATATTTCGCTTCGCTCAGCACTCACCTTTTATGCAACAGCCGAGTTTCATAAGAGTACTACTTTTTGAACGCGTTGAGCTCACGCCTCATCGCATCGCCCTCTACGAGCCTAACGCCCGCTGGTAGCTGTTCGGCAAACACTAGGATCATCGCGGAGTCGATGGGGCCGGATTACGACTTAAGTACATCCTATTTCTCCGCAGATGGTAAGTTTTAGGACAAATGTATTCTGAATACAGGGCTTTAGGGAAAGTTTGCTCTCTTTCCTGGACATATCAGTTCAAATCCAGTGCAAAAATAAATATGCCAAATAGACATTATCTAATACTTCCCAACTACGAGAGAAGTTTTTTCATCTAGAAGAGAGAGGAGAGAGAGAGAGAGAGAGAGAGAGAATTTACATTTTTGCAACGCATTAATCTTGCCCCTCTTGGAAGCTTATGCAGGTTCCTTTCGTTATTGCATACACTTCTCGGTGGTAAAAGAATCCAGAATAGGATTTGTGAAATCCGGATGCAATACCCCGTCGGATTCTACATATTTTGACGCTGTTATCAAACTTGAATCCAGGACCACATTTCGAAGGGAGGAGCTAGGGGACTGGAGCCCCCCCCCCCAGCTATTGCTTCGGGCCAGTCTTGGGCTATTGCATTAACTATAGGCATTCAGACATTTCGGGGAGGGGCCCCTTTATATCCGTCAAAGTCTTTTTATCGAATTTCCATGCACAATGCTATTGTCTCCCAGAAATTGTATCAGCGTATCCAATGTTCTTCAAAGATATGACTTCAGTTGTGGATTGCACCACAGTCCCAATTTTGGAAACTTTGCTTCACAATACTATGGCATTTAAACATTAATAATATTTCCCTTTAAGGATAAACACGAAATCAAATAAAATCAATGTTGAACTGTGCTCCGAAACTCGACAATACTCGTCGGAAAAGCCGCTCGACTGTTGCCACGACACACTGTAGCAAGAACATTGGCGGCGGCTGATACACCCGCCGTAACGCGCCTCAGTTGCGACAGTTCTGACGCTGTCTGTGATTAACGGCGCATCAACAGGCACGAAACGTCTGAAGTGTGCCGGCTGACGCGACGGCGCGGCGGCGCGCCGCCATCCCGCACTTCCGCGCCACACGTGCTGCCGCCGCACGCTGGCGGGAAGCGGGGAACCTCGCGGCCATACAGAGCTCAACAGGCGGGGTCTGGTGATGAATCGCAGGCGGGCAGCAGCGGTCTGGCTGCTGGATCTGCGGCAGAACGCGCATCAAAAGAACAGGGTTCTGTTTCATAGCAGGGGAGAGGACGCGGACGCGGCGGCTGGATAGTGATTGCCATCCATTCACCGCTGCTGTCCAGTAACACGACGCGTAAAAGCCGCCACAGATGTGGACGACGATATGTTGGTGACAAATGAGCATGATTTCATCACAATTTCCAGAGCTGTCTCGATATTTCACTCTGATCGACCCCGACGCTGGGTCTACAGAGCTGACTTCATTATTCCGCATCGGCGCGGTTTATGATTGCCTGTAGCTCGGAGCCAGCAGTGGAGAATATCCTCGTCGGCGAAGAGCAGCTCTGGTACCGACGATGATTTACGGACCAAAGTTCGTATGGCTAAAGTACGTATAGGTAAACTTCGTACGCAAAACGTTCGTAAGCAAATGTACGTAGGGTATAAAACTCGTATGCCAAAAGTACGTACGCAAAAGTACGTACGCAGAAGTTCGTAAGCAAATGTACGTAGGGTATAAAACTCGTATGCCAAAAGTACGTACGCAAAAATACGTACGCAAAAGTTCGTAAGCAAATGTACTTAGGGTATAAAACTCGTATGCCAAAAGTACGTACGCAAAAATACGTACGCAAAAGTTCGTAAACGAATGTACGTAGAGTATAAAAATCGTATGCCAAAAGAACGTACGAAAAAGTACATACGCAAAAGTTCGTAAGCAAATTTACGTAGGGTATAAAACTTGTATTCCAAAAACACGTACGCAAAAGTACGTATGTAAAAATACGTAAGGAAATGTACATACATAATAAATGCAAAAAGGGGGAGGCTCAAGCCCCTAGGCCACCTGAAATGCAATCATAGACAGGGGCGTCGCCACAGATTTTCGGGTGGGAGGTTAGTTATTTGGGCTTAAGGGGCGCACCAGCCTGACAAGGCCATATAGCGCCCAATCTCGGGTGGGAGGGCCGGCGCCAGGGGGAGGGGGCTGGGGCTCGTGATGAATCCCTATGTTCACTCTAACGTGAATTTTCATTTATTTTCAAATAGTATTTCCAACCAAAAGCGGGAGACTGGCCCCTCCCCGCCACTTTCCAAGAGCGGGAGGGTCCGGTCCCCGAGGCCCCCCGGTGGCGACGCCCCTGGCCAGTGGTCATAGATATCCGCCACTGCGCTCAAGCTATTTGAAAGCCCGGCGAGATGTGGGCAGGTGATTATTACCTCTGTACTTCGTGCCATGTAATTTTCCATGCGTTTTTTTTTCATGGCGAATATTTTACCTCCTTGAGCTTTACTCATACGAATTTGTGTCATTACGAAACATGTTATCCTTACGAACATTTTGATCCTACGTACTTTATCCCGTACGAACTTTTCCATACAATCTTTTTATATTACGAACATTTTACCCATACGTATTTTAAGCCGTACGAACTTTATCCATACGAACTTTTTACATTACGAACATTTTATACCCCTACGTACTTTAAACCGTACGAACTTTATCCATACGAACTTTTTACATTACGAACATTTTACCCCTACGTACTTTAACCCGTACGGAGTTTTTCCATTACGATTATTATCCACGTACGTACTTTATCTATACGTACGTCCATACGTACTTCTGCGTACGTACTTTAGGCATACGAACTTCTTCCTTACTTACTTAGGTCCGTAACCCACCGACGATAGACCAGACACCATCTAGCGGCAGTGATAATCAATAATTGCATACGAACGCCTTCTGGAGACGCGATAAAAGCCTACGCAGACACTGCGTTACCGAACAGACTAAAGATATTTACAATGCACTTGAAGAAGATAAGCGCACTTTTACGGGAATATGATTGGTATTTTTGTGGGAATACTCATTCCTTTCATAAATAGTGAATACGTATCTAAGGGCTAAAAGCAACTTATTGGTAGTGAAAAGTACACGAAAATGACGGTTCAATATTACATTGGCCCCAGAATTATCTGTGGAGAAATAAGAATTCACAAGCAATTATCATACAGAGACCCATACAGAGAACCACACAGAGGGGTAGTGGGCTCACTATCAACAGAACCTCGCGCCTCAATTCAAAGTTACATCATTGCCCACACATAGTTAATAATGCAGCGCGCCCATTGGTGCAACACAGACCACTAGCAGCTCGTTCATAAATGAAGTCTGTTCAAGGTTGTGATGTTCAAAACTTTCACAGGTCACAAGTGTAACATGTGTCTGAATGGATTATGCTCAAAATGCTCCCACCATGGGTTATTGTTAAGAGCTGCGAAAGTTTTTAGTTTGCCATGCTCTGAACTTGCTGCAACTACTATTTTAGGCGGTATCATACTGCCCTGATCGCACAGTCAGCGAGCCCTCCCTGAGTAAGGCTGAACTCTTCTCTGAAAACTAGCCCGCATGTCTCTAAAAGCTGTGAGCTTTGAGACGAACAAAATGTCATATATGATATATTTGATGGTCCGCATTTGCTTCGGCAACGTCACTTGAGCTAGAATCGCATTAAAAGGTGTCAGGTAAATATTTATTTTAAATATCCCCGGTCCGACTGGTACAAAATAAGCGTCGCTGAATTTTTCAGGTACATCTCCACCGGAAGACATGCCCATCCTGCACTTTTCAGGCCCGGTCAGCATATCCCCGACTGTCATTTCTAAGCATTGGCAGCTTAGCTAAGCCAGCCTGGAGCCACGTGGCCCCATTCTTATATATCCGAGCACGAGACTGACAGCACGCAAACCTCCGTTCCATCGCTGGTGAGGGCCGAAGCCGTGGGCTCACGGAAGCATATGGAGGGCGTGTAAGGGCCAGGACGCACGGCTTAAACCGTATTTAGAGCATTTTCGAATATTTTTAACATTAGTCACCAGCAAAGGAAGTCGATTCATTCCTGGTTGTAATACAGCTAGCACGTTTAAGTACACAGATTTCAAGGGTAACACAGGTGACACAAATTTGATTTTTAGCTAACTTAATCCACAATGTTAAATAATGGACTGAGTAGCCAGATGATATAGACATCGGTACTTATTGGTATATATCATTACAGATTACGATAAGCAGGTCAATTTGAAATTGATGATACATAAAAAATAAGGGCAACACAAACAATGACTTCATAAACGAAATTCTCAATATCAATAATTTATGCTGAGATCCACTTTGTTACTTTCCGAATACACAAGAGCATATGGAAAATCAGAAAGCAGCTCATCTGTTTTAGGTCTGTGCAAGAACAGAGGTCTACCAGGTCTACTGGGCTATGATGATTCCAGCATGCTTCCTCCTCGAAATTAAATTAAATTATGACATTCTCTGGCAAAGTCACTGAGGGACAAAATATAATTTCCTTTCAGAATGACCAACAATGAGCTCAGATAAACTTATCAGCTTAATTCACGCCTAAATTTACTGCCTTCACTTCGTAACCATTGTCAAAGTTTCGGAAATTTGATTTAGGCTTGATATGGAATTCAGTCATTACATCACATAATGAGTCAATAATGTCATGGCAGGCATTGCTAAAGCAGTATCGGAACATTCCTAAGAATAAAGCCGTTGGTTTACAAGGATTCCAGCCAAACTGATTGGAAGAACTAGAGAGCACATGCCTCCAAAGCGTATTTTGCCTGTTAACAGTCACCTGTGACGTTACAGTGTGAACGTAAGAACTGCACTTCGGCTAATCCGAGTTAGCACACACCACAAGAAAGGAATAAAATATATATATGCATATGGTTTACGAAAGCTGAGATCAGGAAGGGCAGTTAATGCATCCCTCAGACCAAGTATGTTATTGCCGAGTGTCGTTCCGGTTCCGGTAGGCAGGACGTATAACGAGCCAAACATAAACGGATTCGCACCAGGCTCGGCCACTATTTTATTCCCTCCAGTCATCAAGTTGAGCGTATCGTAAAATAATGACACCGGGCAATTGGGCATTGAAAGCAAGCAGCAATAAAGCCGAGCAGTAAGAGTTATTCCCTGTGGTCGCTCTGCGTTGCAGCAGCCATCGACCGCACATAGCCTACGGCCAAAACATACCGGTAAACCAGCAACAGTGGAACTATTCCTAACTACAACACGAGTGCTAGCCATTAAGTATTTGCCGTTTGGTCGGACCATTCGTCAGCCAGCTTTCAGATCGATGACACGCATCGCAGCACTCATGGCCACCCACCGACAGAGCAATGACTGCTCAATTCAACGGTCTGTGCCGGACACCTACCCCTCCACCCTGCTCTTCCCCGGCGCCACTGAATAGCGGCAATCACAGCAACGGTCGGCGGGCAATTCGCCATTCCTTTGCAGGTTCGAGAGCTCCTCAGACTCTGCGGCGTGTGCATAGAGAGCCAGCGCCGCATGCAGCTTGTGCACCGAAAGGCAGCTTCTGGTGCGCAGTAACCTTCTCTATACTGTATGAATGTACAAAATTGTATATGTTCATGTGCTAAAATCAGTTATTTGCTCATTATCCACCCTCAGGTGTGGATATTTTCAATGTAAATGCATGTAGCTTCCAAAGACAAGCTTACAATAACTTAACATTCTCTACTTTCCACTTGGCTCCACCTGAAAAAGAAGTATCACGCGAGAGTGAGCTGACCGCTTGACCGGTGAGCTGCAGTCGGAAGATGATCCTGGCGAGCGCTGCGACGCCGCCCGATCCCGGTTTAGCCAGCGGTGTCACAGCTCTACGGCAGCTTCTCATTTCCCAGGCGCATTTGCTGTCCGGACTGGGCTCCGTCGTGCCCAGCGGTCCGTGTGGAGGTGCAAGCTTCGCATTTTACCATCCGGCCAAGAAATGATACGGTTAATGTGTGAGACGGCTTCGTGTATCCTGGCCTAATCATAGAGATGGAAGGTTAAAAGGGTCCACTTCTGGATGGAGTATTCGTATGTTTCGGATAAGCTGAGTCGAAAGTGTACGGCATTACTTTAGTCGATTAGCTGAACCGGCAAAAGTCGCAGTTGCCCCAGCTATATTCTTACTGTAGAAGCGAAAAGTGAGAAAAATACCGACATATAGACAATGTGCTGCCCAGGGCACCCTCTTCTTACAAAGGTTCTCTTTGTATTTCAGGCGTATGCCTTCCAATCATACTTCAAACCGAGGGAACTTCGAAGGTTTTAGAACAGCACAGCTTTGCTTGTATGGTTTCAGCCGTAGGTTTTAAAGGGCACGACTGATGGCAAACGAATGGTTCACAATGTCTTGAAACCATTAAGAAGGTTCTAAGAAGACCAGCACTCCTACGCATTCAAGGAAAATAATGATCATATTTGAAGTTGTAAGGCGCTTCGACAGCTTAGGTCATACGGTGCCTAAGGACCAGAATTAAAGGAGAATGGAGGATTGAGAGACTTACAGCACTATATATTTGGGGCTATTCACATCTGACGTCAGCCAAATTTGGGTGTGCTAAAACTCTCCCCCTTGTCTGCAATGCTCAGAAAATGGCTGATCCCCTCCCCTTTGTCACTAACCGTCAGAAATTGTCAGACCCCCTATCGTCAAAACTGTTGTCCGCCTCAAAAACACTACTGGAAGGTGCAAGAGTGTATATTTATTTCTCTGGGGGTGTCCAGGCACCCCTAATGAAAATTTGAAGTGGTGTTGAAATATCCTTTAAATGCTCATTTGTTTAATTTTTTTATTCGTTGTATCGAGTGAAACAGATATGTGAGAAGGCTAAAATGCACTACGTTATGTTATCATTTTTCTTTTAATTTGGTGGTCATTGCCATTGTTTCCAATTCTGGCACCCCCGATCATTTTCTAAAATACACACCCCTGCAAAGACGCTAAAAATTTCAGGAAGTTATCCCAATTGTATTAGATCCTCACTGCCAGTTTCAGGCAGCTCAGACAGCGCCCACGCTAAAACCCGAGTCGGCGCGCGCTAAAAGCACCACCGTTAATCAGGTACGACACACACTCTCAGAGTGACACACGCCCCCACCTCGCGTTTTGGCACGAACCGGAGCCGAGCTGGATAGTTGAAAAAACAGTCTACAAAGCGTGATATACAAGTCAACACCCACCTCACCTTCGCCTAAGTGGCGAAGGGGGTTTAAACAACCCCCTCCTTGACTTCGAGTCCTGTGCTGGATAGCGAAAAAACACGAGCGGCAGCAGATAGCTTATAAAAAGTATAAGGTGGTTCAGTTACTTTCTGGAGAAGTAACTTTTATATTGGGGACATGATCGGTCAAAGAACATAACAAGTTAGAGAATGTTTTCTTGACTTAGGCATTTAACGGAAGCGAGTTACTAGTAGTTATTAGCCGTTACTCGATTCCCTCTCGTAACGGCGAATAGAAATGTGTATGACTGGACCATACTAGGTCAAAATGTAAAAACCCCAACAATATAAAATATCTGACTCAACACAGCCAATATGCATACCAAGTGGCACGCAATGATAACCCAAGCGTAATGTATCAAAATAAAATATGTAATTTACCGCAATTTCCTACGAAGCTATTGACCCAAGCTCGTAACGCTGCTTAAGCAGTCTCATGTGACTTTCAGATGTCAAGGGCCAGAGCTGCAACATGACCCTAAAGGAAGTTGTGTTCATGAAGTTATTATGAGGTGCCTCTACAGAAATAGAGCCCTTTGCGGCCAATTCCCATTCTCCCCATGTATTTCCAATGAAGAGGTCATGAACTGTACCTGATCCATCGATATCAAAAATCCCGTTATCACAAGTTATGGTACTCGGTGGGTCTATTATGGAATATGAATATGTTGATCAGTAGATTATCAAACCTGTTTTCAATGCTGCCATTTTTTGCCTTTTGTTCCAATGTCTGTCCCCATTCTCAGCTCTCCGTGCTCCTTATGGCAAATAAGCTTCTCCACGTAGGAGCATTTGCTTAAGGCCTTCCCCAGAAAAGTCTTGTTGACACCTGTCATATTTCAACTTGGAAGACTGGTGAGAAATGGTTTGAGTATCCAAGAATAATAAGTGCCTGCAACCCAAAACACCATTGAGCATTGCTAACGCATGGAAGAACCGGACAAATGACGTGAGAAATAGCCACTTCACTACAACAAAACCAAATGAAAAAGTATAATAGGTAATATCAGAAATGCTGCCTTAAAAATCATGCAAAAGGGCAGGAAGAAACCACAACAATGGCATACGACTCCTTGTTTTGCTTTCAGGAAACAAATGCAGCCAGCAGCTACAAACGTTTGGGGTTAAACATTGTATAACATTACTTGTCTAGCATAGTTTCTAGCATTTTCTTAGTATAATATTCTAAAATTGATACCATACCAAAATTACGGTACGTTTGGTTTCGAAACTGTGAAGTAGCAAGAAAAGTCAGACCTCCTCTCTGCTTCGTCAGCACGTCAGCAAATGCCAGATCACCCCCCCAGTGGCGGCGCTGGCATAGAGGCACATTAGGCACTGCCTAGCCACTTTTAAATGTCAGAGTAGGTATGTATTTTATGGGGAATAAATCTAACTTGACTCGATGTTTAATTGCAAATATCCTTCCTGATCACTGGTAGAGCCGATGACTAGTACCTCTGAAAATCCACGTTCGCGCTCTTACCTCACAAGGGTAGATTGGCACCCATTTCGCTGAATCTGCTACCTTTGAAACCTATGCTTTTGATCGACATCTCTAATACCTCATTCATTCGGACGCGAGTACTGGCTTGCTAAATCAGCAAACCAGGCATGCTTGGCAGCTAGCACGTGCCATGCCGCGTCTTATGACCTTGATTACAGCGGATTCGTTTATTGACATTCTTGTATTCGCGGATTTCTAGCCTTCTCTTGTGCGGGACAGTTGTTTGGCCATTATTAGCAAGATATTTAATTTTGGAAACCCTTATGAAGAACATGAGTCATTGTAAACAATCTGATGGATGAAACTAAAAAAAAATCCGTTCACAAATCGATCGCACAGCGAGAAATTGGACGTCATAAAAATGAAGTGCCGAAGCTGTCCTTGAAATTAGAAGCTCTCCTGAGTACATTGTCCTTTCCGGCTTACCTACCTACCACCTATCCTTCTCGAATTCAGCCTTGTACCTTAATATACTGCCGCATAGCCGTTTCCACAATCAACCGACATATGTTTATATATACATATGTATATGTGTATATATAAATTTTTTCATTAAATTAAACATTAAAACATAAATATTATTTTCGCTCATCGACTTGAGCTTGCAACATTCTCCAGCCGACCTGCTGGATCCGCCCCTGTCCAATATCAGGTAAAAAGCCTGGGCGACGTCCTTACCTCTAAGCCAATCGTGCCTAGGCTGTCATAATGTTCAAGCGTCGCCACTGTCATCCACCCCCTCCCCTTGAGTCGCTGACGTCGTATGTAAGCAGCGCCTTTGACCTCTCGCTTTCCGCAGAATCCTTCTGTCTTAGTTTTTCAAACAGAGTAAAACAATGTTCCACCACAGCATCCCTAACCGAGAATTTTCCTCGTAAAGACTAAGAGAGCCGACGAGTGGAAATGGCACGCAGTTTAGTTGTGCAGGCGATGCTGGGTAGAAAACAGCTCTCCTGTTCGCTGAAAAGATGGGCTGTAGAGCTGAAGAGATGTATGTGGCACTGTGCTATTGCAAGCTGCCACGCATTGCGGCAAGACTGCTGAGAGCCGAACAGCAAAGCTTTTACCCGACTCCAGGGTGGGGGGGAGGTTGGAGTCCTGGACAAAACCTCCATTAGAAGCCCTCCAGGGGGCTAATCAGACCATGAAAATCGCATTCGCTGTAATATTTTCCGCAAGCCTGGTTACCGCCCAAGCTGCAACAGCCATCAAGGCAATGCCAGCACAGACCTCAGCACCTCACCCGCTCACGTCACGCCTAGCACTTTGTTTATCGCGTGAAATTCTCCGAGTGGTGATGCATTTCCGGCTGTGCCAGTGGCAGACAATCCGTTGGCCGTGTGGCACTGGACGCGCCAGTCCAGCCATCCCCGGGGCGTCACCCCTCCCCTCTGGGCGGGGTCGCCGCCGGCGGGTCAATAGCCGCTTCAGCACGACCTGACAGCAAGCCTGGGGCGATGGGAGAGCCACTTGTTGGCTGTCGGGCCGGTCGGAACATCGCAGAGCTGCTGCGTCCCACGACGGGGCACAGAGAACTGTGCTGTGTCGCCGCCTCAGGTAATGTTTTAGGCCGGCACAGGAGACGCTACTGGTCGTACTACGGGTCGCTGAAGGAGACGCTACTGGTCGTACCACGGGTCACAGGAGACGCTACTGGTCGTACTACGGGTCACTGAAGGAGACGCTACTGGTCGTACCACGGGTCACAGGAGACGCTACTGGTCGTACTACGGGTCACTGAAGGAGACGCTACTGGTCGTACCACGGGTCACAGGAGACGCTACTGGTCGTACTACAGGCCTGCACAGGAGATGCTAGTAGGTATTACAGGCTGCTGAATGAGATGGAATGGTCGTACACTACAGGTTGCTGAGGGATATGCTAACGGTCCTACTACAGGCTGGCACTGGATATGTTATTAGTCGTACTACAGGCTGGCACAGCAGATGCTATTGGTCCTACTGCAGGCTGCACAGGATATGTTATTGGTCATATTACAGGCTGCTGAAGGAGATGCTAATGGTCGTACTACAGGTTGCTAAAAGATGCTAATGGTCGTACTAAAGGCCGGCACAGGAGATGCTACAAGTCTTACTACAGGCCTCCAAAGGAGAACCTACTGGTTATACTCCAGGCCACCAAAGAAGGCGCTACTGGTTATACTACAAGCCACCACAGGAGGCGCTACTGGTCGTACTACAGGCCGACACAAGATAAGCTACTGGTCACATAACAGCCTTTGCATTTTTTGTTTCGAAAGAGGGGTGAAGTTTTGGAGCCGGAGACAACCGGATCGGTCATTTTTTGCGCATAACCAGATTCGAAGCCAGAAGAACACCATCGAAACCAAATTTGCGACAGTGACTGCGACAGTGACTGCGCCTGTCTGGAGGCGACGCCAAAGCTATCGAACACTGGGCAGCCATGAAACTTTGCTTACAGCCGCCACATAAATCCCTTGGAGGTCATGGCGCAAACAATTCATATCCGGGATAATTCTAAAGTGCTTATGCCATCACAGACTTAGCGCATCAGTAGCCTGAAAGTCCATCTTCACGCGGCTGTTTAAGCCTAATACACATACATAATAAGGCCTCCACTACATATCCGCAATTGTTCGAAATGTTAACACACATCGGTTTGCTTCCTTATTGTATGTGTCCAGCTACTGAGGCCGACGACACGGCTCTGAAAGCTACTAACGAAGTACAAATAGCGCCACGTCAACGTGCTGGAGTCTTTTATCCACTACGACGAACTGATGTGCGTTGGACTATTGCAAACTGGTACTTAACTCCCCAGCCTTCCCATTATGATCCAGCACTAGGGTAACACTTGAGTCACAACACAGCGCGGAAGTGCAAACACTGCACTTGCGGCCGTCGCGGCGCAGTCGCGGCGGACGTGCATATTTCAGGTGGATCGCTCTGTTGATTGGAGTGGTGTCGTTTGCGCCCCGTAACGTTCAGCCCAGCGTCGCGCCGAAGCACGCGACCTGCAGTAAATCCCTAGCCGACAGCCCGGGACGTGACATGGTAATGGCTTCAGGGTGCCCGCCTGCGGCAGAACCCAAGGATGATGGCAGCCTGCCTATTAGCTCGATGGCACGCGCAGTGCTCGTGCACTTGGTCACAGAAACGTGAGTGTAGGGATCAGTGGTACACGTGCCCCGGTAGAAAACACAGGGAAGACATGAGCTACACGTTTAGAGTGTCAAGTACATGCACTTTCTTTTTCCAGTAACAGCGGCATAAAATTCCAAAACAGAATTGGACTGCATTGAAACCACAGGCAAAAATCACTGACAACTGACGCCGGAGCTCACACACCCGGGCTAAATCTGGATGCAGGATTCCTCACGACGGATAAAAGCGTCCTGGGAAATTTGGTTAAGTTGCAGCAGTCGGGGGTCAGTCACGGAGCAGGATCGGAGATCGCTGAGTTGGGCCGCGGTCAGCTTTTACCAAAAGATTGGCACTCACGTTCCCCATTCACACCCAGTTAGTTCATTTTTTACCATCAGGAAAAGTTGGGTGTATATACGCGTGATAGGTATATCCAAAGGAGACGGAGCAGGATATGTGAGTGACGTATAATATGTCGATTCGCTGTAAGCCTAGCACAGACGGGGCTGTTTCACCAGCGCCTCCTTTGAACTAGTCATGTGGCATGCCTCTCATCCCAGCCTGCAGAATTCCAATCCAGCTTTAGGTAAAACCAACCAACGACTCGGAAAAGCCTGCCCAAGGCCTTCCAGGTAAAATCCTTCGGCCGATGTTTCTGGTCCATTTGGTCAACACGTGTGTGACGTCACTGGTTGATTTTTGGCTGTTGCCGTTCCTGAGTTTTGGCATTGCTGTCATTCGATGACATAGGAGTAAGTTGTTTTAAAGTGATTGATTTCGAAAAAAATTATTGTGAGTGATTAGTACGTGCCATGCACAATTCTTTTTAAACAAACCGAAATAGGTACAAAATAAATGGCCCGGCAAACCCCGAGATCACCGAATGAAAACCCCGGTGCAGTGGTGGATACGAGGGACGGATTTAGGATTTCGTTAAGGGAGGGGCAAGCCCAGGGGCCCCGAACCTAAGGGGTGACAAGGGTGCCAAGCTGTCAAAGGACTCATTTTCTATTCAAAGGGCATATTTTAGTTTCATAAAGCGCCTATTTCTATCTAAGGGGCGCCTATGTTGTCCAGAGCACCTATGCTACCCAGGTGTTGCCTTTGCTGTTCAGAAGCGCCTTTGCTAGCCAAGAGCGCACATCTCACTCATATCGGGCGCACACCTGATATTACTGGAATGCTATTTGGAGCTAAGGGGGAGTCCGGCCCCTTGGATCCGTTACTGCTAAAGCCCCCACCCCGTAATAAACCTCCGGAATTTTTAGTGAAGCTATTCGTGGTTAAGATGAGGGAGGCTGAGACCCCTATTCCCACCCCTCCGATGAAAATTGTAATAATTTCGAAAATTCAGTACAAGCTAAAAATGAAACATAATATAGCAAGAGCCAGCTCAGGTTACCCTTCGGGCCCATACCAGCTCAGCGTACCCTCAGAACCCAGGTCAGCTCATGGGTCCTGGAACAGTTCAGGTGCCTGTCCATCTAAAGCGATTTTTAGATAGAGACATTACCCAGCAGCACAAAGTTCAGGATACTATTTTGTAACGTAGCAAGAGTGAGATTAGTTTGGAACAGCTCATCCCAGTTGGGTGGCACGCCTCCTTTCGGGATGCCCGCCGCCAGTGCGAAGCCTGGCTTCCGGAATGAGCTGGAAGTCTGATCGGGGCGAAGCTTATCTACTTTTGCTCTTAATTTACCCAGTGAGGGAACTGATTATTTAGACAATTGGTGGCTTGCACTGTTGGGGTGACGACTTTAAGAGCATCACGAGCCGAATGATAATGTTCAAAGAAAAGGTAACTAAAAATTAAGACCAATGGAAAATTGTATATACAGAGTAAAGGATCCGGGTCCGGGCTGGTGAATAAATGACAGTTGTGTTATTTTGATTTGCCAGGCTCACAGAACCAACATCATCACTCCCAATCTGTCGTAGTGCGTTCGCCGACACGATCTGCTAGACTAGAAGATGAAACTCTTCTTGCGAGTGTTTCATCTGTTGAGGACTGAACTGCAATGGAGGGTAGGTGAATGTCGTGGAAGTGCTTAAATAGCGTACTCATGCATCTCCAAATCGCTATTTAGGCTTTTATCACACATTTCTGCTTTATCATAAGTAGGGGAAAACCGGGCTACTTGCCCGGGCTGTTGGCCACTCGCGATAACTCCACTGTTTCTGGAGAGATAAGGCTGCAATTACGCAGATGCGCGCAACCGTTTCCATTTTCGCGAAACCGTCGTGGTATCTGGTCGGTAGCGGTTTGGGACAAAACCTGTTTTTCATAGCAAGTGAATCTTAATTTTGCAAAACATTTCGTTATAACACCGTTAATATTGAGAGATGTTGTCCTACTAAATGAGTTGAATGAGGTATTTAGCCTTATTTAGGCCGAAAGCTTGAGAACTGATCACCCTTTCTCAGCTGCCTCCGGTGGCGGCGGGGACTCGGGTGGTTGGCCACGGGGTGTTGGGGTATGTTGAGCCATGATCAACCGCCCCGGAGGAAAACAACAGAAATGCCTCAACTTGCCCCGAAACTAAAGGGGCACGATGGTGTAGTGGATAGCACGCACACTTCCCATGCGGCCGACCCGTGTTCAAGACCGGGCAACTTCCCTGATCAAAGAACAAGCTGGCTGCCGAGAAACCTTCCAACAGGGAAATAGTTGGCGACCCTATATGGCCCTGACAGTTGTCACGTAAAATTTCTGCTTTCGGGTCAACTCAGTGGCCAAGGGAGAAAGGCATTACCACCCGTTTCTGATATTCCCGTTTATTTTCAAAACACTAAAGCGATTTAATGTCTCATTACCTGCCCCCTGACCTGCTACTGGGCTCACCAATTATGGAGAAGAGCTTCCAGCGCTGGTCTTGGGCCCTCCTCTTCCATTAAAGCCCCTCCAACTCTAGGGGATGCAGGGGCCTTGGCCTTTCCCCCAAAACGTTCAAATTGTATCCACTGTTGACCGATGTTTTCCTTTTCTAAAATAAACACTGTTCCGTGATTCCGCCCAGACTTCCAGCAGGGCCCAGCCACTGGGGGACGCAGGAGCGCCGTTTGGGGCGGGGGCCAACTCGGGAAAATCGTAAAAATAGTATTTTTGGAAGAAAATCGGCAAAAACTTCGCCATTTCCGGGGCATAGCCCCTTGCCGCCCCCTCTTGATCTGCCAGTGTGCCCAACATGCCTGGGACGTCAGGTGGTGCCTCTGAGCCTATACCCGATCCCCAGCGGACACCGGCCCAACTGATAGATCGATTTGCGTAGAGCCCTCAGGAGGTGCTTGCAATGTCAGGAAGTCTGCTGAACATCTCAGTGCCTGAAAATCCATCAGGGTCCAGCACGCCTGGATCGTCAACGAGAGCCCCTAGTCCTGGACCGGATCTTTAGCAGAGCCTCCCTGCACCATCGGTAGCAGAGCTGGACCTCCTCGCAGATGGCCTGAGCCGTACACTCAGCAGAATCTCCTCGGACTTTCCATGAGCAACACTCTGTCCTGATCCTGACGGTGATGCTGATCCTGCCCTGATCCTGCCCTACCATCCTGAAACGTTCTCGCCTGTAGCAGTCTGCCCGTTTCCTAAAGTGTTGAGGCATAGGGAGAGAGCCTCGAGTCAGAGGAAAGCAGCAGTGTTGACGGTTGCAGAAAAAACAGCTTCTGGGAGAGAAGGCGGAAAAGAAGCAAAAAAGAAAACCAACAAAAAGAGGTACAACAGATGGCAAAGGCGGGAAGCAAGGAAAGACCGATGCAAAAACAACACAAGGAAGCGAATAAATGTTAAGAGGAAGCTTTACAAAGATGTCGAGGAGTCCAGCGATGAAAATGAAACAATATGCCTGGTGTGCTGCGACAATTTCTAAAACAGCCGCCCGGGTGAGGGCAGGATACAGTACCAGGAGTGCCGTGGATGGGCCCACCGTTTTTGTACAGGTGATTCCTCAACGTTTGTGCGTAAAAACCGTGATAGTGATTGAAAGTCAGAAATATTTTGGGTGTTTGCGTAATAAACATGGAAAATGAGGACATACCCTGGTTAAGCGGCTCAACGTACCCCGGAGCGCGGCTCAACTTACCCCGACACGGGGCGAGTTGAGCCATTTGACTTTGACCTATTCATGATCTAATATCTTACACAGCGAGAACATTTAACCATTGGTACACACATCACTTGGAAGCCAAAATAATAGGCTTTCCAGCAATGGTAGAACGAAGTCTATACCTTTAGCAATCTCTGAGATATGCGACCAAAACAAAAATCATGTTCAACTAGTCCCGGTCTCCCCTACGTAGTACAAGTAGGTGCATAATTGTCCTTAAAAAGACACAAAAATATGTGCTCATCCAACACCACTCCGCTCTGCTCGAAAATCTCGAGAAACTCTATTCTTTAGAAGTTCTATTCTTTATCGAAAAGCTCTATTCTCTAGAATTGAGATTTTCCATTGAAATCAACTGAAATGATCCATTAGGGACATGTTTCTATCAACTGCATGAGATCTGAGCACCTTGATACCCTCGCAAACGTACCACCCGATTTGGATGATTTTTTCTAGAGATAGAGTTCTGATGGTGATCTACTTTGTGGCATAGGTCACTACCCCATGAAAATTCGAATTCACGTGCAATCGACACCCCTTTATTCCTGTGGGGTTTAACATTACGGCTCGATAGATTTTATTCCTTTTTTCTTGAGATAGGGTCCCCATGGAGACCTACCCTGGGGTATGAATTTGCTGTGCTCAAAATCGGCTCGATAGACTGTTCCTTTTTTCTTGAGATAGGGTCCCCATGGGAACCTGCCCTGCCCTGCCCTGCCCTCTCTCTCTCTCTCTCTCTCTCTCTCTCTCCCTTTCTTTCTTATTCGTTTTGTAAGTCTGTTTTTCTCTTTCTTGTTCGTATCCGGCTAGCCGTGACTGATCGGCAAGGGCTGACCCAGCAGTGACAACCGGTGGCCGGGATGACCACAGACACTGTCCGCCAACAGTGACCGGTGAGGGCGATCATCCGTCTGGCAGACCGACATAGTGTGCTTCATCTGGCAGAGGGAGGCGCAGGAAGACACCGATGGATGGCGCTAGTGTAGCCTTCATCTCTGGGCGAAGGCGCACTCAGGCAGACAATCAGTTGCCCCGCCGCGCCGGACATCAAAGCGAACTGAAGGCCAGAGCCGGGCATTTGAGGCGAATGTTGACGAGGGAGCTGACTTTGAAGTCGAATTAAGAACCGGTGTCGGTGTATCGGGACTAGGATGTTTCGTGATGGAGCAACACGGGCGTGGTGCGTCTTCCGTGCAAATATTTGAAGGGAACGAATTAGCGATGCATAAATAATCCCTTCCGAACTGTCATTATACAGGTCCGACGCATTAGGAGCAAGGAGGTCGCACGAAACCTGTAAGGACGTTGGTGTTTAGCTGTGTAGGTTGCCAGGGGACCCTCCAGCAATTTTTTTAAAAATAATTTTGACATCACATTCACAAAAATATCGTTGCAATGCTACAAAGCCCACCAAACACCTAAAGATTATGTGTTTGCGCTATAAATCAGAGGTCAGAGAATCCCCGGTCCTGCTTACACTGTTGGGGAAATTCTCTAGAAACCTAAAGATTTAATATTTTCAAAACTAAGATTGGTACTCATTTCAGTGAACACAATCCGTTTGATACAATATGCTTTCACAATATAGTACCTATTTTACTTATTTTGTGCGTTGGTGAGAACTATTTTCGCTCTCACAAGACTCCAAATGTAATTTTCTTATGGGAAAACTTCTTAATCCTTAGATGAAAATTGGTCCCCGTTGGAAAAAATAAACATGTTTTTCTGGCCTCTACCGCAGACACAAACGTTCACGCTCACACAAATACCCGGAAACCATGTGCTCAGAGCAAAGCTGATTTCCTCTGCAGTGCGTTTCTCGGCGACACAATTCGAAGACGATCCATTCAGTACCAGCGCGTCATTCTCCCGGTAAGCTGTCATGGCTTTGAATATGGGGATTTGCGGAATTATTTCCGTGATAGAGCGAATACCACTCCCTCGATCAATACAACCGACACAGGGATCATTTATCATCGGTGCTCCTGGTCGGGGTCTGACGTAACGTTTGATCATTTGTGTTGTTGTGGTGCTACTTGAACTGGAAATAGCTGGCGTTTCATTTGCCAACGCCGCAAAGTACGTTCACAGCCAAGTGGGTCGTGCGATATTATGTGACACAGGCAAAAATATCATTTGTCGTGATAGAATGAATTCATAAATCAAAATAGTTCATTCAGCCGATTTCTGTGTCACCAATTCCTGTTGGAGAGTTACTCAAGGTCCTGAGGCGTCGGCATCTCGTAGACCAAACAGTAAAAAGATACATGCATTTTTGAGCACTCGATGAGGTGGAGGTGCTTAAGCGGTCGACAGAGCAGTCCAGTTGACAGCACTTTCTACCCTCATACGGAGACCGACCTGTATTTGACAGCTCTGGAATGGAAACATAATTGTTGTCTTTGGAAATGGCATTGGAGCTGCAAAAGTGTATGCATGGGCAGATCCAAAATTTCCGACTGTAAGGAGCCTGTATTGCATTCTGAGGGCTCCGTCACTTGCACCATGGAGGAGTATTATGGTAATTGACGCCTTAGGATTGAAACAAGAAAAAATGGACGAAAATAATAATAAGTTTTTGTTCGAAATTAAATATGTCATTTCGGTGTGGTCTGCATATTTATGATCATAAATCATATTGATATTTTACGTCCATGCAATCGACAGGAGAAGAACAAGCTCGAATAGAATCCCCTCACGATCGGTGTGACAAACCTAAAAAACAGCAGGACCAATTCGAACTATCATTATACAAATGCAGCCAGCATTCCTCCTGAGCCTGCGCGTGGAACCGTAATCAGGCAGTGAAGATCAGCTGCTGTGCTGGCTGGGCTTCTGACCGGAGTACCCCTGCAGCTGGTGCAGCCTCCACCAGGAGAAGCCCGGCCCCTGGGGACGTGCCGAGAGTGCAGGTTCCGCTATCTGGCAGATGTGATAACACCGCCGAGCGTTACTCTGGTGATACCTGTCCACGTCAGCCGGGCTCAATGGCGCAAACTTCATACGCTGCCGTATCCAACGTGCAAACTTTCACCCTAACGGTATTTTTACTGGTCTACATCATCATCAAAATCCTGTTCACGTTGGCAAACTTTTCTTCACGAGCCAATAGCAGCCGGGATACTGTCGCATACACATCGGTATATGGCCTCTCCGCACCCAGCATCACTGTATTGCCCTTACAATCTAGTTTTTTTCTTGGTCTCATTTTGCTGTCAGACATAATGCTGTTCTCCAAGCTCTCCCTCTCTCCCTCTCTCTCTCTCTCTCTCGCTCTCGCTCTCGCTCTCGCTCTCTCTCGCCTCTCTCTCTCTCTCTCTCTCTTTCTCTTTCTCTGGTGGCCAAGAGCCTTATCCTTGCCATATGGATAATATGGATAGCCAGTGGCCTTGCTGCCCGTCTAATGGCTTGACAGGGTGGATCCGCATGGGGTCGCTTCCTGCAGCAAGTTATCTTTCTGTGTCCAGACTGATCAAGTCAAGCACCGTACCCTGAGAGCACTTATTGACTCACTGGCCTAATAATTTCTGTAACTTGGGAAATTATGCTCTTTGGAATGCAACTTTCTCGGGTCGCAGAAACTGTGGGTGCTCAGCGGTGGAGTTTGTTAGATCTAGTTAGTAAGAGTTTCTTCGGTCTAAGCTGACGGCCCAACACGGCAAACATAATTTTGCAACAACCAAACACATAGCTATAGTGAACTGAACAAGGCTTGAAACAAAACGAGCAAAACAAATCTAGGTATTTCAAAATTTTGCACGTCATCAAGGATAAACGGTAGTTGACATAATAACCCCATTTAAACTACGGTAACGACTATCCAATGGAACACCATTTACTCAAAGGGACAACGATCCCTTTGTTACTATCCTACATCCACAGAAGGCATTATATGAGACTCTGCTATGATGTAACAATATTCGGCGGCCACGCCGGCGGTGACCGCTGCATCCTCTCCGTCGGTCGATACGGCCGCGCGCGCTGCCTCACACGCGACGGAGGCCGCTCCCCGACACTCGGATACACGACAGAGCCGGCTCACCACTCGGATACACGACAGAGCCGTCTCACCACTCAGATACACGACAGAACCGGCTCACCACTCGGATACACGGCAGAGCCGGCTCACCACTCAGATACACGACAGAGCCGGCTCACCACTCGGATACACGGCAGAGCCGGCTCACACCCGACGGAGGTCGCTCCACTCGGATACACGACAGAACTGGCTCACCACTCGGATACACGACAGAACCGGCTCACCACTCAGATACACGACAGAGCCGGCTCACCACTCGGATACACGACAGAACCGTCTCACCACTCGGATACACGGCAGAGCCGGCTCACACCCGACGGAGGTCGCTCCCCGACACTCGGGTACACGACAGAGCCGACTCACCACTCAGATACACGACAGAGCCGGCTCACCACTCGGATACACGACAGAGCCAACTCACCACTCGGATACACGGCAGAGCCGGCTCACACCCGACGGAGGTCGCTCCCCGACACTCGGGTACACGAAAGAGCCGACTCACCACTCAGATACACGACAGAGCCGAATCACCACTCGGATACACGGCGGAGCCGGCTCCACTGGTACACGGCAGAGCCGGCTCACACCCGGCGACAGTCGCTCCCCGACACTCGGATACACGGCAGAGCCAGCTCACCATTCGGATACACGAAATAGTCAACGAAAGCCGCTGTACGACGCTCAGATATACGGGAGATTCGGTGGAAGTCGCTCCCCGAAGCTCAGATAAATGGCAAAGCCAGCCCACACCCGTCTGAGCGGACTGTGTTCGTAGCGGACCGACGCTATGTTCGTAACGTACCGAAACAGTTCACGGCATGCCGAACGAAGCACTTCGGACAAGCAATGCAATGCGATTGAAATTCCAGGAGCAGAATTCCGGACAGGAACGGCGAGGGACGTGTATTACCCAACAATGCATGTATAATTTAAGCTTGTCTAACAACTGACGGACTCAGCAACAAAGCTACAACTGTAAAACCGAGATATAAGGAGAACAGCAGGGGACAAGTTGTGAAAATTATGAAATATTCCTTAATATGATAGTAAACACGTTTCAATTACATTATCGTATCAAGTTCCTCGACGGAAAAACGATCCAGCATTCATGAAAACATTAAGGGTAATGTAACGCCTTGGTACCATGCCAGGCCGGAGTGGTCATTGTTAAAACAAAATGAATTTTGTGTTTCTTCTGGTTAAAAATGGCTATTAAGACCATTTTTGTATCATTTTCCTTTGCTGGAGGAGAAAAATTATTCACATAGGCGTGGCGTCATAATCGGGATACGCTCCATGCTACAATAAACCTTGTTTCTTTGCGTCACGAATGCATACGATTAAAAATGAAGCACCTTTAGCTAAAAAATATCAATAGGGCCCAAAGCAACATTGATCAAAATTGTTTTCGAAATAACAAAACATGTTTCACGTTTGAAAAAGTAATTCAAGCGAGCTATGCGCATTTACAATCGGCAGTAACAAAGTCATGTGTAATACATGTTTTAAGGAAGTCAAGGCAAGAATACCTATCCGCTCCGTGGAGCATGAGCACTATGTCACGTTTCCATGGTTACTAATGGTCACTCCATCCCAGGTGACCACCTGGGGACAACGAAGTCAGTGGGGAGTGAATTTTCTCCCCCTTTCTCCGCTAACGGTAAGTTCTAAGACAACTTAAATAATGATCCAGCCGGTTTCGGCATGCCCTATAGCATTGCTATCTCAGTTCAAATCCCATTATGAATATATAACCAGAACACAAAACATTTACGCAAATAACACTAACCAATAAACCGACAACATAAAATCTCGACAAAACCAACAGGAGCCAAAACAGAGTAAAGGTAGCTTTAATATAAAGTAGGGGACCAGGTTTTCCCGCATTGCTCTCACTCGTGCCTCCATATCCCCCGCCAATCACTCTCAACAGTCACTGCAACTGCCAATCTACCAATCCCTCTCAACAGTCAATGCAACCGCCAACCTAACAATCCCTCTCAACAGTCACTGCAACTGCCAATCTACCAATCCCTCTCAACAGTCACTGCAACTGCCAACCTACCAATCCCTCTCAACAGTCACTGCAACCAACAATCTACCAGTCCCTCTCAACAGTCAATGCAACTGCCAATCTACCAATCCCTCTCAACAGTCACTGCAACCACAATCTAGCCCTCTCAACGTCACTGCAACTGCCAATCCCCAATCCTCTCAACATTCACTGCAACTGCCAATCCGCCAATCCTCTCAACAGTCAATGCAACTGCCAATCTACTCGAGAGAGACCGGTCAGTGGCCAATCGAGGAAAATTTCCTTTTTATACGTCTCTATTTTATTCTCACTTTCTGTTGTATAGTTCCTTAAAAAAAACTGGAATTCCTTACCACTATATCTGCTTTAAGGCATTCAAGGTCGAGATATAATGGTTCATCTGGGCTTAATCTTGTTTGAGTAACGTGCTATTTTGTGAAGAGAAATGTTAACTTAACATAAAAAACAAGTAAGATATTTTAGCATTTACATTCCAAAGCAAATTATACGCTCTTGATCAAAGAAACATATCCACTCAGCTTAGGCTTAATCCGTACTCAGCGGGAATATTAATTCAAGGGAGAGCAAACTCTAAGAAGACGGCATGGAGGCATTTCTTAATGTTTAAGGAACACTGCAAAACAGGCATGTCGCCTCCAGTTTACCCGCTGATTAACTCAGGAATGCAACGCTAAACGTGAAGTATCCTGGCGCTCATAGATCTCAAAATGCAGCATAGCCACACTGATACCTTGACGAATTTTCACCGCATGTCATCATTTAGGCCAAGAATCTTTGCACAGAGGCTGGACAAAGACTTGCATCCGCCAGTGACATCGCTGTCAAAATTCATAACGACCCCGAATTAAATCCACAGACAATAACAACCGTGGGTTTGACATTCTGCGGAGTAACAGCAGCTGAAAACGGTCACCATCTCTCCGGGAAAAGCCGCAACCGCTTTCTTTTACCAAGCATGCCACCGGGGATATAAGCCGGTACACCACCTGCACCCACGTCTCTGAGAGGCTTGTTCGGCAGTCACCCCCGGCTCCGAGCGCGTCCCGTCGTTATCGTCTTTTCTCACGCGCCGTCGCCAGAGGGCACCTGTTGTAGCCGTCGCCGTCGCTGTCGACGTCGGCGTCGGCGTCGATGGGGACGGCCCGGGGAAGCGGGCCTACGACGCACGGGCCTTTGTCACTTAAAAAAACAAAATTCCAAATGCCATGGACAAACCACTGAATGTTTTCATAGGCGTAACATATGAAGGTGTGTATTTCTTAGTATTGTTGGATTTTGTTATTTCTTGCCCTTGTAGCGAAAAACATCCTAACTAATGGCATTCCGTCTTAACGAAAAGCACTACAAATTTTGAAATTTGTTTAAAGAAAATGACTTATCAGTAATTTCAGCTGAATGTCAAACATAATTTACGTGTCATCCTCAACGCATCAACCAAACGCCTCAAAAGCATGATACATTAGCTGAAAGAGAGGAAGAGAGTGAAAAGGTACGCAACAGTTTGTTCTTTTAGAACGGCATATTAATATGGTTACACCAACAACAAAACCAAATTCTCTCTCAGAGACCGGCTGCATTTGAGGTCCCCTGTCAGAAGCGAGCATGGCTGCCTTCTCCAGTGCACTGCCCTAGCAACCACCGGACCGACCGTTGGTGCGAGATTGCAGTCTAGGTCATCTGGCTCCTCAGGACGACAACAATCTGTCTCGGTCGCCAACTGGCCTATCATACTACTGGACCAAGATACATCTCAGTCTGAACAGAGCTTGTCGAGATTGCATCTCGAGGTACTGTCATTTTCGCTGGCGCGACAGAACACAATTTGATTAAAATCGAATAGCTTGGGAACAGGATGCGAATCAATTGAGCAGGAGGCGGTGGTGAACCGGTTTTAAGGTGGCCCGAGGCTCTGGAGTCTGCAATTATGTATACGGGAAGAAGATCACTTAATCAGCCCAGCTCCACCTCACCCCTTCCTCCATATCCACCACGAGGGGCTGCGTGACTCAGTGATAGAACACATACCTTCTCAGCCGCAGGTCGGGGCCTGATGCAGCATCGAGGCCCGCGGGTTCTCTGAAAAACTTCATTCTGATCCCGAAAAGTCCTCCAAAAAGGTTGAGTTGGCGACATGGTGTGAACGCAGCTACTGTGGACCGCTCAAACCAATTAATTGAGCGCGAACTCATCAGCACTGAGAAGCTGAGGATCTAGTGGGTCCTCCAACTGACTCCAGAACGAACTGATACGAAAAATCGAAAGGTACAGACACAGCCTTCCTACATTTCAGGCTGTCGCGTTTCTGGGAGTAAGCATAGGTCAAGGGTGGTCTGATTTCGGAAATCCTCTAGAGGGTAGACAATTCAGAGATCTTGCAATTGATTCATTTGTTTTTGTCTTATAAGGCCACTCCCAACAGGCACACTTGCCCAATTACAGGGAATGTCGGCGCGGGTGTCCTCTCCATCGAGCCGCATGAGACACCGAGGGCGGTTTCCCACCGTGGGAACTGAATCCACGTTAATCCAAGCCACTCGAATCTGGATAATGGCAAGAAGTCACTGGGCCACCCGCTCCCCAAATCATTTGACGGATATGCAATGTGGCAGGCTTTTGCTATGGATTGTCTGGGAACCATTTGAGAAATAAAACACGGGTATGTTTCCAAATGATGACTCTTCAAGTCGGTGCCTCACTAATAAACTCAACTACACGAGGCATTTTGCATCCTGTTGAGAGCGGGCCACTGGCACTGGAATTGCGTTCCGTTGGCTTTCGCTGGCGCTGATCTCACTCCGATTACTGACCAGGGCTGTTCCATAAGTCTTTACCTCCAGTGCTCCACCTAGCTCGGCGTAAGCTGGTGACGTCATTTGAAGGCCAACGATGATGCAGCGTAAAATCTAAGCCACTCCCAATGCAAGACTGTAAATTTCCCACATCAAATATATACTGTGCAAACTTTTTTCATTTACAATGAATCGTTTGTGGTATTTTATAAGGCCGACCACAGGAACGCATTGCTTTGTGCGTGGTGGCATTGCATGTCATCCAAATCAGTTTTTAGGTTGACAAATACAGCATTACCACACAGTCACGTGTATAATCTTTATCATATTTGCCCGATGTTGGACAACGGCTTGAGGTCCAAATAGTTCAGGCAATATAATTAATGTTTATGTTTATTCATCACAAATATTTATATATTTCTCAACGCTATATTGTTTTTACATGCATGAACAATAAGTCCGTATAACTTGATGCCTCAGTCAGTCAATCCAGGACACTCTCAGCTGGTATTTTCTTCACTATGCCTCTAATTCGCCACCCTACGTCCTCACCCTCGCCCTCGCCCCCTCCTTCTCTATCTATCTATCTATCTATCTATTTATCTATTTATCTATTTATCTATTTATATATGTGTCTATTTTCTTTTTCTCTTTTTTATCCATTTTTTTTATCTTTTTTTTTTTTTTATATATTTATCTATTTATCTATTTATCTATTTATCTGTCTATCTGTCTCTCTGTCTCTCTCTCTCTCTCTCTCTCTCTCTCTCTCTCTCTCTCTCTCTCTCTCTCTCTCTCTGCCGCCCTGCCTCCCCTGCCTGCTTGCCCCCCTGCCCCCCCCCGCCTCCTCCTCTCTCTCTCTCTCTCTCTCTCTCTCTCTCTCTCTCTCGCCCAGTGAGTGGTGTGTACAGTTGGGACGATGGGCCGTGACTTGTGGTTGATGTCCAAAAATGTAAGGAATTTAATTTAGCTCACCCATCACGGGAAGCGGCGTGCGTTTCCGAATTATCCCCAGGATACCTCAGAAACCAATGGGGCCTGATCACGCCAGAGCCAGGTCTGTGTTTTCTTTTCGTTTGTGATATGTCGCCTGACGGGAACAAGATACCTTCAGCACAAAGTACGTTCGCAAGCAAGGCAGGCGCCGTAGCGATGCAATATTCCGGTTTTGAGATTCAGAACAATTCATAACACACATCCACACATCCAAATGTTGACAAATACTAATAACACAAACAAACGTGAATTGATGATGCTATAGCTAGGTATTTTCACAAAACAACTTTAATTAATAGGTCACTTATTTACTAGAAGCCGATCCTCGCCGCAACTGTTTGCGTTATTGCTAAGCAATCTGCGCCAGTAACGGCAAAATCTATTTAATATGTATGAGTGATATGAAGTGAATTGAATTTTCCTTTGTGTTGTGGATGCCCCCAAAAAAACTTGAGCTATAGGAAGGAAATCCCCTTTTCTTCTTTGTGTTGTTTTTCTAAGGCAAGAAAAATGTTGAATTATTCTTAACTCGGACAAGTTAACACTTGCATTGGCCGGGGTAGGAGCAGCCTTTGCTTTGACGGGGAAAGCGTGTACCCGCCCCCATAAGATCTCGAGAGCCGTGCTAGATAACGAGAAAAACGGTAAACGGTGTTAGCCCTTCCCGTTCCTATGGAAAAATATGTGTATTTTTGTCAGGTCACATTTGAGGTCACTAGAAGTCAAGGTATGTCACCATAGGGACATCATGGAAATGAAGGTTTTTAATAATTACATCTTAACTAGAAGATAGAGCAAGACAATCTAAATGGATGGAGTCCTCGCAGAAAGCCGAATCGAATGTTAGGTAACATGACCTTGCTAGGTCGAATCTAGGATTTGACCTAACGTGGGCTCAGGTCAAGGACATATTAAGTCAAAATACATAGCATTAGGAATACAAAGATTAGACAAACCGAATGTTGTTAAAATAAAGGCTTTGACATCATCCATTACCCAGTTGTTCAATTTTAACTATTTCTCCAAGGTATTTCCAATGTAGAGGTCGTGGCCCCTAAGTGTACCTGACATTAGGTCATCGATACGAGATTCAGATCCAAGGGTTAACCCCGTTCTTACTTCTACTATTTTTAACATTTTTAAAGGGAGGTCACTTTATCTGCAATGGTGACCTGATCTGAAATGACCTGGACAATAGATATTGGGAAAAGTTTTAAAAATGATCAGAAAAAGGTATATCAAATATGGCTGCGCTACTTGCCGCCGTTTCTGTTCTGTTTTTGAAAAACCCACGGAAGGAGGGAGGTACCCGCCCCCTCCCGTCAATGCACGTGTTATGCGTCGTTTTCTAAAGCAAAATAGAGCAATGGTTACAGATATATGACTTAAAGGTGCCTATTAAGCTTTGGGAGCTACCAAAACGTATTTAAGCTTTCTAAGTTTTCAATGTTGAAGAGAACTAAGGGGATTTTCCGGTGCTGTTGTGACGTCACAAAATGGCGCCTCGTCGCCAGAGGCTGTGTCGGGAACGGCATTCGGTTACACCAATAGGTGACGGTATCATCTGTAACAGTACGAATTTACTGGGAACCTATTGATAATATACAGAGACATGATATCGGTGATTATTTAGCCAAATGGTGAACTTGTGTTATACTCGATCAACTTGAAATGTGCGAAAAGGCGCAGGACCAACCAGATAACACTTGTACTCAAGAAAATATATAATGTCTGCGTTCATGCCACAAGAGACGATTTGTGGTTAAATTTAGTCACATTTAGTGCAGTTAAAGCGTGCGAATCAAGAAACCTAGCGTCCGGTCTGCATAACTTAAATGCTAGAGAAGTTGGCCGAAAACTTAAGTTTTGTGTCAAAAAGGGCTAAGTCACCTGCTTTATTTCTATATATCCATATATACCCCAATAAAGCGGCATTGTCATCTACTAATCATGAACATCACTTGCTTTCTTGAACCCTGTTTGGAACTTCCACAAGATCCTACGCAGGTGTTACCTTTATATGGGACTAGATCTACAATGATTGCGAGAAAGGTAATCGGACATGTCCGTTTGTCTGTTAACCATTGTATTCTACTTTCTGCACATTTCCTTACAATACCGTCTGGGCGTATACAGCACCTGGGGAACGACAAAGCCCAACAAATATTCCAGACATACCAATCTTGAGATATGTCGAATTTGGAAGGCGATATTATTAGCTGAAGCATTATAATAAATGCAACTTAGTCGCGCAGATCAGTGTGACTATTCTAGCAAGCTGCCATACCGGTTCTTGTCAGGTTCAACCGAGATCGACACGGAATCTTCGCGACACTGGAGGTCTGGTGCGCGACCAGACTGAACAACTTTTAATCAACGAACCACGAGCACATCGTGTGTCTGCTCCGAGTTGGCTATAGACTGCAGGGGTCTTTCCCTAGCCAATTCAGAGCACAAGATTGCAGGCACCTTCAGCGTCAGTTCAAGGCGAGTTAGTGTGGGCACCTTCAGCGTCAGTTCAGGACGAGGTAGTGCGGGCACCTTCAGCGTCAGTTCAGGGCGAGGTAGTGCGGGCACCTTCAGCGTCAGTTCAGGACGAGGTATTGCGGGCACCTTCAGCGTCAGTTCAGGACGAGGTAGTGCGGGCACCTTCAGCGTCAGTTCAGGGCGAGGGAGTTGCGGGCGCCTTCTGTGCCAAGTCGAACTGGGAGGCATAAGCGACTTTTCCACCAATTCAATTTCAGAACTGTATGATAATTCAACTGCAGCCCAGGTCTGCCTGGTGCCTTTGTGCGTTCAGATGTTGAGAATATTCCAAAATTGATGCACTCGATGCAGAATGGTCAAACGATGAAATTGGCCTTGCATCAGACCGCGGTTGCTTTTACCTCATGTAATAGAACGACGCTATTTGTCTTTCCGACCAGGGTCCCTATTTAATAAGATGTGTGGAAATGCGACGTATTTTACACCACAGCCATCTGCAAAGTTACGCTGTACCCAGAATCGCCTTTCATAAAGAACAGCGACATTCGCGCGAAAGCGGCGTAGATATGAAATCCAGCGTGAATAATGGTAACTTTCAAAACTGAATTACCTCTTCTAAATATATTCTATAACTTTTCTTTAACATTTCGGAGGCCATTCATCTTTGAAAATTGATTATTTGTAAGAAAATGTAAGCTTTTTCCGCCTATCTTCGATTCATGATTTTTTCATACACTTTTTGAACTGTTGGCCAACAATGCACACCAGTGCTAAAAATAATTGTACACAAAAAACGGCATAATTTTTGCCAAGGCCCTAGTTTTTATTCCTGTGAAAGGTATCTTCAACCCCATGAAACTGGAAATCGTGAAAAATGGAAACGGAGGGCACAGCGAACTAAGAAAGGGCTGCGTACCGGATGATTTCGAGAAACTGGGACGAGAATACTGAGCCAGCATCTTTGAAGAATAGAGGCAAGCACCTAGGTACATATGTCATCAATTTGGATCTTGCTGGAAGTCCTTAGAGTTTGTAGGTTACATCCACTCTAAATTCAATTATTTCCCTCCATTGACTCCAGCAGCGTCAGTACCAGCATGTCTAGGGCTGTTTACTCCCCAGATTGCAAATATCGAAATCGTGGCTGGAAGTCAAAGTAAAGAATACAAATTCTAGCATTCATGTTCATTTACATTAATGGTTATCATCATTTGGGGGCATGTCGATGTGTAGAAATTGCCAGAGATCTCTATATGTCAGCCCAGTTTGACATGAGTAGCTCTCACTTCGTCCTGATGGAGGAAAGAGCTGAAACGCCTCCAAGTCCATTTTTTCATTTGTATGACATTCTCCTCTATAACAATATCTTTAACCTAAGGTTCAATAGGTACTTTAGAGGAAATCTATATTTTTCATGTTCTGTCTCATTGGCTACTAAAAGTTACGATGCTACTTGGTGCGTAGTTTTTCAGGCATGCCTTACATATTCAACGTACATTTTGTCTCCTTTATGAAACAGGATTGTGTATATTCCACGTTGCATTCCAGCGCAGCGTAATTTACACCAGCACAGCTTTGCAAGTATTTGTATCTAAGCTGCATTTTATTTAAAAAAAATATTGTGGTTTGTTCTTCACTTTCTACTCTGTATTATGATACTTCTATGCTGCTAGCATAAGTTATACCTTTTATGAAACATAAGAACAGTTAAAAATTTGAACCTCTTGAGATGCAAAACATATAAATATTCCGTCAGTCCTTACTGATAATACTGTTCATACAGTCTGTGACAGTCAAGAGGAACGCAGGCCCACCTGTTTGGCCATGTTGTAACAAAGACTGCTGGCTCGCTAAGATACCGTTATTGGCAGCTAAGTCCAGCTCCGAGCCCCAGTGTGCGCTTGTATGGCTTCGCATGCCCGTACACCCTGCCTAATTCCCCACTGTCCGACCGACAGACCGACAGCAAAATAAACGCTAGTGGCTGTCAGCTTGCGGCGGACCACACCACAATCCTACACCCGCAACCTTCTCCCAACTGTAATTAGGACGGCATAGGCTGGCAATCGCGTCGCAGTGTTGGAGCCGAATGCAGGCGGGCTCCTCTGCATTCCGGTGAATTCAAGGGTTGTGCTGACAGCTCGACGCCACAGCACGACAGCGAGCCGTCGGCAGATGGGTCCAGCGGAAAAGTTGCAGGCGGCACGCCACGGGCCGTGACGTAGGAAGAATACCGGCCGTTCACTGGCGCTGATAAAGCTGTCAGACCCCGTCGAACGCAGTCCGGCACCGCCTGAGGCACAGCAGGCTGCGAAATCCAATATAGCTCAGACAGAGCTAACGTCCAAGATCAACACCACCTGACCTCAGCGCAGGCAACGGTGAATTTACCTTTGTCAATTAATCCGTCATCACAACGGTTGAAAGTGCATTTCCTTCCGTCATCACAACGGTAAAAATGCAATGTCTGCATTCTTTCTAAGACTTTATAACAACATCTTGAAAATAACATAAGACGCATAGCAGAACATTGGCTGTGTTCTGTTAATCATTGATGTAAAAGTCGACAATGCACCATAGAACCAGCAAATCTCCACCGGAGAATTGAGAAAAAACAGACCAGGAGACAGCATTCAGTGGTTTTTCTGGATGAAGACAGACCAGGCGACTGAGTTAATTTATTTACACGGGGCAAAGACAGACCAGGCGACAGTGTTTATTCTTTTTCTGGACAAAGACAGACCAGATGACAGTGTTTAGTCCTTCTTTGGACGAAAACAGACCAGGCGGCTGTGTTCACCTATTTACACGGGACAAAGACAGACCAGGCGACACTGTTTAGTCTTTTTTTCTGGACAAACAGATCAGGCTGCAGTGTTAAGTCCTTTTTGCTGGATGAAGAGAGAGTAGGCGACAGTCTTCACTGATTTGCACAGGACAAAGACAGATCAGGTGACGTGTTTGGTTCTTTTTTTCTAGATGAAGACAGATCAGGCGTCAGTGTTTATTAATTTGCACAGAACAAAGGCAGACCAAGCAACAGTATTTAATTTTTTTCTGGACAAAGGCAGACCAGGAGACAGTGTTCATTGATTTGTGAAAAACCCATTTTGCGTTTCTCCTGTGTAGTTTTTACGTTTATATGAGATAACATTGGTGTTTTCGGAAGGATCGAACAAACAAAGATTATCAACAGATTCTAACGCTAAATTTGTGTTCCAACTCATTGCACTGTTTCATAAAGTCCAGTGAGTTAAAAGGATAAGACCAGGATTTTCATTCCACGCGGCCTCCCCTCCATCAGCGCGAGCGTTGGCGACGCTATATGACCATCGCTGTCGATCGCCATTTAGATTCCAGGTCACACACACCTCTACGCAAGATGGTACATCAGAGACCACTTCGGGTCCGGCCTGGAATCAGAGCAAGGACGTGGTTGTACCGGGCGGTGTGTATTTCTGGAAACGAGTGCGGTGCACTGGGAGCGAGTGACGCTGATGGACTAGGGCCCAAAGTGACCAGCCATCCCTGCTGGAACCCAGCAGCTGGTGCCGCCGCCGCCGCCGAGATGGAACTTCTATCTGGAAGCTGGTGCAATTGAACAGTTCGACATCTACGTCCTCGGAAATAGATTCTTATTGATGGGAGACCGGAACTGGTGCCCTCTCAGCAACGGCACACAAAATGAGATTATGTGGGCCGTCGGCCACTCCGCCAGACGCTCGGCCTTTCACACTTCGGTGGGTGGATAGTGAAGTGTGACCAACAATTTAGCTTGCACTGTAGGTGAAAATAAGTATAACAGTGAGGTAAGAGTGTTCTTACCAGAATTTTGGACAAGCAGCCGTGAAACCTATACCCGAACACTAGCAGATCCAGAGGGGGGCAAGGGGCCATGCCCCCAAAACGGCAGAATTTTGGCAGATTTTCTTAAAAAAACACTTATTTTTTACGATTTTTCTCGAGCTGCCTCCCCCAAACGGCGCTCCTACGTCCGCCAGTGTAGCCGAAAACTTAATCCCCTAGAAAACATCAAGAGGCAATTATCTGAAAGCAAAGTTGAGTCATCGCGGTTTAGCATATCGTACGACAGTCAGCTAAACTGTCAAAAGCATCACGGAATGTTAGTCCGACTGTCGTCTGCGCAGTCTACGTGTGCACAAGGGCAGCGGCGGTCTGAACAGTCACACGAACTTGGAGGTCACGCACCAGCTCGGCCAGTTGACAGTCCCTCCTACCGCACATAAATCATCTTTTTATGATTATCCTTCCTCAAACCCGTATGGAAGACACGCGGCGCATTGTTTCAGCCAGTGTAGGCATTCGCTTTGACGAACCGGTTCCTCTACCAAGTCCGGTCCTAGTCTTGTTTCTTTGGCCGGCGACAATGCCTTGTACCTTTATACCTGTCAGAACGAAAGATTCCATGCATCGTTTGGTCTACCTCAACAATTGGTGGCGGTGAATTTTCATCCCACTCCCCGATACCTACCACTATTCACAAGAGTACCGTTCTCGAGAAAAATGGCATGAAACGTTCTCCTCATAAATCGTTCAGTCACAAAGGGAATATCACCGTCGACTTCCTCGGCCAATTAGAGCTCGTGCCATCCGCTCAAGCACTCCACAGCGGCTCTTTTGGCTTATTGAAATTTTTCCACTGACAAATGGTGGCATCGGGCAGGCTTCTGGCCATCGTTCAGCCGTCAGCAGCACGTGACACTAACGAGCCGCATTCGTCATCCGGCCAAGTTCAGCAGGCCTCGGACAGGGCGGGACGCCACTTCTCGCCTGCTCGGTTTGCCACGCGCCGGAAAATTGCACCGGCCGCCGGCCGTCGGACCCAAAATCGCCGCCGGCGCTCGGGCACGTGACGCTGACGGGTTGATGGTGGCCGAGGCGGCTGCCGCACCTTAGATCAGACAGTCTGGTCCGCTGCAGTCTCAGTCTGAGCTTCCGCACAGTCTGGGCTCAGAGTGCCTGCGCTAGGGCACTCTGAGCTCTGATTTTTAGAAGCTGGGTGGCCTAGTGGCTTCATCGCCTGCCTCAAGATTGGGACAGCAAAGATTAATGCGGGTTCAGTCCCCACGCCGGAAAACTGACTCCGTATCCCCTATGGCTCGGTGGAGAGGATCCATAAACTCCTACGCCTATACTCACTGTATACTCTCTTGTATACCATCCAATTCCTGTGTTTATTTTACGTTATTTAATTCTTTTATTTCCCCATTGACCTCTTTTCTCTTCATTGTTTTATCATGTTCATTGCACCATGTACTGTCCCGCCACTTCAGCTGTGTCGCTGCTGCTGCGTCGAACCCGTAAATGCCGGCATCTCCCGCGCTTCGGCCTATCTGTGCTCGGGACATGTTTTTCAGTCCCGTTTCACCTGGCCCTGCTATGTCGTACAGCGCCATCTTCGTGGTCATTTTTGTCATCGTGCTTTTTTGGCCTCTTTATGACGTTTTGTGTCTTTTTAATCCCTGTACTTTTGTTTACCCATCGTGTTTGATGATAATATATGTATGGATCCAATTGGGCAAGTGTGTTTGTTGAGAGAGGTCCTAACAAAATGAAAAAATAAAGTCAACTAACCTAGTATTATGCATAACGTTGTGGTGCACGTTTAATAGCACACCAAAGAAACCTATACCCGAGCTTCGGTCACGCTCTGCCAAACTTTTTCAATGGATAATTGATGGCTTTTAACGAATTAGCGACTGCCAGGGTTATACGACGTTGCCATCTCTCACCCCATTGGAAGGGATTTGAGGGATCAGATCAACTTGTTCAGAGGCTCCGCCAAGAACTGGGACCCGGAACCGCTGACTTTGAAGACATGAAAGCTATCCACTGAGCCACCCATCCCCCAGCTTTAAATTAAAACACCTCCATTCGTAAGGTTGGTATTTCACCGAATTCAGTTCAAAACTCACCCCGGAAAATAATTTGTCACCCACAAAAAGGAAGGATAGGCTCCACTTTTATAGAGCAAGTGGGGGCCGGGCCAAGCTATTCACCCAACCAGTAAATTACTGGCTGATGGTGTTTAAGTCCCGGTGCTAGGCGCACGTCACTGCACATCGTCAGTGACTGGCAGTTTCATTCTGCACGAGCAATGTCGATATGCACTACCTTCACATACGTAGCCTTAAAAAGGATGCCACATTGCCTCGCGGGCCCTATCCTATGAGAGAATGTGGCACATTTATAATGGGATTTGAGCTGAGATAGTCATATGATAAAACATACCGAGACACCCTCTAATTCATTTGTCCTGGAAGTCACCGTTCGCGGAGAAGCCGCGTGCATTTAGAGCGGGTAGCGACGCCATCGGCTCCAGTGTGGCGTCTCCCCGACGAGGAACCGCTGCCGCCAGCCATTCGACCCATAGGCGATATCCGTGCGCTCTATACACCGCTCATAAAGCGCTGTTGCTCTGTAAAAGGTGAGCTCTGAGAAAAATCAAATATAAAGCCAAGGGGTTTACGTGGGCTCTTCGCGACGGATACCTCAGTTCAAATCCCAGGACGGTGTCATAGTTTAAATATTTCAAGGAGAACATAAATATGTCAGCGTCATCACTAATTTTTTAGTGATTTAAGGCATTTTAGCGTCTAAAGCAATAAAGTCTTTTTGCTGATTTGGGATATCAGCTGCTTAAAACACTTACATCTCAAGGTATTTTTGTCCCAGCTGGAACATCAGCATTCACGAATTTCTCTGAATTAGTTCAAGTGGCATCGAAAAAATTACACCCGTTGCGTGGCTTTGCCTATGAACACCATGAAAAATTGATTCACAAAAAACTTACGAATATCCATATACCTCTCTACTGACAGTGTGCCATGTGCAGGTCACTCTCGATGCACACCAGCCCCTAGTACATTTCACCATCACGAAAAACGATTTTCAGGAAAGAGCAGACGATATCAAACAAGCATAGCAGCAAACACCAGCCTTGCAGGCGACGTTTCCCAGTGCAAAACTTGTGGACGCTGATGCCAGCGTGCTTTGAGATGATCAGCGTTGATAGTACCTCCGCCGGCCTGCGCCAACATGCAACGTTAGGTACACACGCTATACGGCTGCGGGTGACCTGTTCGGTATCTTGTTCATCGTATGACAAGCATGATATAATCATGCGCCGCATACCGGGCGCTGGAAGGTGACCGTTTGCTGCACCGTGTGATGCAGCAGCATATTGCACGACAGCAGATGAGGCGATTATAAAACGCACCACTACAACCTTGGAGGCTCACATTCTGCCTTTGTGTAAAAAATGCTTATCAAAACACGCAGAATGGGCTGTATGCGAATAATGCTGAAAACATGATCACATAAATGACCTGCGACCATCCACAATCTGCATCATAGGAGCAGAGGTGCAGAAACTTGCCAACTCGGCTACCGGAGTTTGTGACACATTTACGAAAATTGAGGTGCATAATTGTGACAAAATAGCGATCCTGACTGTATGGCTCAAAATCAAACCACATATTTTCGAAATAGAGAATGAAGCTTGTAGGGAATATTTTAACTTAGTAGCTCTTTTCTTCAATTGCACAGCGTACCATTAGTGATACAATATTGGTACTGTGTTCAGTTTCTACTAAAACGAGGGACCCCCGCTGCAGAAAACCCGCAAACCGCTGTCACAGTTGCCAGATTTTAACATGCAGCCCAATGGTGCCGATTGTTAGTAGTTTGCAGAAAGTTGTCGCCTAGATACCCGAAATGTGACAGTCAATTTTTCGAGAAATACACGATTGTGGGCATAATAAATGCATTAACCATAACGCAGATACTTTATCAAGTACTTCTCTGTCCATTTTTTCAGGTTAAATCATATTTACAGTTTAAGTGTCTTCGATTTATTGGCCCCTATTTCTTCGAATTTAGTATTAAGTACGCCTAAAAGCTACTAAGAGAAGTACTTAATGCGTGAAAAAATAAACAGCTGGGCAACAATTCTATTTAAACTGCACAACAGCGACAAGACAAGTTTCTACATGTTTATGTGATGTAGAGCCTGCCAAAAATTTAAACAGGTGGGAAGCCACTTATTTTGAGGGCATATTTATTAGGTATATCTGAGATAAGTGCAGGCTAAAACTGGCTAGAATAAATATTGCTGCCCATGGCTAATCTAAGATGAATGTAGGCTATTGTAAGACTGATGCACTTTCCCATATCAAGCTTAGTTTTTCATTCCTTAGCCTGCTTGTGCCTTAGCTTATTTGTGCCCTAGATTGGTTAGATAGATTTGGATCTGGAGGAAGTTGGGAGAGTTGGCGCCAGCAACAGGCTGGCAACAACAGTGATTCAGGTGAGTTTTCATGATCAAATTATCATATCAATATTGTACAGATAGCAAATGTGTGCTAATGCAGTCCTCCACAAAGTGTTAACACCCAAACTGGAGAGGGGCCTGGCACTAGCGTGCACTGGAGGGGGCCGAGTAGACCCCCTTCTTATCTCAGAAAATCACAGCAAATCTCAGAAAGAAATAGACTTCGAAAAACGCTGGTTGGGGGTGTGTTGCTTACTACCAGTGGTGGTAAGCAACGCACAGGACCTGAACTGCATGGAGTTAAAGCAGGATTTTGACTACACTGGATCTTTCTTTGGCATGTGAATTCCAATACCTCTGTACCTATTAGGCCAATAGACATAATTTTACATCTATGCAGGCTAGTTGCCTCAGAGTTTTTACTGCAAGAAGGAATGACCAGGCAGGTGATGATGGTGAGTGAAATGCAAATTTTAAGCATTTGATGTGTTTATAAAAATGCTACCGAAGGTCCACCTTACCAACACGTTTTAGGTAGATCCAAATACTATGTTGACATTGACATTTTTGTCCCTTTTGTTGATATATGAGATAGAAGTTTAGTGGGGGGGAAGCTGTGGTTAGGGTTCCCAATTGTGTGTACATGTACATTCCCATTAATAGATAGGTATGTTCCCAATAATAACTATTTTCATGATAATTGCTACATTTAATCATGTGGAAAAGTACCATAATTGGAAGAACTCCTTTCAAAAATGGAAACTTCTTCAAAAGGGGAAATGCATGTCATTGGGGGAAACTGCGGTCAGAGTTGCCAATAATAGTTATGACCCCAATACAGGAAAAAATGACCCATAATTGGAAATTTTCCTTCCAAAAACAAAAACATGATCTATAAATGAAAACTCAGTTTACTACATTCATGCTGTAATGGTTTGGTGCTAGAACCTTGTCTGCTGCAAAAAGTAAGGGACAGGTAGGGGACATTCAGCATATTGGAAATAGTATTCAAATATACAATTATTATTTCCAGCTCTGTGTGACAGAGAAGGCATACGTCGCATTGAGTTTGTGACAGCCAGCATACTTTCTGCACCTCTGCATAGGAGCACCCGAAAGCATCATGATCATCTTAGGCTGAGCTCTGGAAGACTCTCTCTGCATGCCTTCTCTAAGACTTAACTCGAATCAAATTGAAAAATACTAATGTTGGAATTTCAAGTGCAACTATTTTGCTTGCATCTATGCAATTGATATCGAACCAATGCTACTAGAATTATACAAAATTTGGGAGGCCTCAGCGTTGGTTTCGTAAAAAAATAGAATACCAAGGTCGGCAAACGTAAAAAAATGAATTTACAACACTCAGATGCAATGAGTTTACTTCCGGAAAAACACTGGTGACATCGCAGCACTAGAAAAACATAATATTCCATCATAGCAAATAAGATTTGGGTATCCTTTGTTTTTTTCCAAAACGCAAGGACTGTACATAAGTGTATTCAAATTTATATAAAACAGCATTGACAGATATCATCCAGTTATCTCCAAAACTTAGAGCTTGCCCTTCTGTAAAACAAAATTCGGGTTTATGAAACGATTCAAGGGGTGAAAAGACAACAAAAAGAGCCAGAAGCTCGTTTCTGCCTTTGAGAACCTTGGGGTTTTGTATAAATCTTGAGAAGTAAGTAGTTATCTGTGTGAAAGCAAACCATGTTTGTTGCAGGAATCTCCTGCAATGAAAATAAAAGTGTCCCACATGAAATGAGTGTACGAGATCCTTGCAAAAGAACCAATGAGAGGACACTAACATAAAGAGCTCTTCCCATTTCCCTAGCATGCAAACATAAGAAACGGAAGCAAAACAAAAATAGAACGAAAAGATCACCCTGAATACTGTCATGTTGGCAATACCAGTACCACTGCCACCACAGTTCGAATGACGGGAAAATGGAAATGCCATCTGCTGATTGCCGGTGATAAGGCCTTAAAAGTGTTCCGTTTAAAGGAAAACCGGTCACAGCAGCGACTTTCTGGTAAAGGTGAGTTTTTCAGTAACAAAGTCGCCAGATTGGCGCCAAACTTGGTTCAACATTACTTTTGCCGGACCGAAGTGGGGCAAGGCCAAACTATTTCCCTCCGCCACATGTGAAATGTTTGTGCAGAACTCACTGCGATAAGAACAGCCAGTTTCGTTTAGCAAAGCAGCCATCGAAATAATCGAAACTAGTTTTGTCTGGAACCAATCAAGCTGTACTATAAGCGCAGGTTCAGGACTAAATTCACTAGCTAAGAGGACAAAGCAGACATAATTCAACTGTGTATAGCTCCACCGAGGCAGCATAAATTTAAGGTCCAAACAACATTGCGTGTTTGCGCTGTGCGCGCGTGACCTTTGCACCACTCACGCGCGAGATGAATTAATCAGGGTCCTCTGGCGGATGGCCACCATCGGGGCCCCACAGCTGTTGCAGTCACTGCAGACCATCGCCGCATCCGCCAGAGTGGCGCGTGTCCAGCCGACTACGCACGTCACAGATCAACGCTTCCGGTCGTCGAAACGATACCTATTAGATGCCTAAAAGGGGCTCGTTATAACATGAAACATAAAGTGTGCTAGCGCAATATGCACCCGTTTGAAATGGCCAAATTGTGGGTTGAAAAAGAAATGAATTTGGCATCATGCCTAGTCGGATGGTGATGACTCACACCGACTCATGAATAGAAAATCGATTTGATCCACCTGAAATTGATTGGAATGGATATTGAGATGAGAGACGTCGCCAACTGACATAGAACTAAACGAATAAACTTGTCTGAAATGAGAAATACAGGCGGCAACAGAGGTTAGCCGTTATTTCATCTGTATTTAGTAGGAATGTACTAAGGACTTGCGATAGTCATGTCTCGGCGGCGTATGCTCAGTCAGAAAAGTTTGCTGCCCTGCGTCCTCTGACTTTGCCTCAACCACAACTCGTCATTGGTGCAAACAGTATGGCCCGAGACAACTCAAATTGTATCCAACGTAAGTGGGACATATTTGCGTGATTATTGTGCTCAAATGAAAGTTCTGCACATATATAACATAGGGAAAGCTGTTCCAGATCTGTGTTAAGTGTGGTCTGGATTTTCGACAGTTTTTGTTCTTTCTTTAGACTTGAGGGGGGGTGAACAGTCAATCCTGGTCGACTCACAAAATTATATTTGGTGGCCTTCTGCAACTCACTCATTTGCCCGAGTAAAATCCAGATGTGCAGCCCCGATTTATGTTTTAAAAGGCTGTCTAACAGAGGTGGATATTTTTATCCACAAAATATTTCGAACAGTGGATACGAGCGGTGCAACAGATCAGAGAACCCTGCAACAGATCAGAGAGCCGTGCAATAGATCAGGGAGCCGTGCAACAGATCAGAGAACCGTGCAACAGTTCAGAGAGCCGTTCAACAGTTCAGAGAGCCGTTCAACAGTTCAGAGAGCCGTGCAACAGATCAAGGAGCCGTGCAACAGATAAGAGAGCCATGCAACAGATCAGAGAGCCGTGCAACAGATCAGAGAGCCGTGCAATAGATCAGGGAGCCGTGCAACAGATCAGAGAGCCGTGCAACAGTTCAGAGAGCCGTGCAACAGTTCAGAGAGCCGTTCAACAGTTCAGAGAGCCGTGCAACAGATCAGAGAGCCATGCAACAGATCAGAGAGCCGTGCAATGGATCAGAGAGCCGTGCAATGGATCAGAGAGCCGTGCAACAGATCAGAGGTGAATCCCGGAAACACAGATAGGTGGTGTTAACCAAGCCGTGATTTGAGCAGAAATATTAAGCAAAGTAACCAGAATAAAATCAATTCTGGGAACTAAGTTGAAAGTTGGAACATTGCCACACAAGATTAACTTACAACATATGGTCAGGCTAGCATAGAATACCGGCCGTGGTTCCACACAGGTTCTGACTTTGAAATACATTTTCATCACACATTAAATACTTATCAGTTAGATCCATTTGAAGCATGACCACAGATGTCCCGGTAATTCCTTCAAGTGAGCATGATGACGATGGTGGGGATCGGAGTTTTCGGGCACGTCAGCTGACAAGGACGTTGCTATCGTTTTAAATCAGATCAGAAAATCATCGGTAGCTTAAAGAGTCCTATACCGAGGGAGCAGCGTCTAAAAATCAATTGCACCACCTTCATCACGGCGCTCAAGCTGAGATGGGAGTATTGAAAAGCATTCCAGAAAATCTTTTGACCCCGAGTGCGTTCGATTCAGAACCATCTGTTTGGGAGGAAATAACTGTTTCTGGAATTCGGGCCGCCTTTACCACGATTCACGTGCAAAAGGTGACGCGTGGGGGTAGAGGGGAACCTACTCAGTAGTCCAATTTTCACTATGGATATACTCATTTCCTTCCAAAAGGTGATTTTTAATATCAAGCATGAACCACACAGGATTTCGCCGTTTTCGGTACGCTTCACAATCTCTGTCCAAAGTCCATACAGGAGTCACCTCCCCTTCAAAAGCACTACAATAATGAGTTGGTTTTGCATATCGAGGGTTGGGTCGTGCGCGGCTGGACTCCGTGCAGGCCTGTTGGCGGGAGGCTGGACAATGCGCACCCAGTAGCGGCCGTATTTCGGCCAGCAGTATCATGGAGTCAGTTGTGGCCCATAAAACAGCACGGGTGCTATTACACACGAACATATGAAAACGCATCCCGCGGGGCCAAACAAAGAGCTGCTCAGATCTGCAGGGACACTGAATAAATAAAGAAGAGCCCACTTGGAAAGCAAGATTCCCGAAAAAATCGACTTCGACAAGGGTACTTTACCAGTTGGATAAAACTCTTCAAGAGAATGAGCTCGCCGTTGACGGTGCGGTGCCAGTTTTTATAGAAACAGGATAAACGCCCCTCTAAAATGGGACAAAGCTGCCATCGGCAAAGTCGTAAAAACTTAGACACTAAGTTCGTCACATTAGCTTTTGCATTAAATAGCACATATATACATTACGTGTTTTTCTTATTTTACCTAGCAATTTTTATATCACATTCGAGAATATAGGCCAGATAATATAAAATCGTCTTAAAAAATTGCACCGGGGTGCCTGTTACCACATGCAACGGAAAGTGTTTCAAATGATCCATTTAGCATATAAATACTATAAAAGCACCGCAAATTAATCACAAAAAACCTCATATGTACTGAGCACATCGTACTCGAGAATGCATCTCATCATCCTGACAAGATTATCAGGAAAAAACTTGATTTCTGATGTTGTCCCCCTCTCCCTATATTTAAACCACACAGAAATGTTCTATGGAGAACTCCGGTATTAGCGACAGAGTTAAAGATACATGAGAGAGGGGAAAACTTGCCTTCTTTGGGTCAGTTTCCGTCTAGAAAATGTCCAGATCAGTGTAGAATTCCTCCCTGGAGAAGGGGCACTGTGCCGAGGCACTTCTCATCGTTTCAGCGGCTGCGTCTAAGGGCGTGTCAACTGGTGGTTACAGCCCATACGACTTTTTCACATGTCGACAGAGATCCCTTCCGTCTGATAGAGCTCCGTGTCAACCGGGAAACAATCCTCTTACAGCTGACAATAGTAGAGCGTTTCGAACAGCTGAGCCACTGCCTCTGTGTTCGGGGCGAGTGGTAATGTAGTGGAGTAGCTATGGAGGGGGAGCGATGGAGGGGGATGAACAGACACGCACGGAGCCTCTGATCCAGTTTGGAGGTGATATTTTTGGGAGGTGGAGAACTGGAGCTGAATGAATTACCGAGACTTACAACGTCTGTGGATGGCTGGAAGTGGAAAATAGGTAGTTTTTCAACAGTTGCTTACGACAATAATTCCATTCTAGGTCCGACTTCATAGAAGACAAAGTCATCAGAGCGAGCTCTGGCAAAAATAAAGAAAAGAGAGCAGCAGCAATAACTAGAAGTCTATATAAGGGCAAACTGCGACGATTACGAAACTGGGATGCAACTATGAGCTGGAGTACTCCCAGTATCATACTGGGCCGATACGGACCAGGGACTGGCATTGCAGGCATGCGCAGCTGTCTATGTTGCACATAAATAAAAGGCGATGCAAACTCAGAGTTCTAAGCAGAAGCCATGTGAAACCCACGGACAAAATTCAGGAGTTATATTCAAGGTGGCTTTTAACCGTCAGTGGTATGGGTGCCAGCCATCGAGGCGGGCGACTTTGCGACCAATCGACTGTAGCTACCGCAGTCAACCGCATCGCGGTCTCCGTCCGTGACGCATCTGGATAGTGGTTCTTAGCGGAGACGATTACTTTGCTGGGTAAGGGCCAGAAAACGGTGACGCCATAACTCCCAAACAGCGGCCTCGGTAGGTCACGAATGAACAGAAGGTTTAAAATAAAAAGGGAGCAGAGTTCCGAGTATTCCGTGTTAAAACAGCGAGCTAGGGTAACTTTCAATAATCTCAGGCACGTACAAAGCTACATTTGAGAACAGACAATTAAATACTGGAAACGCCGTTCATAGATAATGGTAGCTGGTGAAATGGTGTAATAGTTTAAAGAGGGTATGGCTAGAAAATTGAGGGCATCGAGACGCTGATCTATATGACATTTCAAATGAAGGGAGCCACCATTCTCAAGTCAGAGAACAGGGCTAAGCTTGATTGAACATATCGTACATGTTCATTTCCTTGTATCCAGGTTTCGCGTAAAAAACCATGATGAAGAGTGCAGTGCAGTGATAAGAGCTCTTTCTTCAGATCAGAGCCTATGGTTCAACTGAGTCATTCTGGATATAGGTGGGGAACAGCCCGAATCGCATGCGGATGGGCGAATCATCTGAGGGTCACTGCTGCTTACACATTTTCAGTGAGCCTAAAAAGGAAACTGCTCGTTTGCATCATTCAAAAATTTGTCGGATATTTTTCTTCATAACCACAACAAGTCTGAGAAATGATTTTTTAAACTATTTTCCATGAAAGCTACGAAGGCTGGATAACGTTGCTAGGACAGCAATAATATCGTGTTTGGACTGCGTTTGGAATAGTCTTTTTCAGGAACACGGCTAGAAATCCGATGCTCCTGATATTCCACGTTGTCCCTGTCAGACTCACGTAGGTAAACAGAACCGAAATATGGAATCAAAGGAAGAACATTGAGGTAGAACAAGAAACTTAAGCATACAACAAAAATTTGTGTGGCATTTATGAATATATGGAATACTCAATACGTGATCCGAAAGCATTGTTTCTGACCAAAGACCAAAGGTCCATACCCCTCCTCCAGGAGTTAGCCCAGCACTTTATCAATCTCCAACATCCAGCAATACAATTAGCAAATTACTTGGGCTGTACCCAACATCCGTGAAAACTTTATAACGCCCGATCCGTCAGCTGCTCCGGCGTGGTTCGCTCTATCCCTCCTGATCGGTAATCTCACCTGTTTGTGTCTGAACCTCAGCGGTGTCCCAGCTGCGCCGAGTGCCGGAGCCGGGCGATATGGCACGTGCCGTAAATCGTGTCTGGCGTCGCCACGTGTGGCCCGGCGGCAGAGCGGAGAGCCAACGCCAGCTGCCGACCCAAAAGGTCACGCGCGGCCAATCAATGGCCCAGAGGACGTCGCCAGTTCTCACCGCTGCCAAATATCAGGTCTCTGTGACCGGATAAAACTCGGAGAGATCAAACACTCGGCGTGCTCGAGGCTCGACAAGAGCTATACATGGCACTTCTGCGAGTCTGCGGCTGAAACGCGAGGTTACGCTAGAAGACCTCACGTAAACGAAGTCCGAAGCACGACCCTCATATTCTCATAGATTGTCGTCAATTTTCCGGTGTTAAAGCGCCGTCTTCGTTCCAGCAGCTGAGAGAGCCTTCCTCGAACTGCCCATCACCCGAGCGACGACATGCACCACCACCCTCCTTCGGAACACGACTGCCTGAGAGCTGCGGCCGACGGTGCTCTAGTACCGCGCGATGGGTGGCACCCTGACGGTAAGCAACAGCAGCGACCCTGGTGGCCGCTATCCAAACTACTCGTTGCGGACGATCAACAAGTAGTCTAATGCGTAGCGGAGACTGCCATAATTCGCGAGCGCTTCTCGCCACAGTGCTCCCTTGCTCCAAATGGCGGCTGTTCGACAGATGTGTTTTGCTCGCCAAACCAGGGGACACCGAACCAAATGTTTGAGCGCTCCAACCGAAACGCTGGGGCTGTGGATAGGCTTTTCATGATCAGGGATGCGGATTGGGCATGTCCCAATTAGGAGCAATAACCCCCGCATGAAAAGGGTGAAAACATTGTAACTTTTTTGGCCCTCACACGGACCCATTGGAGGATCCAGGGGACGGGGTGGGGGGGAGCAAAGGAGGCAGGTGGCCCCGCCCCGATCGACCCTAGACGACCCCTGAAATGGTCACAGACGGCGCGCACTAAAAGGCCGGTGGTACCCACTGAAATGTCGCTTCCCAGCCCCCCTCTAGAATGCAAGGAATCGGAGCCCACCGATAGGATCTGGCGCCCCCTCCCCTGGTCCGGATGGCGCCCCCGGCAAAGTTCCCCTCCCCGATTGGCATTCCTGGATCCGCCCATGCACAAGCTTACTGAACTAGATAAAACTAATAAAAAAATCCAGAGAATGAAATAAAATAAAACCTTCAGTTGTATATATATATATATATATTATATATATTATATATATATATATATATATATATATATATATATATATATATATATATATATATATATATAACGAAACCTTCAGCATAAATATATGAAATCAGGTGCCCCCTCCCCCATCGATTGGTAATCCTGGATCTGCCTATGCACAGGATAACTTAACAAAATAAAACTAATCAAAGGTCCAGATAATGAAATGTAATTAAATCTTTTTATATTTTAAGACGAAATAGACATTTGATTTCGGGTGCCCGGGCACTCACAAAGAGTTAGAAGTTCACAACTCTGGTTGTACCTACAAGTATTGTCCAGCAAGAGGGGCTTTAGCCTTTAATCCCCGCAAGCGTAAATTCAGGCCTGGTTACTATTCAATAAGGGATAAAATGTGAAAGCTAGTGCATCCCCATACTTTGAAAATGCTTAAGCTTTCCTCCTTTTATAAGTCGGGAGATGACATTTTAGGCTGGAAATAAAGCCTGAGAGCGGATCTCACTAGTGTTTTAAATTCGGGATTTTTGTCAATACAGAGTGAGAAGAAATGTTATATGGGTCATCCCAACAATGGCGGACGCAGAGAGGGCCCAGAGGGCCATGCCGGCCACTGGAAATATTTTGGCCGACTTTCTTAGCCCTTGCCCCGGTGGCGGGAACGAGCCACCTTCGCCCTGGTGGGGGGCTAAAAAAAACCCCACGATCGCAAAAACTAAGTAAGCTAGAAAAAAGCGCAAAACGGCAATCCAAAGCTCTTCAAAAATGGTATCGAAAATACTTCAGCCATTTTTCTTGTCAAGTCAATATCAAGGTCACCAGAGGTCAAAATAGGTCAAAATCGCTAATATGAGGTGTACTAAGAAAACCTCACATATCTCAGAAACTATGATAGCTAGAAACATTTTTTAACACTATTCGAAAGATCTTGAGTTGCCCTTTCATTACAGTGGCATTCATTTTCGTGTCAGGTCAAAGCCTAGGGAGCTACAGGTCACTGAATATTGGGCATATTCTTAGGAATGTCCATAGCCACCCATGCAAAAGGGCGTTTCCCTTTTCGCCAATAACTTCTAAACCAAACAAGATACAGCCATAGTTGATGCACCATTGCAATCCTCTCGTCAATACAAATCGAATGACATATAATATTGCTATCCTAGGTCAAATTTAAGAATTTGATCTGACTCAGGTCAACCGTCTGACCCAACTTGACCTGGTATAGCCATGATGTATATCATTTGGCTTCCAGTGACTATACAAACACTTTGGGGACAAAATAAAACCTCTATCTTAGTTTATTCAAAATTTATAGAGCAAAACACCAAAAAATGCTTATTTGACCTAAGGTGCCCTTTTAAAGGTCACAAGTCAAATTTTTGGCATCAACTTTAGAAATGGGCTAAGAGCAAGTCGTAATAGATGTTTGAAGTTTATTCCATCCATACTTACTGAGAAAAGCTCATTTCGTGATTTTCCCCATGCATTGACAATGGGGAGGTCATGCTCTGCACAAGACCTTAAGTCACCAATATCAAAAATCCCGGAACAAATGTTGTAGCTCCTGGTGGGCCCAATATGTGGTATGAGTTTAAACTTGATCGATTAACCCTTCTTTTAGTTATGCGGTCCTAAGAACTTTTTGAGGTAAGGTCATTTCACCTGGCCTGGTGACCTGACCTGAAATGACCTTGAGCTAAAATGTTCAGGAAAGATGTAAAAATGATGAAGGAACAGCTAAACCAGGTTTGGCGGCGCTGCGCGCCGCCGTTTTTGGTCCCTTCGGAAAAGCCCGAGGGGGTCTAAAAAGACCCCTCACCCGGGCGAAGGTTAAAAAACTCTCCTTTTATGATTTCTCCCGAGTTGCCCCCCCCGCAAGGTACTCCTGTGTCCGCCCCTGCATTCCAACAGCAATACATTTCAATCATTTTTGCGTTTCAAACAGACATCAGCCCTATTCCAGCTGTCAGCACAGTTTTGTCAGCAGGACCTCTAACCTCTCCTCCAGAAAGGTAACATCAGCGCCATAATCGCGTATTGTTTGTGCTAAGCAAAAGAAACTCAAACCTTTATAGCATTAAAAAATATTAGACTGCCACTTCGTGCACCTTACTGTTTTTCATCAGCACAAACAGCAGGCCATCAGCCCGTAAAACCTCTAGAACTAGTTCCCGGGGAGAGGCTACAGTCCTGTGACGTAGGCGCAACGCGGCCCGCTGATTGGTGCTGACAAAACTGTGCTGACAGCTGGAACAGGGCTATCAACTGCGTAGAGTTAAAGGGATATTTTTAACAAGTACCTAAGCTTCGAAGCACCATTTTCAGCTTATAAAAAGTCAAAGTAATATTTTGTGCACCATAAAAATAATCCAGAAAGGCAGCCATTATTTTGCTAGAGGTAACACCAGAAACAGTTAAGGCCCCACAGCCAGGGGATTCCTTCCATGAATCAAAAGGGGCCGGCGTGCAGCAAGGCGTGCCGGAATCTGCAGGTGTGACCACTGACAGCGCTTGTGAGGGCGTGGAACGGCTCAGAAGACTGGTGGGCAGAGAAGCGAAGCCGGAGCACATGAGGGGGCAGCACTGAGCGGGAGCGAGCACGCCCCGAAACCCACCTAACACCTGAAAAGGCACATCAGGCCCATAGGTCCGGAAGTTGCTCAATCTACCCGCAATCGTGATGCCCTGGGAAGTAGGACAATAATGGAAGAAGAACAGTAGAAAACTTTATCCTCGCGACGCACATCAACATGGACTTTGCTACTTTGCTTATAATTGTGTTATTTGTTAAATAAGGCCTGTTGCGTTATATAAATTGCTGCAGTCTGGAACTACTTTGTTATGTAAAATATGGCTCCGTGTTGATGTGCTAAGCTGCAGGGTCTCGCCTGTAGCTGCACTGTGCCGCCAAACGTGGACCACGGGCGCACTGTTGTACGGTACAGCGTGTCTCGTCTGATATTAAGGCGATAACCAGGCTCAAACCCAGGGATTCCTCCTGGGGAGAGTAGTCACCGACACAACGCAAGAAACAACAATAACGTCCACACAACGTCCCAGTCGAATAGGCCAGGCCGTTACAGGCCACGCGAAAGAGGCAGTAAAATATACCATGCATTTCAGTAAACTTTTTTCCCGCTCGGAGCAGAGCACAGAAGAGCTTCAAAAGAGACCTAGAGCAAGCAATATCTTAGAGATTGTTGGACTATGTTTAGCTTATGTTAGGAGCACGGGTTTTAAAATTATTGAGATGCCCAAATTTTAACAGTACCTATACGTTTCATTCGGGCTGGTGAGGGGTGGGCGAGGTGCCCAGGCACTCTCAATAACATCCATCCGTTGACTCGCTACACTAGCCCGAAGGAGACCAGCGTCTACAAAGTTGATGTTTACTTGGGCGGACAAACTTCACAACAATGCAGACAGGACGATGTCATTGACATTGGCCCTCACTCGGGTGGCAGTTATGAGTCCTATTCGGCAGGTAAAAAAGAGCCCATCTAAGTACAGAAAATGAGGTAGGATTGGAAGGTTTGGAAGCATAATAACAGTTAATTCTGAAATGCAATCGACGTTACGCGGGACGTTTCTATTTAGTTCAATATTGAGATCACCATAGGTTAAACTGGCTCAAACTATTGCTATAGATACAGCTTAGAATAACTTTATTTTCTCCAAATCGCAGCAACCGAGGTCCCTCTTCAGGTTCATGCTGCAGGTTTGGACCTGTGACCTTTGAGAGGTCATCTGGACATACTTATGCAGCTTTTCAGATATGGGTCAATAATTTTGCAGAAAATGATGATAAAACTTACATTTTGATACCATTACGTTTCCATTGTTATTGCGAGTGGATTGATTTGCATATTGACTATCCTAGGCCACTTGGTGAACTTGACCTTACCTTAGGTCACGCAATTTCTTATGTTTCGACCCAGAGTAGTCATCATTTGATTCGCCGTAACGAGAGGAAGCGAATGGTACCTATGCATTGATTCTAACTCAACCCTGTCAGACGCTAGAGCCCAGAAACTCTCCTCTAGCCAATCACCTTCTTTGACCTGGCATAACCTCAATATTAACCTGAGCCAAAGAGTGACTGAAGTAGTCTTCATGAATGTCTTATGGGTTATCCACTAGCATTCCCTTTTTTCGCTATCCTGCAAAGGAGCTGAAATCGAGGGGGAGGTGTTTGAACACCCCCCCCACCAGGGCAAAGGTGACTCGGAGGCCCACCGGGGCGATTTAGTATGTAGATCTGAGACGCACGCACTGCGAAATACATATCTCAGTTTCCTAATGAGCTTTCCAATATCGAGAATTTCACCTTAACTAAGGTCCTATATGAAAGAATCCCGGAGGCAGAACTTTATTCTTTGGCACCCCTTTGCGACGTAAAGCTGTTTCGGGTCATGCGGTTAAAATATGTAAAAGTATCGCAAACCCACGCTTTTTCGCAGGTGAGGTTTTAACTTTAGCTTAGGGCTGCACCTGATACGACCCTGGCTTGACATTCACAGGGAGCATGTGAAAATTATCCAGAAATAGCTACACGAAGTATTTCGACACCATGCACCGCCGTTTTCTCAACCACCTTTGAACATGTTATGGAGGGGGAAGGAGGGGAAGGGAAGGGGGAAGGAGGGGAAGGAGTAAAGTCACCACACAGGCGAAGGCTGCCTAATGTAGAAAAGGAAACTTTCAGTGTCTTGAAGTTCTATTGACTACTTCAGGAGAATTAAAAAATGCAGACCCAGCGGATCAAGAGTAAGGGCTGCGCAGGGAAGTCACGTTGTTTATGAATTTTTCATGTGTGTTCCATCGACTTGACGTTGCTTTATAGTGAACTCCTCATTTAGGCGATTTGAAAATCATTGGTAAATAAATTGTAAGATTTTGATGCCGCCCTGCCTCACCTGAAAATGTCGACCTTTCTTCTACTGAACACCTAAGTTGGCAATAGCTTTATTTGTAATAAGCCTACGTTTTCTATGTAAGCTAGAAATTTAAAAATACAAGATATCGCTAGATCAACCTGGGTTAAAACAAGTAATGACAAAATCCCACCAGATTAGTACCGAAATATGAGTGCTGAAGAGTTCTAAGGCCATACAAGGACCATGAAATCACAGTATGTAATAGCATTGAGCAATGCTGAGGAGCCTTGAATCTGCATTCACCATACAAGTGGCTCCAAAACAATCATATAATCATTTAGAAAGTTCATTTCAAGGGTTCAATTGGTCTCTGTAATACCATACTTCACTTCTTTTCTAGAAACGCAATTATTTTAATAGCGGAAAGCGTATAAGTAATGTTTTCTTCTAGTAGATTATTAATCGAATGCCGGGGATTGGGTCGGTACACCGACGGGACAACCACATTCCTTGCGCGGTTATTACTTCTAAACGACAGTCGGCGAAGCAGAATGTCCGACTCGGCTTAGTCAACTACGAAGAATAATGCTAACGAGCCAGGTAATACTCGTGGGCATCAGCGACTGCATAACTATGCAAACAGGAGATTCAAAACACGTCACCGACCGGAACTGCTTTACATTCCGCGAATGACACTGATTGAACCACACACGAAGATAGGGCTTGGCTCAATACTGTGTTACACTTCAAATGGTCCGCGCTCCAGCGACGAAAATGTCACTTCCAATATCAAGATTACTTCCAAACAGCAGAAATGATGGGCTTGTGATGGCAGTGGGCAGGGTGCGGGAGGGGTCAGGAAGCGTAGCAGCACAGTATGGCTTTGTAAGGCAAGAAGTGGGAGGCTTGTAAAAGAGTGCATCGCGTTACCGTCACGTGACAGCCCCAAAGCGTAGTGGCGGCGCTTGAACATTATGACAGCCTAGGCACGATTGGCTTAGAAGTAAGGACGTCGCCCAGGCTTTTTACTTGATATGGGACAGGGGCGGATCCAGCAGGTTGGCTAGAGAAGGGGCAAGTTCAAGTCGATGAGCAAAAATAGTATTTATGTTTAACTGTTTAATATCATGAAAATTAAAAATATCAAAAGACATATGTCGGTGGATTGTGGAAAGGGTTATGCGGCAGTATATTAAGGTACAAGACAAAATTGAAGAAGGATAAGTAGGTAGGTAAGTAACCCGGGAAGGGCAGGGTACTCACGAGAGGTTCCCATTTCGAGGACAGCTTCAGCACTTCATTTTTTATGACATCCAATTTCTCGCTGTACGATCGAACAGATTTTTTAAATTTCATCCGCCAGATTTTTGTGCCATGACTCATCTTCTTCATAAGGGTTTCACAAATTGAATATCTTGCTAACAATTGCCGAACAACTGTCCCGCACAAGAGAAGGCTAGACACCCACGAATACAAGAATCTCAATAAACGAATCCGCTGTAATCAAGGTCCTAAGGCGTGGCTGGCACGTGCTGGTAGCTAAGGCAAGCCTGGCTTGCTGATTTAACGAGCCGGTACTCGCGTCCGAATGAATGATGCATTAGAGATGTCAATCAAAAAGCACATGTTAGGTTTGCCACGGTGTTAGGCAGATTCAGCGAAATCGCGAAGTGCCTAAGCTTATATTTCTTGACGGTAAGAGCTGCGAACGTAAATTCTAAGAGATGCAAATCATCGGCCTCTTTGACCCAGTGATCCAAAGAAGGAATATTCTCTGTAACTTAAACATCGATTCAAATTAAATTTATTCCACATCAAATGCATACCTGCTTCGATATTTAAAAGTGGCTAGGCAGTGCCTAATGTGCCTCTATGGCAGCGCCGCCACTGCCAAAGCGTGACACTTCTTGAGGGAAAACAATCCCAGTCACCCTGGTTAAGTACATACCTGATGCAGCTGATTGTTTCACATGGTTTACCCTGTCAGAAATTCGCAAAGCTAGTTTAGAGTGTGCCTGGGATTGGGTTACTGAACAAGAGTTATCTATATTATCGAGTCAACAAAATGATGCGACTTTTCCAAATTTCTGAACATCAAACTCACTTGTAAAAATTTAACACGCGCATTGACGGGGGTCTGAGCCACCTTCGCATTGACGGGGGGCGGGTACCCGCCCCCTAAGATCTCGAGAACCACGGTAGGTAGCGAAAAACAGTAAACGGCGTTGGGCTGCCCATCCACTTCTCCATCGAAAACATTTGTACCATTTTTTTGTCAGGTCGCATTTAAGGTCACGAGAGGTCAAAACATGCCCGTCATAGGGATAACATGTAAAATTCAGTTTTTCGGGCATTACATCTGAACAAGTAAAGATAGAGCAAAACGACTTGAACTATATGAATCCTCTTAGCAAGCCGAATCGAATGATATATAATTTGACCTTGCTAGGTCAAATCAAGGATTTGACCTGACCTGAGGTCAGGTCAGGGTCAAATTATATAAAATGCATATCATTAGAACTGCAAAGCCCAGGCGAGTCTAATGCAGCTAAAATAAATGCTCTATCACCATCCGTTACTGAGTTATTCTGTAAAAACCATTTTTCCCATGTATTTCCAATGGAGAGGTCATGCGTCGTACCTGACCTTAGGTCATCGATATCAAAAATACCGGAACATATTTTAGAGAACTCGGTGGGGCCATTATGTGATATGAGCTTCATTCGGATAAGTTCACCCTGCTCCGACTTATGCTATCTTAAACTTTTTTTGAGGTCGGGTCACTTGACCTGTACTGGTGACCTGACCTGAGATGACCTAACCTTAAAATTTTCACAGAAGTTGTAGAAATGATGAGGGAAAAGGTATACCAAGTACGGCGGCGCGTAGCGCCGCCGTTTTTCTACTATCTCCGAAAAACCCGAGGGGGGCGGGTACCCGCCCCCCACCCGTCAATGCGCGTGTTAAGATTTCCTCGACACCAGGACAGAACGCAACAAGGAAATAAACATCGAAAATTTTCTGGTTTTACATAACCATCTTTGCTGTCCGCGAGAAAACCAAATTTCCTTAACATCCCTGCTCCCACACTCTTTGCCCGATGATGGTACACTTGACAAAAATCTGCAGTGAAAATCACAGCAAATAATGGCAAAAACTTGGAATAACTTGGACACAGAATTGTTACCTATACACACAGCTGATCAACAGGGCCAAACCAATTAACAAAAACGTTATATTTGGCATTCGAGTATGTCGTGCTCCGGTAACAAAATTCAATTCAGAGCACAGAAAAGCACGCTCCCCGTTGGAAAAATACCTCAACGCCATGGCATTTCTACCGGGCGCATGACACTCCATATTCACTGCGAGGATCGCAAGTGTGCCACAGCAAGAATGCGATGTCACGTGCTCCCCGTTGCCAGGCGCTCCAACCGGCCGTCAAGACTGGACAGCAGGCCAGGCTGGCCGGCGCTTGCAGAGGAACAACAATAAAAGCCGGCCATGAAGAGCCAGGCGGCGCCGTCTGCCGTCCAGCTCCACATACGACGCCGGCCCAGCCAATTACGGTGGCGGCGCTGCGCTAAGCCATGCAGGGCATTGGGCGGCGACAAACGACACAAGCAGGAGCGTGGCGGTTCCCGGCGGGCCGACACCGCCGTCGACTGATGATTATTGCACGGCGGCGCCGGCGGTGTCAGCCGACGGACGTGGCCATCGCAGACACAGTGCACGGCGCCGCGCCGGCCGCTCCAGAGCCAACCCCCCCCGGCAGAACGTACCGGCGGCTGGGGAGTAGCTGATTTCACTCAGGGTGCCGGGAGGCGGGAGGCTGCGCCTAAAATACCGCTTAAAATTGTCGCTGCGCATTCTTTGTAGTCTGACATCGACCACGCATGATCACCGTCTATTGCTCGTCCCATACATTTGGTATGTGCATCGTAGTTTACAGTTCGAAAAATGTGCGCTCCGCAAGAATATCTTTAAACTATGTATATGCGTCTGTATTGTGTAACAAAATTCAGAAGATCGAAGAAAGGACTTATTTCAGAGTCCAACACTGTCAACACAGACATCGAAATTATATATATTTTTGGTTGCGTTTATCTGTGAAAGTCAGTTCACTTCAAGCAGTAGCTGCCTTTTAAGAAAAGCTCGGAGAGCTGGAATACTTGGGAACAACGATGCACTGGTAGCACGAGGACAGGAGCTTCTACCCAGCGGCTGGACTCCTTTTCGACGGTGGAAAGATCGGCACCGGAGTATCAGGAAAATCTACATGACCCATCAGCAGGGCGAAATATGTCAGCAAATCATGGTAATTATACGAATTTGAAACAGAACCACAAGACAAAACCAAGGAGACAAACTGAAGAAAAAGAGATGTAATCCATGATATAACATTCGCTGAGTCCTCTCGCCGATCTGTTAACACGCGCATTGACGGGGGTGGGTACCCGTCCCCCTCGGGTTTTTCGGAGATAGCATAAAAACAGCGGCGCGTAGCGCCGCCGTTCTTAGCATACCTTTTCTCCCAACAATTTTACAACTTTGGTCAAAATTTTAAGGCTTGGTCATCTCAGGTCAGGTCACCAGTACAATTCAAGTGACCTGACCTCAAGTTTAAGATGGCATAAGTCGGAACATGGTGATTTTATCCGATTGAAACTCCTATCAAATAATGGGCCCACCGAGTTCTCTAAAACATGTTCCGTTATTTCTATACCGATGACCTAAGGTCAGGTACGACCCATGACCTTCCCATTGGAAATACATGGGAAAAATGGTTTTAACTGAATAACTTAGTAAGGGATGGCGATTGAGCGTTTATTTCAACTGAATTAGATTTGCCTTGTCTTTGCAGTTTTAATGATATGCATTTTATCTAATATGACCTTGACCTGACCTCAGGTCAGGTCAAATCCCTGATTTTACCTAGCAAGGTCACATTATATATCATTCGATTCGGCTTGCTGCGAGGATTCATAGCGTTGAAATCGTTTTGCTCTATCTTTACTTGTTCAGATATAATGACCAAACACATTCATTTACATGTTATCCCTATGGCCGCATGTTTTGACCTCTAGTGACCTTAAATGTGAACTGACAAAAAGTGGTACGAATATTTTCGATGGAGAAGTAGATGGGCTACCCAACGCCATTTAATGTTTTTCGCTTTTTGACTACCTAGAGTGGTTCTCAGGATCTTAGGGGGGCAGGTACTCGCCCCCCTTCGTCAAGGCGAAGGTGGCTCAGATCCCCGTCAACGCACGTGTTAAAGTAGATACCTACAGCAAATAAAAAATCCAAAAATCCAAGAACAATCATATGTAACAAGCGCCCCGCTGGGGTCCCTGGCATAACGCGCCCCCTTGGGGGCGTATTTCGCCCCAGGGGGCGTGGTGAAAATCAGAAGTCAGGAAAGTCAGGACCCCATGGATTTTGGGTCTTTCCATAGGGGTTTTCTGGGGTTTGTACGGGTTTGTATCACCGTGCCAGGGTTAACCCACCCAGTCCACCCCTGGGTCGAGACAAAATATCCAATCCTGTCTTCAGATGACAGTTTTTGAGAGGATTCCATCAGTGGCCTCTTCGACATGAGACGCCGTGCAGCTCCGAGCGTTAGAAACGCTGGGGCCATCGGTAAGGGTGTCACCTCCTCCAGCATATCATGCTCTCATCTCCAGACAGTGGGACAGGAGAATCGGCAGCTGCGATGGGAAAACAATGAGAAAGCGATATGGGTTAAGGCACACCACGAGGCATCTCCAGCATTCATCCTTCTGGTGTTGCTTTCACTTACGTCCTCAAACCACCAGTTCAAGGGCGAATGATTGACTCCAATTTCCGGCTGCTTGACAGGAGTCTGCGCCTCCTGTCAAGCTAAGTGAATAAAATTACTCGCCCCCGCTGCTATCGCGTAAGTCCGCAATCAAGCTCAGACTGTGCAGCCGGATTCTTCGCAGTAACTGTGGCAAGGCCTCTTGGTCATGACCCATCACCGTTTACAGTTCAGCCTCGCAATTTTGGCGACAGGCATGCTTTAAGCGGCCACTAAAGACTTTTCCCCACATGTTCACTTCTCCTGTTCTGAGATGTCAAGCTTCGTTCCGACTAAACTAGAGCAGTTGGCTCACCTGTTACTGAAACATTTTTCTGGACCCCGAACTTCAACGAAGTTTCGTGAAAATGTTCTTTGATGCAGTGCAATATGATAACTTTTGTGGAACAATATTTCTTTAACATCTCCCGTCTTGAACAAGGTCCATGATCATATCGCGTATAATAGTTGAATCAGGGGTGTAGCCAGGATTTCGCTCAGGGGGGGAGGGGGCGGCGCCCCGAAAAGGCCCCTGAGACAGCGCCAAAAGAGCCCTGATGGGTAAAAGGGCCCTGCTTGTTACAGTATAAAGTGCTGAAGAGGGCTTAAGAGGGCCCTGTCTGGTATGAAATTTCAAATTTGGCCACAGAGCATAGTGCAGGAGAGCCGCGCTTGGCGCGGCCCGTGTCCTCAGGGGGCCCTTCGGGCTCTCAGGCGGGGGGTGGCTATCCCTGTCACCCCCACCCCTTGACTACGCCCCTGAGTTGAATTACCTGTAGGAAATATTCAAATGATACCTAACCGATTAAGCGTGCTGCTCAGGTAGAAAGTAAGGAAAGCGAGCCGAGTCGCTACCTCACGGTACTTGAGGGCGAATAAGATATTTGGATTCCTGCTCGCTGTTTTCACCTCACGCTGCCAGAAAGCCAAACAAGTTTTTTCAACAAAAAGCGAGGTGGATATTCCGACAATAACTTCCCGTGCCCACCGTCCAGACACGATACCTATAAGAACTGATTATTGTAACATTTCTATAAGGGAAATGTTTTTTGGTCTCTATCTAAATATTGGCCTCGACAACAGAATTGTTAAGGCATCCTTGATTTGAACCGCTGTCAGGTTTTTGAGTGCTATTTCTGAGGTTTCCACATCTCAAGCGCCCTCCTCCGATCAAAATCATTTTCCGCCGTCATGTCTGTCTTGTTCTGCCCCTTCACCTTTTCGTTAAAATATTGGCCTAGTTCGCAACAGGGGACCAGGACATCGGCGGATCGACGTTTTTCGATCCAGGGGGCACATAGCAGAAAGGGGGCGCCGAAACCTGTCTGGTGGGCGCTGCCGATACTCGCACAGGAGCGGGGGGAGGGGGCTGAAAGCGAAATTGTAGAGTTTAAGGAGGGGTGTTGTGACCATTTACCACGCCCCCACCGGGGGTCCGGCGCCACCTTCCCCTCACGGGGGGCCATCGATGGCTACCCATCTAACTCCGAAAATATGGGGGTTAGCGTAAAACTACAAATTGCATTAAAAACCTCGCGTGAATTCAGCAAGAAATTACTTCACACGTTTAAGCACTCAGGTCAATGGTTTGACCTCCAGAAGTCAAGTTAGATCACGATAGGCTATTTCCACAAAAATATTTATTTTATTTATATATTTTATATTTTATTTATATATTTTATTTTTTTATTATTTATTATTTATTTACATATTTTATTTATATATTTTTACTTTAAAATATTTGATTTATTTATACACAAAATTTTTAAAGGTCTCATCTCATCGTCTTACCTCTTAGAATGTTTCTCATTGTGTGTACAACCGAGGCTGACGAGAAGTTGTGTTGTCTTCCATGTACCCTTTGGCAGGGTAAATACTGTGAAGTCTGGCCTGTTCGTGCGAGCTCCTCTCATTGCTAATGATTTTCTGAAATTTTCACCGAGGAGCGACATGCTAGTGGATCCAATCTGCAGATTAAAAAGGAGATTTCTTTGTATACGGCGACCCGATTAGTGCCTCTTTGAAGGTGTGTCTGTACTTGTTTTTGTTTTAACCATACGACGTTTTAATTGTGACCATGTTTTGTATGTATTTTAGGTTTATTTTTATCCTGACTTTGCCTATAATTGGGTTACTTTCATAAATACCTGTTGGCGATTAATACAAGATACAAGATACAAGATACAAGAATATGCAATGCTTAAGCAAACTGGGCACAGCTCTCATGGCGTTAGAGTTATCTTAATCTGGTAAAAATTTGATAGCAAAATGATAGACCTTTTTCGGCTGTGTGGAACATAATGACCTCCTGCGAGTGGTTTCTCCTCCAGAAGCCACCTCGTGACCTTATATAACCTGAGGTCACGAAAGGTCAGAAAGTGACCTTGCTGTATACCATATGAAAGCCAGTGACGAGACATACACAATGCCGTTTATTTCAGCGATCTAGCTTGATTAGGCAAAAATTAGTCGTCAAAATACTGTTTTGACCCCTGGTGACCTGTGATGACCTCAGATAGGTCAAAGGGAAAATATCGCCCCTGGGATCCATGAAAGGGTGTCCAAGAACGTTTTTCTGAGCAGCCTGATTATTTACTATCATTTTTGTGACTTTTAGATCATAAGACAGTTTTCCCCATGTCTTTTCCAATGGGAGAAATCACCTCGTGACCTGACCTCAGGTCACGAAATCGAAAAATCCCGGATATACATGTTGTAGACCCTGGTGGGGTCATAAAGTACAGGAAGTTCCAAATCGATCAGCTTAGAAATGTAGCTATGGTAGAGCTCAAAAGTTGAAGTGAGGTAGCCTTGGTTGACCTCGCCTGGTGACCTGAACTTGTGTGATCCGAGGTAAACAATTACAGAGATTGTGGAAAAATGATGGGCGAGAGATAGAGCTCTCAACTGCGGTGCTGCACGTCGTCGTTTTACTATTATCTCGAAAAACCTTAAGGGGGCCATCGATGGCCCCCGGTGGGGCGAGGGTTAAGGGGGCGCCCGAGGGTCAATGAGGGAAGTGCACTGCCTCTTGGATCAGCCTATGGTCCGGGGTAACCCTCTGTGACCCGCTAATCATAGGGGACCATTTTGGTCGCATCGAGCCCTGCTTGCCACAGAGGGCCTCGCTGGCCACAAGAGCTCGCTCCAGTGAGGAAGGGAGACAGAGGGACCTGTTGATCACAGAGGGAGCTGCTGACCGAAGTGGGCCCGGCTGGCGACACACGGTCATCCTGTAGGTACACCGAGGGCCCTGCCGGCCACTGAGAGCCAAGGCTACAGACAGGGTGGCACAATCGCGCAGCGCATCTCGGGGCCCCCATCCTCAGAAAAGGTCAGCCGCGCCCTCAGGGAAAGTTGGCCGCTCCGCCCTGCCCAACTTAGGCTATTAGAGGGCCGAACGGGGCAGATTTGCATTTTTATGAGCTTGTTTTCCATTGTGTTTGTCTGACTGGGGGCCGGATCTGTGTCAAATGTGTATCAGAGGCAGATTCTGGTACAATTTCCTGCCGGATATGAGGCCATACGCTACCCAAAGCTTGGTGATGGACTGCAACTGCCGGCCGCTTGGAGAGCGTTTGTCATATTGTCTGGTAACAACAGGAAATATCTTATCAAACAGATACGTGCAGTGAGCTTACCAGTAGAAAGGATGAATAGCCAATTTAGACCAGAGGCAAGGAAAGCAGTGTTACAAGTACAATACAACCTAAAAACGTGTGGTTCCAGGAAATATATATATATAAACACTAAACCTATTGGCGGAAACGACCAATAGATCATCTCTGCAGGAGGGGAAGGAAGTCAGAACAAATTAAACGTGACCAAGAAAGGCTCTCGCTTGAGCGTTTACGTGCATCATTGATGCATTATGGATCGCCGTTACAAATTGGGATGCGGTATCAGTGAAGAGAGCTTCTGTCAGCTGAACCACAGGTCCGGGATTGAAGTCCCGGCGGCTTCCCTGAATGAGAGTAATCTGATCCCGAAATCACTTCCAACAGGACGCAGCTGGCGATGCTGTGTGACCTGGGAAATTGGTCAAACACAAACCCCTAACAATTGCTATTATCAATTACAAATGTGCTAAAAACGAGTAGATCTTATAATAAGTCTCTTCTGAAAAACATAAATACGAGCCTTTCTCGCTCATGTGCAATGGAAAGCCCTTGACTAGGTGGAACCACCTTCGTGATCGCGTCGTCGCCTGAACCAGGTGAGTATGCCATCGGCCACGTTTATTTGTTCTTCTGTTATAATAGTTACTTGAAACATCCTAAACAAGAAGAGGAGAGGTGGCATTACGTATATTCAGGCGTGACTAGCAGACAGCTGATTAGGGATGAAAAGGAATAAATGCTACTAGATGCTGCCTAAAAAAAACTTGCGAACTTAAGCTGCACTGTAGCCTACGCTGTTCCCTGAGGAAACAACAGAATACCACCTCGGTGGGTTTTACCTCAGCTACCCGGCAAAATATTTGGTCCGGCATCGGATCAAATAACGCCGGCTGCGGGCTGGCTATGCCCGGGGAAAACGGTCCGACAGAAGTCCATGCGCGAGCCGACTTTGTCTGGGGATAAAACAACTACCGGACCACGCCCAGACCTGCTCCATACTTCAGCCTCCCCCTCCCTCCAGGATTGCTGGCTTACAGCCTGCCTTACAGTGGTAGTAGTAGAAGTAATAGTATAAATTTTTATTGACATATAATTTTTCACAAAAATACAACAAGGTATAAATTGAATTGGCACAAAAGCCGAAAGTTAAATCGAAGCACCTGTCCAAACATATTCAGTTGATAAATTTAAACAAAAACTCAGTGATTAAAACAAAACAAACAAACAAAAGTTAACCATTGCCGCCGCCAAGATCACCTTTGGCCCACGCTCCCTTCTCATCCAAAGGTGAAGCGCCGCCGCCCTCACCGGACAACACATGGTTGCGCATATTAACCCTCGCCCCGGTGGGAGGTTTTTGAACACCCCTCGGGTTTTTTTCGGGGGCACGAAGAAACAGCGGCGCAAAGCACCACGGTACTTGGCACACCTTATCTTTGATCGATTCCGCAACTTTTCCCAAAGTTCTAAGGTTGGGTCATCTCAGGTCAGGTCACCAGTGCAGGTCAAGTGACCTTACCTTAAAAATGTTTAAGGTGGCATAGGTAAGAAACGGGTGAATATATCGGATCGACACTTATACCACATAATTGCCCCACTGAGTACTAAAAATAATATTCCAGGATTTGTCATATCGATGTCCTAAGGTCAAGTACGGATCATGATCTCTCCATTGGAAATACATGGAAACAAAACAGAAATTTGGTTGTATTTGTGTAGATAAAGCTGACAATACCTTCATATTCTCCTAAACGAAGTATCCTGGGCCCCTTTCCGGGTTCATGTATCAATTTTTGACCTGTGACCTCTGAGAGGTCATATGGGGCTACTTAAGCACTTTCCAGACTTATGTCAATAACTGTATGAAATGCTGATACAGCTTTTATTTTGATACCATTGCGTTGGGATTGTTATTGCATGTCGATTGATACGCATATTGACTATGCTAGGTCGAAAAGTGATCTTGACCTGACCTAAGGTCAGTTCATTTTTGTATTTTGATCAGGTATGGTCATATCACACATCCTTCGATTTTCCGTGACGAGAAAAAGCGGATGGTGCCTACAAAATGATTCTAACTCAACTCTGTCCGATGAAAGAGCCTAAAAACTCTACTTAAAATGCCACCTTCTTTGACCTGTCATGGCCTGAATATTGACCTGAGCCAAAAAATAACTAATATAGCTTGGTCATGAATTAATTTTATGAGCTCTCAACCAGCCATTGTGTTATTTCGCCATTCCCCATGGGAGCCGAGTTAGAGGGGCTGTTCAAACACCCCCTCCCCCACCACCAGTGCAGAGGTGGTTCGGAGGTCCACCGGGGCGCAGGTTAAGCGGGGCGACAATGAAGTCCTGGACTGCTTGGCCATGGCCTGGCCCTGCTTGGCTTGAAGTGTTGTGCCCTGTGTAAGAATTTATTTATAAAGTGTGTTGTTTGTACTTGTCGGATGCTGCATTATAGACCGTTGGTGACTTAAAAGATTTTGGCGATGTGTGTTGTAGAGAACAGTGAAGGGTGAAATGCTTGGAATTTTCAATTGGTGATGCACAGGGGCACCCTGGAGTGGAGGACTTTTGTAATTGATATAGATAAGCGGTAAGTAGAAATGTGTCAGTTCTGAGTCTGGTGTGAACTGTGTTTTTTCGCGCCGTATTGAAAGTAATCGGCTGGAGCTTGACAACTCAATAATTTGACAATTTCTTTTTTGAACAGAGTTTAAGATTCTTGGAGACGTAGATTTGCCGGTAATGTATTCCAGTGACGAATAGTGGAGGGAAAATAAGACCTACGAAAGCCCAATGGATGATGATTTCGGAAGGAAAATAGATTCGCGTACTTAAGTTTCTTTTTGTTGCTGTGAGCCTTGTATCAGGAAATAGATTTTGGAAATACGCTGGAAACAGGTGTGAGTGATGGACTAGTTTGTGGAAAAATGTCAGTCGGTGAAATCCTCGTCTTGTCGTCAGCGAGTCAAATCCTAATTTATGCCTCAGTTTCTCAGTAGATGTTCTTATTGGTGCTCCTGTTAATAGTCTTGAAATTCGGTTTTATTGTCTGCTTAGTCTCATGTCATCGTGCGCCATCACGTGTTCATCATAAACAATGTCACAGTAGTCATAATAGTCTCGAAGGTATGTCTTATAAATTACACATCGTATATGTTTGGGAGAGTATTTCGATATTTTGTATACCGGACTTAGTGCAATATTCATTTTTTTATAACAATAACGTGCTGGTAAAATCTCAGATCTTCAGATAATACTAGCCCTAGATACTTGGGATTTTCCGAGTTTGGTATGTTTTCCCCCAAAAAAATTTAGGTTAAGTATTGGTGGCTTGTTTTTGTGGCTAGATGTTTGTTGAAGAGCTTTTGCAGCGTTAACCCGCGCCCCACCAGGGGTCCGGTGCCACTCGACCCACCGGGGTCATCGATGTCCTCTAACTCCGAAAATATGGGGGTTAGCGAAAAGCTGCAAAGTGCATTAGAAAGCTCGCGAGAATTTAGTAAGAAATTAATTTGCATGTTTAAGCGTTCAGGTCAATGGTTTGACCTCCAGAGGTCAAGTTAGGTCAAGATAGGTTATTTTCACTCGAATATGCAATGCTTAAGCAAACTGGGCATAACTCTTATGCCATTAGAGCTATTGAGATCTGGTACAATACATTGGATAGGAAAATGCCAGACCTTTTCCTCTATGTGGAACGTGATGACCTCCCGCCAGTAGTTCGACCTCCAGAGGTAAACTCGTGACCTCATATGACCTGGGGTCACAAAAGGTCAGAAAGTGACCTTGCCGTATATCAAATGAAGGCTAGTAATGATACATACACGATGGTGTTTAATTCAGCGCTCTAGCTTACTTAGGTCAAGTTATTTCCAAAATATTGTGTTTGACCCCTGGTGACCTTGGTTGATCTTGGAGAAGGTCAAAGGGAAAACATAACCCCTGGGATCCGTGAAACGGTGTCCAAGAACGCTTTTCTGATTAAGCTGAGCATTTGCAATCGTTTTTGTGGCTTTTAGATCATAAGGCAGCTTTTTCCCATGTTTTTTTCGAAGGGAAAGGTTACCTCGTGACCTAACCTCAGGTCGCGAAATCGAAAAATCCCGGATATACACCTTGTAGACCCTGGCGGCGCCATGAAGTGTAGGAAGTTTCAAATCGATCGACTGAGAAGCGGAGCTCTTATAAAGTTCAAAAGTTGAAATGAGGTGACCTTGGTTGACCTCGCCTGGTGACCTGACCTTGGATGACCCGGAGTAAAAAATTTCAGGGATGGTGGGAAAATTATAGGGTAAGAGAAAGAGCCCTCAGCCGTGGTCCTGCATTTCGTCGTTTTTCTGCTATCCCGAAAAAACCTTAGGGGGCATCGATGGCCCCGGTGGGGCGAGGGTTAAAGGTAATAGCCCATTTCTTACCATATTCGTCAATAGTGTCCAGTTCGTTTTGTAAAGAATGTTGTGATGTGTCAAGGTTATGGATAGAGTTAGAAACTAGGACGGTCACGTCGTCAGCGTATACAAGCAAGTCTGTAATTTCTGTTCTTTGTCATACCGTCTAAGTACATGAGGTCCAACAGTGGCCCAAAAACCGAGCCTTGAGGGTATCCAGGCCCTAGTGTTTGAAGCGTGGAGAAAGTGTCAGCGCCCAGCACCTTAACTCTTTGGGCCCGATACGTTAAGTACGATTCTAACCAGCAAATAGGTGGACCAGAGATGAAAACTTGCGTTTGCATTTCATAAGAAAGCCAGCATGCCAAATATTATTAAAGTAGCTCGAAATGTCCAGAAAAAGAGTTGCAACATCCTTACCTTGGTCCCAATGTTTGTAAATTGAATGCGTCAAAAAGGTCAGTTGCAATTCAGTGCTGTGATTTGGTCTGTATGCGCTCTGTCATACAGTAAATTGTGAATTGTCAGATGACTGTATGTTGAACGGAACACTATTTTCCTAATAATTTTGGTACACAATACCGCAGACTTATTGGACCACAATGATGGTAATCAGGTGATCCTTTCTTTTGAACATAGGGGTTACATTTGCATTTTTCCATATGTTCGGAAATATTCCCATTCAGAGTGATTTACTGAGAAGTAAAGCTAACGGCCGTGCAGGTAGAACTGCAGTCTCTTTTATAATTCTCGGAGGAATTTCATCAGGGCCTGTTTATTTTTTGACGTCTTAAGTATTTAAAGAGTCTAAGCACCTCAGCCTCAGTTACGTGAAAGATTTCTAGATAAGATGATGTCTGCTTACGGCATATAAATTTTCCGAGCATAGCGTGATATTTCTGAGGGCTTTGTTTCTTTTCTAGCAACTGAAATACAGGCGATTGTATCTGCTCTGATTTAACACGCGCATTGACGGGAGGCGGGTACCCCCCCCCCCTCGGGTTTTTCGGAGATAGCAGAAAAACGGCGGCGCGTAGCGCCGCCGTACTTGGCATACCTTTTCCCTCATCATTTCTACAACTTCTGTGAAAATTTTAAGGTTAGGTCATCTCAGGTCAGGTCACCAGTACAGGTCAAGTGACCCGAGCTAAAAAAAGTTTAAGATAGCATAAGTCGGAGCAGGGTGAACTTATCCGACTGAAACTCATATCACATAATGGCCCCACCGAGTTCTCTAAAATATGTTCCGATATTTTTAATATCGATGACCTAAGGTCAGGTACGAAAAATGGTTTGTACGCAATAGCTCAGTAACGGATGGTGATAGAGCATTTATTTTAGCTGCATTAGACTCGTCTGGGCTTTGCGGTTCTAATGATATGCATTTTATATAATTTGACTCTGACCTGACCTCAGGTCAGGTCAAATACTTGATTTGACCTAAAAAGGTCAAATTATATATCATTTGATTCGGCTTGCTGAGAGGATTCATATAATTGAAGTCGTTTTGCTCTATCTTTACTTGTTCAGATGTGATGGCCGAAAAACTGAATTTACATGTTATCCCTATGATGGCATGTTTTGGCCTCTCGTGACCTTAAATGTGACCTGACAAAAAAATGGTTCAAATGTTTTCGATGAAGAAGTGGATGGGCAGCCCAACGCCGTTTACCGTTTTTCGCTACCTACCGTGGTTTTCGAGATCTTAGGGGGCGGGTACCCTCCCGCAAGACCCCCGTCAATGCGCGTGTTAAGCCTAGCGTTTAGTGCTGTTGTTTTGTTTCGCTGTTCTCTCCATTTGGTCCATGCTTTTTTGGGATTGTTGTTCTTCCAAATTATAGTCAGTTCCGGGCCAACTTCTTTTGTGTAGCTCTAGCACTTTCTGTTTGTGTTTAGCGTCCCTGAAAAGCCTGTTTCTTCCCGAATGTTTTGCTTTAATTCGCAGTTCATCCAAACTGTCTTGTTCTGTCTTCAGTAAACCGTTATTTCTGGGAATGGATTCCTCCGCAGTATAAAGTAAAGTTTAAGGTTTATGAGGTAAGGTTGGAGTAAGTAAGGTTAACCGTGCTGTGCCGGTGCATGCATCCCAGAGAGAGATGGTGGCAAGTGCTTATTTTCCCAATAACACGCGCATTGACGGGGGTCTGAGCCACCTTCATTTTGACGGGGGTGGCGAGTACCCGCCCCACCCCCACCCCTAAGATCTCGAGAACCATGCTAGGTAGCGAAAAACGATAAACGGTGTTGGGTAGCCCATCCACTTCTCCATTGAAAATATTTGAACCATTTTTTGTCAGCTCACATTTAAGGTCACTAGAGGTCAAAATATGCCATAATAGGGATAACATGTAAGTTAACCCTCGCCCCACCGGGGGCCATCGATGGCCCGCCTAAGGTTTTTCCGGGATAGCAGAAAAACGAAGAGGCGCAGCACCGCGGTTGAGGGCTCTACCTCTCACTGCATCATTTTCCCATCATCCCTGAAATTTTTATCCCGGGTCACCCAAAGTCAGGTCACCAGACGAGGTCAACCAAGGTCACCTCACTTCAACTTTAGATCTCTGTAAGAGCTACATTTCGAATTCGATCAATTTGAAACTTCCTACTCTTTATGGCCCCACCAGGGTCTACAAGGTGTATATCCGGGATTCTTCGATTTCGTGCCCTGAGGTCAGGTCACGCGGTGACCTCTCCCATTGAAAAAGCATGGGAAAAGCTGTCTTATGATCTAAAAGTCACAAAAGCGATTGAAAATGCTCAGCTTGATCAGAAAAGCGTTCCTGGACACCCTTTATGGATTCCAGGGGTCATATTTGCCCTTTGACCTCTCCAAGGTCATCCAAGGTCACCAGGGGTCAAAAACAGTATTTTGACAATAACTTTTGACCTAATTAAGATGAGCGCTGAAACAAACACCATCGTGTTTGTCTTGTCACTGGCTTTCATTTGATATACGGCAAAGTCACTTTCTGACCTTTCGTGACCTCATGTCATCTTAGGTCACGAGGTCACCTCTGGAGGTAAAACTAATGGAGGGAGGTCTTTACGTTCCACATAGCGGAAAAAGGACTGACAATTTCCTATCAAATGTACTTTACCAGACTTCAATAGCTCTAATGGCATGAGAGTTATGCCCAGTTTGCTTAAGCATTGCATATTTGAGTGAAAATAGCCGATCTGGACCTAATTTGACCTCTGGAGGTCAAACCATTGACCTGAGCACTAAAACATGTGAAGTAATTTCTTACTGAATTCACCCGAGCTTTCTATTGCACTTTGCAGATTTACGCTAACGCCCATATTTTCGGAGTTGAGGGGGCCATCGATGGCCCCGGTAGGGCGAAGGTGGCGCTGGACCCCGGTGGGGCGCGGGTTAAGGTTTTCGGTCATTTCATCTGAACAAGTAAAGATAGAGCAAAACAACTTAACACGCGCATTGACGGGGGTCTGAACCACCTTCGCATTGACGGGGGGCGGGTACCCGCCCCCAAGATCTCGAGAACCACGGTAGGTAGCGAAAAACGGTAAACGGCGTTGGGCTGCCCATCTACTTCTCCATCGAAAACATTTGAACCATTTTTTTTGTCAGGTCACATTTAAGGTCACGAGAGGTCAAAACATGCCTGTCATAGGGATAACATGTAAATTCAGTTTTTCGGCCATTAAATCTGAACAAGTAAAGATAGAGCAAAACGACTTGAACTATATGAATCCTCTTAGCAAGCCGAATCGAATGATATATAATTTGACCTTGCTAGGTCAAATCAAGGATTTGACCTGACCTGAGGTCAGGTCAGGGTCAAATTATATAAAATGCATATCATTAGAACCGCAAAGCCCAGGCGAGTCTAATGGAGCTAAAATAAATGCTCTATCACCATCCGTTACTGAGTTATTCCGTAAAAACCATTTTTCCCATGTATTTCCAATGGAGAGGTCATGCCTCGTACCTGACCTTAGGTCATCGATTAAAAAATACCGGAACATATTTTAGAGAACTCGGTGGGGCCATTATGTGATATGAGTTTCAATTGGATAAGTTCACCCTGCTCCGACTTATGCTATCTTAAACTTTTTTTGAGGTCGGGTCACTTGACCTGTAATGGTGACCTGACCTGAGATGACCTAACCTTAAAATTTTCACAGAAGTTGTAAAAATGATGAGGGAAAATGTATACCAAGTACGGCGGCGCTACGTGCCGCCGTTTTTCTGCTATCTCCGAAAACCCGAGGGGGTGGGTACCCGCCCTCCGTCAATGGCGTGTTAAGCCACATGAATACTCGCAGCAAGCCGAATCGAATGATATATAATATGACCATGCTAGGTCAAATCAAGGATTTGACCTGACCTGAGGTCAGGTCAAGGTCAGATTAGATAAAATACATATAATTTACTGCAGAGACAAGGCGAATATAATGCAGCTGAAAAAATAAACGCTCTATCACCATCTGTTACTAAGTTATTCAGTTAAAACCATTTTTCCCGTGTATTTCCAATGGAGAGGTCATGTACCTCACCTTAGGTCATTGATATAAAAAATACCGGAACATATTTCAGAGAACTCGTTGGACCCATTATAAGACGTGAGTTTCAATCGGATAAGTTCACCATGTTCCGACTTTGCTATCTTAAAATTTTGAGGTCAGGTCACTTAACCTGTAGTGGTGACCTGACCTGAGATAACCTGACCTTAAAAGTTTGACAAAATTTGTAAAAATGATGAAAGAAAAGGTATACCCAGCACGGTGGCGCTACGCGCCGCCGTTTTTATGCTCTCTCTGAAACACCCGAAGGATCCTCCCCCGTCAATGCGCGTGTTAATGAGCACAGCTGGTACGAAACTGTGTAAAGCGGAACTGGCAGCTGTGGGATAAGAACCCACGACGCCGCAGAAACTCGTGCCTTATACCGCCGCCTTAGACTACTTGGCCAAGCTACCGCAACCGTGGCAGTCCAGGACAGTGGTAAAGCGTCTACCTGCCGGTCAATTTCGCACTTCCCCTCCAGCACTGGTTCTGCCAACCGGTCAAATGCCCGATCACGATGCCAGGCCCGGCTACGTCCGAGAAGCCGGCTCTCAGCCCGCCCACCCGTGGAACGGATTTAAAGCCGCTTAGGGCTATAGATGGACAGGCGCGGGATATCCCGTCCAGCCCATCCGCAGCTTACTCTTAGCCCACCCAAATTGTTTGCTGGGTATAAGCTGCCTGCCAACGTTGTCCTATCTGTTGTTTCAGACATAAGCGTCGGCACCGGCAATATGTGTGTGTGGGGAGAGGATTTTATCTGCATCTGGCTGTCCACAATAAACTTTCCGTGCTTGAACCAAAAATTAATCGGATTTGGCCTCGGTTTTAAGCGTCCGCACTGGCTGGTTCCAGAATGATTCTAATTATTTCCATTTTGCCTGGAATCGGGGTTTGCCAGTTGGAATCTGGAGTGGAGCTAGCTGCTTGCCCATTATTTATTTCATCACGTAACGTTAAGATCCATTTTATGTTTCGCCCCCGTTTAGCTATCTACGTTTTAAGTGACAAAAAAACTGAAACAGTCATGATGTCTTTAAACGTCTGATGATGCTAAAGGGAATGTGGCGTGATTTTAACCCTCGCACGTACTCGAGTTTACGCCACCTTCGCCCGTACAGGGAGGAGGGTTGTTGCGACCCCTTCCCTCGAGATTGGCCCCTAATTGACGTAGACATCCGCGGTAAAAACAAGCGTGTTGGTCGTCACAAGTGCGCGCGATTGATGCCAATTTTTATGACCTGAGTTCATAAGGTCACCTTCCAGATCAGGTCAATGACCTCATGTTTGCCCTGTTGCGGCCCATTTTGCCGTTTTGCTGATGTTGACCGGAAGTTTGGTAACGAATCACATTTGGATGGTCATTAAATTGAGAAACCGACATTCACGCGTCAATTCATATGCTATTCACCTATGTGACCCATCTAGGTAATGCAGAATGTGAGTTCAAATGTCAAAGGTCACTGACCGGTAAAAATCAAAATTGTCCAATATGTCAAATTTTTAGTTTCAAAGGGGTAATTTTGGACGCTGAATTCAAATTTAGCACTTTAAATGACGTCAAAGGTTTTTTCATCAACATCTCAGGTCATCAGGTCAACTTCTAGGTCAGGTCAATGACCTGGTTCACCTCAATGAGTAGGTAAAAAGGTCAAATCCATATTGGAAGGAAGTCAACTGGTTCGTGACCACATCATGTAAATTGACTATTCATAAGCGATTCTGCATCATTTACGCAAATTTAGTGCCTACCTAATCATATGTCACTGCTTACACTCCCTTCAAGGTCAAATAAGGTCAAATCTCGCAACAGGTGAAGTCCATTAAATATGCAAACCAACTAGTTTAGTGTCCATATCATTCAAATTTACTATTCATAAGTCATTCTGCATCATTTACGCCCAGTAAGTACTTCCTTTTTCATCTCTTATTGTTTACACCTCTTTCTAGGTCAAATAAGGTCAAAGGTCGAAAAAGGTCAATTCCGCATCGGACGCAAGTCATCTAATTCGGTGTTCATCTCATGTAGAAATACCGAATCGAAACACGCATCTGTAGTTGTTATTCGACGCAGAGCTATCACTGAGGTCACGCAAGGTCAAAACAAGGTCATTGAAGGTCAACAAAAGTCTAACCTGATAAAACTGATCATCGAAGGCTGGAAGGAAATATTCTGGGCCAGTTCATGAACAAATACTGCAAAAGAACGATGAGAGTCTGGAGCATTCACGTGATATAACAGGTACAGGCGCCCAAATGACCTTAACATGCTCTCACTCCTTAGGTCACAGCTCCCTGACCTTGAAAGGTAGGAGTTTTTGGGAAATACATGGGCAATGAATGCCCCAGAGGCTCTAGCTTAAGAAGCTCGTTTTCAATTCTTGAAAAACCTTAGGGGGTCGCAACAACTTGTGCGAGGTTTAACTGAGGTGAGGTTTCCTGTAACTGCGAGGTTTAACTGAGATACCCAATTTGTAAAGCATGCCCGAAAAACCCAGTACCTACTCAATAGATCATTTTTCTTGAAACTCAAATTTCCATAGAGAAAAGCTAAAAACCTACCTGAAATGTACCCCACATGTACCCAAAGCAGCAGGCCACAGTTGTCAGCTGTTGGCGTGACGACGTATGCTGACGTCACGGTGACTATCAGCCAATCAAAGCCCTTGAAGCCTATTGAATATGGTAGTAGTTGCCAGATCACGACATCATCCACAGGCAGATATTTATTTATTGCCCTAGAGGAATATTTTAAAAATCAAAATATTGAGCTTATTGCACATTTTTTCAGGGAAATCATGGACGCTTTCATGATTTTCGGCTAAAAGTACCCCTAATTACACTAAATTCCAGGATTCGACCAAGGTGCCACATTCCATTTATTCTTACATTGATTAATGCATAAATCTTGAATCATATAGTTATATCCAAAACAAATCGATGGGTTTCGATTTTCAGGAAATATAATTTTGTGTACGATACTATATATTTTTTACCCATAATCGAAACGTCCCACCAGGGGCGCCGCCACGGAATTTTCACAGGGGGGACGGACTAGCGCTGGTGCTGACCGGAGGGAGGCAAATTTTGAGCATACTCAGTAGCTGAGAGCATTAATGATGCTGGACCAAAAATTTTGGGGGACGTCCCCGAGGTTGGTCAACAGGGAGGAATGTCCCCCGTCCCTCCAGCTTTCGGCGCCCATGCGTCCCACCCATCTAAACGTCACTCATATTAACCCGCGCCCCGGTGGGCCTCCGAGCCACCTTCGCCCTAGATTTACGGACCAAAGTTCGTATGGCTAAAGTACGTATAGATAAACTTCGTACGCAAAAGTTCGTAAGCAAATGTACGTAGGGTATAAAACTCGTATGCCAAAAGTAAGTATGCAAAAATACGTACGCCAAAGTTCGTAAGCGAATGTACGTAGGGTATAAAACTCGTATGTCAAAAGTACGTACGCAAAAGTAAGTGCGCAAACGTTCGTAAGCAAATTTACGTAGGGTATAAAACTCGTACGCCAAAAGCACATACGCAAAAGTACGTATGTATAAAATACGTAAGCAAATGTACATAATAAATGCATAGGTTGGGGTATGTTCAAGGCAGGTAATTGTGGGGAGGCTTAAGCCCCCTAGGCCACCTGAAATGTGACCATAGACAGGGGCGTCGCCACAGATTTTCAGGTGGGAGGGCCGGCGCCAGGGAGGGGGCTGGGGCTCGTGATGAGGCCCTATGTTCACTCAAACGTGACATTTTCAAAAGCATTTCCAGCCAAAAGCGGGGGGCTGGCCCCTCCCCGCCAATTTCCGAGAACGGGAGGGTCTGGCCCCCAGGCGCCCCGGTGGCGACACCCCTGGTCAGTGGTCATCGATATCCGTCACTGCGCTCAAGCTATTTGAAAGCTCGGCGAGATGTGAACAGGTGATTGATTACCTCTATACTTAATGCCGTGTAATATCATACGATTTTTTCATGACGAATATTTAACCTCTAGGAGCTTTACTCATACGAATTTGTGTCATTACGAAACATGTTATCCCTACGAACATTTTGCTCCTACGTACTTTATCCCGTACGAACTTTTTACATCACGAACATTTTACCCCTACGTACTTTAGCCCGTACGAACATTTTCCATACGAACTTTTTCCATTACGATTATTATCTCCGTACGTACTTTATCCATACGTACTTTAGCCATACGTACTTTAGCCATACGTACTTTATGCATACGAACTTCTTCCTTACGTACTTTCGTCTGCAACCCTTCACCCTAATGGGGGGGTGTTTGAACACCCTCCTCGAACTCGGCCCCTATGCGGGATAGTGAAAAAACGCAAACGCCGGTGGATAGCGCATACAAATTCATGACGAAACTCGAACAGTCATTTTTTGGTTCAGGTCAATATTGAGGTCATGCCAGGTCAAAGAAAAAGGGATTTTGAGTAGAGTTTTTGGGCTCTCTCGTCTGACTGAGTTAGAATAATTTTGAGGCACCATTCGCTTCCTCTCGTCACGGCGAATCAAATGATGTGTGATATGACCATACCAGGTCAAAAAACAAAAATGACCTGACCTCTGGTCAGGAATGTTAAAGCATGGTCAGTATGCATATCAATCAACTCGCAATAACATTCCGAACGCAATGATATCAGAATAAAAGCAGTATCATAATTTCATGCAAAGTTATTGAACTAAGCCTGAACACTATTTCAGTAGCCTCAGATGATCTCTCAGAGGTCACAGGTTAAAAATTGCAACATTTACCTGGAAAGGGGCCTGGAATACTACAATCCGAAAATCCGAGAGGGGTGTTCAAACACCCCCCCCACCAGGGGTGAAGGTTAGGTTTCCAAGCTATTTCACTCTCGCTCCTACCTTCTGCAAAACAAATGGTATGAACCCATGAAGGCAGAAAAGGAAAACAGGGCCGCGCTCAACTTTTTGATGTTAAAAGTCATTGGGCTGGCAGAGCAGCGTAGGGCAGGCGGTCTAAAACCCGAGTACAACAGGAATGGGTGAAGATTGAGGGAGGGGGTCAGGACCCCCTTCCCTGGATTTTGAGTCTCCCATAAACTTTGTACAGGGCTTGTATTGCGGCGCCGTTGTGAGTGAACTCATCCAGGACCCCTCCTGGGTCGAGAAGAGATCTCCAGCCTTGAAAATAGGCATGGCGGCCAGTATCCAGGACGCATCAACGGCACAGTCCTCGCCACCATCATCAGCTTTAATCCTCAATTCGGCAGCCGTGCTGCCACAGCTCCCCTGACATTTGCCCATCGCTTAGTGTGGCCCGAGCTGGATAATAGATATCCAAACGGATCCGCGGCGGTTGGTGGATTGATTTGGCCAGATAATTCCAGCAGCTTCGCATCCGGATATAGACTCCCAATTCCGTCCCATTAAGTCGTATGTTTTATACATGGATTGAATTCGGATTGCTATCATGACATGCAAAGGGATTAGTCCCGATTTTTAGAGGAACGTCGACTATGGACTGGCTTGGATCTGATTTTTTTTTCTGACACGCTCTGCCATTGGTTTCCTCCGATGACCCGACACATCCGACACGCCATATCTCCCCCCGCCCTGGTACCCTCCTCCAACGATCCCCATCCTCTGGGCTGCCCAAACACCATCCTCGACACCCATCTCACCAGCCAGCTCCCAGACAGTCCTCGGCCTGCCCTGACTCCAGACACCCCATCCCACCGCCCCCAGACACCTATCTGCCAGCACTCACCCCTGATACCCACTCGCATACCCTTTGACACCCGGCAGCCTGTCCCTGTACCAGCACCCCAGCTACCTCGGCCATATGCCCTGGCCCCAGAAGCCTTGCCGCCCCGCGCCGCGGCGTCCACCAGCAGCAGCGGCTGACAATGCGTTTTTGTGCGCGCGATACGCGCCCCCATTGCACCGCATTATCGCAGCTCATGAGCGTCGTTGGGCGAGGTCGGGCCGGGGGTCGGGGGAGGGGGTTTGAGCGATCTGGCCGGGAGCTGCATTAGCCGGCATCGGCGGTGTATTGACGCAGCGGAGAGACGAGGGAAGGGGGCGGCCCCGCCGGCATTCGATGACTAATGACCCAGTTAATGCAGGCCGGGACGCCGCCTCTGACGGAGCAACAGAGGACAGGCCGCTGCAGCCCGGCGACGGCACAGTCAGCAGCTCCTGCACACGGCCATACATCGTACCAGCAGCGCCCACACACCCCACACATACCAGCAGCTCTCACACACGGCCATACATCGTACCAGCAGCTCTCACACACGGCCATACATCGTACCAGCAGCGCCCACACACTGCCACACATACCAGCAGCGCCCACACACGGCACATACATCGTACCAGCAGCGCCCACACACTGTCACACATACCAGCAGCGCCCACACACCACATACATCATACCAGCCGCGCCCACACACTGTCACACATACCAGCAGCGCCCACACACCACATAAATCGTACCAGCAGCGCCCACACACTGTCACACATACCAGCAGCGCCCACACACCAAATACATCGTACCAGCAGCGCCCACACACTGTCACACATACCAGCAGCGCCCACACACTGTCACACTAGGGTCGTTAAAAAACTTTTTTACTTTTCAGACTCGAACCCAATTTTTCCATTATTTATTCAATTCTGATTTCAATGAGCCACATTCCAAGCATCTACGACAAAGGGAAAGATCGCCTCAAAACGGTTAAAGATTTCAATTTTTAGCCACGATTGGCCGCCCGGCGTTGCAGTCTCCCCTTATTAGATTGGGATGATCGGGTGCATAGCCTACCAGTAAAGACAGCGTAGCATGTGCGTGCGTTTAAGAGCGGTAGATGGGATTTAACATTAAGGCATTTACTTGTCAGATGTATTTGCAGCGCAATAAAAATACACATCATTCCATAAAATACCTAAAATTAAATGGTTCAGCACCCTAGTAGTCTAAATCCCGACAGAACAGGAATGTCTTCCGGAGGCGAACCTTTCTCTGGTAACATTCGTTGGAGAACATCGTTGGGGCAGGTGCTTCTCCCTATTCTCCTGCGAACTATTTAAGAGCTCCGATACTGGTAGAAGAAGACCCTGCTGCAGATTTTTACCCTTTGGATGGCTCACGAAATCTTCCACTAGCTTCACACCACGTTCAGTGGGATCGTTCACCACCTTAAGTTCTGGAATATCTTAAAACAGGAGAAGCTATAGCAGTCACTAACTTCTTAACGGAGCCATTTTTGGTCAGAATATTTCAGATTCAGGCAATCGAATACCAGCCAGCTGTCAGGAGTGACAAGCTGGCTGAGGATTAGTACCGAGCATTCACCGAGCTCTTCGTAGCCTCTATCGGAATCTTAAGCTTGCCCTGGTCAAATTTGAATCGTTTGCTGTTTTGGCCAATTGTTGTGCGACTGGCTCCTCACCTCCAAGATGGTGGTTCTCACCAGCGGGACAGAATATAACTTTCTGTGCACAGATACCACAGCTGATGGCAAATTGACTTTCGTGCATTCGGGGCGATTTCTATATTAACTTAATGAAAGCACTACACTGCATTTTATGGATAGCTTTGAGGCTCATAGAAGGCTCTAAAGCTGACTATCGGCGACGGAGGAACCCAAATATATGGTTTAGAACCCCTTACAAGGAAAGCCGCCAACGATTTCGGGGTCTGAGTGGCTCAGTCGGTTAACGCTTGCGCTTAACGCGGCCAATAGCATTCTGTATGTGCAGGGTATCGTGGGTTCGAGCCCACTCAGAGGCAGAATCTGGCGCCCTGTTCTAGCCCAAGCTAATTCTTTCCCTCTCGCCTCTGTTGCCAGAGCACTTGGATGCGTTGTTAAGCTCCAAAAATTATAATATTCAGTCTTTAAGTATCTTCTGGAATGTTGAACGGGATCTGACTCAGTAATAGCACGCACTTTGTGCCATAAATGCCGTATATTCCATGAATATGGCTCGCTCCTGGGCTCCGGGTCTTCTAAACAGCCATTTTTGGAGGTAACCTCTCCTGACAGCCACACGTAAACCAGCTTGTGCAATTCGTGATAGCCTTCTCGGGGAAAACAGAGCTGGCATGTCTTTCAGAACCAAAGCACTGGCCAGGCCTGATGATCCAGGAATGTTCCCTGATAGGTCTTCCAATAAAAATACTCCGGTATCGTGTAGAGGCGCTGAAGTCAATGTGCAAACGCAACTGTTATTTATGGACAGAAAGTTGTAATCTGCCTCGCAAATAAGAATCGCAATTCTGGAGGTAAAGAGGCCGTGACACAATGTCTGGCCTAAACAGCAAAACCATCCACCGTTCAGTTGGGTAGGCTAAAGTTTCCGACAGAGGCTATGAAGAGCCCGGCTCGGTACCAAGCCTGTGCCAATTTGTCATTCCTGAAAGCTGGCTGGTATTCGAGCGCCTGAATCTAAAATATTCTGACATGAAATGGCTCCGTTGAGAAGCTGGTGACTGGTATAGCTTCCCCTGTTTCAGGGTATTCCAGAACTTACTGTCGTGAACGGTCCCACAGAACGTGGTGTAAAGCTGGTGGAAGATTTCGTGAGCCATCCAAAAATGTGCAGCGGGGTCTTCTTCTAGCAGTATCAGAGCTCTTAAATAGTTCACATGAGAATAGGGAGAAGCACCTGCCCCAACGATGTTCTCCAACGAATGTTGCCAGAGAAAGGTTCGCCTCCGGAAGGCATTCCTGTGCTGTCGGGATTAAGAGTACTAGGGTGCTGAACAATTAAATTTCTGATCCTTTGTGTAATAACATGTATTTGTGTTGCGCTGCAAATACATCTGATAAGTAACTGCCTGCATGTTAAACCCCATCTACCGCTTTTATACGCACGCACATGCCATGCTGTCTTTACTGGTAGGTTATGCACCCCTTTCATGCCAATTTAAACAGGGAAGACTGCAACGCCGGGCGGCCAATCGCGCCTGAAACATGAAATCTTTAACCGTTTTGAGGCGATCTTTCCCGTTATCGTAGATGCTTGAAATGTAGCTCATTGAAATCAGAATTGAACATATAATGGGAAAAAGTGGGTTCGAGTCTGAAAAGTAAAAAAAAACATTTTTAACGACTCTACTGCCACACATACCAGCAGCGCCCACACACTCCACACATACCAGCAGCGCCCACACACCACATACATCGTACCAGCAGCGCCCACACACCCCACACATACCAGCAGCGCCCACACACGTCCATACATCGTACCAGCAGCGCCCACACACTGCCACACATATCAGCAGCGCCCACACACCACATACATCGTACCAGCAGCGCCCACACACTGCCACACATCGCACCAGCAGCGCCCACACACTGCCACACATACCAGCAGCGCCCACACACCACATACATCGTACCAGCAGCGCCCACACACCCCACACATGCCAGCAGCGCCCACACACGGCCATACATCGTACCAGCAGCGCCCACACACTGCCACACATACCAGCAGCGCCCACACACCACATACATACCAGCAGCTTCCACACACTGCCACACATCGCACCAGCAGCGCCCACACACGCCACACATACCAGCAGCGCCCACACACCACATACATCGTACCAGCAGCGCCCACACACCCCACACATACCAGCAGCGCCCACACACGGCCATACATCGTACCAGCAGCGCCCACACACTGCCACACATACCAGCAGCGCCCACACACCACATACATCGTATCAGCAGCGCCCACACGTGTGGGAGCTGCTGGTACACCTTCAACAGGTTCGACAGGTCTGGCATAGTATCAGGTGAGTATGTCACAATAGCGGGTGGGTCTGACACAGTTGCAGGTGATTCTGTCCTAGTAGCAAGTAGGTCTGACACAGTAGCAGGTGATTCTGTCCTAGTAGCAGTTGGGTCTGACACAGCAGCAGGTGATTCTGTCGCAGTAGTAGGTGGGTCTGTCCTAGTAGCAGGTGGGTCTGACACAGTAGCAGGTGATTCTGTCCTAGTAGCAGTTGGGTCTGACACAGCAGCAGGTGATTCTGTCGCAGTAGTAGGTGGGTCTGTCCTAGTAGCAGGTGGGTCTGACACAGTAACAGGTGAGTCTGTCGCAATAGCAGGTAGGTATGTCACACTAGCAGGTGGGTCTAACATTACCGGGCGGGTAACCCAGGAGCAAGGTCTGATACAGTTCCGTCCGGTCTGACACAGACGCGGGTGAATATAACAGGGAGACGGGTCTGACACAATAGCAGACAAATCGGGCAATAAGATGAACCAACCAACACACTATCTATTGTGCAAACTTAACGATTGATGAGATTTTCTCTATACCCATCCACTCAGAAAGAACCGATGCCTCCCATTATTAAGATTGAAAATTCAAGACTATCTTATGCACTCTAACACGCACATTGACGGGGGTCTGAGTCACCTTCGCTTTGATGGGGGGGCGGGTACCAGCCCCTCCCTAAATTCTCGAGAACCACCCTGGATAGGGACAAACGGTAAACGGCGTTGGGTAGCCCACTCAATTTTCCATCGAAAATATTTGGACCATTTTTTCAGGTCACATTTAAGGTCACCAGAGGTCAAAACATGTCATCATAGGGATGACATGTAAATGAAGGTTTTCGGTCATTACATCTGAACAAGTAAAGATTGAGCAAAACAATTTGAACTGTATGAATCCTCGCAGCAAGTCTAATTGAATGATATATAACATGACTTTGCTAGGTGAAATCAAGGATTTAACCTGCCCTAAGGTCAGGTCAAGGTAAAATTACGCGAAATGCATATCATTAGAACCGCAATGACAAGGCGAATCTAATGCAGTTAAAATAAACGCTCTATCGCTATCCATCACTACGATAGTCTGTTAAACCATTTTGCCAAGTATTTCCAATGGAGAGGTCATGGCTCGTATTTGACCTTAGGTCATCGATATCACAAATACCGCAGCATATTTCAGACAAATCGCTGGACCCATTATGTGACATGAGTTTCAATCGGATAAGGTCACCCTGCTCCGACTTATGCTATTTTAACCTTTTTTGAGGGCAGGTTACTTGACCTTTAGTGGTGACCTGACCTGACAAGACCTAACCTTAAAATTTTGAAAAAAATTGTAAAAATGATTAGGGAAAAGGTATACGAAGTACGGCGGCGCTACACGCCGTCGTTTTTAAGCTATCTAAAAAAACCGAGGGGGACGGGTACCTACCCCATCGATGCGCGTGTTATAATGGCTCATTTGAAAGCATTCGTCCTGAAAATCAACATTTTCTTTTATTAAAGCCTCAACTTGTAACGTAGCTTTTCTATTACTAGGGTCTTAAATTTCTACGCATTGCTTCATCGGTTTGACATCTAAATTTCGGCGTTCCTTCGTCATAACGAGCCCATTTCCATAGTCTATAGCTTCAGTAGATATTCTGATCGTATTGCATTGTTGGATGAATAATAGGCAGAAAGAATCTCAGTCACACCACTTATAGCGTTTGCCAATTCAGCCACGTGTCCCAATTAGAGCTCCACAGTGTGGAGGTCCTGGAACTGTAGACTCTGTAACATCATCACCAAACTCTCCGAAGGTATTTGCTTGTAACTACTGTGCAATTGTGAAATAGTTGGGCAAATTCTCTACATAATTCGTTCCACCTATTGTTCTCCGAGTTCGCTTAAGCTTACTTGGAAAGCCGAATCCCGGGTGAACTTATTCTGACTAACTCTCAACTCAGGAGCGAAATTAGAAAGTACCTGACGGCCAACTCGACTCCGAGTGTCAATAAAACTGAATCTCCCGCCGTCGCGCGTTAGCCCTCGCCCCTAGCCTCCGACCCAGCTCTCCGCTCACTGGGTGCGGGGAGTTCCCACATTCCACAATATGTGCTCCCGAAACACAAGTAGTAAAGAAGTGCGGAACGTGCTAGACATTTTGTGATAAAAGATTAAGGAACGATATGGGTCATATGCAGGCATCAGCAAGAAATCATTGCAGGATTAGGCAATCCTGGATTGTTTCATCTAACTTGAGGATTGGACTTGGATTTTCATCCTTTCTTATGAGAAGGATTTTTGATTGTATTTAAATAATTTATAGGCAGAGGATTGCGGATTTGGACTGAAATCCTTATTTAAGGATTGCACTTTTTGCATGCAATGCTAAATCTTTAGTCATGCCACAGTCCCCTACATGGCTGGAGATCTCTTCTCGATCCAAGAGGGGGAGGCCTGGGTGGGGTGCAAAATGACAGTTGCTGTCGATGCACCCGTAAACTTTACTAATGATGATGGGGTCCTGGGTGGGTTAACGCTGACACAGCCATACAAGCCCTATACAAAGCCAATGGGAGGCCCGAAATTCAAGGAGGGCTCTGACCCCAACCCCCCTCGGGAGTTCCACCCCTGGTCCCTTATAACCTTGCGGCTGCGATCATTAACTCATGCGACGTGGTTTCTCTTGGGGTGTTACAAAAACACGTACGTGCACTCTGATAAAACGAATATTTTAACCCACGTCCCACCGGGAGTCGGGCCTTCGCCCCACCGGGGGGCCATCGATGGCCCCCTCTAACTCCGAAAATATGGGCGTTAACGCAAATCTGCAAAGTGCATTAGAAAGCTTGCGTGAATTCAGTAAGAAATTACTCTACATGTTTTAGTGCTCAGGTCAAGGGTTTGACCTCCAGAGGTCAAATTAGGTCAAGATCGGCTATTTTCACTCAAATATGCAATGCTTAAGCAAACTGGGCATAACTTATGCTATTAGAGCTATTGAGGTCTGGTAAAGTACATTTGATTGGAAATTTCCAGTACTTTTTCCGCTATGTGAAACGTAAAGACCTCCCGCCAGTGGTTTGACCTCCAGAGGTCACCTCGTGACCTAATATGACCTGAGGTCACGAAAGGTCAGAAAGTAACCTTGCCGTATATCAAATGAAAGCCAGTGACAAGACAAACACAATGGTGTTTGTTTCAGCGCCCTAGCTTAATTAGGTCAAACGTTATTGTCAAAATACTGTTTTTGACCCCTGGTGAACTTGGATGACCTTGGAGAGGTCAAAGGGCAAATATGGCCCCTGAAATCCGTGATAGGGTGTCCAAGAACGCTTTTCTGATCAAGCTGAGCATTTTCAATCGTTTTTGTGACTTTTAGATCATAAGACAGCTTTTCCCCATGCTTTTTCAATGGGAGAGGTCACCTCGTGACCTGACCTCAGGGCACGAAATCGAAAAATCCCGGATATACACCTTGTAGACCCTGGAAGGGGTTATACAGTGTAGGAAGTTTCAAATCGATCGACTTCGAAATGTTGCTCTTACAGAGCTCTAAAGTTGAAGTAAGGTGACCTTGGTTGACCTCGTCTGGTGACCTGACCTTGGGATGACCCGGGGTAAAAAATTTCAGGGATGGTGGGAAAATGATGCAATGAGAGGTAGAACCCTCAACCGCGGTGTTGCGCCTCATCGTTTTTCTGCTATCCCGGAAACACCTTAGGGTTGAATTGATTCCATCGATGCCCCGCCGGTGGGGCGGGGGTTAACTGGCATATTAGTCACCATGAACTCTTCAATCAATTCCTTTCATATCAATGCAACATAGGGGTAGTGTTGAAATTTATAATTTAGGAAGGGGGGGAGGGCACGATGACCCACCTCTCCTAAGACGTCGCCTATGAGGATTTGGGCCCCATTGCCCCCCCTCCCACAACCATTGGCCTGGATCCGGAAATCATTGCCAGTGTACAGTTTGACAATAAATATCGAGCTAATATTCGAACAAAAACACTTAATAAAACAGTAGGTACATACCTATGCTTATCTCTGACAGCTTAAACTAGCATCGGGTATTATGCTCCTGCACACACATAGTCTGCGAACGGCTTGTGAGAGAATAAATTATCGCTCCCATGAAAGCACATTTTCATGAATGGTAGCAATATGAAATGTTTATTGATATACACCTAAGCTCAAACAATTTCCTAAGGTTCAAGCAATTTCGCTTATTTTTTCTCTGATAAATTAATCTTCTCATGTTTCGGTTTTTAAAAGGCCTGGATATATTTCCTAGTGAATTTGCTTTTCCTGTCTAACATTACTATATCTAGAACAGTTTTTTTAAACACCGCTTAGGATGGGTACTTTACACTGACCTTCAGCAGTTGGAAAGATGCTCTGCGAACGGCTTGTGAGAGAATCAATCATCACTCCCGTGAAAGCACATTTTCATGAATCGTAGCAATATGAAATATCTGCTTATTGATATACGCCTAAGCTCAAACAATTTCCTAAGGTTCAAACAATTTCGCTTATTTTTTATCTGATGAATTCATCTTCTCATGCTTCGGTTTTTAAAAAGCCTCGATCTATTTCCTGGTGAATTTGCTTTTCCTGTCTAAAAGAACTATAGCTAGAACAGTTTAACACCGCTTAGGATGGGTACTTAACACTGACCTGCAGCAGTTGGAAAGATGCAGCACATGATGAGGATTGCGGATTGGATTTGAAAGGTTCTCATTTAGGATCGAATTTACATCCATTTTTGTCAGAGGATTTTGAATTTTGATTGGTATCATTTTTCCCTACGATGGTATCATTTTGCCGATGGCTGGCCATAAGTTAGCACGCGTCAGTATTTAGCTCAATAGTGGTTCAAGAAAACATAAAAAGAAACTGTGGCAAGTAAATATAGGGTCATACCCTCTGGCCGAAATAAGTACGAACACTATTTAGCATTATAACAATCCCTTCGCTGCGGCGAATCGAGCAATGAAGAATTTGTCCGGAAATCCATCCACGGGCAACATTTAAAATGGCCACACGCAGGGCCAAGACAATCTATCCCTCAGCATGATCATAACGCAGCTCACTCGACTCACGATATCAGGGCGCAAACGGTTGCAGAATAAAGGTTCAGCATTTCCTTGGGAAGGTGTTGACCAAAGCTTAAAAATTTGCTAAAGCGGCCTTATCCCCTCCGGTGACATAGGTTAGCAAGTTTTTCTGTTTCCATCTCACTTCTTTCGCAGACCAAAACAATTACTGAATATGGCCATTTTCGTTTTTTTCCCGTGAATATCCAGAGAACAGACCATGACCCTTACTGAAATCAGTACATCGATATACAAAATTTATCAATCGCACGTTTTGGTATTTAGTAACCTTGATAAATGTATTGAGTTTCCCATTTAAGGGAGGTACGATGCCCCACCTCCATGTCGCCGTCTACGGCCGGTGTCATACGCGTTAATTATCAGGAAGGCAGTCTGCACTCGACCGACGAGACCGTTTGTCCACCACGTCTGTTCGGGATGGTGTCACCGAACCTAGCCTTTTTGACCGGATGGCACACGTGAACCACCGACAACAGTTGTGAAAAGTAGGCCATTTTCATGCCTCGATAGAAATTAAAACTGTATTGTGGTACATTGATTCAGACTCCTCAGCTGGTGAACCGAACCAAATGCCACTAAAATTAATACACCGTTTTTGTGAAAACAAAACGGTTAGGGACACAGGTTCTGCTACGTGCAGTGAAGAGGCAGGCCGCCATTTTCGGAGAACTCAGATAAAACTAAGGGGGTGTTCAAGCAGCCCCCTCGCACTTGCGGATGTTTTAGCATTAAATATGCTAATTTCACAAATGACTCCGTGTTGGGATAGGCCCACCTTTTGTAATGCCGTCCATAAGGAGCATGCTCATCATGAAGCCTCTCTGTAGTCCATAAGCAGCAGATGTTTCTGGTCCAACTTCCGTGTGCAAGGACTTGGTAGCCAGGGGCAGTTGACAGGCGTTTAAACCTTAAATAGGAGCTGCTCCCCGACTTCAATGTCTCAACAAACCAGTTTAAAAAAAACGATCTTCCGATGTTGTTTTCTACGCCATTATTACCCTTGTGCTGACCAATCTTTGCCCATATCTCGCTTTGCAAGCAATTTCGAGGCCTACCTAACCACGACTGGTTGCGCATGTACGTAGGTAAACTTGACAGCACAGATGACTTCAAATTTGCAGGCAGTCCGCCTCCCATGTCCTCCGCATGCAGTTGCTCCAACTTGAGCATGGTTCCAACTCCCCTGTCAGTTTGTCAGTTTGCCCCTCTAGTTCATGTGAAGCCTCCTCAGCTGTGAAGCAGATTTCAATCAGGGCCGCCTTACTTCGACAGACCTTGGCCTCAGTGCCACTCCAAATATCAACCCCGATAATTGTAGGTACTTTTTGCAAACTGAGGCCGCACAGGAAAGCGGTCTGCACTCGATGGACGAGACCGTTTGCCCACCACGTCTGCTCCTGTTGGGCAAATAGGCATTCCAGTTTTTCATAAACAATTTTTTGCACAATGTTCATCTCGAATATAATGAAGTTTGAATTTGAACAAAGTCAAGTTTCGCTGACGCTGGTGACCTCTAACGGGGTAGCTTTCGCTCAGCCGGACATCACTACTTGCATCTTGACGAGGGGGCGGGAAGCAACCTTTCAAGGGGCGTCGTGGCTCTCGCGAAGGCCGTTGGGGCCAAATCACCGCAGCACCAGCCCGCCTTTACCCTTGGATTTGCTTATATGTACCAGAGTCTAGGATGGACAGGTGTGTTGAAATAGATGTAGGTAACCTAATCATCGCCCGTCACATCGATTTAAGAAAGTAGGTATCACCTGTTGCCAAGGCGACGAGTGTATGCTGCCTGACTACCTCGTTGCTGCAACAAATTGATATTTGCCGTGTGTGTGCGCCACGGATGTCTCGCGGGTGTGCGTGACGCAGCGGCGGCAGTTGTGGCGCAGTACCGCCCGGCCGCGGCGGTAGCGGCGCACGGCTAGAGCGGCGCCGCCAACATGATGCTGAGGCGATGGGTATTGATTCCTTCCGGTGTCTGTTGTGAACAGTTCGCGAGATTCGCACAGCCGGACACCGCCCCGACGCCCGCACAAACACCAGCGTACAAAATAATGAGCCGATCTATTTGTTTAGCGAGCGATAGAAAAGCCAAACACCCGACCACAAACACCCCGTGACAGCGAAATCAAGTCAACGGTCCACCAGCCCAGCCCTTTGTGAGAAAAATAGTGTATCCAGTATAAATATTGCCAAACTCAACGGCAACCGGCAGAAAAACACCATTGACGAGACGCAGCTCCTAGCAGCCATCGCTGGAGCGCGAGCGACCAAAACACTGGAATAATGACGTGGAGTCAGACCAATGACGGCGCCACACTCAGAGGTCAATTCTAAACATCAAATACTATCCTTCCCAGAAACCCAGTAACTAAAATATAAACACATAACGCTTCAGTTCCTAAACAGCGACGCACAAGACTAAGAGTGAGCTGGAACATATTTCAAAGCGTTTATCATGATACAAACGCCAAGTTAAGCGAAATATCAGTATCAGTCCTGACGAAAATGACGATGTTGGGGCAATTTCCAATCTCTTAACCCTATTTCCGTCAGGCTCCCGGCTACCCCTATTTCCGGCGGGGGGCAATATCGCCCCTAAGATCTCGTAATCTAACCGGCCGATTTTGAAAATTAAAGTGCCATAGATTCCTCTGCTGCTAAACTTTATTTTGAAAAAGAAAATTTCAAATTTTTATTTTTAGGGAGGTTGCAAATATACATTTTTGTGTATTTTTAGATTTTCCATAACCCTTGTCTCTGTTGTACGATTTTCAAAATTAGTTCAGACTTACAAATAATTGACCCAAATTTTCATATACTCGAGTTACGCAAAATTGAAATTAATGGCAGTTCCAGGACCAGGACTATGAGGGGAAATATATACAACCTAAAAGTTTTTGTTACGCGGATTAAAGCTGTCATATACTGCTTGGCATCTTTGACATAAATAAATGAGAAAAAGTGAAAACTCATCGGGATGCGTAGGTAAAACAGTGGGGTAAATACATACAACAATATGCGAATGGTATGCATGGTATATTAGTCCCTCGACTAGTTGAAATTTAATTTCTGATAATTTTACCCTCCTGAGCTCTGAAGGGGTGCAGCGGATCAAGGACTCGTCGTGGGGGGTGGGGATTAAACATTCAATATACAACATATTAGTCGCGGCGGTGACTGGCTGGGAATATACATTTTGAAATGTGTGTGACTGGACACGTCTGGTAATCTGAATTGGGTTATAACTATTTTGAATTTTCTATACCCATTTATTCCCCTGCCCGGTGAAGTCTTCTCTTACTAACGTTTAGTCCTTCTTGATAACATTCCCCATTGAACTGCTAACCGCCCCTGATGAATACAAATAGTGACAATTGTGATGCACTATCATCTCACATAAAAATGATATAATAAAACCATATATGGTATCGGATCGCAGAGACGGCTTCCTTTACAAAAACCCATCGCATACGATAATACTTGGTTTGTGGATAGAACCTCCCCAAAAACCGCCATCTCCGCCCCTGGTAAATATTATCTTAATTTCGAAAACCTGCCTTATGTTTTGGAAAAGTCGATAGTTTTCAGCCTTTCAGATATTCTTAAACCTGGCATATCCCTGCGTTAAACAGGAAAACTTCTTTATATCTTTGTATTTTTACTTTCTGTGACCCCAAACATTTTCAACGCGTCGAATACGTACTTCCACAAGATTGACCTCAAAGCTGGCTCACCTTGAGTTGTGTATACCACGCATAATTTCCGAGCCACAAATAGCATTTCAGGCACCGCGACCGTGGCCCAGTCGGTGGAGCCCACTGCCGCGCCCTGCATCGCGCGCCGGTCTGACCTAGATGACCCGACACCGGGTCAGCACTGGCAGCCGCCGACCCGGTCACGTGGGATCAGCCGCAGCTCCGAGCCGTGCTTCAGGAACACGGTGCCTGCCGACAGCGTCACGCACCCCGTCAGATTTGATACTGGCGCACTGTCCCATACGCGCAGGTCACGTGATCTGGTGTCACATAGGCGTCGGCACGATGACATGTGTCAGGTGGGCACGTGGGCAGATCGGGTACAGTGTCCACACGGAACAGGTCTGGGTAAAATACTTCCACGCGGGCCAAGTCTGGGTAAAATATTGTGACACCTGCCAAGTCTGGGTAAAACGTTGTCATACGGGCCAGATCTGGATAAAATACTGTCGCACTGGCCCGACCTGGGTAAAATACTGTCGCACTGGCCAGACCTGGGTAAAATACAGTGACACGGGCCAGGTCTCGGTAAAATACTGTCATACGGGCGGGGCTGGACATGAGTGACACCATCACAAGCTGGTGCACAGGGTGACATTCGGACAGGGCGGTCCAAAACACCACGTTCAGTCCTCTGAACGTCACAATACAACCAGTTGCCGAATACGTCCTATCAGCCAATTAGTCTAACTGGAACTATACAACTATAGTCGTTCGTAAGCAGTGGGTCAAGGTCAGTTTGGCGTTGACGAAGGCCTGTAAATTTCATTCATGGATGTCAGACGCCAATACATGCAGTCACAATAAAGCCTCATTTGATTTAATACTGACAGATGCAAGGCGCCCTACCTTGAACTCATTTTCCGGGCATAGTTGCATTTTTAACGTCATCGTGCCGCTGCCGACAATGCAGAATTCTTGAAATCAAGGACATTACGCTCAGGATCGTTATTTCCATAAGTACCTTTTTGCACGATCTCAAGTGGTTTCCAATCATTCCAAGCCTTCTCTAAAATGTTGCCGGCATTTCCAACAAAATATATAAGTGAAGCTGACTTTTCGACGCCTGTGGTCGTGCAACACAAGGTGCAGGAACCATGTGAACCCATAGAAGCATTTCCAATGTGCCTTGCCGCCAACAGATTTCAGGGTTGGGAAGTTACCAAATAAAATTAGAAATACACGTGGATTTTCCACCTTCGTTTGCACTGCGAACACCAGTCTTCCAAAGACACTGTGTCGACTGGTGAAGGGAGGGGATGCCGATACATATCCTCAGGGTTGCGTCACGTACTCCTCTGACGGTGGCAGAGGGGTCGTCGTGCCGCTAAAACCAATACCATACAGGACAGAATAGTTTCCATGGTGTTAGTGGTTATTACTTCTATTTCATCTTTTCAACATACGAACCGTGCAAATGTTGGCTTAAGCAAGGACTGATAAGTTTTGTTGTGAACTACTTCGTTTCGAATGAGTTTCATGGGAAACGAGCTTTAATATATGCTCGTGTCCACCAACGCAACACTTGATAATGATGGAAAGCATAAAATAGGCAGGTCTCAGTTTCATACTGGTTCCACTCCTCCCAGCCCGAACCGTACAAACATGCATACTGTACAAAATGAGCAAAACATTTAGACCATAAAAAACAGACAACCTAATAACAAGTCTATATCACATAGTACCTTTCACGTAGAGGGACGCCTTTAGCGAACAAAACACAAGCCCTGCGGCCTACGCATAATGACACTTGATCATTTTATACGTGGCTATAAAGAGCGTAACAGCAAGGCACAGCACTTCCCGCTACAAAGAAACCGCAGGGCCCACCTGACAGCAGCATACTTTAATGCAGAAAACGCTTCAGACGTTCAATCTGGCGGCGCTTTGTAAGGAGCCCGCTTCCATCGCTTACTCAGCATTGCAATCAATACTGCACTAACGCCGCTGGGGTAATTGTTCCGCTTGTAGCTCAGCGCGGCTGGAGGTCGTAATAACATATTTGCTTTTCTACAGCACACGCCGCCGGATAATTGGAGAACTTATACAGCTGCTCTGGCCAGTATCAAAGAAGCGAGGGGTAATCAATTTCGCCGGCAGCAAGTGCGCGGTACCGATCGGTCATACAAAGGAAAACACGTATCTCTGATATAGAGCACTGATGTACAGCAGCAGGGGGAGGGGGGGCACAGCACCAGGCGCTGATACTCTGATTATTTCGCCTGCCAATAAAGTCACCATATAATTTGCTTCGATGTAAAAATCTCTTAATTTGGCACAAGATGAAAAGAAACCTTGTCCAAAAATGTTTAATTAGTTTGCAAGGTAACTACTTTTTAAGAGATGCGCCTGCATTTTCACTTCTAAAATCGTTAAAAATAGAGGGCCTAATAGCGTTGACAAATACAGTGTGTAGAAATTCAACGCTGAAGCGAATCGTTATCCAAGCCACTTGAAAAATCACAATTGCAAAAATGATGCACATCAGGCATTGATATTAGGCACATCACATTGGTATTAATTCCAAACAGATAAGCAAACAGAAAGAAAGGGAGAAGAGGGTCTAATAGAGGATTCCTGAAAATACACTAATAAAACTGACACAATTATTTCATGTATCGATAAATAATCCACCAATCATCGTTATTTTGCACAATACAGATGCAATGCCTACGACCACAACTGGGTCCCCATGGGTAATTCAGCCAATTACATACTTCCAAGAAAGGCAGCGACAAGACATTCATGCTCACCAAAATTCAGGGCACATCAGGGCCGATTTAAACATGAGAAAGCCGTTTTAGCACATCATTGAGAATATGTGGAACACTGACACCCATATAACCGACGAGAGCGGGAAAACAGACAAAGAAACCAGTCTAGGCCACTCAGGAGGGCGGAGACGGTCTACAGTCCAGCTTGTAGAGAGACTGAAGGTGCCAGCGCTGCCCAACCTGGAAAACTCGGCGTAGGAACGGACACATAATATCGTTCTATTTCCGTCATAAAAACATGGATTCCCTCCCTTGCGGTTAACTGAATGACCAGGTGTACAAAAGGAGTGCAAAAAACTACGGTGCTCGATGAATCGATCAGTAAAGACATACAAGTCATTCCTCAGTCAGTTAATCAGATCGTTTTGGGCACTTTTGCAAACGTAGCGAGTCAAACGGAATGTACTTAGGAAGGATGAGCCAGATCAAAGTCAGACAGAACGCCGTTTTATTATTCATACACCCTAAATGACATCTTATAGTGATTTGGAATCTCCAGTATCGTAAACCTACACACAGACACTCCCAATCTCAAGGTTCATGTGGGGCAATAAGTTGGTACGCTACGGCACGCACCCCGCTTTTACGAGAAATTTCGGGGCTGACGACATTTTTACCATCGCTCCTAACCCAGAGCGAGAGCTTTTCCCGTGGGGGAGGCGTTGAGCTCGCACCCCGCGAATTCGGGCACTAAGTCCCTTTGTTCCGGGAGCGGCGCGCGCACGACTGCCCTCATCAATGTGCTAGAATAGATCTGGCACCCAGCATCGGCAGTGATGAGGCAAAGGGTGGGAAGTTACCCTCTGCGTCATGCCTTCCTGAGAACCCTGCGGAAACAGATCTCGCAACAGCAGATGTAGTGCTCAGGCAAAGGGTGAGAAATTACCCTCGGCGCGTCATCCCCGCCTGAGAACCTTGCTAGCACTGTTCTCGCGTCAACAGTTGCAGTAATCAGGTAAAGGGTGAAAGTTGCTCTCGGCATTATCCCCGCCTGAGAACCATGCAGACCCCTGTCAAAACCAACGCAAATGAACACATACTGAGAGCGAACTTTTTTCAGAAGCAACAGCCTGCAACAGCCAGCCAAAGTCTTCTGGATCAATTTTGCTCGAAATAGTATGGTCAATGCATATTAAATTCATTTACATTGCTCTCTTAATGTATACTTTTATTCCTATGAAGCTTTCTTCTAGGGCTGCCCCATACGAGGGATTGCCCTTTAAAGGGAACCCGCTAACTGCAACGCATGAAATCCATGGCATAGTTTTGGACCGCGTTGACAAATACAGTGTGTAGAAATTCAACGCTGAAGCGAGTATGAACCCCGCAACGGATCCATCCCA